>CM057458.1:1165723437-1166946250 GCA_016271365.2 Neoceratodus forsteri
GCTATTTTTTTAACATATAAGTGTGCTGCCTGAACTATACCGACCTGTTCTTTTGAGTCTTACCCTAATAAACTGATGTGGCTGTATAAAGTATGATAACACTAGTTAGCACATGATATATGCCACTTTGGAGGCTAGCTAGGACTTTCTAATGTGTTGAGTTGACTACTCCTATATTAAGCTTTGTTCTTCATATCTGGATGCCTTTTAAACTGTTTGGCCTCTGTATGTCTGTGAATGAAACCACTGGTATGTGCATTGTTATATTATGTGTCTTATAAACAATGTGTCAAAATTGAAAAAATCAATAACGGTTTACATGATGAAAAAAAAAAGTATTCGGGGCCCAGATGGCTCCCTGCTGGAATTTTATTTATTTATTAATTACTAGGAATTGTTACACTTTTGAACCAGAGATTCTTTTACAAAGGTTCTGCATCAGCATAATAAAGCAGTGATACTTGACAAAAGTTAGGTAACAGAATACAGCAAAACATACATTAAGAGAACAATATTACAAGTAATAAGACAAGAATGACACACGCAGTGAGAGACAATTAAATGGGATCCAGGGTCAAGGCGGTCAAATAGGTGACTGCTGGTTAAGTGCTCAGTAAGAGTAGATTTAAAGGGAGGGAAGGTGCAAAAAGGTGGAGAGGAAAAGAGGAGAGAGTAGAACAGGGAGACAAGAAAAGGTGTTTGTGGGTCAGGTTAGGCAGCAAGGATGTTAAGATAGGCTTTAGTTGTGGGGAAAAGCACAGAGCATGGACAAAACTTAGGAAGGGCAGTCACAGCTGCTTAGTGAAGTGAGGTGCTGATGCAATTTAAATTTAAAGGAGCCAAGGGTGGAGGCAGCACTAATCTCTGTGAGTAGACAGTTGAGCCAAGAAGAGCTCTGAACCAAAAAGATTTCTGCCCCTGAGCAGTCCGGCAGAAAGGAACAAAGTAGTTTGTTGAGGATGCACTACGAGTGTTGCAAGAGTTACGGAACTGAGGTAGAAAAGGCAAGGTTGCTGGGGGTTTTAGCCAAGACTTGTTTTTTTTCATGAGAAGACATGTCTGCTAGGTGATCCTGCATTTGAGATTCAACCAGTTAGATTGACGGTAGAGGTCACAAGTGTGTGTGTGCTTGTGGGCACCAGTTACAAGTCGGCAAGCTTTGTTCAGAGCCATAGAGATTCTTTTCAGTGCAGTATCCGTGTCTGCTCTGTAGACTACCAGACCATAGTTGATGATGGAAACAACTGAACTGGTAACAGTTAGCCTAAGTGCCTCAGGGATAAGGCAGTGATGAAGCTGATATAGAATGCCTATTGAGTTTACAGCCTTAGATATTTGTTTTATGTGCATGGAGTAGGACAGGGTGCTATCAAGGGTTATACCTAGATACTTGAATTCCTGGACTTGCTCGAGGGGTTGGGTTTGGTTGTTCCAAAAAGTTAGGCTGGCTGAATTGTTTTAGTTATGCAGGTTGGAGAAGAGCATAACCTTCATTTATAGTTCATAGCAATTTGTGACCTATGAACTATTGTTCTACCACTTCAAACCCAGCTTGAAGATCACTGGTGAATAGGATGGGGTCCGCCTGGGTGGAGGAAAGTACAGCATTGTCTGCGTAAAGTACAAAGTTTTTCAGGCAGGCTTTTGGGAGTTTATTGACAAAAAAAGGCTAAACAGTAGGGCCCCAATGATGGAGCCTTAAGGAACTCTACAGCTTACCAGACGGTAGCTGAAAAAGGAGTCATAAATTTTAACTTGCTGTGTCCTGCCCACAAGGTAGCTCTTGAACCAACTGGTAACCTCATTGGAGAGACCGATGGATGGGAACAGGTGAAGTAGGAGTGATTGGTCAAAATCCTTGGTGAGATCAATGTAAACTGATCCCGCCAAGTGACCCTGGTCTCGAGCGCTATGCAAGAAGTTGGTATATTCAAGCAGGGCAATAGTCATGTTGTGTGCTTTCCTGAAGCCATGCTACTCAGGGCATTGAATGTTGTATTTGGTCAGGTATTTGGTCAGTTGATCAGCAACAATACACGCTAAAGCTTTGGGCTATGGGAGAATAGAGATAGGGCAACAGTTTGAGGTCAGTAATCTGTCTCCACTTTTACGGACTGGCTTGACAATTGCTGCTTTCCAGCACTGTGGGAATTGCTCATATGCGAGTGAGAGATTGAAAAGTGTGGTAAGTGGTTTAAGGACAGTGTCAAGGGTGAGGTTAAGGAGCTTGAGGTCAATAGTGTCGCTACTGAATCTGGATTTGCCAAGGACCCTTTGGAGGTATTTCTTGGCATCCTTCGCGGTGACTCCCGTGAAGTAAAAAGGAGGGGCTGTCGGGGTTGGGGGCTGAACCATAATTAATGTGCATACTATCAGGCGCATTAAGAAAGTCAGGGGGGAGTATACTACTGAGATCCATGAAGGTGTTATTGAGGGTGTCCATGTTTTGTGTGGGGTCCTGTAAGAGAACACCATTCACCTTTAACATATTGGGGTGTTTCTAGGGCTTCCCAGTAAGGTCTTTAATGTTTTCCCAAAGGATCCTCCCATTTCCCCTGGAGTTCAAGAGAGCTCATGCTTGACATGTTCCATCTTAGTGTGGCGAATTTCACAGGTACAAGAGTTCCTTGAAACTTTGTAGCATTGCAAGTCTACATGCTTTCCAGACACAAGCGCACGGTGCCAGAGGTTGTCCCTATCATGCACAATTTTTAAAAGGGACGGGTGATCCAGGGGTTTGTTATATCCTTTGACTTACGTTTGTGAAAAGGGGAAAATATGTCACATGCTTTGTTGAACTGGTTAATGAAATAGACAAGGGCAGCATCTACACTCTGGGCTGTGGACATTGGTAACCAGTTGCATTGCGCAAGGTAGTACTGGAAGTGTTTGAGTTACCCTCTGTTTAGTACACGTTGAGATATAACTTTAGCTAGTGCCTTAGAGGCCTTGTTAGACCAGTTGCAGGTGACTGGGGAGTGGTCACTCAATGAGTCAGGTACAACCTCCATATGGGTTATTCTTTCAGGGTGGGTGGTAAGGATAAGGTCTAGTAGTAAGCTGCTACCAGTTCTACAGTTGCTCCTAGTGGTGGTAGTAACAAGTTGAGAAACATTGACTTTCACGATGTCATCTTTAAAGGGGTCTGCCTCAGGGGCTAACCAATTAATGTTGAAATGCCCTAGCACCACCACTTCAGCACTAGGAGGCAGGTCAGCTAGGTAGTCAAGGACCAATTTAAAACCTGTGGATTGTTCATGAGGTGGGATGTACATGGATAATATAGTGATTGATTTGCCATACTATTCGAGAATCACCTTAACAGTTAGTACTTGGGAATTGTTCACAGGGGCTAGTTGTGGAAGGGCTTGCCCATTTAGCATATATTTTATGTAAACAGCACAACCCCTCCAACAGACCTATCTTGCCTAAATAAGGTATATGCAGTTAGTCAGACAGAGATGTCAGGGGTCTTGGGGGAGAGTAATATTTCATTAATGGTGAGCACATCTGGATTGTGCTGCATAACCCAGACCTGTAGGTCATCAGATATAGGTAGAAGGCTTCTGATGTTCATGGAGGCAAGTTTTAGGGAGCTGTTATTACTAGTCTTACTAAGAGCTGTTTGGGGAGGGCCATGTTTAGGGTGGACATTTCCTAATAGGAGAAGGAGGAGCAGGACAATCCTATCCATGTAAAACTTGAGGTTCCTATGCTGTGTACATGGTCTCGAACCAGAGTTTTGTTTCACATAGAGTTAAAAAGTGGGAAGGAGAGACGTTGAAGGAAAGGGTAAGACAGTGTGGAGGGGTAACTGGTAGCATATGCTGGCAGTGGTGTGGGCCTAGTGGTGTTGCTAAGTAAGATGATTGTGGATTCAGTGCCTTGCAGTACGATTTTAGGCCGTATGATTAGGATATAGGTTTTTGGATTGGAGATGCTATTGCTGGTGGGGGATACACAGGGGGAGGAAAAAAGCAAGTGTGACCATGTAGCTAAGGGGCCCCATTATGGCGCAAACTCAGAATGTGCCTTAGGCAGGGAGGGAGAGATTATGTTGCATTGGAGGGGTACAGTAGTACAGATGGCCTGTACGGACTGAAGGTATGGGGTAGAAGGGTTACCTGGAAGTAGAGGGTATGGGGGAGTAAGGAGTATACTTTATGGCTTGGTAGCAGGGTGGCCAGTAGGCTAACTGAGTCAAATGGACACACTAAAGTATAACTGCTGTAATGGCACAGTGGTAGGGTCACCGCCTCAAGAATAAGAGGTTGTGGGTTTAATACTTGGTGGAGTAAGGTGAGTTTCACAAAGGGTGAGAGCAGAAATCTAGGAAGAGATGGGTGTGAGAAAATATGAGACCATGCAGCAGTGTTGTTGGACTGAATTAATGTCAGGGAGATGAGGAACGCTCTTTAGTGACTCCTAGTGGACACAGGGAATAAAGTGCTGCAGGGAAAGAAGGGAATAGAATCTAGCTGATAAGTCACGTGATAGGTCACATGGTATCTGTGACCTATAACTCAAGAACCGGGCCATGGTGGGGGGGTGGAGGACGGGGTTGTCGGTGCACAGTGCTGACTGGCTTGCACAGGTAAATAAGATCTCTACCTGTGCAGTGACTGCTGGCAGGCTCTCTGGACCGCCTTCTGTGGCCTGTACTCTGTTTGGGAACTGCTCAACTTGCCGAGCCAGAGGATAGAAGAGATGGGGAGTATCAGTGACTGGGCATGTTGGAGTTAAAACAAAAGGCTCCACAGAGGGGGCAGAAAGCAAAGGGACAGAGAAGGGGGAATGAGGAGGAGTCGTACTATGCAGGCACAGGACAGCACAGGTCAGAACATGGTGGAGACAGGGTTCTGAGTGAAAGGAGTCAGAGGCTGAGGCAAACAAGAGAAACAGTTGCTGAGGTAAAATACAGACAATGTCTCAGTGTAGTCACAGCAGATATAGTCTAAAACAAGAGCTATACAGCCACAATTACTCTTTTTAAAGCACTATGTAGAAACACCACTCTAATGAGTTGGTACACAGTTCATAAAGCAAATACAAATCAATCAGTTATATTTAGCCAATGGCTATTCTGTACAGAGTTTTAGCATTTAAGAACTCTTGTAACACAGGTAAATAAGATCTCTAGCTTTGCAGTGACTGCCGGCAGGATCTCTGGACCTCCATCTGTGGTCCGTGCTCCATTTGGGAGCAGCTGAACTTGCAGAGCCCATGCAGTGACCTCCAGCAGGCTCTCTGGATCTCATTCTGTGGTCCATAGTCTGTTTGAGAGCTGTTGAACTTGCAGAGCATGTTAACTCATTCAAACATCTTGGAGTAACCTTAGACCCTTTGCTGGATTTTAGTTTACACCTATCAACTGCATGTAAAGCAATGAACACTAAACTGGGTTTAGCCTATAAAGTCAGGTCATTGCTTACCACGGCAGCTACACGGGCCATTGCCTAGGGGGTTGTCTGTCCTAGTCTAACCTATCAGCTCTTGACTTACATGGATACCAACAAAGGGACCCTGCAAAAGTGGGTCACATGCTATAACAGCATGTGCCACTTTGCCCTATCAGTACTCAAGCTCACTTATTACTGTATACTCAAGCCCGGGTTGGTTCTCCCCAGCTTCCTATTGTCAATATACCACTGGCTGCAGGATAGATAATACCATAAGGCCATGTCCTGATATATGCCTGGTAATTCCTTTCCACCTAAGATTACAACTGGGAGTACTACTATCAATGATAAACTGGGAATCCTAGATGCATTTAACAATCATTCTGCCACAGCTTGTCTAGCTTTCGACAATTCCCCTGCATCCCTGGCCCACTCCCAATTAAGTGTCCCATGCTCAGACTCTCCAGCCCCAGTACCTGGCTTCTCATTCCACCCAGTCTCACTGAAAGAGGTTGAAGACCTCATGCTCCAATTGGATATTAAGAAAAGTGCTGGCGCTGATTCTTTGGATCCTTATTTCCTTAAAATCACCTATCATGTCCTAGCTGTTCCTATCACCCATTTATTTAACTTATCATTGTCCCAAAGGCTTATTCTCCAGATCTGGAAAATTGCTTATGTCGTCCCCTTGTTTAAATCAGGAGATCCCTGTGACCTTAACAATTATAGACCACTTTCCCCCCTCCCAACTTTGTCAAAACATCTGGAAAAGATTGTCAGCAACCAACTAAGGGACTACCTCGAATCCAATAACCTTCTAAACCCTATGCGATCTGGCTTTAGAACTAAACACAGCACTATTTTGGCCCTTGCCAAAGTAACAAATGACTGTTACTGAGAACTGGACAACAGAAACTTTGTCTGAGCTGTATTTCTAGACCTTAGCAAGACTTTTGATGCAGTGGATCATAGCCTGCTTCTCTCTTCTCTGAAGAATATAGGCCTGGACTGTTTCTTTGCATTGGTTTACTGAGTACCTTGTAGGACGGTGTCAACAAATTAAGGCTGAGGGTGAGCTATCCCCACTCAAACCTCTACTGAGGGGAGTACAGCAAGTATCCATACTTTATCCCTTATTATTCGTTATCTATGTTAATAACATTGATGAGAGTATTAACAAGGCCAACATACACCTGTTTGCTGATGACACGGTTGTATATATAAATCGTCCGACACCTGAAGCAGCTTATGCTGACCTCCAGGAGGAATTTACCCAGCTCCAGAACCAGCTCCTCCATAAAAAAACTTCTTCTAAATGTTAAAAAAACAAAAGAAATGTTTTTTCTTGACCTATAGCTGTGTGACGAATCCGGCCAGCTCTAGAGCACTACCTCAGATGACCACACTTCTTGGAGAGAAACTGGAGTTTGTCACAAAGTTTAAATACCTAGGTGTGCGGTTATATCATAATCTATCATTCACTGATCATTTCAAGGACCTTGTAAAGAAGTTAAGGCACATGCTAGAGCTATTCTTTAGAATGAACCAGTTTCTTACTAGAGATGCAAAAGTGTACCTTGTCTAAACTACTTTTCTTTTGCTGATCGATTATGCAGATTTTCTTTAATGTCACTGTCCCAAAGCCTCGCTTGCGAAGTTGGATATGCTTTATCACAGGGCCATCCAGATTATTACTGGTCTCCCCATCTTTACCCATCATTGTTTCTTGTACAAAGCCATAGGGTTGTCCACTCTTATGTTTAGGCGTAATAGAAATGCAGTCCATTGGACTTATACAGTCTTCTTGAAGTGGCTTCCACAATATATAATAGAATGTCTCCCACTAAGTGAGCCAGGAACGTATGCCCTAAGAAGCGTATCCTACATCACATTATGTATCCCCAAGGCTTCCTCTCGCTATGGCAGAGTGGCCATTAGTTTCCTGTTGCTAACATTGTGGAACAAAGTACAAAAATTATTGAAATTAAGTTGCCTCCACAATATGAATGCCTTTAAATCTCTATATGCTCAGTACGTGTGTGAGCCTTGCAATTGCTACCCCAGTCCCTAATTTTTGTCCGAAGCATCAGGCTACTGCCCTCTAAGCATAGTTGAATTTATGATCGCTTGTAACCTTTGGTGACCTTAACTCTGTGAGCATCTTAGGCCTTTAATGTTTTTCTCCTCTAGAAATCCCTGTAGGGTTATTATCTCTTCATGGCTTTCACAGCCGCTACACCTTACTCACATTGCTGTCTTTTACATATTGCTTATTCTGTGGCTCTTATTCCCCTACCCTGTACCATTTAACTGCCCTATTTCATCTTTGTATTCCCTTTCCATTGCATTCCACTCTTACTATCTCTTTCCTCTGTCCCCTAACTCTCTTCCTTGTTGTAGACTAGCCCTTCAGGGCTCTCTGCCCCTCAGGTGGGAGAAATGCGGATACTGGGCAGTTGTCACTTCCATAGCCACTGCCTGAGACACCTAGACCAGACTCCTTACTAGCGAGGTGCGGCATTGCTGATATCCAATAGGAACGCGAGCGCTTTTCTGCTTAGACATCTGATTGGCTCCTGCAGTCTGCTCCTGTGTCTCCCTCAATACTAAGCTAAAGTCTGATCTTCTGTCTAAAACTTGCACAAAAAAGAGCTGTACTTACTTATTGCCTAACAATTATGACCTCTGTTTTTTCCTGTTTAGAGTGTCAAGAGTTGGGACTCTGTTTGATTACACTCCTTTCTGAATTTCTGTGGCTGGGCCAGTCTTTAGGCATCAAGGAATATCCAGTTCTGTTGTCCTGCTGTTTTGGTCCTCCTTCTGGTTCAGATGTTCCATTGTCCATGGCCTAGTACGTAATACAGACCCCTTCCTCCATCCCCTGCCAAGGATATGCTCTCCACGGGCTCCATGCCCATAGGTGTGGGAAACCTGGGCACCAGGTGGTCGGTGCTGCCTCTACCGATGCCTGAGAACCTAAGCTTGGACTCTCCATTACCAAAGCATGGCATTAGCAGCCATCCAATTGGAATGTGAGTACTGTGTGGCGTTAGCTTCTGATTGGTTCCTGAAGTCTGCTTCTGTGTCTGTTCCAAACCAAGCATAAATCTGATTTCCATGCTGAAATTTGCCAAAAGAACTGTAATGACTTTTCTCCAGGACTGTTAAGACCCTTATCCTTCTGTTTAGAGTGTTACATTTAGAGATACTGTGTGATTACACTACTTTTTAAATTCTGTGCTTGCGTCCACTCCCTACATAAGCAGCCGATCACTTCTCCCTACTAAAGTTCCTACTAAGCCTCATCTTATGTCCTCCTTAAATATTACAGAAGTACTCTGAACTGATATGACTGATGTAACATTGAGTTCTTACTTACACTAATTGTTTTTTACTTGTGTTATTTGGCTCCACTGTAAATATCTCTGTATGCATTGTACCATTTCACCTGGAGCTAATCAGGTCCATCTTGTAAATGAGCTTGCTCAACGAAGTCCACCTGAATAAATAAAGATTTTGATTGATTGATTGATTGATAAGAAATGGTACTCTAGAGGCACTGACCCACATGTTAAGTCCAGTCACCCACACCAACCCACTGAGATCAGTAGAAAGGCCTCAATCAGGCATTTCAAAATGTGGTACAAAATTGGGGGAACACACCTCTGCAGTCTCTGCATCCAAACTTTGGAACTCACTGCCTACAGCTGTAAGGCAATCCCAATCACACTGGGCATTTAAGAAGGACTTTGTAACTACCTCATGGACTCTGACAAATGATCTTGTATCTGAACAGTAGATTTCACCTAACATGTCTCTCTACATTCATTTGATAGTGCATAACTATTGCATGCCTCATGAATTTGCTGTCCCTTCAATGTTAAATCTTCTCTAGTTAGGTACAGTACAGTACTTTTAGGTGTCTCACACTGTTATAAACTGTGGATGTAATGGTGTACTGTGTTGTTAACCTATTTCTTTCATTGTTTTCTCTGTATGTATTTCTTCCGAGTCGTGCCTGAAAATAGGCAAAGTTTTTGCTTAGTGCACTTACCCAGTTAACAAAAACTAAATAAATAAACCCATTAAAAGGAGTTCTCCTTTAAATCCTTCAAACTAAAAAAAAGTTAAAGCAGACTCAGATGAGGAAAAATGGTTTCTTGTAACACAGAAAAAATCATTCTGAAATAGTATCCAAGGTATCAGTAAATATATTCAGTGTAACATACTCTGTTGCATTAAATACATATGAGGATTGATCTTTTTGTAAGGTGCATGGGGAAACAAAGTGTGCCAGTTAATGAGGGAAATTAGTGTTTTCTCCAGGGTGTTGATTCTTATCTTTCACATTAAAGTTAGTTTAATTGGACAAACATAAACAAAGTGTAATTTATAAGGAACACACATACTGTAGCTACTGGAAAGCAATCATCCTTGTAATGTGTGTCACATTTTGAAACAGCAGAATCTTGACATAAACAAGTGTGCTGGTGGGAAACAGTAGTAGTTGCAACAGG
The DNA here is from genome assembly GCA_016271365.2 of Neoceratodus forsteri. Lineage (NCBI taxonomy): Eukaryota > Metazoa > Chordata > Ceratodontiformes > Ceratodontidae > Neoceratodus > Neoceratodus forsteri. Next base: position 1,165,733,354 of record CM057458.1, read on the forward strand.
TTCTTATCCTCTGCTCAGAAGATAACTGAAAAAAGTTTGACAACACATTTTGGGAAAACTCTAGTATGCCTCATACCCCTGCAACTGTCGAGGAGTGAGATGCTGGGCTGCTTTGTTTTTCACAAAGAGAATCTTGACCTTTTTTGTGGAATGTGGTAAGCTGCAGATGCTCTATGCTTTAAGTATTTGAAATACAAGTATAGTAGAGGAGATAAGGCTGTGGTGAAGACATGTTATTAAGAGTGCAGATAATATTTTAATCCTGCCTTCAGAACACATCATTGTGATTTCATTCTCAAAACAGAAGATATAATATTTTACAAGATGAATACTATTTAATTAGACAGTAACAGTTTTTAAAATATAATAGGATAGCACAGTGCAAAAAAAAAGTATCAGGCTTAAATATCTCATATAACTAAAACCTCTTGTTACTTAATCCATCAAGATTTTTTCTAAGTTTTTTGCTCTATCTTTTTTCTTATTTGTTATGAAAAATAGTCTGATATTTTATTTTTAATTTTTATTTAAACATTTAGTAATCAGGAAAGGCACACTGAGCTGAGGCTTGATTCCAGAAGCGACACAGGGAAGGGGGAGGGGAGTACAAAAATGTAACAGATAGATACATCAGTACAGAGCAAATACAGTACAAGATACATATGTCTACAGAAATTCAGTCATAAGTGCACCACATTTAGAGCAATTATATAGTAAGTGCTTGACGATGCCAGAGTCAACACAGTCAGTAGAAGGAAGCAGGAGTGTTTTAGTTATGATAGAGGTGGTGACGGGTCAAATGAGACGTTGTTGTTGCTTGCAGGCAAAGTGACAGGAGGAGTTCCTGATAGTGGGAAGAGAGTTTGTTTCATAGATTGGGGAGCCAGTATGAGAAAGCGACTTTGCCAGCTGAGGAGAATGGACAAGGCATGGTGAATGATCTTTCATTTCTGTGCTTCAGCTCATAAGGGTAGTGAGAAACTGGGAAGAGACATTCAGATCAATAAGAGGGAAGCATGTTTAACAAGACTTTAGATATGAGGTTGAGTCAGTAAATATAACAGCTGTGGGACAACAGGGTTAGTCCTACCAGAGAGTAGAGCTCACACTGATGAGTTTGTAAAGGGAAATTGTTAGCAAAGTGGCAGAAAAAGTTCAGGAGGGTATCCAGCCTGGACAGGGTGGTTACAGGGGTAGAACCGTAGACTGCATCTGCATAATCGAAAATGGGGACGGTCATTTTAGATAAAAGTTTACATTTGGATGGCAGCGGGAGAGAATCCCTGTGCCGGTAAAGCATGCCTAGTTTGGGGCAGAGTTTAGAGGAGGTTTCATCAATGTGAGTTGAAAAAAGTAAATGGGGGTCCAACCAAATGCCCAGGTATTTGAATTCTGTGACTGGGTTTAGTGGGAAATCATCCAGTGCAGTGAAGGGGGGGTCTGCTAAGGTTTTGCGCTGTGCCAAAAACTATGGATACTGTTTTGGAGGCATTTAATTTTAATTGGTTTTGTCTGAACTAGTATTGAATGTTGTTGAAATCATTTTGGAGGGTAGCTTGGACGTCGTGCAGTACAGGGCATGAAGAAAAGAGGGTGGTGTCATCTGCATACATGTGTATGCTGGATTTTATGTAGGAGCAGGGGAGGTTGTTTTTGGTGAGGGAGAATAGGATGGGACCTAGGACTGAACCCTGAGGCATGCCTGCTTGGATTGGGAGGGGAGATGTGATGTTAGTGATTCTGACTGATAGTAGCCTGTTGGAAAGACAGGATTGAAACCACTGTACAGTGATGGGAGCTAGCCCTGCTGCCTCAAGTTTCAGCATGAGGACAGGGTGGGATACAGAGTTAAAAGCCTTGGCCAGGTTGACAAACAATGCCGCTGTTAGATGGCCCTGGTCTGAAGCTGTGTGGATGTGATTTGTGACACACAGGAGTGAGGAGATTGTGGAATGCCATTTTCTGAAACCTGATTAATGTGAAGAGAGGAGATTGTTAGCAGTGATATCAAGACAAACTGCAGTCAGTTATGATACAATGCTTTGTGATAAACATGTCATGCTTTCCTGCATGACAAATTGGGGTAATTGCTATAATGCTATTATAGCACAGTGTATTCCTACAATATTCTGCAGCATGCCAAAAGGCAGAAACTGGGACAATGTATGAGAATTGTTGTATTTTGCTTCAGATTGTCAAAAAACAATCTTATTTTTTCGCATGTAACTCTTATTGAAATGTTTTGTGTAACTGATTAAAAATCTTATTTTGTGGCATTCTGTCGTTATCATGATTTTAGAATAAAATGCTAGTTTCAGGAGTATTAATTTTTCTTAACCAGTTTCATGATTTTATGAGTGGAACTCTTTTTAATTTTCCAAGCAACTTGTATTAGTCACTTTGTATTTAGCTCTATTTTAAACGACTTCTGCAATTAATCTCTTTCTGTGTGGCCAAGCTTCAGTGCCACCCTATGCACCATTCACCCAGTGCATTCATATCATCTATTCACCTCCACTACTACCACCACCACCACACATGCACACTCTCCCTGTGGCTACCTCCTTGAGACCTGGATCTGTATCATCTATAGGCATGCCATTGATGACATGACTTTGGCATTTGATTCTTATGGGATTACAACACAATTTATTTATTTATTGTTTTACTTTTGACACAGTAACAATAATATCTTGATGTGATGAAATATATTTTATCCCAAGTTAACATACTTCATTTGAATACCAAATATACTCTAAACCATTTATTTCTTATTGGTATTGTGAAATAGGTGTATTGTGTATTTCGTTTTAATGATTTTCAACTATTAAAAAATGTTATTCTATAACTTTTTGGCTCCATCTTTTTCCCAGACCAAAATACTTGTGATTTTATTCTATAACCATTTAAGGAGTTGATCAACAGCAACCTTTGTTTATACTTTTGCAATTGGCTTGGTCATTTCCTTTTGTTACAGCTGCAGTGGGTGTCACCCTGCAGACGTTTTGCTTTGAGAAAAGGACTCTCTGCATAAATTAGCTTCCAAACAGCGTGACAGAGTGTTAAAAATAGTGTCCTCCACTCAAGCCTCATTACTACACTGCCTGTGTGTGTGTATGGGAGCTTAAGAGCACTATTCTTCCTCTGGCTTAAGAAATTAATTGAGCCCTCCCCAGTACTGCCTTTTTTTTGCAAGATGAAACCTCCACCAAAGTGTTTTATGGGCCTTTTCTTTGTTAAGTTTCAGTGCTTAATTTATTACCTTTTACAAACTAAGAAACTTCTATTTTGCTGGTATCCCCTCCCCCACTCATCCAGAGGTGTGAATTTCTTTGTTAGTCATTGGATGACCACAGCTGCAAAATGATTGTATTTGTCTACAAGTCCTGCATTCTACTCAAGACACAAGTAACTGAGTAAAAAAACACACACACACACACACACACACACACTGCCCTAAGCAGAACACTCCACACTGTGCAGTGGACTATTGTGATTGCACAACTAGTAGGAAGTAAAGAATTTAAAAAAAAAGTTGTTAAAATACTCAATTTCTAGAGTGCACAGCGAATGAGGTATTGAGCTTACCTTTAGATGTCAGCTGTCCAGGCATATCCCTGTCTAAATCAATCCTATCTTAAATCAAGGCAGCCAGTAACCATTTTCATAGAACCGTGAGACTAAAACTGATTCTGCAATTGATAAATCTGTGCTGGGCAGCATATAGCTAGCTAAACTCTGGCATCAATTTCTGTCTCAAGGTTTTGTGAAATGTCTTCTGCCTTTCTTTATTGCTTTGTTGAGATGTCAAAATTGATGTTGCTGGCAGGTGACAGCTGGGTAGCCCTTCACACCTACATATTTTTATTTATTTATTTTTTTCAATCTAGGATTACAATACCTTTGAGCCGAGGCTGTTTTACAAAGGTTCCATGTCAGTGTGTGCAACAGTCATCATTTTTAGTTACAAACATATAGACACTGACTTACAGACATGTAATAACCAGTACAAAGACTTGAGCTATAAGAAAGACAAGGGGAGATGGGGGGTCGGTGGGGGAGAAGTGAGGATAGGAGATCGAAGGGGGTAGGAGGTGCAGGGGGTAAGGGGGAGTATGGGAGGTGGTTGGGGGCAGGGGCAGGAGTGGAGATACGGGGTGGAGGGAGGGAGACAGTGGAGCCAGGGGGCCTTGTAGAGAGAATATGACAGGAAAGGTGCTAGGGGTGCAAAGACTGATTGTAAGCGTTGGGTGCTGGGGCATTTGCAGCTGGAATGGTGGAAATGTTAAGATGGGCAATCACAGGATACAAGCAGTGAGAAGTGCAGCTTGGACTTGAAGAGTGTTGGAGCGGTCGCTATGTCACTACCAAGAGAGTAGATCCAGTTGGATGCCCGATAGGCGAATGATCTTTGTCCTTGGGTCGTGCGACATTGTGGGATATGTAGTAGATGGGAATTGGATCTCCTTGTAGTGACATTCCTATGTCTAGGCTTAAGGAGGGCATAGACACCATGTGGGGCAAGCCCCATTATAATTTTCTTGGCCGTGATGCAGGTTTGGTATTTTATGCGTTTGTCCAGTTGAAGCCATCCAGATTGGGAATAAAGGTCACATGTGTGGGTAAGGCGATGTGAGCCAGTGATGAGATGACAGGCCTTATTCAGGGAGGTCACAATACATTTGAGAGCAGTGGTAGTTGCTGACCCATATATGATAAGACCATAGTCTACGATAATGTTGACAATGGAGCTTTGGATGGCCACTGACAGTGCTTCTGGGGTTAGGTGTTTCCTGTGCCGGAATAATAGGCCTAACCTCACATTGGTAGACTTTGCCACATTGCTGATATGGACAGCATATGAGAGGTGGGGATCAAGGGTGATGCCAAGGTACTTGAATGATTGTGTTTGCTGTAGGATGGCTCCTTGTTCGGTTGCAATGGAGAGGTGGAGTTGGTTGTTTTTGTTGTGGGGGCTGCAGAAGACCATAGACTTGTTTTTTTTCTGATTGAGAAGCAGTTTATGATTGAGGAACCAGGATTCGATGGAGGAGAAGGCCCGCTGAAGTTTATTTTGTAATTGAATTTGATCAGGGTCCAAGGTGAGGATCACAGCATCGTTGATGTAGAGAATTATTTGTTCTGGACAGCTGTCCAGTAATGAGTCTAAGAATAGGCTGAAGAGGAGGGGTCCCAGAATGGAGCCCTGGGGGACTCCCAAGCGGACCGGTCTGGGGTCCGAGAGTGTATCAGCGATTCTTACTGTTTGGGATCATTCTTCCAGGTAGCTCTTAAACCAGACAATGGTGTTGGTTGACAGCCCAGTGTTCTGAAGCTGGACAAGTAGGAGGCAGTGATTGATGGTGTTGAAGGCTTTAGTTAAGTCAATGTAGATTGAGCCTAGTAGTTCACCGGAATCAAGTGCGTTGTGGATTGAGCCGGTGAATTCAAGTAGGACTGTGGAGGTGCAGTGACCTTTGCAGAACCCGTGTTGTTGCTCGCACAGGATGTTGTACATATCCAGGTATTCTGTGAGCTGGTCCGAGATGATGCGTTCTAGTGCCTTGGAGAGTGGGGATAGTAGGGAGATAGGTCTGTAGTTATTGTGGGCAGTTTTGTCACCACTTTTATGGATTGGGGTGACAGTGGCAGATTTCCATCTGTCCGGGAACAGGCTAAGGCTGAGGGAGAGGTTGAAAATTCTGGTCAGAAGACTAAGCATTTCATCAAGTGTGAGAGACAGGATTTTGAGATTGAGGGAGTCATTACTGAATCTTGATTTACCAATGGCTTTGGTAACATATTTTCGTACTTGGTGAGCCTTGACTGCTTTGAAGTAGAAGCAGGGAGAACTGGTGGGAGTAGTGTTCATTGCAGACAGAGGGGCTTCACCATCTTTGAAGTAGTCCTGAGGTAGGACAGCACTGAGGTCGGTAAAGGCTTTGCTAAAGGTATCTGCAATGGTTTTTGGGTTGAGAGTTGTGGTTCAGTTGATGTTGAGTATTGATGGGGGGGTTTTGGGTGGATTCCCAGTGAGTTCCTTTTTGTTCTTCCAGAATTCCCGACCATTGCCCCATGAGTTTGTGAGGGCATGCTTATAGTTGGTGGACTTCATTTGCCGGATGATTTCGGTGCAGTCATTGTGGGCACATTTGTAGTTTTGGATGTCGTTTTGCCTTCCTGAGTTTCTGGCCAGCTCCCATAGGTGGTCTCTTGTTTTTAGCATCCTGAGGAGGTCATCTATGAGCCAAGGGTTACTGAGTGATTTGACTTTGTGTTTCTTAATAGAGCATATGTGTCACAGGCCACAGTGAAGATGTTTATGAAGTGGTCAAGGGCAGTGTTTACGTTGGTTGCATTGAAGATAGGGGACCAGTCTTGATGGAGGAGGTGGGATTTGAGTCGAGGAAGGTGACCACTGGGTAGAACCATGCTGGTGATTGTTTTTGGTGGTTGTTTGATGAATTTGTTTGACCAGGTGCAGCTAACAGGGGAGTGATCACTGAGAGAGTCAGGGAGTACATTAGTGTTAGATATCCATGATGGGTGACTGGTAAGGATCCAGTCCAAGAGTGTGCTGGTGCTGGTCCTGTAATTTTTCCTGGTTGGTGAGTCAACCATTTGTGTGAGGTTCGCCACAGCAACGGTATCCCTGTGTGCACCAGCATCGGACGCAGGCCAGTTGATGTTGAAGTTGCCTAGGAGAATGGATTCTGTGTCTGGTGGGAGTGACTTTACAAAGTCAAGAACAGCTGTCAGACCAGTTCCCTGTTCTTTGGGAAGGATGTAGATGGTGGCAACAGTGAGGGTTTTGTTTTGGGCTCCGAGGAGGATTTTCACTGGCAGTATCTGAGCAGTTGTGGGTTGGAGTGAGGTAATGATGTGGTGCCCTTGTATGGAGTCCTTTAGGTTGAGAGCACAGCCCCCACCTCTTTTGGAGAGGCGATCCAGCCTAAAGATGTTGTAGCCAGGAAGGCTGATTGCATGGTCTGGTACTGAGGGCGTGAGCCAGGTTTCGACAACTGCCAGGATGTCATGGCAGTGTTGGCTGGTGAAGGCCTGTAGGGCATCCATTTTAGGAAGGAGGCTGCAGATGTTGATTGATATGAATGAGACGGCACCCAAAGGCTTGCTCAGATTAGTGGCTTTAGAGCAGAATGGGCCAGGGTTTGGGTGCATGTTTCCTGACAGCATTAGGAGGAGGAGGAGGAGGACTAGCCTCAAGGAGCTGCAGCATATTTCTTTAAGGGAATGTTTTCGCCTGCTAGCATCTCGGGAAGTTGCTGAGCATCGACGATAGTGGGTGAGGGTAAGCATAGACAGGGGGGGACCAGAGTGGAGGGCTAGGACCAGTGTGGGTGTAGGACAGTTTCATGGTGGTAGGATAGACCATGGGCAAGGGGCAGTGACCAGTGTACAGCGTGACTATGTGGAGGAAGGATGTAGGAATGTGGAAGCTGTGGGGGAGGGAGGGAAAGCAGTCTTTTGGGGCATGCAGTAGGGGAGGAAGACAGGCAAGAAGAAATAGAATGGGGGTAGAGAATGGTGGAGGCACATGATTAAGGTAGGATTCAGGGTTCAGGGAAATCTTACCCAGTTCGAGAGGATCTCGAGGGCATAGGACATAGAAAAGAATTTATAAGACATTACCTCCTGACTTATAGGATTGCTATTCCTTTGGTTTCTTCCAAAAAACTTTGCTCCTCATCTTAACGAATTTGAATTGAATAGACCAAAATCATGGTCTAATTTAAAACAATTGTATGACACAGGTGTATTACTTAGAAATCCTCAATGCAGCACTAAATATAGAGAATACTGGATGGGCAACTATGCACAACCAGTGTCTTCTGAAAAAGATGGGATCTGATTCCCTCTGATCAGGACAGCGAAGCTCGAGAGGTCTATATTTTTTATTGTGCATAGTAGTACTACGTGAAATGTGTCAACTATGTTTTTTTCTCTCTTTCATAATGAAACTGACTTGTGAAGTTTTTAGAGGTTCCACCACCCTTTCCGTGAATAAATACTTCCTCATGGTACCCCTTAGTCTACCCCCTTCCAGTTTCATGTCATGCCCCCTCGTTCCTGGACATCTTCTTTTCTGAAAGATACTACCCTTCAGCACCCTATTTATGCCTTTTAGATATTTGAAGGTTTCTATCATATCACTCCTGTCTCTTCTCTTCTCTTCTCTTCTCCAGGGTGTGTGTGTATATATATATATATATATATATATATATATATATAGAGAGAGAGAGAGGTCTCCAAGTCTCTCCTCATATGACTTTAAGTGCAGGCCCTGCACCATCTTTGTTGTCTTCTTTACTACCACCAATCTGTCCACATCCTTATGGAGATGCAGCCTCACCAGTGATCTACACAGTGGCATCACCATCTCCTTCCTTCTGCTGGTGATACATCTCCCTATGCACCCCAGCATCCCACTGACTCTCCCCATAGGCTTTGGTACATTGTTTAGCCATCTTTAGATCATCCAGTATGATTACCCCCAAATCCCTTTCCTGTTTGGTGACCATCAGTCACCCCCCGTAATCCTCCCCTGGGTTCCTCCAACCCAAATGCATGTTTCTATGTTTCTATGTCCATTTTGCACTTTTTTGCATTAAATCTCAGCTGCCACACTTCACCATTCCTCCAGTTTACATAGGTCCCTCCTCATTTTTTTCCACCCTTCCCAGAGTGTCCACCCTATGCTGTTGCAGATCTTAGTGTCATTCGCAAAGAGGCACATTTTCCCCTCCAGCCCCTCCATAATTTATTTATTTATTTTAGTCTTTGTAACCAGGTAAGGCCCACTAGGCATAAGTGCTTGTTTTCAGGGTTGACCTGGGAGCACTGGGCAGTTAAGTGACTTGCTCAGAGTCACACAGTATGCAAGTGGAGGTAATGAGAATCAAACCCAGTCTGGTCTGCTGGATGTACCAGGCTCATTCACACCTCATTACTCTAACCTGTAGGCTATACTGTCAGCCACTTGTGAAAACATTGAACAGGACTGGGCACAGGACTGATCCCTGTGGCACCCTGCTGGTCACATTCCTTTCCTTACATTGAGCACCATTTACCATGACTCTCTATCTTCTATCATTCAACCAGTTCCTTACCCAGTTTACCACCTTGTGACCCACTCCCAGGCTGCCCAACGTGTTCACAAGTCATATGTGGAATGGTACCATAGGCCTTACTAAATGCAATTCATGTTTATGTTTAAGCCCATGAAACACCCTTATCTAGTTAATGCATTTGCAGCCGTAGTGGCTCTGGCAGAATTTGTTTTTGTTGTTGTTGTTGTTACTTCAACTGAGTCTCACCATTACTCACCCCCAGGGGGACCAAGATTATGCCTCATAATGCACAATTTAACTAACTGTTTTATTGCCATTATCACCCTCCCCCTGCCTGCTCCACTGATCCAAACCAAAGTATCATGACAGAGGTGCAGTTGAGGGTAACACCCACCTGTAATTTTGGGATTTTAGATAAACAATAAGAACAATTGTTTTACAGGGTGAGTAAAATGTTCTTCTGCACTGAAATCCGTTGCCTAGACTAGCATTATAGTACATGTTAGCCCCTATTGTGTTTGGATTTCCAAACAAATACGTTTCCTGTTGAGGTACAATTCAAAGGTCATGAAAAGTTGTTGTGCTTTCATTCTGACATCATAAAGATACCAAAACAACTTTTCAGCCTTGAATTAGACAGCTGCAGTTTCCCCTTATACCATAGTTATTCAAACTGTCTTTATCTAGCTGACACTCACTGAGTAAATCTTCTTTTAAACAATTTACAAAACGCCCTCAAATCATACTGTTATTGCCCATATATCAAAAAACAGATGCCAGACAGAAACACAATTTCCAAGCATGTGGCTGGTGGTAGATAGTTGGGAGAGCAGCACTGTAAATAGAACAGAGTTCAACTTTCATATTATTTCTATAGAATAGTGGTTTTCAGTGGAGGCAAACTATATACAATATAAAACAATTTATGGGTGACCATACACAACTGAAGGCTGCTTTTCCTTCTCGGTGATGAAGTGCCATCATGGAGATATCTTAAGCTTCACTTTTAAGCTCTCTATGATAGCATCACATCCATTAATGGAAACACAGCCTTGTTGTGTATGGTCACCCATACACTATTCTATATGTTGTGTTAGAGTAAGGACAGCAATATGTTGATGTGCTACAGTAGTGATGACACTACTGCAGCACAACTTAGAATACCACAACACTGTTGTTTTTATCTAGCCCATTAAGCTGGAATTTATTATTTTACAATGTATTCTCAGAAACAGATGCAATCCCTAGTCATTAAATAAGAAATTTTAGCCCACCACTGACCCTCAAGTGCCTCCCACCAACTACCATTTCACTGAAATGAAACTGCATTTCTGAATTGGACATGAATGGGCATACACTATAAAATATGATGTATGGGCATCCATACACAGATCAGTATCTTCATCACAAGATTTCTGTGTCAACCAGAGAACGTATCCGGCTTCACACTCCAGGTTCCTGGTGCTATGGAAACCTCTTGATGCAACAGAAGCCATATGGAGAGACTAAAGGAGTTTAATATATATACTCTCGAGGAAAGAAGGGAGAAGGGGGACATGATAGAAACTTTCAAGTACCTCAAGGGAATCAACAAAGTCCAGGAGGGTAGCGGCTTTCAGAAAAAGAGATGTGCAAGAACAAGGGGCACAATTTGACGATAGACAGGGGATGGTTCAAGGGCAATGTGAGGAAGTATTTTTTCACAGATGGGGTGGTGGACACATGGAACAGCCTTCCTGAGGAGGTCATGGGGTCAAAAACAGTGGGGAAATTCAAGAATGCATAAGACAGAGATAAGGCAATTCTGCTGGCGGTAGGAAGAAGTAGACTGTTGATTAACTAGGATCTGCAGCTTATCCAAGAGGTAGGGAAATGGGAAGAGTGGGTGGGCCAAGCAGTCCTTATCTGCCGTCAAAATCTATGTTTCTATGCAAACACAGACTGTATCTGGCTGCCCTTACATTATCCTCTATATAGAGTATAAAGGAAGCTTGTTCTGCATGGATTTTCATCCTAAGCAGAATGCTGTTGCAACACAGTGCAAAGGCCATGGAACATGGCTGTACCCTTCTATGGAACAACAGCATTCTACACAGGTGAACACAATGCCTGCACGAGCAGCTCTAATGAAACAAGAGGTGAAAAAACACAGTGCTCCTAACAGATAACAATAAAATGGAAAATTATAATGTGGACCTTGGCTAAATTGCTCTGTTTTTGACAAAAGTCTAAAAAATTAAACCTTTATATTGATGTTAACAATTCTATTTAAAAAAAATATATATATTTTTCTCCATACTAACTGTTACTTGGACAGTGGCCAAAAATTGGGCATCACAATGGGAGAATGGTTGAGAACGGGACACAGAAGTTGAAGCAGTTAAAAAAAAACTTATTTTTTTAGCTCTATACACAATAAAACAAATACTGGTTGGGCAAAACCATGCACAACCAGCATGTGTTGCCACCGAGAGGTTCAGATTGTCACAGACATATCAAGCTTTGATCTCGAGGTCTGCTGTAATCTGAACCTCTTGGTGGCAGCACAGGTCAGTTGTGCATGGTTGCCCAATCAGAAATAAATGTCTTACAATTGCTACCTTTAGTTTATACTGGATGGTCATTCAAGTGCCTTGGGTGGTTCAGCATTTGGTTGCTTCTTGTTTCTTAATCCAGCCTTACTTGGTAATCAAACAAAATATTCCCTTCCGGCCATTAGAGCACTGGCATTTGTGCACCACCATATCAGAGTGCCGATGTAGGCATTTACCCCCCACCTCCATGAGGTCTGCTTCCCTCGGAGTTAGAATCCTTAGAAAGGGGTTTGTGGGGGGGGGTGAAGCACAGCCTCCCCACAAAAACAGAGGTTAGCGATATCAACTTTGCACCCTGATGTCGGGTGCAGTAATGCTGGCACTCTCAGTCGGTGGAACAACAAATATTACCAACCAAGTAATGTTACTGTCAAACATTTGGCTTATTATTCAACTATAAAAAACATTATCTGTAGCATTTTACTTTACAGAAAATGCTGTCAAGCACACTTTTCTTTCTAACAATTGATAACATGACACATCTGCAATTTGCTCAACATAAAAATCTCCAACACCTAATTCATTATTTTGAAAACTATCAAGTAGATTTTTGACCAGACAGGTAAAATTATTGTGTTCATCAGACATTTGAATTTATTAATAACAATATAGTACAACACATTCAGTGTGTTTTTTCTAATTAATGGGGTTGTCATTCAAATGTTAGGGTGCCTACACCATTACAAACTAAAAGAAACAGCAGTGTAATAAGACGATAGCAAATTCTTCCAATTTTTAGTGTAGTGTATAGAACAAACACTAACACGTTCACAGCAACAATTCGTGTCAGTGAAAATAATTTGGTGCTCCTACCAGTTTTGTGCATGCTGTCTGAGGAAGTGTGCATGCACAAAACCAGCTGGTGCACCTAGTAGCATTCACTGACACCATTTGTTTGTTGTGACCATGTAAGTGTTTGTTTTTCTCTCTATGCAGTGCACTAATAGGATGGAAGCATTTGCTATCAGTGCTTGATTGTGGTGCCATTTTATTTCTGTTTGTGGCTCTTTGTGGAACCTGGCACATTTGTGGTAGATCCAGTTTGTTTGCTTGACATCCTTATATACTGCTACAGCAGTAGGTGGTATTTATGTACATGCACAAAATCTCCTTGTACCACCACTCCACAAAACATCATACATACCCTGTAGGTAGTTGCCATGCTGTGCAGGGAATGGAATGCCCCCTTTTACAGTGGTGCTGCATACAATTATGTAAATAGTTACTTCAAATGTCAGTGGGTACACATTGGCTGTGTATCAACTACCATGCTGGAAGGGTGGAAAACACAGGGGTCAGCCCATTTAAAGGTAACTGGAGTATGATACTTCAAGCCCTATTCAGGATGTATTTGTCCTTCTTCAGAAATTGTAATGCTGAGGATCCTAAGGTAGCTACATAAGTACCAAATGAAGAAATGAAGAAAATGAAAGATCCACTCCTTATTATATTTTTCTATGTAATTTTTCTTTGTTGTCCACCAAAAATGTCAGTAGACATTTCATGGTCCTTATGCAATTTCATGAGACCCATTGGTGTACTCTTGTCACCTGATTCTCTTTCTCATCTCCAGTAACAAGGAGGATGGCCACACTGCATGCTGTTACCATTGCAACTATCAGCTGAAGCCAAGCTGAGAGAGGTTGTGGAACATAAACTTTTTACAGAATGACCAACTAACCAGAAGAGGCTATCATTGAGATTTTACTCTTACCAAGAGCACAGTAACCACCAGTGGTTCTGATAAAGCAGCATAAGGGTCACACACGATCAACTGGCATTTTTGATGGATGTCATATAAAAACCAAGTAGTAGTAAAATAAGGGAGGTTACTGTGTTTTCTTCTTTTGTACCTGGATCAAGACACCATGCTATGGATCATGCCCTTGGCGCAGCACTACTGATGATGTTGTTCTCCCTAAACATCTCACTTCATACTGTAAGGCATGCTTCTTTGGTCTTTTATGGTGGTCAAGGTGCACTAAATTCTCACCCGATTATAAATGAAGTCCCCACTTCCTAGTCCTGTTCATGTGCTCTCTATTGTTGAGAGGTGCTGAATAGTGCGAAACCTTTACCTTGCTGGAATGGACAATTTGGCTTGCAAGGCAGTGACCCCTTTAAAAGCTGCTTTTAGCAGTTCTTCTGGGCCTGTGGTGGCTACCCCTTGTGACTAGTGGTGAAGATGCAAGGGAGTCACTGTACATAGCACAACACCTCCACATTAATTTGTGCCCTCTGTAACTCTACCTTTCCTACTCCTTTCCTTCTGCTGATGCACTGACCTGTGCAGCAGTGCAAGAAAAATCTTGGAACTCCTTTGGGCATACCACAAAGGGATACAATGCAGCAATATGCTGCAAAGTGATCCTTTCAAGTGACTTTGCAGAAGATAATTGTGACTGTTTATGGTTCCAAAGTACTCCAGTGATAGTCTAATTTTCTTTAATTATGACCAAAAATCCCAGACATCTCATTTTATAATTTTTTCCTCATTGTCTGGACCATTATATTCATGGCTTTTTTCACTTTTTGCCTGTATGCTTCCTAAATTGACCACTATCTTATGCTTTTAATTTTACTGCTTTTCTTTCTATATTTTTTTTTCCTCACCATGTATGTCCTTCCCAGGAATATACCCTGATCCTAATCTCAAGAATTTGTCTTTTGTCCTCCCTGGACCTCAGTAAGTAACCACTTACCACCCCTGCTTCATTCAATGGAAGGGGTTCCTGTGGAGAGCCATTCTCCCCCGATGTAGTCTGCTCCCTTCTGCAGCTCAAGATGCAGTGCCAGCAGAGACTAAGATCCAAAGGAGCTGCCTATGCTCAGAATCTCATATAGATGGAAGTGGGATTTTTGTCTCCCTGACTGTCCCCTCCCTCATCCCCCAATGTAAGCATAGCCTATGGCTTCACATTCTTTCAGCTAATCCTGTATCAAAAGCAAGCTTCTTCAATTCAGCTTCCCTGCATTGCAGCACAAAGCTGGGCCACCAAGGTGGCTTTAGTGTTTCATTTTAATGAATCCCTTTACCATGTTTTGGTTTATCACTATGGATAAAGAAAGAGATGAGGTCAACTTTTGTACTTCTATGTTCTATCTATAACAAGCTCCTCTGGCATTAGTTCTTGTTTCACAGCAGTGTTGATTATTTTCAGGATGGCATGTTTAAAGGAATCATAGTCAGATGGAGTTTCTTTCTCTTAGCCTTTATGTCCTTATCATTTGAGAAATGCATTCTGTTTAAGAATGACCATGTCTGCTGGCAATTAAAGCACAGGTTGCCACAAAATTCTGGAAGAAGTTGCTGATTATGGCACATCTCTATTTTTGTGGCAATTGTAAACATAACGCATGCACAAACCATTGCTTCCTCACAACATAAGTTCATGCTAATGTTTTTTAGCTTTTGTTCAACCTCTGCTATTAATAATAGGAGATGGCCTCTTTGGGTATGGTAGGTAATTCAGGCTTCAGTTCTACAAGGCCTATATCAAGGCATCTAGGATGCTGAAGTATTTACAGTGGGGAAGGGTTTTGAGGAAGGGAGGTGATACTGACCCAATACAGATCACTAGTTAGGCCTCACCTCAAGTACTGTGCTTGGTTTTCACCTGAGAAAAGACATTGATAGGTTTGAGTCAGGAAAGCGAAGGTCCACAAAAATGATTTTGGGTCAACAGTCTAAATCACACAAGGAACACATAAACACCATTAATATGTACTCACTGTAGGTCAGATGGAAGTTGGTGGACATGATAGAAACTTAAAAACTTCCTAGAGGGTACAAATATGGTAAATTGCAAGGACCTGTTTGTTAGGAATAGCTTTGGAGTCATGTATGGACATGACTGGAGATTAATGTGAGGCAACTTCTGGAATGATGTGAGAATGTTTTACATCACAGAAAGAGTGGTGGAGACTTGGAACAGATTACCAGTGGAGGCTGTGGGAGCAAGTATGATTAATGGGTTTAATCATGGGTGGGACAGGACCGGGGGAATCGTAATCTCACTTGGTGGAAACTGGAAGAGGAAGGAAGCAGAATGGAAGGAGGGCATCACTAATCCAATATGACACTAGGCTGAGGGTAAGGTAGTACCAACTATGGGCATACTTGATGGGCCATTAGTCTCCTTCTTCCATAAGAATCTGTGTTTCTATGTCTCCAAAATAAAATAAGATGTGCTCATGACCCAATCCTGTTTTGCATACAGTGTCTCCTAGTTTCAAATGATATCTTTCAGTGGGTATGACATATACTCCACTCATCACTTTTTCAATAAGGGCCTTGCAACCTTCTGTTCATACAAGACATATTCAGTGATTTGGACAGCAGCAATGGTAATCAGCATTGACTTCATCTAAAATCTCAAATGTCCTTTTACAGATTTTGGCTTCTGAATCCATTGCAGGAGGGATTTGACAGGACAAGAAAAGTGCAATACTGTAGGCGAATGGCACCAAGGTATTTCATGAGGAATAGAATGGCCAAAGGTACCTCAAACAGCTACTAGTCCAATATATAGGGAACAATCATTGAGGAAAGTCTTGGAGGAATGTTAATGTCACTTATGTAATGTCCTCTCCCCAGCTCACAGGGTACAGCTTCTGTGAACTGAATAACTGAATTACAGGTTTCAGTTTACAGAAGATGTGCCAGAAAAAGACCAATATATGAGCAGGTGGGTAAACAACATTTTATTTCATTAGTACTCTCAAACAGATGCACATGATACAGGGTATTGAAATAAAGTGCCTTGATATGGAATGCAAAAACAAACTCCCTGCTGCCAGAAATATATGACACCATATCACACTGTCTATGTGCTTTATTAATGTGACATTGTGTACTGTTGGAAGGGTTCTTACACCCCTCCCCACTGAATCATATGACATTGTCAGATCAACATCACTATTCTAGCCCACAAGCCACAACACATATCCATATTCCAGCCCACCAGAGACATCAGTCAAATAGGGTCTACGGTGATGTTATAGGCAGGATAAAATGTCCAGACTGGGTGGGCCAAGAGGTCCTTATCAGCTGCTAAATTCCATGTTCATTGTTTGTATGTTAACATGCAGAGTGTAACTTAACCATTTAAAATTCCATGGTGCTATTAAAGTGTACAGAGTGTGATATATAGTGAATAATGCTTATGCAGGTGTGTGTTATGAGGTTTTTTCACACAACCAGGGTTTGTGATAATCCATAAACTCCAAGCACTTATAAGATTATCACACTCCAAGAGTGTGTGAAAAAACCTCATAAAACAAACTGCACAGACATTATTTTTTATAATAACTGGTTCAAGGTTGCAACAGAGGAAAAACTGTATTTGTGCAAGCATGTCCCTGAGCAGCTGCCATACTCTTAAATATAGTGTGCTCTCTTTCGCACTTCTGTGAAGTGAGAGTGTGAGTAGGAAAATGCAATAATAACCAGCTAGTGAAATATTACAGAATTCAGTGGGTTATTACAGCATTTTATCAGGACTGGATGTCTAGTCTTCATAGGGGGACACCACTTACTATAAAACATTAACAACGTTCAAACACTTTGAAACAAAATGATTGAATCAGAGATCGTCAGTGCTGGTGGAATGCAATCTTGATATAGTATCCCTGTCTTCAGTTAGTGTTATATTCAGAAAAGTAGTCTTTTTTCTCTCTTTTCTGACCACAGCAATCATAATCACTGATGTATATCATATGACTACTGACTGAAAGGGATCAAAACTATAAGAGAACAAACAAAAGCAGTGTAAGTAAATACATACATTTTTGAATTCAAGAAAGTAAGGATTATTTTCTAATTGCTAGGTTCAGGATCAAAGTCAGGCACCTGTGAGAGTAAAATATGGCAAACCAGCCTTTACAATGTATCAGATCTGGTACACATCAATATGACAGTTTTATTATCAATATAAATAGAAATACAAATACATATACAGTATATTTAAAGGTTATAAGCAGATACAGAGATCATAAAAAAGCATGCATACTATATTTACAAAATATCTACAGATACTAATTTCATCTGATATCCTCTAATCCATTCTTATTTTTTAATTTAAATTTTTAATTAAGGTGATCAATTTAAAATGTTCATTCTGACCGGGAAATTTCATTGCACCTAATGAGTGGATTCAAGAAGCTACATTGTGTAAACCAGGGCCTCTAAATCTCCTGTGCTCTGACCCAACTAGACTTGTTCAGTGCTGGTAAAGGTCTATCTGTGAGACACCCCTGCTATTGCATGTAAGATATGCTATACCAGAGGAGGAACAGAGCTATTGTATGTGCCAGTGCATTTCTCAATTTTTTTGACAATGATGTCACTAAGATAGTCATCTATTGTCTCTTTGAATGTGCAAATTATATTGCTGAAATAAAAAGCCTGATATTTACATTTCACTAAATATATCAAATGTGTTATGTTGTACTTGATGAAATTTCTAATGTCAAAAGTTTTAGCAAAATTGAACTCCTGGGGCAATGGTTGGGAATTCTGGAAGAACATATAGGAACTCACCGGGAATCCACCCAACCCCCCATCAATTCTCAACATCAACGGAACCACGACCCACAACCCAAAAACCATTGCGGATACCTTTAACAAAGCCTTTACCAGCCTCAGCGCTGTCCTATCCCAGGACTACTTCAAAGATGGTGAAGCCCCTCTGTCGGCAATGAACACTACTTCCACCAGCTCCCCCTGCTTCTACTTCAAAGCAGTCAAGGCTCACCAAGTACGCAAATATGTTACCAAAGCCCTTGGTAAATCAAGATTCAGTAATGACTCCCTCGATCTCAAAATCCTGTCTCTCACACTTGATGAAGTGCTTAGTCCTCTGACCAGAATTTTCAACCTCTCCTCAGCCTTAGCTAGTTCCCGGGCAGATGGAATCTGCCACTGTCACCCCAATCCATAAAAGTGGTGACAAAACTGCCCATGATAACTACAGACCTATCTCCCTACTACCCCCACTCTCAAAGGCACTAGAACGCATTGTCTCAGACCAGCTCACAGAATACCTGGATAGGTACAACATCCTGTGCATGCAACAACACGGGTTCCACAAAGGTCACAGCACCTCCACAGCCCTACTTGAATTCACTGGCACAATCCACAATGCACTTGACTATGGTGAACTACTAGGCTCAATCTACATTGACTTAACTAAAGCCTTCGACACCATCAATCACCGCTTCCTGCTTGTCCAGCTTCAGAACACTGGGCTGTCAACTGACTCCATTGGCTGGTTTAAGAGCTATCTTGAAGAACGATCCCAAATAGTAAGAATTGCTGATACACTCTCGGACCCTAGACTGGTCCACTCGGGAGTCCCCCAGGGCTTCATTCTGGGACCCCTCCTCTTCAGCCTATTCTTAAACTCACTACCGGACAGCTGCCCAGAACAAATAATTCTCTACACTGACAATGCTGTGATCCTCACCTCGGACTCTGATCAAATCCAATTACAAAATAAACTTCAGCAGGCCTTCTCCTCCATCGAATCCTGGTTCCTAAATCATAAACTACTTCTCAATCAGAAAAAAAACAAGTCTATGATCTTCTGCAGCCCCCACAACAAAAACAAACAACTCCACCTCCCCATTGCAACAGAACAAGGAGCCATCCTAGAGCAAACACAATCATTCAAGTACCTTGGCATTACCCTTGATCCCCACCTCTCATACGCTGTCCATATCAGCAATGTTGCAAAGTCTGCTAATGCGAGGTTAGGCATATTATTCTGGCACAGGAAACACCTAACCCCAGAAGCACTGTCAGTGGCCATCCAAAGCTCCATCATCAGCATCATAGACTATGGTCTTATCATATATGGGTCTGCAACTATCACTGCTCTCAAATGTATCGCGACCTCCCTGAATAAGGCCTGTCATCTCATCACTGGCTCACATCGCCACACCCACACATGTGACCTTTATTCCCAATCTGGATGGCTTCAACTGGACAAACGTATAAAATACCAAACCTGCATCACTGCCAAGAAAATTATAATGGGGCTTGCCCCATCTGGTGTCTGTGTCCTCCTTAAGCCTAGACATAGGAACATCACTACAAGGAGATCCAGTTCCCATCTACTACATATCCCACGATGTCACACGGCCCAAGGACAAAGATCATTCGCCTATCGGGCATCCAACTGGCTCAACTCTCTTGGCAGTGACATAGCGATTGCCCAATGCTCTCGGCCTCTTCAAGTCTGGGTTGTGCCTCTCACTGCTTGTATCCTGCGATTGCCCAACTTGATTTCACCATTCCAGCTGTAAATGCCCCAGCACCCAGCACTTACAATCAGTCTTGCACCCTAGCACCTTACCTGTCATATCTCGACAAGGCCCCTGGCTGCACTGTCTCCCACCTCGTCCACCTCACCCCGTATCTCCACCCTGGCCCCACCCAACCACCTCCCGTGATCCAGCTACCCTGTACCTCCTCCCTCGATCTCCTCCCCTCACTTCTCCCACCACCGTCCCCCCCTTCCCTTGTCTTGCTTATAGCTCAAGTCTTTGTACTGGTTATTACATGTCTGTAAGTCAAAGACTATATGTTTGTAACTAAAAATGATAACTGTTGCACACGCTGACGTGGAACCTTTATAAAAGAGCCTCGGCTCAAAGGTATTGTAATCCTAGATTGAAATAAATAAAAAATAAATAAAGAAAAACAAAATATACATGTCCCACACCTATGGCTGTGATTCAGAGTTAGTGCCAACCACATACAAGCAGCTAGAATTTCAAAGGGGGATGCAGGGCTTGTGTGAAGCCTTGCATCAACCCCACTGTTTGGTGCAGCTGTGATAAACTCCTTTGATGCAACTCCAACCAATTTTAGTGCATCAGGCAGAGTTGTGACACTTTCCACATTTTATGGGAAAAATAGTCAATGGAATGCTGAAAGGTAGACTGAGGAGCTGGTCTAACTTGCGGCACGTGACACATGGGAGTGAAAATCCTGATCAATGCCAGGAGAATGCTGTAAGCTATGTGTGTCGCGTAATCGGTGAAGCAGAAGCTTGCAGAATTCTCAGGGCTTTTGAAAACTGAGCCCAAGGTGTGATTTGTGTCTTCTGTAATGCATGGACCAAAATATCAAGTTGATTTTCACCTCTCCAGCAAACCATTCTTGGAAACACTGTAGGATGTACTCTGACCAACACCAGATCTGCAAGAACCAGACTCTAATTTAGTTCCACTTAGAGCAGGTCATGAGTTGTGAATTCTGCTAATTCACAAAATTTCTAACATTTCTTGAAATTTTCTGAACTTTTGCCTTCGGCAATATTGGAATCTTCTGAATGTGTTTGGCAAATTTTCTCTGCCTTCCATGGAATTTTCTGGCTGAACTGCAGAATAATACACATGAAATGCAGAATGACAATTCTGAGGAACTTTATTCTGCAGTTTAATTGATCATTCCACAATACATGTAATCATTCTGCAGTTCAGTGATCAGTTCTGTGGAATTTCTTTCAGCAGTATAGTTCATTAATCCACAATTCATAATTCAGTCCATAGTTTAGTGACTTACTGAACTGAATAATGAATGTACAAATTTTGCATTAATGTATTAAGCTGTGGGGAAAAAAAAAACTACTGCACAACTGACCACTGACAGTGATCAGTTCTGCAGAATTTCTTTTCCACAGTTTAATGCAAAACTCCACAATTCATACATTTGTTCTGCTTTTCTAAGTCACAATTTCCATGGAAGTTGCCAGAATGCATTCTGAAATATTGAGAAAGTGAAATTCCAAACTTTCACCAAAATTCCATTGGGGGAAGTTTACTTGCACACAGCACTAATTCCACTTTTCTACTGACAGCCTGCAACTGTGAGGAGAATGTTATCACAAAATTCATTTTAAACATAGAAACATAGACTTTGATTGCAGAGAAGGACCACTTGGCCCAACCAGTCTGCCCATTTCCCTACCTACTGGATAAGCTGCAGATTCTAGTTAACCAACAGCCTACTTCCTGCAACGCCCCACTATAACTGCCTTATGTCTGTCCCATGCATGTTTGAAATCCCCCACTGTTTTAGACCCCATAACCTCTCCAGGAAGGTGGTTCCATGAGTCCACCACTCTCTCAGTGAAATAAAATTTCCTCACATTACCCCTGAGCTGTCCCCCCTCTATCTTTAAATTGTGCCCCCTTGTTCTTATACATCTCTTTTTCTGAAAGATGCTACCTTCCTGGACTTTGTTGATTCCTTGAGGTACTTAAAGTTTCTATCATTTCCTGTCCCTCCTTTCATCAAGGGTATACATATTAAGCTCTCTCAGTCTCTCTTCATATGGTTTCTGATGTAGACCATGCACCATTTTAGTTGCCCTCCTCTGGACTGCTTCCATCCTGTCTATGTCCTTGCGTAGATGAGGTCTCCAAAACTGAATGCAGTACTCCAGATGGGGTCTCACCAACTGTCTGTACAGAGGGATAACCACTTCCCTTTTTCTATTTGTAATGCCCCTTCCTATGCATCCCAGCATCCCCCTGGCTCTCCTTACCGACTTCTTACATTGCTTACCCACCTTTAGGTCATCTGATATGACTATCCCCAGGTCCCTTTCCATTATTGTTGTTGTTAGTACCTCCCCTGCTATTGTGTACTCTTCTCCTGGATTTTTATTTCCAGGTGCATTACTTTGCACTTCTTTGCATTGAATCTAAGTTGCCACATGTCTGACCATTCCTCCAACCTTGCCAAGTCCCTTCTCATTCTTTCTACCCACCTTGTGCATCAACTCTGTTACAGATCTTTGTGTCATCTGCAAAGAGGCATACCTTTCCTTCCAGACCATCTGCAATGTCACCTATAAAGACAGCAAAGAGGACTGGACCCAGTACTGAGCCCTGAGGTACTCAACTAGTAACCCTCCTTTCTTCAGAATGTGTTCCATTCACTATCACCTTCTGTGCCCTGTTGTGCAGCCAGTTTGCTACCCAGGCTACCACCTTGGGACCCACTCCCAGTCTGGCTAACTTGATTATTAATCTTTTGTGTGGGACTGTGTCAAATGCCTTGCTAAAGTCGAGGTAGGCCATATCCACAGCCCCTCCCTGGTCTATTACTTTGGTCACCCAGTCAAAGAAATTGATTAGATTCATCTGACATGACCTTCCTGCTGTGAATCCATGCTGCTTTGGGTACTGTGCCCCACTGGCCTCTAGGTACTCAACAATTCTTTCTTTCAGAAGTGATTCCGTCATTTTCCCCACCACTGAGGTCAAACTAACAGGTCTGTAGTTTCATGCTTCTGCCTTGCTCCCACTTTTGTGAAGGGGAATCACACCTGCCCTCCTCTAGTCCTCAGGTACCACCCCATCCTCCTATGATTTGTTAAAAAGTGCAGTCAGTGGTGTCACTAGGTCCTCCCTTAGTTCTTTTAGGATTCTAGGGTGAATCCCGTCAGGCCCCATTGCTTTGTCCACCTTGAGTTTTAGGAGTTCTTTTAGGACTCTTTCTTCTGTAAATGGACTGGTGTCAACCCCACTACCCAGAGTGCTTCTATTGTTTGGTTTAGGTAATTCCTCCTCTTCTTCTTTTGTGAATATTGAGCAAAAGTATTCATTCAGTATCTCTGCCTTTTCACTGTTTACCTCTGCCCACCTCCTCTCTCCTTTATTAATCTTCACTATCCCTCCCTTAACCTTTCTATGCTCCCTAATGTACCTATAAAAGATTTTATCCCCCTTCTTAACTGAGTTGGCTATCTTTTCCTCGGTTTGGGCATTTGCTTTTCTGATTACCTGTCCCACTTCTTTCTGCTTTAATTGATACAGTTCCCTGTCGTGCTCCTTCTGTGATTCCTTATACTTTTTGAATGCAGCCTTTTTCTCCTTAACCTTCCTGACACTCTTTTGAGAACCATAGTGTTTTTATTCCGCTTTGTTTTTATTTGTTTCACACAAAGGCTTGTTGCCTCCATGATGGCAGTTTTGATTTTCTCTATTGTTCTTCCACCCTCCTTTCTGGCCATTTGCTACTGCATTCCTCAGGTATTCACCATTATGCCAAAGTCTGCCCTTTCTAAAGTCCAGTATCCTTGTCTTTGTATGGCTTGTTTCATGGTTGTGTTTATTGTGAAGCACACTGTGCAGCGTCGCTTGTTCCCAGATGTCTACTGACTTCTAAATTTGTGATCCTTTCTCCATTTGAGAGTACCAGGTCTAATATTGCTCCCTCCCGAGTGGGTTCCACCACTAGCTGTCTAAGGCATGCCCCCTGTAGGGCATTGAGAATGACCCTGCTCTTGGATGTGGCTGCAGTACATGTCATCCAGTTAACGTCTGTCATCACATCCACTACTTGACCTGCCCCATGATACTGTGCTCTGCACTAGGTGGTACAGTTTGAGTTTTCACTGCTATGCAGATGATACTCAACTGTACATGTCCTTTGTGCCTGGCCAAGATGTTGCCATTTCGGCCTTGAATAACTTTCTAGCCGAAATCCAGGACTGGATGAATGTGAGTGGGCTGCGGTTGAATCCAGAGAAAACTGAGGTGTTGGTTGTGGGCACAGGTCAGTGAGAGGCGGGTTTGTTGGTGGGATCACCCTCGGGTTTTTGGCTTGGGGGTGTTCAGCTAACTACCTCAGACTGGGTGTGGAACCTGGGTGTTGTGTTTGATGACTGTTTGACACTTAAATCTCAGGTGTCGGCAGTTGTCAAAGCCTCTTTTTACCATCTGAAGAACATTGCCTGGGTGAAGCACCTGGTTCCTCCTGATGATCTTCTTACTTTAGTCTATGCCTTTGTTACCTCCCACCTTGACTACTGCAACACCCTTTATCTTGGGCTACCGGGGGTTGCTATTTGCCACCTGCAGCTAGTGCAGAATGTGGCAGCCCGGCTATTGACTGGTTCTTCTAGGGCCAGTGATATAATGCCTGTGCTCCGCAGACTGCCAAGATGCTGGTGAATCACCTTCAAGGTCAGTTTACTGACCTATAACGCCCTACATGATCAGGAACCTGGTTACCTGAAAGATCTCCTTTGTCCCTACTGTCCCTCCCGCTCTCTCCGATCCACTGAGGAGGGATTGCTAGAGAGTCCCAGGATTCGTTTAAAGACATCTGGGGCCAGATGTTTTAGTTTTATGGCCCCAACCCTGTGGAATTCTCTACCTCATCATGTGTGAGATTGCCCGACTGTCCAAAGTTTTAAGGGGGCATTAAAAACATTTATTTTTAGCTATGCGTATAATGATTTTTAATGTTGCCATTTTGGATACATTTGTAACTGTTTAATTTTTTAATTGATTTTAATTATGCTATGTACAGGCACCTTGGTTTTGGAAAGGCTCTTTTTACAAATAAAGTCTGATTTGATTTGATTTGATATCTCTGTCCTGCCCTGTGGCCCTTTCTCATGCCTCTGCTACCATGTTCTAGAACCCTTCCAATCTTGAAACCTGCCCGTTGTTCAAATGTCTGGCTCACTACAATTATGGAATACACATGAAAATTGGATCTTTTGAATATTATTGATGTTGTGGTGGGGATGGCCACTTGAAGCAAGGAAGACTGAATGAATTTTAATTGACTTTCTATATAGATCCATGGAAATGCCACCAGTATACATCTTGCTTAATTTTAGGTCCCAGAAAATTGACACACATTCTACTGCTAGTCTCCAAAAATCATAGGTTTAAATTGAAAGTCTGGTAAGATGTTACAAATGTGTATAAGTCTTCTCTCTTTTCTCACCACCTCATCAAAATATCATTAATAAAGCAACTATAAATGTTTATTTATTTAGCTTTTGTTGACCGGGTAGGTACACTAGACAAGTATTATGCCTATTTTCAAGAACGACCCGGGAGACTACAACATAGGGCTACAGAGTGGTACAGAAAAAATACAAGTACATCATGACAGCACAGCAACATGTGGAAGTACAATGAGTAACATTATCCAAGGAGTAACAGGTCATAGAAAACCATAACATATTATATTTAAGGCACATCTTATCTTATCTCACTACATTTTCATATCTTTGTTTCTGACAAAACTTTTCTTCCCAGAAACACAGTTATAGGGTTGCATAACTAAGAGCCAATAATACCCCCATTGCTGTTTCCTGTATCTGAAGATAATGTTTTCTTAGGAAATTAAATTATAACATGTCAGTACAAACCAAAATAAAGTCCTGCAAAGCAAACACTCAGCTTCAGGATTGTTTGCATGGAGCCATAATAGGTGGCAAAAATAGAAGAACTCACAAAAAGAAATACTGCATGACTACACATGCCAACATAAATACTACTCCACTGCTAGGAGACATTAACAAATAATTTATTAACAACAATATAAGGTAGCACCCCCCCAAAAAAAAAGTGTCAATGTTTCACTCTGCTCTAGTGCTTTTTCAAGACACTATTCCCCTGTAGTGGATGCTTTTTAGATGTACAATACCAACATGTATTGTATAACTCCCCAACCATATTTAATGATATATATAACAATATATGATATATAATAAATAAATAGTACAAAAAGTTGCCTAGTGTATATTCCTACTAATTAATAGCACCAATACCTATATGCAAACAAACTGTGAGGCTACATAATAGTGAAAAATTACACCAATACCAAATATATAAGTACAACTATAAACATGTACTACCTCCCCCCAGTATAAATAAAGTATTGGACTCAGCTCTCATAGTAACACTGCTGTCTAAAAATACTGTATAAAACAGGTACAATTCATCATAGGTCGCTAAATTGCAGAGATGCACTATTACAAAATGATTCTATTACCCAAATCCACCATATGTAGAATTAAGTTTTTATGCAATAAAGGTGCCAATTGAAGGTGCTCCTTGAGACCTGAATATCTGACTGCATTTAACTTATATTGCCAAAAGTTCTCATGGCAAAGTAGTTTATTGTCCAATTCCCAAGGGGCCCAGAATCACTTTGTCAATGCCCATGAACATAAATCTGCGCGCGGGTCCTTTATTTTTATCATCAAGTGCCAAAGCATTCTCCACTGTTCCAGCCCTAATATGCCTAATGGAGTTTGCCCTTTCAAGGGGCAGACCAGGTTGTCCTGGTGAACCCTTTCCCTTTTCATCAAGATGGTGTGCTCAGAAGGGAAGGGGGGAAGGAAGGGGAGGTCCAGGGGATAGAACAATGGCCAAGCAACAGGAAAGGGAGGGGCAAGTGGAGATACATAATGGGCCGCACAGGAGTGGTTCAGCCACTTTTGCTGGAATTTTGATTGAGCTATTTGAAACTGCAGCACGTCGGATTGGCAGATTAATTGGAAGGTTTGTGCACTAAGATAAAGAGGTAAGAAACAAACAAATAATATGGAAGAGGATGTTTTAAAAAATATAATTACCAAATAATAATATATATAATTATTAAAGGAAAGAAAGAGAATCAGGAAGCTAGAACTTTTGAGAAGCTGAGTAGTCAGTAATGTGAGAAAGAAATGCATAGTTTAAGGTGGTTTGCATATTTCAGTGATAAATAACATTCTTTGTGGAAGCAGATGTGAAGCGCTACAGTAGTGAACTGACTTTAAATGTTATGGTTGTGGAGTAGAGGGAGCCTGCAGCAGGAGGCTGAATTTCATTTGTATAGGCAAAGTTTATCGAGGTTTGAATATGGCAGTGATAATAAAACATTTGGAGAAGCAGAGAGGAAGAGCTGCAGGAAGGGAGCTGAGCCTGAATGACATTGCCAGCCCAAGAGGGTCTTTCTGGCACTGAAATCCCAAAAGCACAGCTTACAAGGTTTTTTGGCAGAAAAAGGTGAAGCGTCAAAAAGAGCAGCTGATGGGGAAGTTGTACAGGTTAAATGGGGCCGAAGGAATGCCAGTAAGAGGGAGGATCACGTTGCATTCAGCCAGCTTTGCCCAAATTTGGCCTAGCAACGAAGAGCCAGGGGAACAGGACATTAGGGAGGATCATGGCCATCAAGAAGGGGTTTCTAGCCGGGAAAAGAGATAGCGTGTGGCCTGCAATGGCCCTGGTGTGTTATTGGAGGGGAAATTAAGTTGGAGAGTTAATTGGGGGACCAGAGAAGGGGCATCACATGGTAAGTCTGATTGGTAAGGGCCTAGCATGGAAAGACAGCATGGGACAGATTCGGGCAGCCATGTGGCATGGTGTCACACACCATGTGGAGGCCGCAAGGTGAGTGGGGGCCCAATAATGGAAGTAGGGGACAGATAAGGAGTTATGGAGGAGGGAGGAACCCGGGGACAGTAAATGAAGGATGAGGCAACTAATTTGTGGCCTGAGGCCCTGGAAAGGAGAGAGTATGGGCTAGCATGGTACAAAATGTATGGCATGATGTCACATGCCCACAGGACCACATGGTCCAGCCACAAGGGTCTTGCCTACAAAGGGGTAACAGGTTACCATCATCCAGCAAGGGGACAGCGCACATTGGGGAGGCAACCCACACAGACAGGTTTGCTGAAGAAAGGGGATACAACCAGAGGCTTGTGAGGGCAGACAGGGCAGGGGGGAGACTCAGGCCCTAAGAGGCCATGATACAAGAAGCATGGTGGTGGTAGCCATAAAGGGAATTAGCCTAGCAAAGGCAGGCCTTCAAGGGAAGGGGATCATAGTTAGGCCAAGAGGCCATATGGTGCAGCCACAGAATACGGACAAAGAAAAGGGTGAATGAACAGGCCCTGGAGGGGCTACAGCCTGAGGCATGCAAGAGCATGCAAGGGGAGAGAAGTTTTCTTTTATGCCTGGGAAACACAGGAGGTGGCGCCGGAAGTGTGTGAAGGTGACTACCAGCCTGAAGCTCACGGGGGTGGGTATGGAAAGGGGGAATGATCTGGCCTGGGGGGCAACAGCAGAGGGATGCAAGAGCTTTCACAGGGAAAGAGGATTAGGCCTGGAAGCTCACAAGAGGGAGTGCCCAAGGCGTGAAAAGGCTATGACCATCCTGAGGCCCAGGCGGGGCATGTGGGCTTCGGAAGAGATAAGGGACAGGGCGGGCAGGGGATGGGAAGAAGGGGATAGCAAGCAGGGGAGGACAGAAGAATGACAGAATCACATGTAAAGGGCCTGTTTGTGACCACTTGCGATGGAGGTAGGCCCATATAAAAAAAAGAGAGAGGGGGACACGTTTTGTTACCACTAGGTGATTGTTTAAAAGAGGGCCTGGCCATAAGAATGATTACAGTAGGCAAAAATCTTAATAATGGAAATCTTGTTTCTTCTCTTCAGTTGTCTTCACAGTTTGAAAGGAGCATGGGATATAGCACCAAAGAAGAGCAGTCCTTCAAAGGAAGATGCTTACAAGGCTATAGTGGAACTGGCAGAAAAAGCCAACAGAATGTGGGAACTGGTGGAAGGGGAGGAACCAGGGAGATTCGGGGAGAAAAGGAAAGCGGGTAAGGGTAAAGGAGGCAAAGGGAAACAGATGGCTGAAAGGCCACGTAGCCCAACCAGGGTACAACCACTGACAGTGGGACCCACCAAGGTGGCTGATCCAGTACCTCTGCAGCCTGTTGACCCAGTACTGTCAGTACCTCTCCAGGACCAGGTTGAGGCCCCCCCCAGGGGAACCCAGACCGGATCCCCATAGGATAGTGGTTCCTCCACAGCTGCTAGTGGTGCAACCATCCCTTCAACCATAGGGGACTATAATGGGGCATCAGGAAGACAGCATGCAACAAAGAATGGGCAAGGCCACAGGTAACGCAGCCGGTTTAGTGGGTGACAGTATCAAAGAGTATATAAGCCAAATTGTGTCGGCACTTGGGTCAGGGGGTTTAGGGCAGATGGAGGCAGCAGTGGCAGTGATTAGGGCAGAAAAAAGGTACCAAAGGAAAAGGAAGGAGGTACAGAGAATGAAGGGAAAGGGACAAGAGAGATAGGTGCCCCTCGGATGAGGGTAGGAGAACACGTCACACTGGCCACAAAAGAAAAAATCTGGAAAGGAGAGTATGTGGATATCTTTGCTTTAGTAAGCTGGGAAATGGCGGTGAAATATGAAGAAGCAGAGAATATAGGAAAGAGTGAAATGGCTGCAGTAGTAGCCTTGTTAGGAAAGAAAGAGGTGGACAAATTCACAAAAGGGAAGATGTGGGATGGGTGGTTTATAGGTTTTGCTACATTTTCAGCCATAGTATTGGAAAAGAAACCAGAGTTGGGCATCCCACTCATCACATACTCTTTAATAATAAGGCAGACAAAGGCAAAAGGGGGGGTGGGCTGGATGAACTACTACGAATTCTTTTGGCAAAGAATGGCGACATATGGGGATGTAAGATGGGACACCAAGCAACTAGACTTGTGGACAGATTATGTAACCGATCAGTCCACACCTGAAGGGGAGTTGGGGAAGAAAGGAGCCATGCCCCAGAGGTGTTGCTAGGCTTACAATAGGGCCATTTGTTCTTGGCCACAATGTCGTTTATGGCACGCATGTTCAAAATGCGGGGAAGCACATCTGGCAAACAGATGCAGAACGGCATGGGCCCAGGGAACCCAAGGATCTGGGGGTCATAGTTCAGGGCAACAGTTTTTTTCATGAGGGACAGGGGTATAAGGGGTAGGCATGGAACAGAGGGGGGAGGGGGGGGCATGCGAGTAGAGGGAGTCAGAATCACTGACCAGCGAGGCCAAGCACTGAGCGAAAAGGGAGAATTGGGGATGGGAGAAGGGAAAAAAGCAAGGGGGCAATTTAGTGAAGCCAGAACCCTCATCAGGATAGAGGCATGGAAAGGTTGGTTGGATAGGTACCCGAATAGACAAGTGGCTGAGATGATTAGAAAAGGTTTTCACACGGGTTTTTCATTGCAGTGTGAGGGCCAAGCAAGTGAGAGAGGTGAACAATCTGGGTTTGGTAAAAGGGAGAGAGGAAATGTTAAGACAGAAGATAGAGAAGGAAAAGGCAACAGGGAGAGTAGAAGGACCATATGATACCCCCCATTGCAGAATATGAGGATTTCTCCATTGGGCTTGGTCCCCAAAAAACAGGAGGGAGAATACAGGGTGATTCACCACCTGTCCTTTCCCGAAGGGGATTCGGTGAATGATTTTATCGACGAGGAATATACTAAGGTGACATATGCCACATTAGAAGATGCAGTCCAGATCATCCAGGCAACTGCTGATGCATAGATGGCAAAAACGGACATAGAGTCCACTTTCAGATTACTTCCGGTTAGGAGAGAAGACTGAGACCTATCGGGATTTAAAATTGGGGGACAGTACTATTCTGAAAAAGCCATGCCCATGGGTTGTTCTATAGCATGTGCGACATTTGAAGCATTCAGCACCTGTTTACAGTGGATATTTCAAGAGAGAACTGGTTACAAAACAGTGATTCACTATTTGGATGATTTCCTTTTTATAGACAGTGGGCGAAGAGAGACAGAAAAAATGTTAGCCAGCTTCCAAGAGCTGTGTAAAGAACTAGGGGTTCCATTGGCTCCTGAAAAACAGAAGGGTCCAGTAAGGTGTTAGAATTTCTGGGTATTGAGATAGATGCTCCGGGGGAAATATTTCGGCTGCCAGACAAAAAAGTGGAAAAATTGAAGGAACTGATTCAGATACATACCAGTAGAAGAAGAGTACAACTAAAACAGGTACAACAAGTATTGGGACATCTGAACTTCGCATTCAGGGCTATTGGGCCAGGGAGTGCTTTCACCAAAAGGTTAGCAAGGGCTACAGCCAGAATGACCAGACCACACCATTGGGTAGACATGACAAAAGGAGCCAAGGAGGATTTTAAAGTATTGGAGGAATTCCTCAGGGAATATAATGGCTGCTCCTTCTGGCAGGAGGAATGGGTGTATAACACAGACCTCAATCTTTACACAGATGCAGCTGGGGCCTAGGCATGGGGGGCTATCTGAGGGGCAGATGGTTTGCAGAACCGTGGCCACCAGACTGGGTGAGGAATGGTAAGGTAAAAGATATAACATTGTTAGAGATCATGCCCATCTGGGCATGCACCCTGGTTTGGGGGGAAGAATTATGGGATCAGAAAGTGACATTCTGGTAAGACACTAGAGCAGTGGTAGAGGTCCTAAACAACAGGGGAGCCAGGTCAGAAACGGTCATGCAAGTTTTGTGACTTTTGGTGCTAAGGGCCTTGCAGCTGAACATGTCATTCAGAGCAAAACACATAGAAGGGGTACACAATACCCTGGATGACAGTCTTTCCCATCTGCAGCTGGATTGTTTCCGGAGGCTGGCACCAACAGCAGAGGAGTAAAAAACGTCCATACCAACAAACATCTGGGATGTTAGCAAGAAGGAGCAGAACTGTTGTTTTGCAGTTCATGGGCACCATGGACTCTGAGGGTCTACGATGGGGCCTGGTGAGTGTTTCAAACATTCAGGGCAACACACCATATGGAGATAAGTAGGCTCTCACAGAAGAACAATTGGAGAAGTTCACCATAGAGCAATGGCAAAAAGGAACATCCCACACCACGATGTGGGTCTATTTGGCAGGGATTAGTGTTATTTACAGACTAAAAGGATGGAAGGACCCAACAAAATCTTTGTTCATTAAAAGAATGATGCAGGGATGGGGTAGGTTAAAACAAGGGTTGGTGGATAATAGAAGACCAATAGGGGAACAGTGGCTTGCAAAACTAAAGAAGGTGTTACCGGCAATATACAGATCAAAGGCCGAGGCCCAGCTATTTCACATGATTTATGTTGTAATGTTTGCAGGGGCCATGAGAGTGAGTGAGGTGGTAGGCCATGGCAGGAAAGACAAGGAAGGAGGATTAGAATGGAAAGATATAAGCTAAGGGAGGAAGGAGATACAGATCCTGATTAAGAGGTCAAAGATGGATCAAAGGGGACAGGATTGCATGGTAACACTAAAGAAACATGTAGAGGGTGCAGTGTGCCCAGTGCAGGCTTTGAGGGCTTTCACCACAGAGCATGGGAATAGGACAGGGAGATTATTTGTGCATGGTGATGGAAGAAGGGTCACAAGTTATCAAGTCACAGCATTGCTCAAGAAAGGCATGCAATTCATGGGGGAGGATCCATTTAATTAATCATCCCACTCCTTATGGATAGGGGCTGCTTCACAGTGGGCAGCGGCAGGCGAGACTGTGAATAATATTTTGGAAAAGGAGCGCTGGCAGTCTGCCAGTTATAAGATATACATTCGAACACTGCAGTGTGGAGACTAACGTATCACCTATGTTTTTGTTACAGATCTGGAGCCAAATTGAGGGGGGCAGGGAGATGGATATTATAGTGAAGAAACTAAGACCATATATAAGATATTTATTTTGCTTAAACCATATAGGAAAAGGGAGGATCACGTAAGTCTGGATCTGCAACCACTCTTATATTTATTGGGCAGAAAGGAGAGCTGAGAAAAAGGCTGGGGAAAAGCAGCTTTACCAAGATGTGAAACAATGTAGATTGGCTTGGCGTGGCATCCGGAGGATGAGATGGGCACAACTGCTTCCCACCCTGAAAGAGCTGAAGTAATGGCGACCCATTCCAGACTTAATTATCTACATTTAGGGGGTAATGACCTTTGGGGGTAAGCCATGGGTGGACACATACTTTCAGGTAAAAAGGAACCTACAGACAATACAACAGTGGTGGCCATGGGTATGCCTTGCCTGGTTGGATATGATACTGAGGAGGGTTTGGAGACATGAGCACAGCCATAGAGCTATGGATAGGGCCAGGAGAAAGATGAACAGAAAGGTAGGGACACTGATAAGGAAAATGGGAGGACAGGTAATGCTGTGGGGTGTGGAAGAGTGGTTAGAAGATTTCTACAGGTTGGATGGCGTGCATCTGTCAGATCTAGCCACAGAAATGATGAGTTTTATAGAAGCATGGAGGAGGCATGCAAAAACGGAACATAAAAAAAAAGAGAAGGGAAGGAGTAGAAAGGAGGTTCTCTGAGCTATGGTGGAGCAATACCCTAAGTGAGGGGAAAGCCAGTCATCCAACGCAAGCTGGACACTGGCTAATGGGGAAAAAGGGGGGAAGGAGATGGGGGGAAGAAAAAGGAATAAGATGAAAAGAGGAAGAAACTGAAGGAGAAAAGCGGTCTCGGTTTTCACCTTAACTAACAGAAAAGGAGAAGAAGAAGAAAGCACCCAGGTTTTCACCTGGGGGGAGCAAAAAGAGGAAGAAAGAGGGATGATCAGATATTGATATATGGATGAAAATAAATGAAATTTTGAGAGATATAATAATAAAAGATGATGAAATAAAACATGGAATTATGATATATAAATAAATTAATTGCTAATCTGAGCACAACAACAAACAATGGTCTCTGTCTTTTTGTGAGGGAAAAGGGGGGAATCCGGGACAATGTGTTCCATAATGCGAGTCTCAAATTTTGTTTTTGTTTTTGTTTTTCCTACATACAGTAGTAGGAGTCACAGTTACAAACTGCCACATGAACAACTGCTTCTGTTCCGCATGTAATGAAAGAGTTCACCTTATAGCTTTTTGCAGTACTGTACAGTAAATTCTTTCCCCACCTGAAAATGTTGACATGTGGAGCAGTTTCCACACTTGTAGTTACTATTTGGCAGAGAGCTGTTCTGATTTTATTTCACTCATTCAACACTACAGTATGGACAACACAATCTCTGAGGTTGGTTCCACTTCTATAGGTGATAATTGGACCTTCTGCTACAGTTCTCTGTAGGGCTGAATCAATTTCCAAAATACGCAACTTTCTCCTCAGTGTTTCCACTAGCTTGTCACACTGTGTGAAAAAAGTAGTAATGAATTTAGAACCATTTTTACTATAATTCCATCTATTGCTTTTACTTCTGGGTGTCAACAACATATTTCTGTCCAGGGTATCTAACATCCCCTTTGAAACCCTTAAGCAATTACTGGCATACCTCTTGCTTGAAATCTTTCTGCAATTTAGTGTCCCATGACAAATTTGTACCTGTATTATACAGTATTTTTAGCTGGCAGTGTTACTATGAGAGCTGAGTACAACACTGTATTTATACTTTTGGGGGTCAGTACATGTAAATAGTTGTACATATATATATATATATATATATTGAGTATGGGTCTGATTTTCTTACTATTATGTAGGCTCACAGTATATTTGCATATAGGTATTGGTGCTATTAATTAGTAGGAATATGCACTAGTCAATGTTTTCTACAATGCATTTATTAGCAACTGCTTTCACCAACTCCTGTTGTCTATCAACTCCCTTATTTGTTTATTTATATATTTATTTATTTATTACTAGGATTACAAATACCTTTGAACCAAGGGTTCTTTTACAAAGGTTCCGTGTCAGCAATGGTGCAAGCAAAACAGTGGTAAGACACAATACAAGGTCAGGAGGTTAACATAGAAGTAAGCAGCAGTAAGATACAATACAGGTCAGAAGGTTAACTTAGTAGCAAAAGATGGTACATGTGTATTAGACTTGCACAGTAGCAAACAGTCAGTGGCAAATACTGTAACAATGCACAATTAACAATATCGGTGTGTATATATAGCAATACACAGATACAAATGAAAACCATCCTGGGTGGCATAAGTGGAGCAAGGGGTGGGAGTTAAAAGAGGGGGAAAAGGGAGTAGAAAGTCAAGGATTTGACATTGTCGTAAGTGCAAGAACAGAAAAATAAGTGCTAGGTAGTCTGGGGGTGGAGCACCAAGAGATAGGGTGATAGGGAGGGAGAGACAGGAGGAGAGGAGCAGGAGAGGGGTGGATTGGTAGGTGGGAGGTGAGAGGGGGTAGAATGGTAGGTGGGGATGGGAGAGAGACAGGGAGTAGCAGGGGATGGAGAGAAGTGGGGAGGGTAGCAAGGGAGGAGGAGGAGAGAAAGGTGAAACAAAGCCATAAGCCTAGGCAGAGCAGTCACAAATGCTGAGGTCACTGAGGTGCTGGTGGAGTTTACATTTGAATGGGCCAAACTTGTTTTCAGCTGCAATTTCAGGGGGAAGGTTGTTTAGCAGCAGGGGCGGGGGGGGGCCTGGTATGGAAAGCACATTGAGCCTGGTTGGTACAGTAAAATGGAATAATTTTTTTTTGAGGGAACTGTGCATAAAATGTGCAGTGACTGCGGGCAACATTTAAGGCATGAGTTGCAAGGGGTGTGAGGTTAAGACAAATTTTCTTAGCCAATAGGCAGGTCTAGTAAGCAAGTCTACTATTTAGATTGAGCTAGTTGGATTGCTTGTAGAGATCAGAGGTATGTGTATGCTTCCCTGCACCAGTGAGAAATCTACAGCATTTGTTAAGGGCTGTCTTGACCTGTTTTAGTGTGGTATCAACGGCAGCCCCATAGGAGACAAGCCCGTAATCAATGATGGGTAGGACTAAGGCAGTTATGGCTGCGCACATTGCTTCTTTGGAAAGACAGCGACGGTGGTGATAGAGGACCCCAATTCTTGAGTTGAATGAGTTTGAGATGTGTTGAACATGTGAGCTGAAAGACATTGTGCAATCAAGAGTAATACCAAGGTATTTAAACTCCTGCACTTGCTCAATTGACTGTTCAAGTTCATTATGTATGGTGAAGTTTATGGTTCTGTATTTACTGTGAGAGCTATGGAACAGCATGGACTTTGTTTTTTTGTAATTTATCAACAGCTTATGTTGGAGAAGCCAGGTTCCAAGTAGGCTGAAGTTTGTCTGTAGCACCTTGGAGAGTGAGGCAGGATCAGTATGGGTGGAATAGAGGACTGCATCATCAGCCTAGATTATTAAGTTGTTATTCAAGCTGCAGGAAGAGTATTGATGGAAAGGCTGAAAAGTAGAGTGCCAAGGATGGAACTCTGGGGTACACCAGAGCGGACAGGAAGGACAATTGAGAGAGAGTCAATGATTTTGACTTTTTTGCTCCTTGCCGAGAGGTAGCTTTCAAACCATTTGGTTACATCATTAGATAGTCCAAGGGAGGAAAGTGAGAGAAGCAGGAGTTGGTAGTTCACAGTGTCAAATGCCTTGGTCAAATCAATGAACACCACACCCAGTAGGTGGCCAGTGTCAGTCGCCTTATGAATATGGCTAGTGAAGTCAAGCAGGGCAGTGGTAGCACTATGGGATTTTCTAAAGCCATGTTGTTCCGGGCAGAGTAAGTTATATTTGTTGAGGTGTTCAGTCAACTGGTCAGCTACAGTACAAGTCATTCCAGCACCTTGGAGAGTGGTCAGAAGATAGAGATAGTGTGGTAGTTAGAGAGAAGACACCTATCACCACTTTTATGGATGGGTGTGACCACTGCTGATTTCCAGAGCTGGAGGAATTGTTTATGAGAGAGTGAGAGATTCAGAAGTTTAGTGAGCGGTTGTAGGACAATGTCAAGGGAGAGAGAGAGGAGTTTGAGGTCAAGGGTATCGCTGCTGAAAATGGCTTTGCTTAGCACTTTGTTAAGATATCTTTTAGCTTCAGACATGGATATCTTCTTAAAGTAGAATGGGGGTGGTATTACTGTGAAGATTGATTTTATTATTGAGGCAGTGCCGGGCAGAGTTGTCAAAGAAGTTGGGAGGAAGGACACTGCTAAGTTCAGTGAATGCAAGATTAAAGGAGTCTGCTATTTCTTTGGGGTCCTGTAAAGTGGAGACATTAACCTCAATCATAGTGGGGGAGGAGTTGCTTGGTTTACCCCTGAGGATCTTGATGTTCTCCCAGAAGGGTTTGCTATTTCTCCAGGAGTTAGTAAGTTCCTGGTTGTAGAAGACTTTCTTGGCTTTGCGTATAGCTATTGTGCACTGGTTCCTAGCTGCCTTATAGAGCTGCATATTATGTGGTTTCCCTGAGTCCATGGCTCAGTGCCAGAGGTTATCTCAGTTCCGCATCATGGAGATGAGTTCAGAGATAATCCAGTGATTAGTGGTAGATTGAGTTTTGCATTTATGTAGGGGGCAAAACTGTTACAAACTTTGTTAAACTGGGCAATGAAGAAGTCAAGTGCTTGGTCGACACTGCTCAAGGAGTCAAGGGGTATCCAATCAATCATTGACAGGGCAGCAAGGAATTGTGGAAGCTTTCCTTTTGTTAAGATTATTTTATAGTAAAATGAGGACTTAGGTTTAGGTGCTTTGTTTGACTAGTGGCAAATAACGGGGGAGTGATCACTGAGGGCATCTGGGAGAACTTCCATGTTAGTGATTCTGCTGGGATGAGAAGTGAGGATCAGGTCAAGTAAGGAGCTACTACCAGACTTATAATTAAACCTAGTGGGAGAGGCAACCATTTGAGTAATGTCTAGGGCAGCAATGGCATCCTTAAATGGGTCAGCTTCTGGAGCAAGCCAATTTACATTTAGGTCACCCATTACAATTGTCTCGCCATGGAAGGTGCTGTCATCCATGAAGTCTGTGATCATTTGGAAGCCTGTAGCATGTTCACGCAGGGGGATGTATACGGATGCAACTGTGAGGGATTTTCCCTGCTGGCCCAGGATTATTTTAACTGCTAGGATTTGAGAGTTGTTTGCAGAGGGTGGTAATGAGATGACTAGCCCTTAAGAGTTTCCTTTAAATAATTGGAGCAGCCACCCCCTCTCTTGGCAATTATGTCGAGTTGGAACAGGGCATAGCCTGGAATGGACACAGCATTGTCTGGGACCTTAGGAGAGAGCCAGATTTCTTTAAGGGCTATAACATCCAGCATATGTTGTAACACCCAGAGTTGGAGTGCATCGAGCTTAGCTGGCAGGCTGCAGATGTTAAGAGTTGCCAGCTTGATGGAGCCTTGCTTCTTGTGTTGTTCATATGCTGAGGTGGGTGGACCGGGGTTTGGGTGTACATTCCCAGCTAGGAGCACTAGGAGAAGTGCAATCCTAGCAAGATAGTGAGCAAGGTCTTGTGAGCTGAACGCCGTCTACTTCCAATGGATTTTTTAGCTGGTGTGTTACTGCATGGCATGAGTGATTGAAGGAGAAGGGGTACTCGGGGATGAGGAGGAGATTACCTCGGTTATTATTGAGGGAGGCTAGCCAACCTCCATTTCCTTTATAAATTATGCTCAACTTTATCTTATATTTCATTCCTCCTTCTAGTTCTATTTATTAATTGTTATTAGAGTATGATACTTAGTAAACACTTGTCTCCTGATTCTGACTTAATCTGAGATTTCTTATATAAGGTTTTTGTGTTCTCCAATTACTAAGTATCAAAATTGGGAGAAGGAAAAAATGGAAAAAGGGTGGAGTTGGGGGGGCTTCCACAGGAAATGAATAGTTCATTAAAAAATTCCAGGCAGCCTCTCCCGATGTATGAACTAGTAGGAAATGATTCTCTGCCTCAGAGCAAAAGGGTGGGGGGGCGCTGAACAAACTTAACTGCAAACAGTCTTTTCCAGTTCCAGTAATATGCTTCTTTATTATTGGCAATTGACTCAATGTATCGAGGATTCCTAGTTGGCATCTGATGCACAAGGAAGAACTGAGCTAACAGGCTGTGAACCTGAGGGGACAAAAAAATCAGCAAAGTGAGAGAAAAAGATTATCAATGAATATTGTGATATAAGACATTTTTGAAATCCCTGAAAATCTGTTGTAAAGGATTATGCTACTAAAGAATAACAGTGTTTGAATTTTGGAGTATCACATTTTAAAGACATCTCTTGAAAAAGCCTACACAGTAGGTGAAACGTTGAGTCAATTGCCATTTTTTAATAATAAAGGAGCATATTACTGGACCTGGAAAAGACTGTCTGCAGTCTGGGAGGTCCAAGGGGCGCTTTCAACCCTAACACCAAATTTCCTCACTTTTGTCGCTGTGGAACAACCCTAACTAATGCATTAAATGGAGATTTTTGCCTCTAATTTCCCTTCTTTTTGAGAAGGATAATGAGAAATAGTGAATGTAATGCGGTGGTGGGAGCACGGGGCCTCCCGCCATGTGATGTCTTGTCACATAGTAACACGGTGCCCGCAAACGCAAATGTTGATGCGCATGGTGATGCAAAGTGAAACAGAAAGATAAACAGTACTGTAGACACAAATGGTTAAAATAACGCAAACGCAAGCACAAATGAAAACGCGAACGGTAATGCACATGGTGCCGTAGATGGGAACAGTAAGTGAAGCGGTTATGGAACCGCAAGCTTGAAGGCAGTAGGAGTAACAATGTAATGTAGCGCACAGGCTTTTTTTCCCCAAAAGCTGCATAGAGAAAGACAGTGAGTGCAAAGAATGTATGCATAATAATGGGTCTTGGAGCAGAAAATGAGGAGTTGGAATACTAAATTGCTTATATCTCAGGAACCGTAAGACGTAGAAAGAAAATGTAAAAGTCATATGATTTATGACTTTTCTGGCTAGTTTTGCACTTAGCCCCTGCCAGAGGGCTAAGCATTTTTCCAACGAAAAGTCCGTATCTTGCACCGTTTCCGAGATACGGGCCCTGAAAGGCGGGCCAAACGCCGTAATGATATCCTAAGGGAAAAAAAGAGAAGTTCGGAGTGCCATAACTTTGGCTCCCTGTAATACTTTTTCACCAAACCACTAAAAGGCACATCTGTGGGATGTTGGCTTTCTTCCTTCCAAATTTCAGCACAAAAGACCAAACTGTTACTTTGCAGCAGGGCGGAAAAGGATTCCTGTAATGCGGCGCATGCCGTAATGTTATCTTATGGGAAAAAGTGTCAACTTTGGAGTGCCGCAACTTTGCCGCCCTGTAATATTTTTTCACCAAAACACTGAAAGGCACATCTGTGAGATGTTGGCTGCATTCCCTCCAAATTTCAGCCCAAAAGACTAAACTGTTCTTTTGCATCAGGGTGACAAAGAATTGCTGTCATTTTCCCACAGCCTGGAAAAGTACTGTCAAACTTTGCGAAAGCTTTCGCAAATTCATTCGACAGTGTCACAAGTGCGAAAGCACTTTGCGAAAGTACTTTTTCCAGAAATTTGAAAATCATATTTCTTGGGTGTTTTACCCCAAAATAAAGACATGCCTAGCATCCTCAGGGTCCGACTACGTAAATACAAAAAGAATTAGGTTGCTAGAGGGTCCCAAATTTAAATGCCAAGCATTTTTCTGATGACCAACTGAAAACAAAATGGTGGATTTGCGACAGTAAAAGGGCCATTTGCAAAAGTAAAAACTGCATTTGCGACACTGTCGAACTTTTTGTTAACTTTTCCCATTGACTTATAATGGGAAATTGTTTTTTGAATAACTTTTGAGCTGTTTAATATTTTTTCATGAAATCTTCAAAAGGCACATTGGGGACCCTAATACATGTTCCCTGAAGATTTCGGACCAGTTGCGCAAACCGTGCCACCTGTGGAGACGAGCAAAGAATTCAAAAAAAGTGTAAACGCGTGCCCAGATCATGCTTAATAACTCCGCAGCTGTATATCCGAACTGTACAAAAGTTGGCCAATCCCAAGATGTATGGTTCTTAATTGTGTATTCCAAATTTCAGGCAAATCAGTTGAATGGTTGCAAAGTTATTAAGGTGTAAAATTTTAGGTTCGACATGTAAATGGCTCCTCAACCCTAACTATGGCAGCACTACCATGCTACCATAATATATATATATATATATATATATATATATATATATATAAAGATATATATATACTGTATACAGGTATATATATAGATAGATATCATTAAAAAAGGTGTGGGGATTTATACTATACATGTTGGTATGGTACGTATAAAAAGCATCAACTAGAAGTGAATAGTGTCTAGAAAAAGTGCTAAAGCAGTGTGAAACGATGACACTTTTTTGGGGGGTGCTACCTAATATTGTTGTTATTAAATTATTTTTAATATCTCCTAGCAGTGGAGTGGTATTTATGTTGTCACGTGTAGCCATGCAGTATCTCATTCTGTGAGTTTTTAAATAAAGTTCACCATACTCAGTGCAACTTGACTAGTTTTCACAGAGCAATATCTGACAGCTCTAAGTCCACCCTCATGTGACATGTTAGTGTACAAAATCATCACATTGAGGGTAATCAGAAGCCATTCGGTGTTTACATCTGAATCTTCAAATCTTTTTTTTTATGTAAATATATTTTATTCAGTTCAGTTCAAATTTATTTGTTTGACTTTTTTATAGTCATTACAAATTTTGTACAAAAAACATCCATTAAAAAGAGATTCCATTATGGCAGTCTTAACATGCAACATACAAAAATGATAAAACAATTCGCATTCATATCTTATTCTTTCGAATCATTCTTATTTAAAAATTACATTATCCTTTTAAACTCTTCAAGGCACTTTTGAATTTTCTCCTTAGCCACTAAATTCTATTAATTATTGCACTCTGATAATTGCTTCAGTCTGCACAGTCCAGGAGGGTATCCAGGACATAAGGAAATATACCACAAAATTGCCCAGCACACAGTAAAAGAAACCCATTGAGCACACAGTGCCATGCTACCCTTAGCTTCCCATTACTTTCCAAATGCTAACTGTGTTTCAAAACACTTAATTCAATATCTGTATTCACTGAATAGGGAGTCAGTATATGCTTTAAAGGGTTAATTCTCCTAGTGCATCAAGCTATCTGATTAATGCATACCAATGTTGACCATTCTATTAGCCCCCAACGGGCAAACTTCCCAAAGTGGCTTTAATTAGGTCATGTTGGTCCTAAGGAACAAATTACAGAAAATCAGTCACTGAACTACCCAGGCAACATGAACATATGGCACCTATGTGTCCCATCCCAGTCTACATAGTTCGTTATGAAAACACTGTATTGCCCCAGAAGTTCTTGAAATGTGTCAGTCCAGTCATATGTGGAGCTGCACTATGGTTTTATGGATGCAAATACTTTTGCCCCTCCATGGAAACTTAAGAATTATGGAGTCTATTTTGTTAACAGTTCTGTTTGGCAAAGGGATAGGCAGAGCTTGAAATAGACTTGGGAATGTAGGCAGCACCATTATTTTTACCATGTTGACCCTACCTAGCAACATGATGGGTACAGCCTGCAATCTGTCACATTCCTCCTCTAGTTTATGCAAAAGGGTTTATAGTTCTTCTTTGTTAATAGGCTCAGTTTGGCTGGGATGATTACTCCCAGGTATTTCATTTTATCTACCACCTGCACACCCATGCTGTTGTCAATTACCCAGTCTCTTTACAATGGACATGATCTCACTTTTGGTCTAGTTAGTTTTGTGTCTAAAAAGGGCCTTATATTCTGTAAGGAGACTTTGGACCACAGCTAGGCCAGAAATGGGATTCTACAGGTAGAGGAGCAGGTTGTCCATGAACATGGATATTTTATGCTCCCCCCAATGTAGCCCTCTATGCTGTCCAAATAGTCCACCACTGCCACCAGTGGCTCTAGGGAGAGGACATACAAGAGGGGCAGTGGACATCCTTGCCAGGTCCCCCATCTTACTATAAAGCACAGGGTCAGGTTCGAATTGAGTACTATTTGGGCTGCATGAGAGGCATAAAGAGTTTTAATCCAGTCCACCATGGCGTCTCCCAGTCCATACCACCAAAGGGCTTCAAAGAGGTCCCCCATGCTTTTTTAGTGTCCAGGGCAAGGACTGCCACTCCATGTTTATCCAGTCTGTTTGACTAGTTGTAGATCACATTGAGAGTCCTCCTTATGTTGTGTTTACCTTGCCTGCCCTTTACAAAACCCCTCTGATTAGGGTTGATGCATAATAACAGGATCCTTTCTATCCATGTAGCCATAACTTTGGCCAGAATATTATAATTGGTTGTAAGCAAGAATATGGGTCAGTATGATACACATTGTCTGGGGTCCTTGCCGTATTTTGGGAGTATGGCTATGTTGGTGGACCATGTGGAGGGAGGTAGCACATCCTTTTCCAGATTTCCATCAGCATGTCATCGACAGGGTAGAGGGGATGTCCTCCAAATAATGTAAAAGAGTTAATTGGAAAGCCATCTGGCACAGGTGCTATCCCCCCCCCGCTGCTCCTTTTTTTTTAATCATGAAAAATTTTTATTGAAGTTTTTCCATTTTACAGTTTTGCAACAGTACCATAACAGTAAGCAAGTAATACAGAGTTCATTGGAATAGTAGAAAACAAAGGTGATTAAACAACTAAACAATTTCTCAGACTAGCATTTTAACTTTGTCCTTGCTGGTTCACAAACCTTACAAGTCAGTGTATCTCACAATTGCCTTGACGGGCTATAAAGGGGGATGGTTGTCAGTGGAGGTAGAAACAATCAGAGATTTAAACTATGGTCATGAAACAGGTATTATTGCCACACAACGCTGTTCTGTAGTCCTGTATAACCGCCTTTAGCACATATGTGGGTCCTGGGCAGGAGGAGCCATTTGTTATCTCTGTTGATGTGACACCCACCTGAGACATGTAATAGAGTGTAATAACATTCAAGATGGGGGGTTGCCAGGTGATGGTATGGGGACCGAGCAGAAATGTGAGTTCAGATATGTCCCACATTTTGTGTGGTACTTATTCATTTGGTCCAAGTTAGCATTTGAGAGTGACTCAGAAGTGGCAACTCTGGCCACGGCAGAGAGCCACATGAGGAGGGAAGGGTCTTGGCCTGTCACCAATTCATTAAGATAGCCTGTTTATCCTCCAAAAGGTTGG
Organism: Neoceratodus forsteri; assembly: GCA_016271365.2. NCBI lineage: Eukaryota > Metazoa > Chordata > Ceratodontiformes > Ceratodontidae > Neoceratodus > Neoceratodus forsteri. The sequence goes on from CM057458.1 coordinate 1,165,777,592, forward strand.
TCACCCACCATTCTGTCCTTGGTACAGAGATGAAGTGCACTAGTCCAGTGTCCCCTAGTATTATAAGTGCTGGGGAGGTGGGGATGATTCTTCTGATCACCTTTGAGAAGTCAACCAGGACCTAGGTTCAGTAGTGTGCCAGTACTGGACATTGCCACATTATGTGCAGTAGGTCAGCATTTTTGCCCGAACAGTGCCAACACTGGTCATGAGATATGAAACCCACCCTATTCAAGGCCTTTAGGGTGTGGTACCACTGTAGCATGAGTTCTAACTGGATAAGCTGACTCCAGGAATCTCTGTACCCTAAATGCGCTCCTCTCAGGCATCTTTCTCACATAGGGGTGTTAATGACCATGCGAAGGTCCTCTGTCCACTACCTTCTACATGTGTCCATAGAGTCAGGTTGTGCATCCCAGAGCATGCAGTACATTTGACCAGCTACCCCTTTTGTTTTCCCTGGTTTGTGCACATGCTCCAGCCATAGCCACTCCGGAGCTAGGATTCTGTTTTTTTAAGCTCCCGCATAACCTCTCTGATCTGAAGGTATCTCCAAAAATCCACTTTGGGGATGGTGTATTGCTCCTGTGTTTGTTGGAAAGAGTGTAGCGCTTCTGTCTCAGGTAAGAGAAGGTCTGCTACCATTTGTATCTCCTTCCATGACCATCCTGGCCAATTGATGGCACTGCTGCCCAGCCATATGCTGGGGTTGTTCCAAAGCTGGGCAAATCTTAAGGGTGGGGATCTAGCCATCTTAGCTGTTTGGGTTAGATTCATACATTCTCTCCAAGCCCTCCAAGTTTCCCACAACATTGTGGAGGAGGCTGAATTGAAAGGGCGGTGTCTATGCCCAGAAGGTGTCCCAACCAGTGGATCCCTGCCAGGTCAGACTCCAGCTCAATCCACCCTGGGGTCAGGTAGGAGGGTGGCATGAACCATCTGATAGACTGGGTGGTCCTATAAATCGGGTAATACCCATGGCACAATGGAAGTCCTAGTCCACCCTTTCCCCCTTATGCTCTCAGCTCAGCTTTGCCAAGCCTAGTGGGCTTGCTCTCCCACAAGAATGAAGCCACCAGCTTGTCTAGGCTTTGCCAATGTTTTGTGGGTAGTTTTAATCAGAAGGTTATTGAATAGATAGGCTATCTTGGAGAGGGTGAACATTTGTAATACTTCTACCTTTAGCCATCTCTAGGCCTCTGTTGTAAGACAGCACAGCTGTGGTGCCTTCCTCAAGCAACTGGTCATGGAACCAACTCGGCAGAAGGCAATACTGGACCTTGTGCTTACAAACAGGGACAGTGTGATGGGGGTAACAGTGGGTGAGCACCTGGGGAACAGTGACCACCAGTCATTGTGGTTTGAAATCACAGAAAGAGCAGAACCAAATCACACAAAAACACGTATCCTGGGTTTTAGGGGGGCAGACTTTGGGAAAATGGGGAGATACTTGAAAGAGGCATTAAGGGGAATGGGACAGGAATCAGGGGTTGAGGAACAGTGGGCAGTATTTAAAATGGGGATTACCAGAACAACAGAATTATGCATTAAACAGGTTAGCAAAAGGAAAAGGAAGAGGAGACCCTTATGGTTTTCCAAAGAGGTAGCAAAGAAAGTGAAAGCCAAAAAGATTGCATTCAGGCAATACAAAAAGACACAGGCAGAAGGGGTGAGGGAGAAGTACCAGGAGAAGCAAAGGGAGGCAGAGAGGTCAGTAAGGGAAGCCAAAGCTCAGACAGAAGAAGACATTGCAAAATCAGTGGGTAGAGGGGACAAAACCTTTTACAGGTACATAAGTGAAAAAAGAAAGACAAAGGGAGGGTGAGTGAGACTGAAGGGGGAGGATGGGGGCCACGTGGAGGATGACAACAGTAAAGCTGACATATTGAACAGGTATTTCTGCTCAGTCTTTACTGAGGAAGAGGAGGGTAATGGGTCTGAAGGGAGAACAAGGGGTGAGAATGGTGCAGAAATGGACACAAGTCCCTTTACACGAGAAAGGGTCCTGAAGGAACTGGAAGTAATAAGAGCTGATAAAGCAATGGGGCCAGATGGGGTGCACCCCAGGGTCCTTAAAGAACTAAGATAGGTGGTGGCTGAACCTCTGGCAATCTAGTTTAGCCGAACACTGGAAACAGGGGAGGTACCCAAAGACTGGAGGACAGCAGATGTAGTCCCCTTATACAAAAGCGGGAACAAAGAGGAAGCAAGGAACTACAGACCAGTCAGCCTCACCTCCAGTGGGGAAGATCATGGAAGCACTACTGAAGGAGAGATTGGTGGAACATCTGGTTGTCAATGGACTACAGGACCCAAGGCAGCATGGTTTCACCAGGGGGAGGTCATGTCAGACCAACCTCATTGAATTTTTTGACTGGGTGACTAGGGAGGTGGATCAGGGGAGGGCAGTGGACATGGCCTATCTGGACTTCAGCAAGGCCTTTGACACTGTGCCACATAGAAGACTATTACACAAACCGGGGAATATGGGTGTGGGCAGGACAGTAGTGTGGTGAGTAGGTAACTGGCTGGGTGGCAGGACACTAAGAGTGGTGGTAAATGGCTGTCACTCCACAGAGGGAAGAATGACCAGTGGAGTACCACAGGGATCAGTGCTGGGACCAGTCCTATTCAACATCTTCATCAGTGACATTGCAAAGGACCTAGAAGGCAGAATTTCACTGTTCTCTGATGACACAAAGGTCTGTAACAGAGTAGACACACCAGAGGGTGTCGACAGAATGAGAAGGGACCTGCAGAAACTTGAAGAATGGTCAGAGGTTTGGCAGTTGAAATTCAATGCAAAGAAGTGCAAGATAATGCATATGGAGCACAAAAACCCTAGCACAATATATCAGTTGGGGGGTGAGGATATAGCATGCACCAAGCAGGAAAGGGATCTTGGGGTTATCATCTCTGATGACCTCAAGGTAGGGAAACAGTGTGACAAGGCAGCAGGTAAAGCAAATAGGATACTGGGATATATAGGCAGGGGCATCACCAACAGGAAAAGGGAGGTCATAATTCCACTATACAAGACACTAGTGAAGCCCCACCTGTAGTACAGTGTACAGTTCTGGAGACCATACCTATGTAAGGACATAGGGTAGAGAAGGTTCAGAGAAGGGCAACAAAGATGGTGCATGGATTGCATCACAAGTCCTATGAAGACAGGTTGAAGGAACTGAACATGTACTCCCTGGAGGAGAGGAGGGAGAGAGGGGATATTATAGAGACATACAAGATCTCTCAGGGAGGAACAGGGTGCATGAATACACTATTTTTAAGTGAAAAAGATGTTCCAGGACTAGAGGGCATGGGTTGAAGTTGGAGGGAGGACGATTCAGAGGAAACGTGAGGAAGAATTTCTTCACAGAACAGGTGGTGGACAAGTGGAACACCCTGCCAGAGGAAATGGTGGGGGGATGAAACATTCACGGGATTTAAGAATGCATGGGATACACATAAAGGAATTCTGGAGGTCAGGGGTAAGGGGCAACAGACTTCTAGGAAAACATAAACTGAACTTACAAGCTCAAATGGGCAGACTGGGTGGGCCATAGGCCCTTATCTGCTGACACTGTCTATGTATCTATGCATCTATGTATCTATGGTGTGTAGTTCAGGTCTTCCATCTCCCTCCACTGTGCTGAAATGTTTATCCCCAAATAGGAGAAACCTTGTTGCACCCAGGCAAGTGGTGTCCCCTGTAGAAACTCTTTGGTACACATCAAGTTCAGTGGAGATAGGGTGATCTTTTCTTTATTCACTTTGACTCCAGAGTCTTCAGTGAATTCCTTGACTGTACCAAGCATTCGGGGTATGGATGTAGCTGGGTTGTCAACGATGATAAGGAGGTCATCCGTGATGTATTGATCATGTATTGTTTCCCCATTACCTCTATGCCTTAGATACCTGAATTTGACAGAATGCTTCTGGATCAGGGGGGTCCAGTGCCAGGAGGAACAGCAGTGGTGATAGTGGACACCCCTGGCACATTTCCTTTTGGATCTCGAAGGGGGATGAGATGGTCCTGTTGGTCAGAATTTTGGCTGAGGGTGAGTTATAAAGTGTGGTTAGGATCCAAAGCCATAGTCCTCGAGGATGGCATGTAAGTACCCCCACTTGTTATCTAAAGTCCAGCTCTAGATATTATCAGATTCTTGTATGTCTGGAGTGTTAGCCAAAGAACACACACACACACAAACAGTAAGTAATAATGAAAAGTTTATTACAATACTCACGCCAAACATGTGACAGAGAAAATCACAAGGGAGTCTGTTTCTCACTAGTCCTTGTGGAAGATATAAATCTCTGTGAAGAACAGGCTTACAGAAGGTTATATAGTAGTGATAACAATGTAGTTACAGTTGTGATAAACATACAGCATTGGATAAGGCATGTAAATAAGGTGTCACCCTTGGGCAGTTACTTAGGAAACAGAATTACTAATGAGTATGACGTTAGAACAAAGAAAATATTCTGTCAGCACTAAAGCACAGAAAAAGAAAATGCTGAGTATACAGAAATATATGTGGCGTGATACCAAAGTATAAAACACAAACTACATATGATTATATGAGAATATAAGACTATATAACAATCACTGATAATCCGAAAAGGACCTCTTATCAGTGATATTGGTCAGAATACATGTGTATAAAATACATAAAAGAAAACATAACCTAGGTAAATGTATTATAGTGAGGTATAATGTATCATGTATGATGAGTGTAAAACAAATCATAACAGTAAAACAACAAATAAAATGATATAAACATAATACACAATAGCATATATTAGCAGAAAAGCACATTCCTAATACCTATGCTTGTACGATGTGTACCTACATCTACATTTTACAGCAAATAGCAGTATCACAGTATAAGTTACTAGGAATACAGTGTAATGTGTATGTGGGATAGTAGAGGTGCATAACCTAGGCAAACACACTTCACCAAGGAAAAAGCCTTACAGAAGTCCACAGCTAGCACCGCCATTGGTATAGTAGAGCCAAGGGCATGCCATTTGACATTGAGTATAGTGCAGATGTTGTCTGGTCGCATTCTTCCCTTACTGAGTCCAGATAGGGAGAGTTGTATCAAACAGGGGATGTGGCCAGTATCTTTGCCATGACTTTAGTGTCTACTGATAACAGGAAGATTGGGCGGAAGTTGATAGAGTCTAAATTATCAGAGGACTTTTTCAGAATAAGGGTAATAATGGCCTCCTTCAGTGCTGGAGGAAGTACCTATTTAATGGGCCTCCTGCAGTGCAGTTAATGGGGGGTGCTATTTATTCTGATAGGAGCTCGAGTATCTCAGCCGACATTCCATCTGCCCCAGGGGCTTTCCCTTTAGACAGTTGATGCAATGCATCTTTCAGTTCCTGGAGGGGTATCGGGTCTTCCAGCTTCTGTATCTCCTCAGGACTCAGGTGTGGAAGTGGGGTAGAGCTAAGCAAGGTGGCGATTTTTAAGCATGGGGGGCATCCTGTATGGGGTCTTTGAAGAGTAGAGGGCATGATAAAATCGGTGCATAACCTCGTTGACCTCAGCGGGCTTAGTTACCTTCTCTTCAGACAGGGTCTTAAGGGCATGAATCTGGGAGCTATCCTTCTGTTTCCTTAGATGATAGGTAAGGAGTTTGCCCCCTTTGTCCGCCGACTCCCAGAATCTGTATTTAGTTCTTAGGAGCTGCCACTCTAACTTCCATTGCAAGAGCACATTAATCCTATACTTCAGGCCAGTGATAAGGGAGAGTGTGCTACTATTAGAGCTTAGATTCAGTTTAAACTGTGTTTCGAGGGTGGAAAGATCTTGTTGGAGCTTGGTCATCCCTGCCCTCCTCGTCTTGTTTTGTGAGGCTCTGTAGGATATTATGCATCCTCTAAGGTAGGCCTTAAAAGCCTCCCACACTGTTCCCACCATGCCCTCACCTGTGGCATTATTCTGGAAGAAGGCTTGGGCTTCTCCCTGGATCCATGCACAGAATCTTTTGTTCTTCAAGAGTAAGGGGTCACAACACCTTCTTGGAGATAACAGCAGGCTCCCAGGTGGCAGGAATGATATATCCACTGGAGCATGATCTGAGCTTACCATTGGTTCGATCTTGGCATCATAAATCCCCTGAGCTGCCATACCATCAGCCAACCAATAGTCTATGTGACTACATGAGTTGTGGACTAGGGAGAAGAATGTGTAGTCCCTCCTTGTAGGGTTGTCCCATCGCCATATGTCCAACATACCCCATTCTTCCCTTAGGGCTATTAGGGCCTCTTTTACTCTGGGATGGGTTTCTGGGGTGGGTTTGGATTTATCCAGAAAGATATCTTTAACCAGGTTGAAGTCCCCACCAATTATTGTGGGGATGGTCCCATCTTCTCTATTCACTTCTTGCAGGACTTGGCTAATCTGGAGGAAGAAGACCTGGTCATTTGGTTCCATGTGATGATGGTGACTGTGTAATAGCGATTGCTGTTTGGGTGAGTCTACATAGACGAAAATGAATTTTGGCAAAGTGGATTCGTGGCACAGAGCAAAAGAGCACCAGACACTTGAATTTTTCTTTTTATGTGGCGGGCTACATCCCCTGCACCCCCCTTACTAACGAATTCTCAACTCCAGGGGGGGTGCATGTTGGGTGGGTGCAAAAAGATGGAGAAAGTACATTTCTCAGCCCGACACAAAAAATGTGCTCACGCCCAGAACCGATCATGGCACCCTCCCATCCTTAGCCTGCCACCACGCCACATGGCCAGCTCAGCATTCCACCACTGCACTACACCCCACAAACCCTCCCTGCCCATCCGCGCATTTCATGAGGTGGTCCCTCCCCCCACGTGCTTGTACATACAGCGACATCCTGTTGCTATAATCGCTGAACCCCCATCCTGTTGCCCTCCCTGCCCGTTAGCCCTTTGTAATAGTGCTGTGATTGAGTCAGCCTTTTTTAAAGCACTCAATTGTGATCACTGAATACATGAGCTACTGATCGTCTTGGTTAGGGGCATATATGTTCACCATCACCATCTTCCCTCCAGGAAATGCAAAGCATACTACCACCCACCTTCCCAATTTATCTGTCTTCTTCCATTCTTAAACCCATGGGGATGACTTGTATATAAGAATAGCTACACCCCTCGACTTGGATGAGGAGGAGTTATGCAGTACTTTCTCCACCAGCTCTTTTTGAGCCATTACAGCATTCTGGCATTGAGGTGAGTCTCCTGGAGCAGTGCCACATCCACCCTCAGAAATTTCAAATGTTGTAATACCTTGATTCTCTTGATGGGGTGGTTGAGGCCCTTTACATTCCTGAAGACACGCCTCCACCTCTGTTGCATGTTGTTGGTCATTCTTTCCAACTGTGACACCCAAATTACACTTACCTCCTGGAGGGTTTCACAACTTTGAACACATAGCATTGTACCTATGGGCAAGTGCACAATGCCAAAAACACAAACAGCAACCATGCACTATGCTGAATACAACATCTGCACCCATACCACCATACATTATCCATGTTCTATGTGGGGGGATGCACCCCTCACACCCCCATTCTAAAAATAATCAACTCTGAGAGGGGGGGGCCTGACAATGGAGTAAGAAGCCACCTTGGACAAAAAAATAACAAAACCCAAACCATCCCCTACCCAAAAAACAGTAGCGCACCAACCCAGGATCAAACCCAGGTCCTTCCATACAGAAGGCATAAACTGTCTCTACAAGCCCACACAGCCAGCTTGGCATTGCCTCCCCAAACTACCTCCTATATCCTGCTTCCCATGACGTCCCTCCTACCAGCACTGTATCCTGCAGTCACCATTTTAGCCCTTCTCCCCTTACCATTTCCACAGTCCATCTTCCACAATCATTGTAAATATAGCCACTCAAACAGAGTTGCTCAAATTGAGTTGCCCAGTTTGAAAGTGCCCATATCACTATATACCCTCCTGGTGTTACACTCCAGCTGGTCTCTTGGTGAGTCTCAGCTGGGGCCTCCAAATGTGTGGGAGGGGTGCAATCCCCAAATCAGCACCTTGTAGTTGGATCCCACGGCTGATTACCTGTCAATCTCTATGTCATGCAGTAAAGAGAAAAAACAGTAATGTGAACAGTCAGTTTGTGAGACAGAGACCATTTGTCTGCCTCCCTAGTTACCCCAGTGCTGATGACCTCAGGTAAGATAAAAAAATGAAAAATTTCTTTGCTTATTAAAATACCAGCTATGACTAACAAAGTTACTTAAGCTTGATACTAGACCCCCCTCTAGAGGCCCTTCATCAAAAGCCTTATTCAAAAAAGTTAAGCAGTATTTGTGCATTGCAGTGTGAATCCACTAAGGTGTCTTAAAGTGCTGCATAAAACAAGAGTGATAACTCTGACTCCACTGTCTCAGCTGTACTGCTCTAGCACCAAATGGGGAGGTTTAGTACTAGTTATCAGGAGTACTCATTCTGCCCCTGAACAAACATACATACATATATATATATATATATATATATATATATATATGGCAAAAAAATCCATTTAATGCATTAGTTAGGGTTGTTCCACAGCAAAAAAAGTGAGGAAATTTGGTGTTAGGGTTGAAAGCCCCCCTTGGCCCCCCCACCCGCACTCCCCAACTGGCATTGGGGAAAGTGCATTGGGGTTGCCGGCCCCAACTCTCACCCCATCAGATGTGTGAAGAAGCAGAGGTATAGGAGAATGGGGTGAGAGTTAGGACCAACAACTCCTTAACATGCACCCCCAGATGCCGTTGGGGTGTGGGTGGGAGTCTGGGGCTTTCAACCCTAACACTGAATTTCCTCACTTTTGTCACTGTGGAACAACCCTAACTGATGCATTAAACAGAGTTTTTTGCCTCTAATTTCCCTTCTTTTTGAGAAGGATAATGAGAAATAGCGAATGTATTGCGGCAGCTGGAGCGAAAGCCCAAATGTTTTGTCACATAGTAACACGGTGCCCACAAACGCAAATGGTAATGTGCATGATGATGCAAAGCAAAACAGAAAGATAAACAGTACTGTAGCCACAAATGGTTAAAATAACACAAACGCAAATGCAAATGAAAATGCGAAGGGTAACGCACATGATGCCATAAACCAGAGACAGTAAATTGAAGCAGTTCTGGAACCAGCAAGCAGAAGCAGTAAGGGTAACAGTAATGTAAGCGCACAGGCTGGTTTTCCCAAAAGCTGCATTGAGAAAGACAGTGAGTACAAAGAAGGTATGCATAATAATGGGTTTCGGAGCAGAAAATGAGGAGTTGGAATACTAAATTGCTTATATCTCAGGAACCGTATGACGTGGAAAAAAAATGTAAAAGTCATATGATTGATGACTTTCCTGGCTAGTTTTGCACTTAGCCCCAGGTAGGGGGCTAAGCATTTTTCTGATGAAAAGTCCGTATCTTGCACTTTTTCCGAGATACGGGCCCTGAAAGGCGTGGCAAACGTCGTAATGTTATCCTATGGGAAAAAAAGAGAAGTTCAGAGTGCCATAACTTTGGCTCCCTGTAATAGTTGTTCACCAAACTATGAAAAGGCACATCTGTGGGATGTTGGCTTTCTTCTCTCCAAATTTCAGGCCAAAAGACCAAACCTTTATTTTGCAGCAGGGCGTCAAAGGATTCTTGTAATGAGGCGGACGCCGTAATGTTATCCTATGGGAAAAAGTGTCAAATTTGGAGTGCCGTAACTTTGCCATCCTGTAATATTTTGTCATCAAAATACTGAAAGGCACATATGTGAGATGTTGGCTGCGTTCCTTCCAAATTTCAGCCCAAAAGACCAAACCGCTCTTTTGCAGCAGGGTGGCAAAGAATTGCTGTCATTTTCCCACAGCCTGGAAAAGTATTGTCGAACTTTGCGAAAGCTTGAATTGCGACAGTGTCGCAATGTGAAAGTACTTTGTGAAAATACTTTTCCAGAAATTTGAAAAAATATTTCTGGGGTGTTTTACCCTAAAATAAAGACATGCCTTGCATCCTCAGGGTCCGACTAAGTGAATACAAAAAATTAGGTTGCTAGAGGTCCCAAATTTAAATGCCAAGCATTTTCTGATGACCAACTGAAAACAAAATGGCGGATTTGGAACAGTAAAAGGGCCATTTGCGAAAGTAAAAACTGCATTTGCGACACTGTCGAACTTTTTGTTAACTTTTCCGTTTGACTTGTAATGGGAAATTGTTTTTTGAATAACTTTCGAACTGTTTAATATTTTTTCATGAAATCTTCAAAAAGCACATTGTGGACCAGGGCTGCATGTTCCCTGAAGATTTCGGACTGGTCGTCCAAACCATGCGACCTTTAGAGATGAGCAAAGAATTCCAAAAAAGTGTAAACGCATGCGCAGATCACGCTTAATAACTCCGCAGCCGTATATCCAAACATTATGAAAGTTGGCAGATCCCAAGATGAATGGTTCTTTCCCCCCCCTCCTCTCCACCAGTCTTCCACTCCTTCAGGAGTCTCCAATGGCCTGATTTGTCCCATCTCCTGCTATCCGGTGACCAGCGCAGTTCATCTCCCCAACGGAGCCTTGGCTATACTCCCCAGGCAGGTCCGAGGTGGGGCCCTTTACACCCCGCGTGACTTGAATTTCATCAGGGATGCTGGTGCTGATGCGGTAGGGCATTGGGGATCGTGGCCAGGGCTCCGTCTACTGGAAGTCTGGGAGGTCTTTTCCTGGTTTTCTTCCCTGCCTTCAGGACATATGCACGCTGGGGAAGCCTAGGGGTGGAGCACGTCATGACGTGCCTGACGCTCCAGCTCCCGGCAGACGTCCTCCCTCCCTGCTACGTGCAGTCTTGCTGCACCTCCACCTGTGGTCACCCAGGTGGCAGTGTTGCAGCGGGATTTGCATCCCCACCCACCCCCCTGGAGGAGGAGAGCAGCCGCTGGGCACTCAATCCTCCTCCCCCAGCCAGCCATCCAGCTACCCGAGTCTGTTCCCGAACCCGGGTCGCTGGTGTTGCAAGGGGAAATCCAACCGCTGTGCTGGTGGGCCGGCCAGATGAATGGTTCTTGATAGCATATTCCAAATTTCAGGCAAATCCGTTGAATGGTTGCAAAGTTATTAAGGTGCAAATTATTAGGTTTAATATGTAAATGGTTCCTCAACCCTAACTACGGGTTACCATGCTACCATAATATATATATATATATAGATAGATAGATAAATAGATAGATAGATAGATAGATAGATAGATAGATAGATAATAGATAGATATCTAGATATATAACTATATATATATATATATATATATATATAGTAGTGCTAGCATAGTTAGGGTTGAGGAGCCATTTACATGTTAAACCTAAAATTTTGCACTTTAATAACTTTGCAACTGTTCAACAGATTTGCCTGAAATTTGGAATACTTGATCAGGGACCATACATTTTGGGATCTGCCAACTTTCGTGCTGTTCAGATATACGGCTGCGGAGTTATTAAGCGTGATCTGAGCACATTTACAATTTTTTGAAATTCAATGCTCATTTCTACAGGTCGCACGGTTTGCGCCACCGGTCCGAAATTTTCAGGGAACTTGCGGCCAGGGTCCCCAATGTGTCTTTTGAACATTTCGTGAAAATATATTACATGGTTCAAAAGTTATTCAAAAAAAACATTCCCATTATAAGTCAATTGGAAAAGTTAACAAAAAGTTCGACAGTGTTGCAAATGCAGTTTTTACTTTTGCAAGTGGCCCTTTTACTGTCGCAAATCTGCCATTTTGTTTTTAGTTGGTCATCAGAAAAATGCTTGGCATTTAAATTTGGGACCCTCTAGCAACCTAATTCTTTTTGTATTCACCTACTCGGACCCTGAGGATGCTAGAAATGTCTTTATTTTAGGGTAAAACACCCCAGAAATATGTTTTTCAAATTTCTGGAAAAAGTACTTTCTCAAAGTACTTCCGCATTTGAGACACTTTCGCACGAATTTGCGAAAGCTTTCGCAAAGTTCGACAGTACTTTTCCAGGCTGTGGGAAAATGACAGCAATTCTTTGCCACCCTGCTGCAAAAGAATGATTTGGTCGTTTGGGCTGAAATTTGGAGGGAAAGCAGCCAACATCTCACAGATGTGTCTTTCAGTGTTTCGGTGAAAAAATGTTACAGGAAGGCAAGGTTACGGCACTCCAAATTTGACACTTTTTCCCATAGGATAACATTACGGCATCTGCCGCTTTACAGGAATCCTTTGCCGCCCTGCTGCAAAATAACAGCTTGGTCTTTTGGGCTGAAATTCAGAGGGAAGAAAGCCAACATCCCACAGATGTGCCTTTCAGTGGCTTGGTGAAAAAATATTACAGGGAGCCAAAGTTATGGCACTCTGAACTTCTCTTTTTTTCCCATAGGATAACATTACGGTGTCCGCCGAGCCTTTCAGGGCCCATATCTCGGAAACGGTGCGAGATACAGACTTTTTGTCAGAAAAATGCTTAGCCCCTTAGCAAGGGCTAAGTGCAAAACTAGCCAGGAAAGTCATGAATCATATGACTTTTAAATTTTGTTTTTATGTCGTACAGTTCCTGAGATATAAGCAATTTAGTATTCCAACTCCTCATTTTCTGCTCCGAGACCCATTATTATGCATACATTCTTTGTACTCACTGTCTTTCTTTATGCAGTTTTTGGGGAAAACCAGCCTGTGCACTTACATTACTGTTACCCTTACCGATTCTGCTTGCAGTTCCGTAACCGTTTCACATACTGTTCCTGTCTACGGCACCACGTGCGTTACCCTTCGCATTTTCATTTGCACTTGCATTTGCATTATTTTAACCATTTTTGTTTACAGTACTGTTTATCTTTCTGTTTCGCTTTGCATCACCATGCGCATTACCATTTGCGTTTGTGGGCACCGTGTTACTATGTGACAAGACATCACGTGGCGGGAACACCGGGCCCGAAGGGCCCCGCACTCTCGCCGCCACATTACAGTCACTATTTCTTATTATCCTTCTCAAAAAGAAAGGAAATTAGAGGCAAAAAAACTCTGTTAAATGCATTAGTTAGGGTTGTTCCACAGTGACAAAAGAGAGGAAATTCAGTTTAAGGGTTAAAAGCCCCCATGGACCTCCCCCGCCCACACTCCCAACCGGCATCGGGGTGCATGTTGGGGTTGTCGGTCCTAACTCTCACCCCATTCTCCTATAACTCTGCTTCTTCACACATCTGATGGGGTGAGAGTTAGGGCCGGCAACCAACTCGCACCCCATGCGGTTGGGGGTGTGGGCGGGGGTGGTCCAAGGGGGGGGCTTTCAACTCTAACACCGAATTTCCTCACTTTTGTCACTGTGGAACAACCCTAACTAAAGCATTAAGCAGAATTTTTTGCCTCTAATATGTATATATATATAAATATAAATATATATATATATATATATATATATATATATATATACACATATATATCTCAGTGTCAGTTGCTCAGAAGGTTCCACACTCACCTCTGAATCTGGGAGATCAGATGGCTGTGGGCTCTATCCCCACACCAGGCACTTGGGTTAATATACATAGATACATAGACAGTGTCGGCAGATAAGGGCCTATGGCCCACCCAGTCTGCCCATTTGAGCTTGTAAGTTAGTTTATGTTTTCCTAAAATTCTGTTGCCCCTAACCCCTGACCTCCAGAATTCCTTTATGTCTATCCCATGCATTCTTAAATCCCATGATTGTTTCAGGCCCCACCTCTTCCTCTGGCAGGGTGTTCCACTTGTCCACCACCCGTTCTGTGAAGAAATTCTTCCTCACATTTCCTCTGAATCGTCCTCCCTCCAATTTCATCCCATGCCCTCTAGTTCTGGAACATCTTTTTTGCTTAAAAATAGTGTATTCCTGCACCATGTTCCTCCTTGTAAGATATTTGTATGTTTCTATCATATCCCCTCTCTCCCTCCTCTCCTCCAGGGAGTACATATTCAGTTCCTTCAACCTGTCCTCATAGGACTTGTGATGCAATCCATGCACCATCTTTGTTGCCCTCCTCTGAACCTTCTCTACCCTGTCTATGTCCTTACATAGGTAAGGTCTCCAGAACTGTACACTGTACTCCAGGTGGGGCCTCACTAGTGTCTTGTATAGTGGAATTATGACCTCCCTTTTCCTGCTAGTGATGCCCCTGTCAATGCATCCCAGCATCCTATTTGCTTTACCTGCTGCCTTGTCACACTGTTTCCCTACCTTAAGCTCATCAGAGATGATAACCCCAAGATCCCTTTCCTGCTTGGTGCATGCTATATCCTCACCCCCAACTGATATATTGTGCTAGGGTTTTTGTGCTCCATATGCATTATCTTGCACTTCTTTGCATTGAATTTCAACTGCCAAACCCCTGACCATTCTTCACGTTTCTGCAGGTCCCTTCTCATTCTGTCTACACCCTCTGGTGTGTCTACTCTGTTACAGAGCTTTGTGTCATCAGTGAACAGTGAAATTCTGCCTTCTAGGTCCTACGCAATGTCACTGATGAAGATGTTGAATAGGACTGGTCCCAGCACTGATCCTTGTGGTACCTTGTGATCACTGGTCACTCTTCCCTCTGTGGAGTGACAGCCATTTACCACTACCCTCTGTGTCCTGCCGCCCAGCCAGTTACCTACCCACCACACTACTGTCCTGCCCACACCCATATTCCCCAGTTTGTGTAATAGTCTTCTATGTGGCACAATGTCAAAGGCCTTGCTGAAGTCCAGATAGGCCATGTCCATAGCCCTCTCCTGATCCACCTCCCTAGTCACCCAGTCAAAAAATTCAATGAGGTTGGTCTGACATGACCTCTCCCTGGTGAAACCATGCTACCTTGGGTCCTGTAGTCCATTGACAACCAGATGTTCCACCAATCTCTCCTTCAGTAGTGCTTCCATGATCTTCCTCACTACCGAGGTGAGGCTGACTGGTCTGTAGTTCCCCACTTCCTCTTTGTTCCCACTTTTGTATAAGGGGACTACATCTGCTTTCCTCCAGTGTTTGGGTACCTCCCAATACTGACACTGCAGTGCAGCATGAGAAGGATGTGGCACTCCTGAGGTGCCATCTTTTGGATGAGATGTTAAACCAAGGTCCAATCTGCCTGTTCTGGTTGTTGTTCAGGTGGACGTTAAAGATCCCATGGCATTTTTCAAAAAGAGCAGGCGGTGTTTATTGAAGGAAAGAAATCAAACAAATACATACACTTCACCATAAATAAAATCCAATGTGTAATCACCCTATTATATATAGAAGAAAATTGTTATCCAAAATCCCCTCCTTTTGTACATCCCATTATACCAAAAAAGGAGAAAACTAGTAAAGCAAAGAGAAACTTATACATGTCTATTCTATATACACCTGTACGAAACCTCCTTTACTTAATATTAGTTATTGTTAAAGAAAATAGTCAAGTGACTGGTACATCCGAATCTATAATCCATGGTAGGTTTCACTATACCCTCCTCAAAGTTTTTCTCTCCATACTTTTTTGTTCCATTTGATATAGCTTTTTTTTAAATCAGCTTTGTTACAATCTATATATGCTCTATGTGTTTTTGCTATAAGTGGAACTGACTTCTTGTATTCCAAATATGCCATTTTATACATAGTAGTACAACATGAAAAGTACTTTTTTCCCATTTCTGGGCAATCCCCCTATACACTCATACATAAGACTGTCATATGCAACCTTGGAAACCCATCTCTCTTTCCATTTATCAGCTAGCAGTTTCCAAAAGTCTATAATATAAGTACAGAAAAAAAAACAAACACGTGTTTGATTGTTTCCAACTCCTGATGACATGCAAGTCTGCCACGATAGCTTTCTTCTAGTATCTTATGCTTTTGGTTACCCTTAACATTTAGCCTAGAATTACACCCTAACTAGTGTATATCCCACATTTTGGGTGGAATTGGTTCTTCTTGTAGTAGATTTTGTAGGTCTAGTATATATTGTTGTGAGCATTTTGTAAAAACTTCAGTTTCTTGAAAATGATGTTCCTGTATCCATGCATATAAAGCCTTTCTTTATTTACTTAAAACTACTTGGCTGGGTACTTTCCAGCTTTTCAGTTTCACAAATGTTTCCCTAAGGTGTTCCTGTGCTACATTTGTTTTTTTTTTTATAATCTGTAACCTGTGTTGATCCCAGTGTTGAAACCATGTTTGACATGCTGCAAAAACAAAGGGTGCCCAACTCTGTTCCATATTTTGTAATACAGGCTGGAGATTTGCAGATATGAAAATACTATACAAAAAATAAATAGAATTAACCACATTAAGACCCCCTCTCTTTATGTGTAAATATGTAACATTCCTCTTTATAGGGTTCAACCTGCTTCTCCAAATGGCTTGAAAAAAGATGCTTAACAGTGTAGTCTCTAGACCTCTGTTGTAGTGCGTTTTGAAGTCTGCTTTGATCTATATCATTTTTAGCAATACAGGCTAGTTTAATGTCATCCGCATATTACTGACCTAAACACCAGTGTTATGTCCTAATCTGGAAATGAACAGTTGGAATAAGAGTGGACTCAACATGGAGCACTGTGGAACTCCACTTGTAATTTGAACCTTTGAAGAGTGGTAGCCATTTATGCTGAAAGCTTGAGTTCTCCCGCTTAGCCAGCATTGGATCCACTTAACTAATCTATATTCCACTTTGAGGTCTATTAGTGTTTGTATTATGTGAGAATGTGGTACTTTGTCAACGGCCTTTGACATATCTAGAGAGATACAATCAACTGGATAGCCCTTATCTAGCACATATGAAATCTTTTTGTAGAAACATAACTGATTTGTAATGCAAGCTCTCCCTGGCATAAATCCATGTTGTGTGGTGTCTAACAGATCTATATCCATTATGTCATTTTAATAATTGACTCTAGTAACTTTCCTAGCACAGCAGTTAGACTGATTGGCCTATCCATGTAGTGGAAGATGGTCTGTAACTCCTTCTGTAGCTGGTCATGCTGCGTGCCGCTGCTCAGAAATGGACCCCTGAGGGACTGCAAGTCTGACATCCATAGCAGAGGAGGTTGCAGTCCCAATTTTGATGCACTGTGATCTGTCAGAGAGGTAATCCTTAAACCACAGTACAGCATCTGTGGAAATTCTCATATGTAGCAATTATTTTAGTAGTAAGGGATGGCTGATGGTGTCCAATGCTGTGGTGAGATCTATGAATATAGATCCCAATAGTTTGCCACCATCCAAGACCTTATGCACATAGTCAAAGAATTCAACTAACGCTGTTGCAGTGCTGTGGCTTTTACAAAAGCTATGCTGCTGCGGGCACTGAAGTTCATATTTCTGAAGATACTCAGAAATCTGATCAGCCATGATTCTCTCTATTGCTTTTGAGAGGGGTGAGAGAATTGAGATTGGCCAATAATTAGCCGTGCTGGTGCAATCCTCACTTTTTAGAACAAGGTCACCAGCGCTAGTTTCCAGGCAGCTAGGAATTTAGCCAGGGCGAGTGATTTGTTGAATATAATGGTAACAGGAACAAGAATCTCTTCAAGTGCTACTGCCACTAGTTTCATGTCGATGTTGTCGCTACCAAGTCTGGTTTTGTCAAGTACCTTCCATACATAGCTTCTGGCCTCACTAACCATCACACTCCTAAAGTAAAAGGTAGAGTGATTGGTGCTGCCAATAGAGGTAGACAGATCTAGTTTGGTGTGATTAAGGTACCCAGGAAGGAGGACTGCACTAAGATCAGTGAATGCTGAATTACAGGATTTAACAATTGTGTGCAGATCAAGCTTGTGGGTACCATTAACAAGGAGCATTATAGGTTGCTTCCTGTTCTCCTTTCCCAAGAGATCCTTGATGTTTTGCCAAAATCTTTTTCCATTCCCCCAGCTACTATCAAGCTGTTTTTTATAGCAGTTCACTTTGACAAGCCTGATAAGGTACATACACTTATTTCTTGCAGCCCTGTACTTTTGGTAGTCAGCAGTGTTGTCAGAGTTCCTAGCCATGCTCCACGGATTATCTCGTGCCTTCATTTGGTCCTGAATGTTCCACCCATTTGGGGATCCTCTGATTTTCTTTTCCTCTAGGGAGGTAAAAATATCACAGATCTCACTGAATTGCCAGTGAAAACTTCAGTGCTTGATCTATATCTGGGAGTCTATTTAAAGGGGACCAGTCGATTTCAGCTAAGGCAGATTTGAAGGCATAGGTATATCCCCTCGTAATAACACAGCTATGAATAGTAATGAGGGGAAATGTTTCCTCTTTTTTTCCTCTTTCTTCACCCATTTACACAATACTGGTGAATGATCGCTTAGGCAGTCTGGAAGCATTGCTACATTTTTGATCTTGGCAGGACAGTTGCATAGGATCCAATGCAGTAATATGCCTTTGCCAGACTTACAGGTCAGTCTAGTATATTCAGATACCAACTGTGTAAAATACACGGTAGCAACCTGGTCTTTTAATGTAGCGTATTCCTTACTGAGCCAATTGATATTGAACTCACCAGTAATGATGATTTCAGAGTTCCTCTTGACCTTTGAGATCTCTGCCAGGACAGTGCCAGGCTCCAGCTTTGCTTTACCAGGTGGCAGATAGACAGAGGTGATAGTGAGAGACTTGTTTTGTCTCCCAATGAGGAGATGAACTGCCAGCATCTCATATTCACCAGTAATGACAGAGATGGGCAGCACATTCCCCTGAATAGTTTCCTACATAAATTAACAGCCACCCCCTCTTTTCCTGTGCGATCAAGCCTATAGGTGCCATAACCCTACATGGCAATGGAATTATCATTGGTTTTAGAGGTAAACCATGTCTCAGTTAGGCATATGATGTCTGGGCTGTGTTGCCTGGTCAATGCTTGGAAATGGGTTATTTTAGGAAACAGGCTGCATATGTTCATGGCAGTGATTTTTAATCCACAGCCCTTTGTCTGATCCTGCATCCTAGGGATGAAAGGTCCAGGGTTGGGATGCATGTCCCCGGAGAGTAAAAGCAGCAAGATAAATGAAATTCTTGCAGCAAGGATGCATACCAATTGGTCCAAACCCTTTTTCTGTGGGTATTAGGAATTTCAGTGTGCAGACTAGGGCAGACAGTAGCAGCATTAAGCTGGGCCAGCACTAGGATGCTACTACTGATGGGGAACATGATTAGGTGGGCTGGGATGGCTGAAGGAAATTCACCCAATCTGTTCGATAAGTAATCTTGTTGCTGTTCCAGTCAGCAACTTGCTAGGGCAGAGGGTGGCAGAGCTGAGTTCAGTGAGAGGAGATGTGATTGGGAGGAGACACTGACCCACTATAGGGTGAAGGTTAGCAGATATAAACCAGAAATGATGGTAGTACTGTCTATATGGCTGTAGTGTGCTTAGATGCTGGAAATACTGCCTATCCAAATAGCCAGCCAGAGGAAGTGTCCAATTCTGTTGGAAGCCAATCAGCAGCTGAGAAGTAGAGTCAAATTGTATCAGCAGCCAAATCAGTGGCAGAGGCAGCAATTGCTGATGGAGCTTAGCTACATTTAATTGAGGCGGGGCAGAGGTGGGCGGGAGGGCCAAACTTTTTGCTAAGGTTTTAAATGCAGAGGAGCAGCAGAAGGAAAAATAGCCAAAAAAGCACAGTCTGTGTGGCTTCCTGGCTAGCCAATCAGCTAGAGGTAATTCCCGAGCACAGCCAACCGCCTACACTGGAGAAGTGCACCTAAATTTGATTATGAGGTAACTGTACTTGAGATTCATTCCAGCTGCAGCAGAGGAGAGGCAGGCAGCAGCTGGTTGGAATCCACACCACGGGGGAGCTCACCCAGTCAGGGGGTTTCTGTCTATGAAATAAAATAGGACAAGTTTAAAAAATAGCATGGGGCTTGAGAAATGGGGTGGGGTAGATAGAGCTACAGAGGCAGAAGAGAATTACATTAATCTGGGGGCAGGAGCTTAGCATAAAACCTGGAAAGACAAAGAAGCTGGAGGTAGGGCGAGTCAGCACCGGGCACCAGGGGTGAGTTAGGAGGACAAAGCAGAAAAAGGCTGTAAGACTTAGAGAGACTGGAAACTTAGGAAAAAAAATTGAAAAGGGGTAGTTAGATTTAGAGAGTCTGGGGATTAAGGCAAGTAAAACAGATAGTTACATTCAGAGAGAGTGGGAACAGAAGCAAGTTAACAATACTAAGAAGCAGACTGGAATTAAATAAAATCACACTGTGCTAAATGGCAGGCTAGCTAGGTAGTAACAGCATATGAGAGTTCAGTTACAGGCTTCATAGTACAACTTTGGCAGAATTGTAGTTAACAGCAAACACACTAAAAATAAACATATATTCAACACGGGAAATGTTTGCTAATGTCTTAAAAGCAGAGGAGCAGTAGAAGGAAAAACAGCCAAAAAAGCACAGTCTGTGTGGCTTTACAAGTTAGCCAGTCAGGTAGAGGTAAGTCCAGAGTGCAGCCAATAGCCCCCACTGGAGAAGTGCACCTAAATTTGAATCTCCAGAGCTGGTGAATTAACCATACCTGAAATCCGTTCCAGCTGCAGTGGAGGGAGAGGCAGGCAGTGGTTGTTTGGAAGCCGCACCATGGAGAGCTCACCAGGTCAGGGGAGCTCTGTCTGAGATTCATTCCAGTTGCAGTGGAGGGAGAGATGGGCATTCTACTCACTATTTATAGTCTTCATTCTCAAAAAGAAGGGAAATTCATGGCAAAAAACTCAGTTTAATGCATTAGTTAGGGTTGTTCCACAGCGGCAAAAGCGAGGAAATTCGATGTTAGGGTTGAAAGCCCCCCTTGCACCCCCCCAGCCTGCCCCCCCAACCAGCATCGGAGTGTGCATTGGGGTCATCAGTCCTAACTTTCACCCCATTCTCCTATACCTCAGCTTGCTTACACATGTGATGGGGTGAGAGTTTGGGCCAACAACTAATGCACACCCGATGCGGTTGAGGGGGGCAGGCTGGGGGAGGTGAAGAGAGGCTTTCCTTTCTTGCGAATTTCCCCACTTTTGTCGTTGGAAAACCCTAACTGATGCATTATGTAGAGATTTTTCCATGAATATATATATATATTATTGTAGCACGGGTAGTGATACCATAGTTAGGGTTGAGTAGCACTTTTACGGTTAAAGGGTGAAACTTTGCACCTCAATAACTTTTTCACCATTCAACAGATTTGCCTGAAATTTGGAATGCATGATCAAGAATCATACATCTTGGGATCTGCCAACTTTCGTACCAGTCAGATATACTGCTGCAGAGTTATTAAGTGTGATCTGCATGCGCGTTTACGGTTTCTAATGAATTCTTTGCTCACACCTACAGGTTGCACGGTTTGCATGACTGGTCCAGAAACATCAGGGAACATGTGGCCAGGGTCCCCAATGTGCCTTTTGAAGATTTCGTGAAAAAATATTAAACGGTTCAAAAGTTTTTCAAAAAACAAATTCCCATTATAAGTCAAAGGGAAAAGTTAACAAAAAGTTTGACAATGTCTCAAATGCACTTTTTAGTATTGCAAATGGCCCTAGTGGTGTCGCAAATCCACCATTTTGATTTCAGTTGGTGATCAGAAAAATGCTTGGCATTTAAAATTGGGACCAACTAGGGACACAATTCTTTTTACGTTTACCTAGCCAGACAATCAGAATGCTAGCCATGTCTTTAGTTTGGGGTTAAACACCCCAGAAACATATTTTTCAAATTTCTGGAAAAAGTAGTGTCACAAAGTAGTGTCGCACTCATGACACTTTCGCAAATGCATGCGAAAGCTGTCACAAATCACGACACTACTTTTTCAGACTATGGCCAAAATGACAGCAGTTCTTTGCCACCCTGCTGCAAAAGAATGGTTTAGTCTTTTGAGCTGAAATTTGGAGAGAACACAGCCAACATCTCACAAATGTGCTTTTTAGTGATTCAGTGAAAAAATATTGCATGGCTGCAAAGTTACGATACTCCGAAGTTGGTATTTTTCCCCATAGACTAACATGGTGGCAAACGCCGTGCCTTTTGGGTCTCGTATCTCGAAAACGATGCAACATACAGATTTTTTGTTGCGAGTTGCATAGCCCTATGGGCTATGTAACAGCAAAAACCTAGCCATGAAAATAATGATTTTTTTGAAATTTAATTTTTTTTCTATGTTGTGTGGTTGCTGAGATATTAGTAATTAAGTACTTCCAATGCTCGTTTTAAGCTTCGATGCCCATTACAATACATACATTCTTTGTACACACTGTGTTTCTCTATGCACTTGTTCGGCAAAAACAGGGTATGCGCTTCCATTACTGTTACAGCTACTGTTTCCACTTGCATTTATCTCCCCGTTTGCGTTATTGTTACCGTGTACTCCACCGTGTGCTCTACCCTTTGCATTGTCATTTGCTCTTGCATTTTTGTTACTGTTAACATTTGCATTTCCACTACTGTTTCTGTTTGCATTTTTGTTTGCATCACCATGCGCATTGCCATTTGCGTTTCTGGCAGCCCTTTCATTTGCATTTCCGTTTTTCTTTTGTTTTGCGTCTTCCTTGCTGTTACTGTTACCATTTGCATTTGCAATTGCGTTACTGTGGGCCCCGTGCACATTACGGTATGCATTTCCATATGCGCTTGCGTTTCCATTTGCGTTTCTGTTTCCTTTGCTGTTATTGCTGCTGTTACCATTACCATTTGCATTTACAATTGCGGTACTGTGCCTGTGCGCATTTTGGTTTGCGTTTCCATACGCACTTCTGTTCCCGTTTCCATTTCTGTTTCCTTTGGTGTTATTCTTCATGTTAACTTTACCATTTGCAGTTATAATTATGGTACCATGCCCGTGCATGTTATGGTTTGCGTTTACGTGTGTGCTTGCAATCGAATTTTCATTTCTGTTCCCTTCCACGTTCTTTTTGCTGTGACACATAACATTTTCATTTAAAATACCACTGCCATCACTGTTTGTGTTACCAGTTGTGTTTTTTTATGTGCTTCAATGTTCGTTTGCATCACTGTTCGCTTTGGCATCACTTTGCACTTCCTTTTTGATTAATGTTTCCTTTACCATTTAAGTTTGTGTTACCAAGTGTGCCACTGTTGGCACTTTTGTTTGCTTTGCTGTTCCTGTTACTATGTCACAAGACATCACATGGAGGAAGCACATGGCCCTTTGGGTCCCGCAGTCCTGCCGGCACATTACGTTCACTATTTCTTGTCATCATTCTCGAAAAGAAGGGAAATTAGAGGCAAAAAAACTCCATTTAATGCATCAGTTAGGGTTGTTCCACAGTGACAAAAGTGAGGAAATTTGGTGTTAGGGTTGAAAGCCCCACCTTGGACCCTTCCAGCCAACCCCCAACCAGCATCGGGGTGAGCTTTGGGGTCATCCGTCCTAACTCTCACCCATTTCTCCTATACCTCAGCTTCTTTACATATGTCATGGGGTGAGAGTTAGGCCGATCACCCCAATGTGCACCCTGATGTCGGTTGGGGTGGGCTGGGGGTCCAAGGAGGGCTTTCAACCCTAACACCGAATTTCCTACTTTTGTCACTGTGGAAAAACCTTAACTGATGCATTAAACAGAGTTTTTGCCTTTTAAGATATGAATATGTGTGTTATATATATATATATATAGATATATATATAGATATATATATATATATATAATATATATATATATATATCTATATATATATATATATATATATCATAGTTAGGGTTGAGTAGCACTTTTAAGGTTAAATGGTGAAACTTTGCACCTTAATAACTTTGCCACTTTCAATGGATTTGCCTGAAATTTGGCAGGCACAGGGCATAACCATAGATCTCAGGATCTGCCAACTTTTGTACTGGTTGGATATACAGCTGCGGAGTTATTAAGCAACATCCGTGCATGCAATTACTTTTTTTGCACATTCTTTGCTCGCACCTAGGCCAGGTAGCACGGTTTGCGCAAACCAGTCCAAAAACTTCAGGAAATGTGCGGCCGGGGTCCCTGATGTGCCTTTTGAAGATTTCATGAAAAAAAATATTGAAGGGTTCAAAAGTTATTCAAAAAACGATTTCCCATTATAAGTCAATGGGAAAAGTTAACAAAAATTTCAAAAGTGTCACAAATGCACTTTTTAGTGTCACAAATGACCCTAGTAGTGTCACAAATCTGCCATTTTGTTTTCAGTTACTGATCACAGAAATGCTTGGCATTTACAATTGGGACCATCAAGGGACATAATTATTTTTGTGTTTACCTATTCAAGCCCTGAGGATGTTAGCCATGTCTTTATTTTGGGGTTAAACACCCCAGAAATATGTTTTTCAAATTTCTGGGAAAAGTACTGTTGCAAAGTAGTGTCACACTTGTGACACTTTCGCAAATTTTTATGAAAGGAGTCACAAATCACAACACTGCTTTTCTAGACTATGGCCAAAATGGAAGGAATTCTTTGCCACCCTGCTGCAAAAAAACGGTTTTGTCTTTTGGGCTGAAATTTGGAGGGAAGGCAGTCAACATCTTACAGATGTGCCTTTTGGTGAAAAAAATATTGCACAGAAGCAAAGTTACAGTACTCCAAAGTTGAAATTTTTTTCTCGTAGACTAACATGGTGGCGTCCGCCGAGACTTTCAGGGCTTGTATCTCGGAAATGGTGTGAGATACGGAATTTTCGTCATGACAATATGTAGCCCTATGGCTACTTGTTCAGTGAAAACCTAGCCAGGAATTTCATGAATCATGTGAAATTTTAATTTTTTTCTACGTCATACGGTTACTGAGATATTACCATTTTAGTATTACAACTGCTCATTTTCTGCTCCGAGGACCATTATTATGCATACATTCTTTGTTTTCACTGTGTTTCTCAATGGAGCTTTTGGAGAAAAA
Source organism: Neoceratodus forsteri (assembly GCA_016271365.2). Taxonomy (NCBI): domain Eukaryota; kingdom Metazoa; phylum Chordata; order Ceratodontiformes; family Ceratodontidae; genus Neoceratodus; species Neoceratodus forsteri. Next base: position 1,165,802,407 of record CM057458.1, read on the forward strand.
TATTGTGTGTGCTCCAGTTACTGTTATAGGTAGGCTTTACACTTGTGTTTCCATGCCCGTTTGCATTAGCGTTCCCGTGTACGCCACCATGTGCATTACCCATTGCATTTCCATTTGTGTTACTGTTACCATTTGTGTCTTCACTACTGTTTGTGTTTGTCTTTCATGTAGCGTCACCATGCGCATTACCATTTTTGTTGGCTGTCACTCTTCCATTTTCCTTTGCGTTTGTCTTTCATTTTGCATCATCATTGTTCTTACTGTTACCATTTGCATTTCCAACTGTGTGTCCATGTGCATTATGGTTTGTGTTTCCATACGCACTTACATTTGCATTTCTGTTTTATTTGGCATTAATGTTGCTGTTACCATTACCATTTGCATTTACAATTGCGGTACCATCACCATGCGCATTACGGTTTGTGTTTCCATACATGCTTGCATTTGCATTTCTGTTGCTGTTTCCTTTCATGTTATTGTTGCTGTTACAGTTATCATTTGCATTTACAATAGCAGTACCGTGACCTTGCGCATTACTAGTTGCATTTCCGTATGCGCTTGCATCTCTGTTTGCATCACTGTTCGCGTTGGTGTCACTTTGCACCTGCATTTCTATTAACTCTTGCTTTACAATTTAAATTTGTGTCACCATGTGCGTAACCATTACTGCTTGCATTTGCATTGCTGTTACCGTTACTATGCCACAAAAAAATCACCTAGTAGGAACATTCCATTTACTATTTATAGTCCTCATTCTCAAAAAGAAGGGAAATTAGGGCCAAAAAACTCTGTTTAATGCATCAGTTAGGGCTGTTCCACAGTGACAAAAGTGAGGAAATTCAGTGTTAGGGTTGAAAATCCCCTTTACACCGGTCATCCGGCCCCCCCAATCGGCATTGGGGTGTGTGTTGGGGTCATTGGTCCTAACTCTTACGCCATTCTCCTATGCCTCAGCTTGTTCACACATGTGATGGGTTGAGAGTTAGGGCCAATGACCCCAATGCACACCCCAATACCGGTTGGGGGGCGGCTGAGGGGGTGCAAGGGTGGTTTTCAACTCGAACACTGAATTTCCTCACTTTTGCCACTGTGGAGCAACCCTAACTGATGCATTAAATGGAGTTTGTAGCCTCTAATATATATATATCCCTTTCCTCCCCCCTGGGCATTTTTTGACTTTTATCTTTCCCCTCCCTCCCCTTTAGAGTCTTACCCTCACCCTCTACCCTTCGACAATGGCTTTCCTGCCTGCATACCCCCTCTCACCTGCAGCACTTATTTCTAAGATTGACCTTGGCTGGTATGTCATGCTACCTAACATTTGGCACATTTTGAATTACTGGAATTTCCTAAGCCTCAGTCTCTTACTTTTTTTATTGTGTAACTATGTATTATTATGTTGACCTTTGTATGTATGTATACCCCCATTCCTTTGACGTGGAACCTTTCTAAATGAGCAGTTCCTGCTCAAAGGTATTTGTAATCCTAGATTTCAATAAAATAAAATAAAATAATATATAGATACACTATATTTAGGGTTATGAAAGCACTTCTATGTTAAAATTGAAATTTTACACATTAATAACTTTGGACCCGGTCAACAGATTTGCATGAAATTTGGTATGCATGGTAGAGCATGGTAGGTCACTTGATTTTCCAAATTTCATTTTGGTCAGACTTACATTTTTTGCTCACCAAAATGCTGAAAAATGCACTTTTGGCCAGTAATGTGAGCAGTTTTTCAGATTTTGTCTGTGGTACTGCGTATCCATTGCGTTCCATGCCACTTTGTGACTTGGCTCATCTGAAACAGATCGGGCCAAGGAATATGCCACTTTTCATTTGGTGAAAAAATATTATGCCATTCAAAAGTTATTAAACTTTTAATTCCCATTATGAGTCAATGGGAAAATGTACATGGTTATTTTGCAAATGAAGAATGGGGTTTTGGCCTTCTGGTCCCTCTTCATGATCAAAGAATTTGCAGGCTCATGATCAAAGAATCTTTGACCCTGAGAAATTCTTTGATTGTGACAACCGCCATCTTGTTTTCACTTTCCGGATGGAAAAAATCAGATTTCTCGGCTCAGGGGGGACTTCTGAAGGTGGTTTTCTTCAAAATGGTCAAAAAATAGAGCTTTACACTTTTTTACTCTTTGATCGCAGCTTGCTATCGATCTTTGATCATGAGCCTGCAAATCTTTGATCGTGAGATTCTTTGATTGTGAGGTTAAGACCAGATGGCCAGATTAAAAATTGAATTTCTCAGCCCAGGGGTGACCTAGAAAGACAAACTAGGATGGGTTTTGCTTAGGGAGCTTTGTTTTATCGAACCATGCTAATGGTTTTATATATTTATGTGTAAAATTTGAATTACACCATTTTCTATTCTTTGATCGTGGCCTGCAAATTCTTTGATTGTGAGATTCTTTGATCACGATCTTCAATCGCGACGGAGGGACTAGATGGCCAGATTTGAATAAAACAGGCCAATTTTAACAATGTTTAGAATTAAATATCTCAGAAACAGTTTGGTCTTTTTACTTGAAATTTGGAGGGTGTTCGCAGGACGTCCTGCACATGGGAATTATAATGTTTATGTGTCAGAACAATACATTTTTTTTACGGAGATAATGTGTGGCACAGTTTACATTTTGTGAATAGTGTTTTCCATTGTGGTATTGGCTTGAAATTTGTAGGGTAGCTGGTTTTAATGCTGTAGATGTACTTTTTAGTCATTAGGTGTGTAACATGTCAACAGGTGTGGAATTCTGCCACTCCAACAAATGAAAATCTCAAACTTTCAAACTTTATATCTCGGAGACAGTTTGCTCTTTTACATTGAAATTTGGAGTATCTTCAGGAGATGTCCTGTGCATCTCAATTATGGTGTTTAGCTGTTGTTAAATTAATTTTCTGCACAGATATTGTGTCACACAATTTATGTTTTCCGTACAGCATTTTGCATTGTGGTAGTGGCTGCACATGTGTAGGTTACCTAGCATTGCTGTCATGGAGGTGATTTTCAGTGGCTAGGCATCTGACATGTAAACAAGTGTGGAATTATGCCACTCTGATGAATGAAACTTTTTTTTGTTTCAACTTCCCCATGCTCCCATGCATATGCACAACCACCAATACATATATTCAGTAGTTGCACTGTTAGGTTCGGGCCCTGTGCTTCCATTAACTTGTGTGACTTTCTACTTTTCTATTCTTTCTCAAAAAGTAATGAAATTCTTTGCAAAAAACTGTGTTAATGTATCATTTGGGATTAAAGCATAAAAAGTCAGGAAATGAGAACTTTAGGGTTGCCCCTTCCCCCTTCGTGTAGCCCCTCTCTCCTCCTGAGATTGACAGACAATGGGGTGTGTCATTGGGTAGTGAGGCCTAAATGTAACCCCATTCATCTTTACTGTGGCTTGTGAATATGATTACAGATGGAATGGGATGACATTTAGGCCTCACAACCCCAATGACACACCCTGTTGTCTGTCAATGTCTTGAGGAGGGAGGGGCTACATGAAGGGGAAGGGGCAACCATAAAGGTCTCATTTCCTGACTTTTTATGCTTTAACCCTAAATGATGCAGTAACAATTTTTTTCATAGAATGAATATATATCTATGTATATAGATATATATGGATATATATATATATATATATATATATATATATATATATATATTTATATATTATTTGCAAAAAACTTTGTTAATGCATCATTTAGAGTTAAAGCACAAAAGGTCAGGAAATGAGACTTTTAGGGTTGCCTCACCCCCCCATGGACCCACCCATCATCCTGAGATTGACAGCTGATGGGTGTTTAGTTGTGAGGCCTAAATGGCACTCCATTCCATCTGTAATCATATTTAAAAGCCACAGTAAAGAAGAATGGGGTGACATTTAGGCCTCACAACCTCAATGATACACCCCATCAATTGTCAATCTTGGGATGATGGGTGGGTCCACTAGGGGGATGAGGCAACCCTAAAGGTTTCATTTCCTGACCTTTTGTGTTTTAACCCTAAATGATGCAATAACAAAGTTTTTTTGCATAGAATTTCCTTACTTTTTGAGAAAGAATAGAAAAGTAGAAAGTTCCACAAGTTGGTGGGAGCGTAGGCCTTTTGGGCCCCGTGCTCCCACCAACTTGCAAATTCCTGCCTAAGATAGGAGCACAAGTACTGAATATCATATATACTGCTGGCAGCTCATTTGGTTGGGAGTGTGGGGCCCACCACCTTGAAAGAAAGCAAAGTGTCAGTCATCAGAGTAGCATAATTCAACACCTGTTTACATGTCAGAAACCTAACCCCTACAAATTACCTCCATGGCAGTGACACTAGGCACCCTATAATTGTGAAGCCAGTACCACAATGCAAAACACCATATGCTAAACATAAAGTGTGTTATGCAATATGGGTGCAGCAAATGAATTTTCCAGCACCTAAACAACCATAATTCACAAGGACAGCACATCCCCTCAACAAGCCCCAAATTTCAATGTAAAAGACCAAACTGTTTCTGAGATATAAAATGTCAAAGTTTCAGATTTTCATTTGTTGCACTGGCAGAATTCCACACCTATTAACATTTTACACACCTAACAACTGAAAAGTACATCCATGGCAGTAAGGCTAGCTGCCCCAGTGATTTCAAGCCACTACCACCATGGAAAACGCTGTCTGCAAAATGTAAACTGTGCCAAGCAATATCTCCACATCAAATGTATTGTCCAACATCTATACACTATAATTCACATCTACAGGGCTTGCCATCAACACCCTCCAAATTTCAAGTTAAAAGACCAAAACATTCCAGAGATATTTAATTTTAAAAATTGTTAAAATTGTGCTATCTGGTCACTCCAAATCTGGTCATCTAGTCTCTCCCTCACGGTCAAAGATCGCTATCAAAGAATCTCATGATCAAAAAATTTGCATGCTCATGATCAAAGAATAAAAAATGTTAAAATTCAGTTTTTAGAGAAAAATACATGAAACCACATCCATGACTCAACAGAATGAAGGCCCCTGAGCAGATCCCACCCTAGTTTGCCTTTAGAAGTGACCCCGTGCTAAGAAAATAGAATTTTTCAAGTGGCCATCTAGTCGTGCCCTAGTGATAAAAGATCATGGTCAAAGAATCCTGCGATCAAAGATTTTGCAGGCTCGTGATCAAAGAATTTGCAGGCTCATGATCAAACAATAAAAATGTTAAAAGTCAATTTTTAGGCAGAAATACATGAAACCACAACCATGCCTCAAAAGAACTAAGCCCCTGAGCAAAATCAACCCTCATTTGGCTTAATAAGCCACCCATGAGCTGAGAAAATTGATTTTTTCAAGGGACCATCGAGTCACACCCTTGCAATCAAAAATCATGGTCATAGTATCTCGCGATCAAAGAATTTGCAGGCTCGCAAGCAAAGATCATTAGTGAGCAGTGATCAAAGAATAAAAAATGTAAAAACTCTATTTTTTGACCATTTTGAAAGAAACCACAAGCATGGATCGATAGAAGGAAGACCCCAGAGCAAAACCCACCATAGTTTCACCTCAGAAGTCCCCCCCAGGCTGATATATTTGAATTTTTTACAACCACAAACTGAAAACAAGATGGTGGCCATTGCTACCAAAAAATTCCTCACAATCATCTGCTTGGCTCACTGCTTAGTATGCTAGAGATTGTTTTCTGCTTTTCTTCATTTATTTTGGAGTAGTCATTTAAACTTTGGAGCTGCTTATGTCCAGAAATCTGTACTATGTCTGTCAGAAGGATTCCACTGTCTATCAATTTTTGAATAAGGTGCTTTCGCATGGAATGGTTGGTTAGCTTTTTGTCTGTCTGAATAGAGGATTTTGTTATCATTGTTTTAACTATTAATGCCAGTTTGTGTATTCCTATTGGCTGTTTTTTGTACCAGGCTTTGGGTGGGCCTTCTTTAGCGTGGAGGTTTGTTGCTAGGAAGAATGGGGAATCATCCGAAAGGCACTGTTGTGTTCTTTTGCTTTTGTAAATGAGGTAGTTTTGTACTGGGCATTTGTGGGGGTAGCTGGTGAGCTGGTAGGCCTTAGTTTAACTTTTCAACAGTCCTTAGGATTTGCTCCAGTGCAGGTTTTGGTTTGCCTTTCATGGTCTAGCTGTATGTATGTTTGGCAGTTTTCATCAGTTCTTAGAATTATGTCTTCCCATTTGAGATTGCGCATGTAAGTGTTGCCCCTTACACCAAAATGCATACTTATTGTGAGCCACATAGTGTTGAGGAGTGATTTGGGGGTGTAGGGTCCCAGTAGTCGTTGTTTATAGAGTTTATCTATGATGGCGTCTGTGAGTTTATCTGCTGCTTTTTGTTTGGAACCCTTGCTCTGGCTTTTTAAGTTTTTTTGTTTGGAGAGCAGTACTTGAAGTGCCTTTTCAAAAGCTGGTGATGTGGAGAGGGAGTTGCTGTATTCTTTGTTTTTTAGGTAGTGTTCAACACTTTGAAATGTTGCTCTTAAAGTGAGAGGTTCATAGTCTGTGCCATCTTTTTTAGATCAGTTGATGTAATAGTGGCAGAAGTAGCTGCTTAGTTAAGCAGGAGGAATGTCCTGAAGATGGCGTTGTTCTCCTAAGGTTTTGCGGAGGTAATTGGTGAACATTTTAATATCTATTTTGGTTTTCTTTGCTGTGTTCATAATCCGAGCTTTTTCAATACAGAGGTCTATATCTTCCTGGTCGATAGTATTTGTGTAGATGCCAGTGGCTGATGTGGAAGCGCTTGTACCAGGCTGAGAGTTTTTGGCTTCATTCACTGGTAGGAGTGCTGTGGATGTAGTTGGCTGAATTGTGTTAATTCCAGATGGGTCTTCCAGAGGGTCAGGATCGCTTCTGAGTAGTGTCATTATTTGTTCCATTTCTAATTAGAAGTTTGTCATTCCGTAGTTATTGTTTGCCATGTTTTAAAGAGTTTGAGGTGGTATGGCTTGGTAGTTTAATCCAGCGATAGTGTGTGTTCACACTGCCATGGTCTATGTAGCAGCTTGAGCTGGGGGTTTAGTATGCACAAGGATTTTGTGGGTTTAATTAATGGTTTATGTGGGGTAGCTGTGCTGTACAGGTGTGTAATTTGGGGTGCATAGGTATGGTGTGTGGTGTGGAAGTAGATCTGTAGTAGCTAGATATGATGTAATCAACATGAGGATAAATGAGTGATGATGTAATCACTATGTGGATAACTTGGAGTTATTCTCATAGTGATTACGCTTTGTTATTTTTTGTACAGAGTGTTACACAAATGCTGTTATGTTCCTGTTTTTATCCTAACACCTATTGCATAAATATATATATATATATATATATATATATATATATATATATATATATATATATTATGGTACGGTAGTGCTACCATAGTTAGGGTTGAGAACCATTTACATGTTAAACCCAAATTTTGCACCTTAATAACTTTGCAACCATTGTGACGGTTTTACCTAAAATTTGGAATACATGATCAAGACCCACACACTTGGATTTATCATGTTTCATTGGCTGATATCGGCTGCAGAGTTATTAAGCCGTGATCTCGTGTGCGTTCACGCTTTTTCTGAATTCTATGGTCGTGCCTACAGGTCGACGGTTTATGCGGACTGGCCCAAAATCTTCAGGGATCATGTGGCCAGGGTCCCCAATGTGTCTTTTGAAGATTTCGTGAAAAAATATTAAACGGTTCAAAAGTTATTCAAAAAACAATTTCCCATTATAAGTCAATGGAAAAAGTTAACAAAAAGTTCGACAGTGTCACAAATGCATTTTTACTTTCGCAAATGGCCCTCTTACTTTCACAAATCCACCATCTTGTTTTCAGTTAGCGATCAGAAAAATGCTTGCCATTTAAATTTGGGATCATCTATGAACCTAATTCTTTTTGTATTCACCTAATCGGACTCTGAGGATGCTAGCCATGTCTTTATTTTGGGGTAAAACACCACAGAAATATGTTTTTCAAATTTCTGGAAAAATTACTTTTGCAAAGTACTTTCGTGCTCACGACACTGTCGAATAAATTTGTGAAAGCTTTCGCAAAGTTCGACAGTACTTTTCCAGGGTGTCTGAAAATAACAGCAATTCTTTGGCACTGTGCTGCGAAAGAACGGTTTGGTGTTTTGGGCTGAAATTTGGAAGGAACGCAGCTGACATGTCACAGATGTGCCTTTCACTGTTCTGTTGAGACAATATTACACGGCGGAAAAGTTACGGCACTCCAAAGTTGACACTTTTTCCCATAGGATAACATTACGGCGACCGATGCATTACAGGAATCCTTTGGCACCCTGCTGCAAAATAACGGTTTAGTCTTTTTTCCTGAAATGTGGAGAGAAGACAGCCAACAGTCCACAGATGTGTCTTTCAGTGGTTTGGTGAAAATATATTACAGGGAGGCAAAGTTATGGCACTCCGAACTTCTCTTTTTTTCCCATAGAATAACATTACGGCGTTCACCGTGCCTTTCAGGGCCCGTATCTCGGAAACGGTGCGAGATACAGACTTTTTGTTGGAAAAATGCTTAGCCAGGAAAGTGTTACTTCATATGACTTTTAAATTTTTTTTCTACGTCGTACCATTCCTGAGACAGAAGCAATTTACTATTCCAAGTCCTCATTTTCTGTTCCAAGAGTCATTATTTTGCATACATTCTTTGTACTCACTGTCTTTCTCTATGCAGCTTTTGGGGAAAAGCAGCCTGTGTGCTTACATTACTGTTACCATTACCGTTTCCGCTAGTGGTTCCATGCCTGTTTCACTTACCGTTCAAGTCTACGTCACCATGTGCGTTACCCTTTGCATTTTCCTTTGCGTTTGCATTGTTTTTAACATTTCTGTCTACAGTACTGTTTCTCTTTCTGTTTTGCTTTGCGTCACCATGCCCATTACCATTTGCATTTGTGGGCACCATGTCACTATCTGACAAGACATCACGTGGCGCACCGTTCCTGTCTACGCCACCATGTGCGTTACCCTTTCTGTTCTCATTCATGCTTGCATTACCAAGTGCACCACTGTTAGTGCTTCTCTTTGCATTGCTGTTCCTGTTACTATGTCACAAGACATTCGTGGGCAGGAGCGCGGGACCTTGCACCTGGCGCCCCTGCTGCTGTGACATGCGGCGTGGAGCGTGGCCACATTATCACTATTTCTCATTACCATTCTCAAAAATAAGGGAAATTAGAGGCAAAAAAATCCATTTAATGCATTAGTTAGGGTTATTCCACAGCGACAAAAGTGAGGAAATTCGGTTTTAGGGTTGACCCTCCAGCCCACCCCCCAACAGGCATTGGGGTGCGCATTGGAGTCATTAGTCCTAACTCTTACCCCATTCTCCTATACCTCTGCTTCTTCACACATCTAATGGGGTGAGAGTTAGGCCGACGACCCAATTGCACCTTGGATGCTGGTTGGGGGTGGGCTGGGGGTCCGGGGGGGGTTTCAACCCTAACACCAAATTTCCTCGCTTTTGTCACCGTGAAACAACCCTAACTAATGCACTAAATTGAGTTTTTTGTCTCTAATATATATATATATATATATATATGTGTGTGTATATACAGTATATGTATATTATAGTGGTGCGGTTGTGCCACTATATTTAGGGTTGAGATGTCACTTCCATGTTAAAGTCAAAATTTTGCATGTTAATAACTTTGGACCCATTCAACATATTTGCCTGAAATTTGGTATGTGTGGTGGGGCATGGTAGATCAGTGATTTGCCAAATTTTGTTTCAGTTGAACTTATGGTCTTTGCACACCAAAATGCTGAAAATGCAAAATTATCCATTTTTGGAGGCAGCTTTTGGGATTTTGGATGTGGCCCTGTGCAGCTGTCACGTGGCATGCCACTCTGTGGGAAGGCTTATTTGAAAGAGCATTAGTGGTCGAACATGCCGCTTTTCGATTGGTAAAAAAATATTAAGGCATTCAAAAGTTATGCCACTTTTAAGTTCCCATTATAAGTCATTGGGAAAATTTATATGTATGTTTTGCAAACAAAGAATGGGGTTCTGGCCATCTCGTCCCACTTGGCGATCAAAGAATTTGTAGCCTCGCAGTTCAAGAATCTTTGTCCCCGAAAATTCTTTGATTGTGAGGTCCATCATCTTGTTTTTAGTTTTCTGATCGGAAAAACACAAATATCTCAGCTCAGGGGTCACTCCTGAAGTAAAACTTGTATGGGTTTTACTCAGGGGACTCTGATCTATAGAGCCATGTCTTTGGTTTTGTCCAAATCAGTCAAAAAATAGTTTTATAAGCTTTTAAAATCTTTGATTGTGGCTCTCTAACGATCTTTGATCGCGAGCCTTCAAATTCTTTGATCGCGAGATTCTTTGAATCGGGGTCTTGCATTGTGACCTAAAAACACAATTGTCTTGGCTCAGGGATGAGCTAGGGACACAAATGAGGGTGGGTTTTGATCAGGGGGCTTTGTTCTATCGAGGCATGGCATTGGTTTGGTTTAAATCGCCCAAAAAGTCGTGTTTCACCATTTTTTATTCTTTGGTTGTGAGCCTGCAATTTCTTTCATTGTGAGCCTGCAAATTCTTTGATCATGAGATTCTTTGATTGTGATTGTGCATCGTGAGTGAGGAACGAGATGGCCAGATTAAAAAATCAATTTTCTCAGCCCAGGGGTACCCTAGGAAGCCAAATGAGGGTGGGTTTTGCTCAGGGTGCTTCATTCTGTTGAACCGTGGCAGTGGTTTACTGCAATTCCTTCAAATGTTTGATTTACAGCAATTTTTATTCTTTGGTCATGAGCCTGCAAATTATTTGACCGCGAGCCCGCAAATTCTTTAATTGAGAGAGTCTTTGATTGCAATCTTTGATTTAAGTTTAAATATCTCGGAAACAGTTTGGTGCTTTTACTTGAAATTTGGAGGGTGTTCTCAGCATGTTCTGTACATGTGAAGTACTGTGTGTAAGTGCCAGAGAAAAATATTTTTGTGGAGATAGTGCATGATGCAATATACATGTTGCAGACAGTGTTTTGCATTTTTCGCACAGAACTTTAACAATATCATTTCCATCCTCGAAGGAACTATTTGTGAGTAATTGAGTATATTTATATATATAGGCTTTTTCCTATTCTGAAACATTGATTGGATCAGGAAGTCATTGCCCTAAGTGCTTTTGGTGTTGTCTGTCTATATGTTTACAGACTTTGAAATATTAATGCATTTGTGGAATGAAATCAGGCCCTGAAAATAAAGTTGACAGAAGCAAACAACAAGCCCAAATTCAAGAATGCATACCACGGGATCCAACAGAACCACTAGTACTGCTTTCTAACTAAAGCCATCAAGATCAAAAAAGGGATAGTTCATAAATTGCTTGCTATCTTTTATTATCAATTCATCAATGTAGGAATAACCGAAGACAGTTGCAATACGTAAAGCCCTCATTTAACTGATATTCTGTTAACTATAAAAAAAAAGAATACAGAAGAGGATGAGACACAGCACCACTAGTCAGACACAGATCATTTGTAACTGAAGGCATGGAGGTGCAGTCAGACAGGTCAGAGAACAGGACATTAAATGCATTGGCTATAGTTAGGGCATTGTTGCAGCTGACTCCATCGATTTACAAGTTGGAGACCTGGGGGCAGGCAGGACCATTAACAGTATGTTTGATGGTGTGCCAGAAGCTTCTAGGGTTCTTGGGAGACTCTTCAAGGGAGGACTTGCAGAATTCACTCTCAGCTGAGCGGATTGCCTGCTTACATGAGTTGCTGAGCTGCCTGTAAACCTCAAAGTCTGATCTGTCCCCAGAGGCCTTAAATTTTTGCCAGCTTTTGTCCCTAAGCTTCATCAGGGCAAACAGGTCCCCTTCCAACCATTTAGTGATATTGCTCCTCACTCTTCTTTTTATGAGTGGGGCATGTCTGTCTTGTAACAGGGCAAATATGGTTAGGAAGCAGTCAAGAGCAGCAGAAGGGTTGCAGTCAGCATAGACCGGTGACCAGTCTGTCTGGCTGAGGACAGTAAGGAAGTTGTTGTAGTCAAATTTTGAATAGTCCTCATCTGAATGACTTTTGGGGGGATACTGGGGGTAAGGACCTTCCAGATACAGTAGGTAGGGGAATGGTCAGAGATGGAATCAGAGAAGAGGCCAGAAGCACAGATATGGTCAGGCCTATTGCTCAGGATCCAGTCAAGAAGAGTGCCTTTTACCCAAGAGGAAGAGGGTCTGGTGGGCTCGGTGATAAGTTGACCTAGGGTGAGACCAGACAGATGGGGTTCATAAATTGTAGCATTGCCACTCAGCCAGTTTAGGTTAAAATCGCCGAACGCTAAGAGTTCACCAGTCCCCACCTTGGGACTGAGGCAGTCAAGGAGATGGGAGAGGCCATGAACATCACCTTTTGCTGGATTGTACATACGGGCTAGGTGGAGCTTATTGGCATTGCCCAATAGAAGAAGAGCATATAGGAACTTGCAAGCGGGGAGGGGGGGTGAGGTATGACAGTCACTTTAAGGTGGGGTTTATAGTAGAGCAGCAGTCCACCCCCCATTTGTTACCCACTCCATCCTGTCTGATCACAAGGTAGCCAGGGAGGGCATAGACAGAGTCTGGATGGGCAGGTTTAAGCCAGGTTTTGGAGATCCCCAGAATGTTTGGATTGTGGTGGGTGACCCAGGCCGTTAGGCCTAAGAAGTAAGTGGGAAGGCTGCGGATACTGAGGTGTACAGTCTTTAAGCCCTTAGCATTCTGTCACTGGGGGAGGCATGTTAAAATGAGGGGGGTCAGGTATTTGGCTATAACAGCAAGATCAGACAGGAGGAAGGGGTGTCAAGTACAATAGAGCATATAACAGCTACACGGTAATACTGCTCTGCACAGGTAGCTAAAGTCTAGCAGAAGTGCAGTGGCGGTGGATAAATTCTATGACTTGAATGCAGTGGTCAGCAGATAATATTCTTAGCAGGCAGATTAATTCACAAATAAAAATGCAGACATCAGTAAATAAATTCTGAACTAGGGTGCTGTAATCAGTATCACTAGTTAGCTTAAAAATAAACAGTTCAAATGGCCACTACGAGGGGGTCAGCAGAGAGTAAGAACAGTCTGGCACAGGGTTATAAAGCATGGCATATCAAGTAACTGTTTATGTGAATAAGAAGCAGTTTTTAGTGATCACCATGAGGGGGTCACCTGAGTGGAGGGACAGGTAGGTGTAACAACCATCAGAAATGGAATACAATAGGCCCACCAAGTAAGTGGGAGGGGCTCAAGTGCATTTAAGGGGAGAAGGGAATGGGGCAGGTGGGGGGGAATTTTTCAAAATCAGCCCCAAACTCTAGTCGGGAGCCCCGACTGGCACAAGTACTTAGTCTAAATGCAAATTCAGCCCTGAGGAACTCCAGTTGCTGCAGTCTTTTTGGCATAAATAATTAAAATGTAGATTGTGCAGTTTGTTTTCCTCCAGCTCTGATGAGACAAGTCTGCAGCCAAATCAGGAGAAAAATGGCCCTTTTGTAGCCCAGTGGAGTGAACAAGCAGGGAGGACTTGGTGCTTTTTTTTTTCTCGAATCAGTCCCAAACTCTATTCAGGAGCCCCGACTGGCACAAGTCCTTAGTCAAGATACAAATTGAGCCCAGAGGAGCTCCAGTTGCTGCAGTCTTTTTGGCAGAAATAATTAGAATGTAGATTGTGCAGGTCATCCTCCTCCAGCTCAGATGAGCTGAGTATGCTAAATTACATTACTAGTAAATTAAAATATTACTGTTCAGACCTTCTTACTGTAAACATTGTTCATTCCAACCACAAATAATACATATACGTTCCACAGCCTAGAGTTGGTGGCCCAAAACGCAAGAAAAACTCAACTGTTGTCCCCTACAAATTTCTTTCTCAGTTATTTTGACTGACTTTTTTTATAACTCCATATGGGAACATAAGGAATTTGATAATTATACTGAGTGTACTTACACCCCGGCACAAAGACCTTGCTGTAATTTCTCAATCTCGTGGCTTGTCAGCAGTTAATTCATTAGATGAGGTCTCCCTTGCCAGGAGTTTGAGTGCTTCTCCCCCCTCCTCCAACACACACACACACACACACACTTACTATAATGCAGCCAAAAAGCAGTTTGAAGCAGCACAGACAGGTTTCCTTCGAGGTAAAATTTCAGCTAGGGGAAATCAAGAGAACAGTTGACTAGATTAATAAATCACAAGTTTACTTTTAAAATGCATGATGGTTTGCCAAAATATCCTAATTATGTCACAGATCTTCAAAAAACTCTCACTTAAAGGAGAGCTAGTGTAATTAATCTGGGTACAGCAACAAGATGGGTGAATAGTGAGATCCTGACCAGCATGAGAAGCTGGGACAAGACCTGGATTGCTGCAAAGAAAAGCATCTGACAAGGTAACTGGGATGAATATCATAGGCAGAGGAACACATGCAAGAGAGAAATTCGGGCAGCAAAAAGGGCTTACTCTCTAAAGTTACTACAGAAATTGGCCAACGACGTGCGTGGTTTTTGGAACCATATTAAGGCTTTTTTGGGACAATGTGGATGCTTGACAGTGACTGATATGACAGTTAATGGTGCCAGCTGCAATAACACCTCTACCATTGTGGACGCCCTAAACATCCACTTTTCTGACCTCTCGGACTATGAGATGTTGGCCAGTCAACCGTCTGTCTCTCCAACTGTGTCCCCAGCCCAGGCCTCCACTTTGCTAAGTTTTAAGCAGGTCACCACGTGTGAGGTTTTAAGACTATTGAGGAAACTACTTGAGTATGGATCAGTGGGATCAGATGTCCTACTTCCAAGATTCCTTAAACTAGCAGGCCCTGTTTAGCGGCATTAGTTGGCAGGATCTACAACTTTTCATCAGTACTTGGGAAGTATCGTCTCTCTGGAAGATAGCGTGAGTTGTCCCCATCCATAAGAAAGGGGGCACAAAAGATATGAACAACTATCACCCAATTGCAATATTATCAGCATTAAATAAAATTCTTGAAAAACTAGTAGCTGACCAGGGCACAGACTACATACAACAAAACAATCTTCTCCCCCCTGCCCAACATGGCTTCAGGAAGGGGCACAGTATGGCCACGGTGCTTATCAAAGTCACTAATGATATCAAGCTATCAATAGATAAAGGGATATACATTGGAGCAATTTTCATTGATTTAACTAAAGCATTCAATCAAGTGAATCACGTTGCTACTAGATACACTGGCTGCATTTGGATTCTCCCAAGGCTCCTCAACATGGTTCAGGAGTTGCCGATCTGGGCAGACACAATTTGCTCAGATTGACAATTGCAAATCTGATTTCTCTCCTACCAGCATTAGAATACTACAATGCTCAATTCTCGGACCACTACTTTTCTGACTGTTTATTAATAGGCTCCCTCAAATATTGAGCACTACTGCTACCTTCTTATACGTGGATGATACGGTGTTATACAGCAGCGCCAAGGACATCACCTCCATTAATACCACACTTGAACTGGACTTTGCCTGTCTACATGAGTGACTAGTTCAAAACAAACTTCTGCTGAATTCCCCAAATGCTGTTTAGATCAGCACCAAGGGTCAAAGCCAGCTCTGCAACACTGGTCTTACATTGCTAGGACAGCTTGCTCCTGTATTTGGTGGACTCTTTCTGATACCTGAGTATAACCCTCAAGCCTTCATTGGATTTCAGCATCCATATCACTAACACTTGTAAGGCGATCAATATCAAGCTGGGGCTAGCCTACAAAGTCAGAGCATCCTTAAACTCTAAGGCAAAATTAGTGATCACACAGGAGGTACTGTGAGCCAGCCTGACTTACAGAATCACTTCCTATAAAGATGCAAACAAGGCACTATTGCAGAAGTGGGACACCTGTTATATAGTATCTGTCACTTTGCACTGTCAGTACCTAGGCACACCCACTGTTTCATAGTTTACTCCAGTCTGGGATGGCTTTCTTCCGCCTCTTACCGAGTCTCTGTCACAGGATGCACAATTGATAGTATCATCAGAACTGGAACACTAATGTCCCTTACATGCTTGGTGAACCAGGCCTATCAGACTTATCTGCTGAGATCTACTGAAAGGTCACTCCTTAATACAACCAAATGCATCACTAGGATGGATGAGCAGGCATTTGCAGCGTCCGCACCAAAGCTATGGAAGTCCCTGTCTTCAACTGTGAGGCACTCCACTGCATACCTGAACTTTAAAAATGAACTCCTTGCCTACCTCCTGGCCTCTGACAGATGCACTTGCAACCTAACCCCTGGGGAGAACACCTAGGTAGACTTTCTTTGCATGTCCCTTCAGGACATATTCGGGCACGTACCACTCTCACCTGCTTTTAAATAGCAGGCAGCTACAGGCTGTGAGTTCTGCCACCATGAGACTGTCTGGAATGGTTTCTCAATTGATTTATACCATATGGTCTATCACCTTGAAACTGTATTGTGTATTCCACTGTATATATGGATAGCCTAATGTAATGACTAATTTCTCCTTTACAGTAGGTATCACAGTGACTGTCGATACAGTAATGTGTTTGACCCAAGTATGTATTATGTAATAGTAACCACTGTGATGTGAAGTGCTTTTATCTATGTCTGGAACTCTCCTGGGTCATGACTGAAAATAGGCAATTTCTTTGTCTAGATCACTTACCGGGTAATCAAAAACTAAATAAATAAAAGCTGACTGGAGTACTAAGCTGCTTTATTTCTTGAACTTTGAATAGTTAAGCTTCATAACAATTTTGTCAGGTGTCCTGTGAGAGACTTTTGTACTTGATAGGCTCTTATCTGTTATCTTTGGAAAGCAGGCTCAGCCCTTGCTGTGAAATAAATTGATGCCGTTGGAGGAAAGCTACATCACTCAGCCCAAGACATTTCATCTAATGACCTTTGGGCAGCATTTCCCCCATATATATCAATAAATACAGTTTCCCTTCCCATATCCAGTTTTCAACCCATAAATCCTATAAAATATGGAAATCCCCATAGACCTGGGAGCACTAGCTAAGTTCCACTCTTTTGTGGGATTCAAGAACAGCCATGTTGTCTGTAGACGTACTTGCTGACAGGGTTTAGAGGAGCAGGGGATGAAGCAGCTTACTGATGGCAGTGACTGTGCAAATCCAGGAATGATTGTGCCTCGTGCTGTGCAGACCTGAAGCAGCATTTGGCTGCTTGACAAATCACATGCAAGTAGCCCAGAATTGTAATAGCCAAAAGTTCTTGCAAGTTCCTACCAGTTTTGTCCATCATTACCCACATCCCCAGAGGCAGTCTTGCTATCCGCTATTACCAGAGTCATTTCTGCAAAACTGGCAGTTAGAAAATAAAACTCACTCAACAGTTTTCAAGCACTGGCAAAAAGTAACCATTAATGGCAAAGCAACAGAACAGTACCTGCTGGTGAAGCCCATAGACTGGCTCATTCAGAGTCCAGTACACCCCTTGCCCTCATGGTCTCCATGGCACATCTCCCAGTTCTTTCTATGATAACACAGCATTGCTCATTGACTTGTGTATGGTTATCTGCCAGCTCCAATGTTCCAGTATTGAGGAATTTAGAGACAAGCATTAATGAAAGTACCACGGGGGGGATCCCAGTGCATGGCTACAGGTCTCAGAGTGGGCCATTGTATTTGGGCCTGGGACAAGGCACCCCTCGTCCCATGCCGTGTAATCTGACATACAGACTGATTCACTGGCACATCTCCCAGTTCTTCTCATGTGAACAGAGTTGCACATTGACTTGTGTACAGTTATTGGTCAGCTCCAGTGTTCCAGTACTGAGGAATTTAGAGACATTTAGAGACAAGCATTAATGACAGTAGCAGGAGGTTGCTCCATTGCATGGCAGCTGGCATCAGAGTGGGCCATTGTATTTGGACCAAGAGCATGGTACCCACCAAGCTGTGTAACCTTGCACACAGCCTGATTCAGTGGCCCAGTAAAAGAAGTTAAGTTTCAGCATGAATTGGGCACTAGGTCTCAGTTCCCTTGGGAGCTGTACCTGGAAAGGAACTCCAGTGTTGGTGGCAGAGGAAGCTCAGCTTGGAGCACCACTATCAGAGTTTCTGTTGCCCAGCAGGTTGAGAAGGGGGGCTCCATAGTAGAGGATACAGAGATCACGTTCTTACAAAAGTGTAGGGCTCATCATCTCAATGTACTAGAGCTGTGCTTTTTGACTATGACCTGCCTTCTGCTGCTGCATTCTCTTCTTCCACAATCATTCAGCCACCATGGTGTCAGTGAAGAATCTAGCAAGCTGGCAAGGAATGTTGACAAGAAGTGAAGATTGAAAGCAAGGTCCCTTAAGTGCCTTTTTTCTTTCTCACTGATAAACTGCTGTTGCCTAAATAGATGCTGTCTACTAAAGTCATGTAATGTCATTTCTTAATCTTCATCCACATCGATGAGGCTGTTAGCCTTGGCTGACATGAATACTTGCTCCTTGTCATGTATCACAAATATTTCATTAGGATGTGGTATGGCTTTTCACCAGATTTGATTTCAGTCCAGTGGCCTCTTTATATCTCAAAGTTGATCACTGATGGGTCTATTTTAAGTTTTGTGACCAGCCACTTATGTATTTCACTTGGATTTCACTTGGAATTTTAGAGACAGCAGAAGGTAGCAAATATATGCTGTCCCCTCATTCAGCAACAGTAGTCCTCAAGTCTCTATCAGCCAAATATCTATCCAATCTATTTTTAAAAAGTTTGACATTATCACTATTCAGCACTACTGATTGCAGACTGTTTCAGATATTTACTATTCTCTGCATGTAGTACCAGCATTTTTTGGTTTTAAAATTTCTTGACTGAATTTGTTTATTTTGACCTCTTACATTGTGGTACAGTCATGATTTAAAATTCATACCCTCCATAAATTCCACATCATTCACAATCATATACACTAACATCAGGTCATCCCTAATATGTCTGTCATGTAGTGTATTCAATTTTAGGAATTTCAAATGATCATTGTAAGGTTTGACTTCTAATCCTTTAATAGATATTGTTACTGTCCTTTGTATTCATTCTAATTTATTACTGTCACTAATGCTTAGTCCATCCCAAAACTGAGAGCAGTGATCCAAATTTGGTCTCACATATGCATTGTTTATAGGTAATCTCAGTTCTTTCAATTTGCTTGCAAAATGTCTATTGATTGCATTTAGCAACTTTCTTTTGTACACCTCAGTACACTGGGCATGTGATTTAGGATCATTACCTATGATAATACCCAGATGTACTATGTGATGCTTGGGTCCTTCCTCTCAAAACTATTGGAGAGTCCTATCATCCTCAGGTTGAACCTTCTGGACCTATTTTCTTGGTCATCCAGCCAAATTTGCATTTCTTGCATTGCCACTTTTTCTGAATTTCTTTACCTGGTCACTTTGCTGATTTCATCTTCTAGCTCTTCTATCTATTTCTCAACCTATTCCAGGTGGGCTGCATGGGCAGTAGAGGTTTCTGTGAGCGCTGAGACAATCCCCTAGAGAAGTGAGATTTGGGCAGTAATGTTGATGAAACCTACATTCATTTCCTGTTGCAAATTAGCCAACATTTTGGGCATGCTCACCAGTGAATTTTCTAACTTGGTCATGCCACAGTTGTCTTAAGTGGCCATCATCACTGACTGGGATCGAGTCCACTTCTTTGGGCTTCTGCACTGAATTCCTTTCAATTGAACTGGCTCAAAGGGTAATATTGTTTGCTTTTTGGAATATGTCCCTGATGCAATGGCATTTCTGCTACCACTCTATTGGAGGTTGAATCGGGGTTCATCAAAATTTCACTTGTACATGCTAATTTTAAAAAGTGCCAATAGGAGATCAGCTGAGGTGTGTCTGCCATTTTAATTGGCCACTCCCCCATTCTTCAAATATTAACTCTGAGTTATGCAAGCCTATACATGGGTTTCTAGGAGGAAGAGTCTGTCAGAAACAGAAATGTAAATCCATTCATGGATGAGATAAGACTTTATTATCACTTTACAGTGTCATTGATATTTTGATGGTGTAATGAGAACATAGAGAAAAAATAGATACATTTTTAAAATTTCTGGAGGCCTCCCATTCATTTCTAGCAGTAGGATGAATGTCAATTTTGTTTTTATTTAAAGATAAGCAAGATGGATAATGGTGGCATGTGTATGGATCTACAATATATAGGACGCTGACTCACATTAATTCAGTCCTCTCTGCTTCCAGAAGTTATCCTCACCACACCATCAATAATATACTGATGAGCCAATTCCTCCATGTACACTGCAATTGCAGTGAGGGCTCAGCATTTTGACAACAGGTAAGTTTCATGATAGGGAGTATATTGTAACATGGATATAACCAGACAGCAGTAGTGGAGACATGAAAATGAACCCATGGGCAAAATAGAAATACACTCATGCAGACCACAGGATCCTGGAACAGATGAAGAAGGGTGACAATAGAATAAACTTTGTGACAATATTCTCCTTACAGTCATGGGCTATCAGGAGAATAGCAGAACATAATTGGACTCTGGTTCTCACAGATCCAGGACAGTCAAGAATACTTTCTAAAGACCTTCCAGAACATATATTACCAGAGATGTGAAAATTAATAAGATTTGTTGGTCTATTCATTGAAGAAGGTGCAGATCACGCCTCAAATGTGTCTGTCACCACCTCAGCAGGGCAGTCATAAGTGTGGATCAACTGCAACTCCACACATTTGGTATATCTAGCAAAATGTAAGTGTCAAGCCTTTTATAAAAGCAAGACAAATTGAAAGTTTTAAAAGAGAAGGTAGGAAAGCACATTAGGGAAATCAGAGCACCAATTTGATGACTTCACTTACACATCATGTATATCATGCAATAACAGGTGAGGACCACAGATGGATCTTTAGCAGCATAAAACAAGTTCTGTTGGGTCAGATGGTACGAGATTTAGAGGCTGTGGTTTTATGCTCCAAGGCTTTTTGCATTCACACTTTAAATTAAATTAATCTTCCTTGTCAGAATGATCATTTTGAACAGGCTTCCTGTGTTAGAAATTGAAAATTAAAATTTAAAATGGATAAGGGGATGTCAAATTTATTTAATGAATTAATTACTTAATCAGTTTATCTATCTATCTATCTATCTATCTATCTATCTATCTATCTATCTATCTATCTATCTATCCATGAATCTACCTATCAATCTAGTTATCTAATATTTATTTAATTGTTTTACCAGGAAAGTGGACTGAATCAAACGAATGGGATTCACAAGGATATAACATTACAAAATGACAACATACATAACATCAAATTAAAATCATGCAATAAAATAAATAAAATCTACATAAAATTGTAAATGTTTGCATGAGTACATCTGTATCTAAATAAGTTAATGGACATTGAGTTAACTTATTCAGGTATTATCCAGACAGTAGTATGTTAATAGTGTCCTTAAGTCATTTTTAGCATTTCTTTTGAATACTTTAGTTTTCAGTTTCAAATCTAGCCCCAATTTGAGAAGGTCATTTAGGTAAGTTAGAACCATAATATGTTAAAGAACATTCAACTACCTTGGTATTAGTTTGACTTTCTTGATAGTGTTTGAATGAGGACATGCACAAAGATTTGTTGATGCTTTCTCTTATTTATGTATTCGTTAAAGCTTTGGGAACTTCTGTGTTTTGAATTTTATGATGGAATTTTAATACTGAATACTAAATTCTTTGTGTACGAGTCACAATTTCAAACTTTTGGTATAAGTCACAATGGTGTACTAATTTATTCTGATTAGTAGCACTTCTAACAATGTTGTTAAATGGGGCCACATATTTTTGGAGTACTGTGTTTGGCAAATTGAGAACCAGAATAGAGTTATATTACAGAGCTGGAATAAGTACCTGGTTTGCAACAAGGCTGGCACAGCAGAGTCTGCCCACCAGAGTCAGTCCAACAAGGCAGCCAGCAGCCAGACTCTCTACACCTCAGCAGAGGGTAAGCAGACCTGGAAAGAAGTGGAATAGATGTTTACAATCAACAGGCAGCCAATGATGAAGCAGGGAAGCAGGGTGTCTACCTGACAATGACGGTAACAGTCCTGTTCAACTACATGGAAGTAAGGTAAGTAAGGGGTAGTCTAAAATTTGGGAACTGGTGAAGTGCCCTATGTAGGAGAGGTGTACAAAAGGGTTTAAAAGGAGTACAAAGGGGTTCACTCATGTTACAGCACACACACACACTGCATAGGAGTGTGATGAGTTGGGGTAGTCTAAAATTTGGGAATAGGTGAAACACCCTTTCTAAGGTGGAGATACAAGAAGGTTTAAAAGGATTGCAAATGGGTTCACTCCCAATGTAGTACACACATACTGCTTGGGAGCGTATTAAGTCAGGTATAGTCTAAAATTTGGGATAAATGAAAAACCCTGTCTAGGATAGGAGCACAAATAGGTTTTAAAACAGAAAAGAAAGGGGATACACTAGCTACAAGCAAGGCTATGGTAGGCATTAGTGCTGGTGAAGCAGAAGGGGAGAAAGGAAGGAACACCAATACAACAGAGTACTACTAGTTGAGCAGGGTTATAGAGTAAACCCTTAGCAGGGAAAAGGGTCTAAGTATTTCTAAGGGAGACAGAGTAAGAAATTATGCTGGGAGTGGTGCAGTGCAGTGGCTGTGGGGTGGCAGTCTTCAGGGACACCTTATGGACACTGCAGTGCTGCCCCATCTGCAGGTAGGTGCTAGAATCCAGGCTGAGTTGCCCAGGATTGGGGGCTCTCCACCACACAGGGACCACTGAATCTGCCACCAATACTTCAGAGGATGTCAAGGAGGAGGAGTGGCTGGACTACTGTGGACTCTGAAAGGGTGAGGGTGGTGGATCACAGGTACAATCTCTGTATGGTACCACTACACAACTCCTAATTCACTCTGTTGGACCAGGACTGTCCAATAGAGGCATCCACAGTAATGACCAGGGAAGATGTGGGGGTCCTCAGTAGTGGATACCCAAATCAGAGTAGAAGATGCCTCCAGAAGAGGAGGAGGAAACAGCTCCTCTTGGGGGACTCAATTGTGAGGGGGATAGATTTGGGGATAGGAGGAAAGAGGGAGAAGGGGGTTAGGTGTCTATCCAGCACCACTGTTCGGACAGATGGGAAGTGGATCCTGCAGATCGCTAGGGCAGCAGGACAGGAGGGAGAACTGTTTTTCATTGTCCAACTAGGGAACATTGACCTGGCTAGGCATAAGGCTAGGACAGTGCAGGAGGAGTTCTGGGATTTGGGATGGGGTATTTGGCAGGTAGCATGCTGAGCAGCCTTTTCTAAGGTGCTGCCTGTCTATGACATGGGGAAGGATAGAGTACTCTGTACCAGGAGTTTCAATGCATGGTTGAAGGAGTGATACAGAGAGGAGGAGTTCAGCTACACTGGGGACTGGAGTCTCACCTGGAGAGAAAAAACCTATACTGAGGAGATGGCCTGCAGTCATAAAGGAGGGGAACCACATCCTCAGTGAATGGTTTAAATGTTACATTGGCAAGCATTTAAACTATCTGAGGTTGTGATGAAAAGAAGCAGTGAGACATAAACTGTCTTCCCCCATAAGTTGATGTAGTCTCTAGCGAGAACCCTAAGGAAGAGAAATCCACACGGTTACCCAGCAAAAAAAAATGGTAGACATGAAGATGGATTGGAATGAGAGCAGAGTGGGGAAGGAGAGAAGGCAAAAGGGAAAGTGGGGTGTTGCCAAGCAGAGGGTGGTAGTAAAATCTGGCAGTCCATGTGTGCAAATGCTCAAAGTCTGGGAAATAAAGTCCTGGACATAGAAGCCATTATGGCAGAGGCTGATCTGGACATTGTCTGTATCACCCAGTCTTGGTGCAATGAGAACCATGACTGTGATATAGCCATACTAGGCTATACTTTGTCAGGAGGGACAGGGTAGGAAAGAAAGGGGGGGGAGTGACTCACTATGTAAGGATATCATAAAAGCAACAGAGATACAAGGAGTACAAGGAGGGCTGAAGGTACTGTGGATCACTCTTGAAGTAGGGAATGGAGCTGCTATTCACACTGGTGTGATCTACAGACCTCCAGCCCAGGCAGGGAGTTGGATGATGTCCTGATGTAGCCATCCAAAAGATGACAAATAAGGTTGAGGTGCCACTGGTTGCATACATCAATCTGCCAGATGTAGATTGGAGTATCCCAGCTGCAGCTTCAGTTAGGAGCAGGGACTCCCTGCATGGGTGTTCCTCAAGCAACTAATAGAAGTTCCCTCTTATGAGGGGTAATACTGGACCTTGTACTCACAAATGGGGAGAGGGTTGCAGACATCATAGTGGGTGGCCACCTGGGACCCGTGATTACCATACTTTGTGGTTTAATATAAATACTGTGGCAGAATTGAACCACATAAAGGCACAAGGGTCCTGGACTTCAGGAGGGCCTATTTTAAAATAATGGGGGAATGCCTCAGTGATGCCCTGGCAGGGGAGAGGACTTGGGTGAAGTGTAGGAACAGTGGTCAAAATTATAAGGGCAGATAGTGAAGTAAGCAAACCTCTGCATCAGACAAGTAAGGAAAAGCAAGAGGAAAAAGAGACTGCTATGGCTCTCAAAAGAGGTGTCAGGGAAGGTAAGGGCTAAAAAGTTAGCAGTCAGGAGGTATAAGGAAACACAGAGGGAGGAGGAAGGGGAGGTGTATCTTGAGAAACAGAGGGAGGCAGAGAAAGCTGTTAGGAGCACAAAAACACAAACAGAGGAGAAAATAGCCCAGGCAGTAAAGAAAGGAAATAAGAATTTTTTCAGGTACATAAGCAAAAAAAGAAAGAAAGAGCAGGGGAGGGATTGTAAGGCTTAGGATGGAAGGGGGGTTGTAAAAGGTACTGGGTAAGACAGATGCAACAAACACAAGTAAAAGGTGTAGAACACACTTTGCTGTATTTATTTTCCAAAAATAAAATAATAAACGTACAGAAAGGAAATATGTGATTAGTCCTTCAAGTCAAAACAGTGCACAATTCCCTCACTGCACAATTTCCAGGCTTAGTTCCAGCCAAATAGATTCCTAGCATATGAAAGCTTGCATGCACTATGAGATGCTTCCTCTATGACAGTCAGGACCCTAATGACTAACTCATTTGTCTTGCCTCTTAGGAGGTAGAATTTTATACCTGCTTACTGATGATGTCAACATCATGTGACCTCTCTGATTCCCAATTCTCTAAATAAACAGACAGGCTGACAATTTTGACAAGAGAACATAATATTTAGTTACAAAATAGGGTATAGCATTTTTACACATCACATTTTTACAGCATCTCACTTTATTTTCTTTAAAATTAATGTTACCCTCTAAACTCACATAAGCATCTCCTATTCAGATGACATCACACATTATGGTAACAATTTAAAAGAACTGGATTTTTGGGCTCCCAGCCCCTAAAGAGAAGCCTTACAGTACCCGGATGTTATTTTGGGCCTTGCTTATCCATATTATCAAGACTACCAAAAAGGCTGGTTATTATGGTTATTCAAGTTTTATTACATGTTTTAATTAATGTGGAACTGGGTATTGGAGAAGAACAGAATAAAAGGCACACTGCTCTATTCCCTTCTCTCCTCATTCCTTCCATATTATTTAAGAGGGCATTTGCAAAACAAAGTTTCTATTGGCTATACATCTATAGCAGCACCAGGGTGCATATGTTGTTTTACTCTGCATCCAGTGGCTGCCATCAGTGTAACACAGTCAATTTTATTTCCTTAGCAGTCACTCCCTATTGTCAGGAGGTCTAAACCTCACTCTCAGGTTCTTGGCAATAATGGGAATGCAAGGAATCACAGACACATTGCATAAGAGTAATAAAGCTTGTTTATTAGTACCAAAAGGAAAATCACAGTTGCCTTAAGCAGTCCTTACCATTAGGAACTGGGAGACAATGCTAAGCATTCCCTATATCTCGAGGAATCTCTGTGTTTCCTGGGGTCTCCGAGGTAGAAGATATAATGTCTTTCATTATATACCTAAGATAATTACCATGGTTACTGTAAGATAGAAACATTTCTAGTTACAAAGATGAGCCTTATTGGCTAAATTAGAGGTGGCTCCTTAGTCCTAGATAACATTATACAATTTTGTTACAGTCATCATTTTGTGGAAACAAAGAAGTACAGTTTGTACATAGTTGTGTAGTAATACAAATCATCAGAAGATGGAAATGCCGACTCATATATCATAACACTACAAGGACACAGGTGCCCTAATATCTTATAAGCAAGAAATACATATATATATATATATATATATAGCAATTGTATGCATACATATCCTGACATCTACTCTTATACGGTAGATGCCCTTAGCCCTATATGTTATTATAACATATACATAAATGCTAGCTGTCGGTGGTGTACCTCTGGGGGTACCAATTAGGGTGCAGGGACCACATGTAACACCCCCCCTTGTTGCCTCACAAGAAGCAACACAAGCAACATTAAAGAAGTAGAGTGAGAGCAGGGGTCATTTACACACCCGATGCACGAGCCTTGTAATGAATTCCAGCTGCTCACGGTGTTGGTGGAGTGTGCCCCGAAGGCTGCAAAGCATAATGATAAGGAAAAAGATCAAACAAGCTTGTATAATAACAAAACCTTTAAAGGTAATTGCTAACCAAGTATTAGTAAGTGCACTGTTAAAATCACCATCATTAATAAGGTCAAATACTGCTTTATTTGCTTTGGAGATATTATTGCTGATGTGGATGAGATGGGTGTCTTTCCTGTCTAAAAGTGACTTCAGAGTTAAAGTCAAGGGATCAATGTGTACATTAATGCAGGGTAAGTACTCTGAAAGAGTAAGCAGATAATCAGGGTTACCATCAATGATATCAGGTTCCACAAGGGGAACGGGGTAATAACTGTGTGCCCAATGATAGTTGCCTGGTGAGGGACAAAGCAAAAGTTAGATTCATTAATAAAAAAATGTCTTGTTGCCATATGTTAACTGTTTAAAATTGGTTACCACACAATATTCACCATCCAAATTATATTGCATTTTAACAGTAGGTAGTTTCCATTTTTGGAGTTCTACTGGGCAAGTATAAGTCTGTTTGGAAATCCATGTTGAAAGGTGATGAGCCTCCTTTCAGTAAGACTGGTAAATAAAGAAGCGTCTGGAGCAAATGTTGAGTCCTGGTATTCTGTGCCATTGGTGGTGATGGCATCATCCATGGAAAAGGGCCAATCAGTACTGTCCAGGGAATATCCACATACAGGTATAATAACATCAAATACATCGCATCTACACAAATAAATATACCCTTTCTTCGCACAGCAATCCATGTGCAGTGAGACCCATGTGTCCAGAAGAGGATGGAAGACTAGAAGAGGCAAGTCGAGGTGTTCCCTGTTGATGTCATCATCAAGGTGCCCAATGGAGTGCACAGATGCTAGTTTATCAAATATAGCTGTAGTAGGATCAAAACATGGCAAAGAGACAGTGAAAGACACAAACATAGTATCCTTAATGAAACATTTCTTAGAAGTAAAGCGAGGACCAGTATTGGGGTGCCTGGTCACAAATCCTAAATTCCTAGCAATAGCAATAGGAATAGTAAGAGATTGTAGCATGCACATGGCAACACAGTTATGGGATTTGCATTGAGGACAATACTATTTAGAGATACCTCTATCATGTATGGTATCAGGGATTCTTCCGGATTCCAGATCATGGAAGAGATTGTTGATGGTAGTAATAATATATGATCCATAGACAGAAGCATACTATTTCACAGGCAATGTATTGCTTATCTGCTTCCTTATTTGTTCTGTGCAATAAGGGCATTAATCTTTTCTTTAGAATCTGTAAATGCCTTAGCAATGTTGTGCACATTATATACAGTATATCTTTCTTGCTGACTATGGCCATCCACACCACCAATAAGAGGGGTATGATGTCATTGATCATATCAGTTTCAAACTTTTGTGAATGTGCTTTGATAGTAGCAATGTCAGCTTTGTTCCAGATAGACATTGCAGTACCAAAAACACCAGTGACGGTGACTGTGGTACCAGTGACATCAGATGTGTAACGTGTATTTCTTTTATGACTTTGATCATCTTGTAGAGAAAAAGGTTTTCTCCTAAAATTGCCTCTATGCTCAGTGGTATTTAGCCCACAATAGGGTCTTGGTTACAAATCTGAAAAGCTGCTAAGCTATCAAGTAACAAAGTACTATAAAACAATGATGTGTTAGTAGTATGACACATACCAAATTCTTTCATATTCCAGTAAGTCAAGTTAAACAAAACAGGTATATGCATGTATTGTAGGTTGTTAATCAATGAGCCAGGTAAAGCAGTGGCTGTAAGACCACTACAATGACCAGGGGTTTGTTTTGGACATTCCAAAAGTTGTCTTTTCAGTAGGGGGTAACATAGATGCTACACCACAAAATTTCCTGGCAGAGTCTTTAGAAAGTGAATCACAACATGAGGGGTCAATTAAAGCAGTGATGTTGTATAAACCAGAATGTCTAAGAGAGGTCTGGTGCAAGGACACAGTACCATTAAGGGATAATTTTGTGTTGGGCCATCCATGAAAAGTTCCCTTGGAGAGTTTGGCCACGGGGAGTATTTGTCCTTGAGACTTGGTTTGCCACTCAATTTGTAGGGTAGATTTATCAGGAGTAGGGTTGCCACCTTTGGATGAGATGAAAACCGAATACTAAACCACACAATCAAACCCCACCCCTAACTCCGCCCCTTTTATGACTTCTGAGGGCATCACTTGGACTCTGATTCACTTGATTTATTCAGAATTGCTACTGATATTGTATTGTGTACAACTTTTAAAGTACATCATGATTATTATTTTGGTTTGTTTGATTTAGATTTAAATATTTCAGAGTGTGTTAACATTTGGTGGGGTTAGAGATGGGGTTCAAGGACTTTCCATCCTGTGTACACAGCTATTGACACATCAGTGACTACAAGGACGCTCTGACAACCAGCTATTTTGGAACAGGTGGCCTTTTCTGGTAAAACTCTTTCAATAAATAAATAAACTACACCAGTAATGGTGGGCGAGCTTTAATTACAAATATCATCTGCCATTTTAAGATGTGCTACTGTCCTTCCCATTGCTCCTGCTCTAAAGCTATTTGTAATGTCACAGAAGTTTTTAAAAGTGGTAGGAACTATTCTATGCTGTTAAATACCCCATTTTATTTCCATATTAGTCATACATACCAGATAGCATGATATGTGATATGTAGCACGGAGGCAGTATAGTGCAGTGGTTTAAGGCTCTGAGCTGCAATTCTGGAAACCAGGGTTTGAATCCCACAGCCCAGACTTGCATACTGTGTGACCCTGCACAAACCATTTCACTCCCTTGTGCTCCCAGATTGCACTTATAAACAAGCTTCAGCTTAGTGCGTCTCTTCTGGGAAAAAAAAATGATAATGTTTGGTAAATTACCTAAATTTGCAGTGCCATCAAATCTAGATTGTGTTTCTTTCTCCTCACCAGCTACTGCTCTCTCTCTGTCTCTCTCTCTCTCTCTCTTCCTTTTCTTGTTTCTGTGGCTTAGCATGACATTAGCCACACTATTCTGTGCTGTTCATCTGAGATGCCTGGAATGGTCTTCCTGGAATATCCAGCTAGTATGAAAATTGACAGCAATAACTACTGAGGAGAGAGGTGTAGTACTACTAGAAGTGAAATAAAATATTAGATTATTAATTTAACAACAAATGGGGTAACAAATATTAAAATATAGGACAGACCCTAAAAGAAAAAAATGGTGAACATTTAAAGGTATAAAAGTATTCCTTATCACAGCAGTCAAAGACCATACTCACAATGCAGCCTAGAAAGGATTAGATTGAGTTGCTGCTAATGGTCTTAATAGCCCTACTTTGCACCTCTCAGACTGACTGGTATACAAACAAAAGTTTACATGACATCAGCATTTGTTTGTAATATGAACATGCAAGTAAAATGGTGAAGGATTTAACAGAATCTGTTTTACAAGTATGTGAGCATTCAAAGTGACAGAAAAAGTACTACCTCTGAATAAAACTGGATTAGCAGGTAAAGTTTCTGAAACACATTGTACAGTCCACACTGGACAAGAGGCTACCCTAATGTGGTGCCTGTCTGAATGTCTAAGGGTTTCAGAAAAATGAAGATGTTAATCAAGGTGGTATTGTTTACCCTTCCCATGAATAATCTTCCAATTTGCTGGTGTGAAGTTAGAGGTGGCAACTGAGCAGACAGGGACACATTTGGCTCTTTAAGTGCCCTGCACTTAAAAGCACTTCCTGATTTGCATGCACTGCAAGCAAGCAAGCAAGCACACTGAAATGTCAGATACTTGCTTATAGTCAGAGGAGAAGAAAATGAAACAGTTAGTGGGGAATCTCACAGGTGCTGCTTGACCCACCATAAAAAACAAATTTGCAATAGTGAAAACAGGAGGACTGAATCTGGACCTAGAAAACCGAATCATTCGGTCAAAAACTGAGTAGGTGGTAACCTTAATCAGGAGCAACAACCGAGGCAGTGAGGTAGGAATCTGAACCTTCCTGAATGGTAATCAAATTGTCTGGGACATTGATGGAGACTCCCTCTGGGGTAGTTGCAGGTGGATCAAGATGAGGAAGGATGTGCTTTATCATGCCATGGATGCAGGGGATAACTCCTGAGATGAGGAGAAAATGGAACAAGATAGCGATCTTGTCAGTGTATCTGAAAAGGAAAATCAAACAGTAGCAGATTAGTACTATTCCACCCAATGGGGTGAGGAAAGGTAATCATACTCCATTATACAGTTTCAACTGGTTTGCATGTAACCATTTGCCAGTCAGTTCGTTGTTTTGCATGAGTCTAACTTGATAGACTGCTGGACTGAGCTTGTTGACAATTGGATAGTTCCTTCCCACTTGTTGGAGAAAGTGTGTGTTGGATGCACAAATCTGAGAACCATTATCTGATCTCCCAATTGCCAATCAACTTCTTGTGCGTGTTTGTCAAACTGAATTTTGGACTGTTGCTGGGCCTTGCCCATGCAGTTTGCAGCATACAAATGAGCATGTATTAGATCTTTTCATAATTTTTCTACATATTGATCCACAGAAATACGGTCTGCGGTGGGGGTGTGCAGGTCAAACAACAGGTGCTCAGGTAATCTCATACTTCTAACAGTCATCACCTCAAAGGGTGTCAGCTGGGTGGTGGCTGAGGGTGTGCCTCTAATTGCCATAAGGAGTAATGGCACTAGAGAATCCCAGTCCTTGGGATTATCCTCAATAAATTTGGAAAGCATTTGCTTAATCCATCTTTTGGCCCTCTCTACTTGACCTGATGATTGTGGGTGGTATGGTATGTGGAACTTCTGATGAGCTCCAAGGAGTTCAAGGGCTTCTTTCATCAACTCACCTGTAAAACTGGTTCTTTTGTCAGAGTCCACCTTAAGAGGTAGGCCCCACCTGGAGAAAATCTGTTCCACCGGGATTGTGGCAGTGGCTTTTGCAGTGCATGTCTTAATGGGGAAAGCTTCAACCCGCTTAGAGAAGAGATCAGTCACTACAAGGGTGTATTTGTTGTTTCTACTAGTATTGGTAAAGGGACAAGTAAATTTGATCTGAAAGGTGTGCCAAGGGCCAGAGTGCCTTTGTGGTAGTAGCTTGGCATTTCATTTGGTAGGGATGGGGTTGTTTTTCGCACAAACAAGGCAGTTGTCTATGTACTGTTTGACATCCTTGGTGACACCAGGCCACCATGCAGTGGTCTTGAGCCTCTGGAGTGTGTTCTCCACTCCCTGGTGCCCACCAGTGGGGGTGTCATGCACTTGGTGCAAAAACTCAAATCTAAGATGATGAACGACCACCCAGAATCTGGTGGGGTGTCATCTGGTTGGTACCAAATGAGCTTGTCATCTAGGGACAGATGTAACTTACCTTCATGCCTTTAATAGTGGTTGTGGGCAGGTAGCTTCTTCTCAGTGCCTTTGTCCAGAAATCTGAACGCATCTTTGAGTTCAGAGTCAGCATGTTGGGCTTCTGGCAAATTCAAGGGGGAGAAGGGTTCAGGTTTCTTCCTGGCAGCTGCAATGTGCTTAGCTGCTCTGGCCTCTGGATGGTCCATCATCCAGGTGCCCCCCCCAAACCCCTTCCTTAGCAAGGTTATCAGCAGTGTCATTGAAGACATGATAGGGGTCATATATGGAGCTGGCCTTAACCTTGTGTACATAGAGACTGTGTGCAAATTTCTGTGCCAGTGAATGAATGTATATTACCAGTTCCTTGTGTTTCACCAGGGTGCCATCAGAAGAGGTAAATGAGTTCTTCTGCCAGAAAGGAAGAAATTCTGTAGGAAAACAACAAACTCAGTCAGAGTCTGTAAAAATGATGGTATCCTTGGTTCCATGCTGGATGAACTCGAGGGAGCAGGCCACCGCTACCATCTCTGCATACTGTGATGACACTACACTGTAACTTTTTGAAATTTTAACAGTGTTACCAAAAGGGTAAACCATGAATATACCCATTCCTGCTATCTGTTCTCCCTGATAATAGGAAGCTGATCCATCTGTAAAGACATGACACAGTGAGGTGTTCTCAAGTAATTGTGGTGTAGCAGGAAGGAAAGGATCTGGATCTAGTAGGTCAGGTGGCTGCAGTGTACAGTCCTGGGGTTATCCTTGGAAAAGGAGGCCATACACCAGCATGGATGGCATTTTGTTTGGGTGGACCTTGATGTCTCTATCCTGGAGAAGGAGGAGCCAGTGTGTCAGTCTGGTATTAGAGACTCACCCATCCTTCACTCTGTCTGATAGCAGAAAGGTTGTTGGTGTGTGGTTCGTGTTAATGAGCAGAGGGGAATACCCTATGATATACAGGAAGTGCTTGACAGCCCCGTAGGTGGCCAGAAGGTTCCTTTCACAAAGGCTGTACTTCTGTTCCACTGGGGTCAAGAGCTGTGATGCATATGCTATGAGTCTTAGAGTGCCATGGTCCTTCTGGGCCAACACTGCCAACATAGCAATGTCAGAGGTGGCAGACTCCAGATGAAATGGCAAGGCTGAATTGGGGTCAACCAAAGCTGGAGCCAAGGTCAGGGCCTGCTTCAGTGACATCACAGCTTGGGTGTGAATGGGGCCCCAAGTCCAGGGGATGTCCTTTTTCAGTTGTTGATACAGAGGGGTGACCTTCTGAGCAAAATCACATATAAAATCTCTGGAAAAAGTTACCATACCTAGAAACCTCCTAAGAATGGCCACGCTGGTGGGCAGTGGCAAATCCTACAATCCCTGTATCTTCTTCAGGTTAGAGCTTCTGCCTTTGTCTGTTATCCTGAGGCTCAGAAAGAGTACCTCTTTCTAGCACAGTTGTGCTTTTGCTGGATTACATTTGAGACCTGCCCTCTGAATGAGAGTCAGTAGTTCATCTAAGAGATCCAGATGTTGTTCCTGTGTGGCTGAGGCCAGCAACAAGTCATCCACATACTGCAAGAGGCACTGGGATGCAGAGAAACCTTCAAGGGTGTTCAGCATGTGCAGATGGAATGGGGGGCTGTTATGGAGCCCCTGTGGTAAGCAGGTCCACATGTACTGCCTACCTTCAAAGGTGAAGGCAAACTTATATTGACTCTTGGGGGCCAACGGTACTGACCAAAAAATCATTGGCGATGTCCAGAGCACTATTGTTTATCAGGGGTCAGTAGTAGTAGCACATCTGGTGCTGATGCCACTCTTGGGGCACAACTAGGGGTGACCTGGTTTAGTCTCCTGTAGTCAATGGTAAGTCTCCAGGTGCCCATGGTTTTTTTCACTGGCCACATTGGGGAATTTGCAGTGGAAACACATGTCCTGATTACACCTTGCTTCAGGAGTGTTTTAATTGTTTCTCTAAGAGAAGGCAAGGCCTCGGATGGAAAGGGGTATTGCCTCTGCCACTCATGCCTTGGGCCTGTCACTTCAATGACAGTATGCATCTTGCCACAATCATGCTTATTGGTAGCAAATGCCTCCAGATGCCTTTGTAAGATGGGAAAGAACTTTCAGAAAAGCTTGTGATTCTTAAACAGCTCTATGATGTCACACTCTTTGTCATTTGCAGAGATCGTTGCAACCACGTGTGAGTCAGGGATCATAATGGTGTGATACTGCCCCTAAATCTGTATCAGTAACATGTTGGCCAAGTCCACCACACAGCCGTGTGGTGCCAAGAAGTCAATTCCGATTATACTAGGGTGATCATGCAGTACCATCAGCTGAAAGGTGTGATACGCCTTCAGGTGACCCAGCATCACAGGTAGTGGCAGGGAGTGGTATGCAGGTAGACTAGTTCTGTCTACATCAGACATGTTGGTCCTCCATCTGGTGGACCAAGGTGATGTGTCTGGGTTGTCATCCTGTAATACAGACACAGCTGCGCCTGTATCCAACAGCAATGTGAGTAGGCGGCCCCCGACCATGGCCTCTCTGCAGGGCCTCCCATTTGAATCCAAGACCAGCTTGTTTACAATATGGACTTGGGCCTGTAATTGTCAATCTGCACCATTAGAAGCATGGGGAACCTCTTGAAAGAGAGTCTGGGCCTGGTTCCTTTGAACCATCCCGCCATACTGTACTGATGCTATATAGGGAGCCGCTTCCAGGTTCAGGCCTGTAGGGGCCTGAGAGCCTGGACTTCTGGTATCTCCATGGCCTGTGGAGGCCTGCTCTCCTGGTTGTATTGCAGCAAGAGCCCGTACTGGAACAGCGTCTGCTACGGAGCACACTTTTCTGAGGAGGCCTCAGAGATTTTGGTTCTCATCGACTATTTCCTTAAATGAAAGGCCTGGTCCCTGTTGTTTAGCCTTACTGTTTTTCTGGTGTTTCTTGTTTTTGTGGTAGTTCCAGTTCCCACCACAGGATTGTTGTTGGGCCTGCTGGAGGTGTTGGTTATCTGTGGGGAGGGGCTGTTTCTCTTGGGCCTGCCCCTCCACCATGTAGTGCATTGTGGCCTCTGGAATGGCTTCCACGGCAGCTACCTTCTTGGAGCTGGAGCTTGAATCACGGATGTAGAGTTGGTAAACCCTCTCTGTTTTCCAAAGAATATCAGCAAACCTCTCCATGGTGGGATAGGCAGTTGGCTCTACCTTCTCTCGCACTGCAGGGATCATGTTCTGAAGGAACAGGGTCTTGTACTCAATGAGGTGAGCAGCTTCTCCTGCAAGATTCTTCCCTGCTCAGTAGGCCATCCAGAGCCACTGGTAGAAGGTTGCTGGACTTTCCTTCGCATTCTGTTTCACAAGGTATGTGAGCATCACTCCTAACACACCTGGGTTGTGTGCAGTGATGAGTTCAGATGCCACTTTATCAAAGGTGGTGTGGCTTTCCTGTCGGACAGCATCGGGGATTTTTGCCCATAGGCTAGGATCGATGGTCTGGCGTAGGATCTGGACCTGATAGTTTGCAGTGAGACTAAGCATTTCACACTTAGCACACACCTTTTCTAAGTGGCAACTGAGGTTGTTTGATGGGCTCATCCGACCAATGCTGTCACCTATTTGCTTAACAGAGTTGGCCATTTGTATGGAATTGCTGGGATGATTGTTCAGAGGCAGATTGTCTCGGGCACCTGGCAGAGCTGCCTGAGCTGTGGATTCAGCCACAGAACAGACCATTCTGTCCTGAGTGGCGGCCTCCTGCAGCATCTGTCTGATCTGCGTTCAGAGAGTCTGCTTGCTTCTGTCAGGCAGGGTCACATTGCCTAAGGCGGCATCAATCATTTTCTCTATCTCTTCCTAATTGTCCACAGAAATAACGATGATTGGTGGTGCTGTTGGGACTAGGCCTAGGCCTGCTTCACCCCTATCATGGGGACACCATGTTGGCATCACCCATGATCGTCGTCATGCTGTTGATGATGTGGGGATGTGGTGTCATGTGTCAGGGGTCTGCCGTGTTGTGGATAGCAGGTTGGGGTGACTGGGCCATAGTAGGGGTGTGACTGGGCATTGTACTAAGAAATGTTGTCATCTGACTCCTCCTCAGATGATGTCATCAAGATGGGGGCTACGCTACCAATCACCTTGACATGACCAGCCAGCATCTCTTGCTGATGGGGCAGTTTCACCATTTTACATTCGCAATCCTCATGACTAACTTTTGCAACATTCTGATCCACATCATCCTGCATCTGCTTCTGTAACACTCTGTATGCATCCCTATTGGTTAAATTAGAGGTGGCTCCTCAGTTCTAGATAACATTATACAATTTTGTTATATTTATCACTTTGTGGAAACAAAGAAGTATGGTATCGTGTGAGGTGGGTGCATGGGGAAGGGCACCATCCGTAATGGCGAGTCTTTCCCGGCATAATTCCTTGTGGCAATGGGAGGGTAGGGTGACCGGATGAGGGTGTGGGTGAACTGGGTGACAGGATGTCACTATGTGGGCTGGGAGGGGAAGGAAGAGCTGTAGGGGGTGGCACTGTGGTGGATTACCGAGCTGTATCGTGGTGTCAGGGGTTGGCTTGTGGTTGGAATGTGTGAAGTACCAGGTTCAAGTCTGGGCACTGGTGTGACTTTATTGCGCCCGGCCCAGACCTTTATTTTTAATGCTTTCACCCCGACATGCACCCCCTGAGTTGAGAATCCTTTAGTAGGGGGATGGGGCGAATCCTTGCCATGGGGTAGGCAGCCCCCACAGAAAGTATTAAAATATATGTCCAGCACCATTGTCCTGTGTTCCAAGGATGTCAGAGTGCTGAAAATGTTTTCGGCACTCTGATTGCGCAATAATGGTGATCGGCTTTAGGCTTTCACCGTTTTCACATAGAACCAATTAGTACAGTTTGTACATAGTCGTGTAATAATACAAATCATCAGAAGATGGCAATGCTGACTCATATATCATAATACTACAAGGACACAGGTGTCCTAACATTTTATAAGCAAAAAATGCATATATATATTAGAAAGTAAAACGTATAGCAATTGTATGTATACATATCCTGACATCTACTCCTATAAGGAAGATGGCCTTAGCCCTATATGTTAGTATAACATATACATAAATGCTAGCTCTCTGCGGTGTACCTCTGAGAGTACTAATTAAGGGTACAGGGACCTCGTGTAACACTATCCTTGTTTCTACAAATACCAGGGACTGTTTAAAAAAACAAGCATTTGTCAACGCCGAATGTTGATTGCGTTGGTGTGTTGAGCACACTCACTGGCCCTCTGTCAGTCGCTCAGTCTGTTTTGTCCGGTGCAGCAGGCTGCTGTTTTGTACTGGGCTCCTGCCTGCATTGGCACCTTGCTCTGCCCACTAAGAATTCTGCAGCTGTCCCAACAGAACTCTGTTGAGGTGGCTCACTCCCCCTCTCTCACTCGTTCATTCTGTGTCTCCTGGTGCTGCAGGCTGCCCTTTTGTACTGGGCTCCTGCCTCTGTTGGTGGCTTTTTCTGCCCACAAAGAAATCTGCAGCAGTCCTGACACAGGTCTGTTGAGCCTGCTGACTCCCCCTCTCTCACTCACTCATTCCATTTCTGCCGGCGCTGCAGGGTGGCCTTTTGTACTGGGCTCCTGCCTGCGTTGGCACCTTTTTCTGCTAGCAAAGAAATCCACAGCAGTCATGACAGAGCTCCGTTGAGGTCGTTCACTCTCCCTATGTCACTCACTCATTCTGTCTGTCCTGGCGCTGCACACTGCCCTTTTGTACTGGGCTCCTGCCTCTGTTGGCGCCTTTGTCTGCCCACAAAGAAATCTGCAGCAGTCCTGACAAAGCTCCATTTAGCTTGCTCACTCCCCTTCTCTCACTCACTCATTCCATTTCTGACAGCGCTGCAGGCTGCCCTTTTTTATTGGACCCCTGCCTGCGTTTCCGCCTTCTTCTGTCCACAAAGAAATTTGCAGCAGTTACAATAGAGCTCTATTGAGCTCGCTCACTCCCCCTCTCTCACTCGCTCATTCTGGGTTCTCTGCCAGTGCAGGCTGTCTATTTGTACTGGGCCCCTGCATGCACTGGCACCTTTGTCTGTCCACAAACAAATCCACAGCTGTCCTGACAGAGCTCTGTTGAGGTCGCTCAGTCTCTCTGTCTCACACGCTCATTTTGTTTGTCCTGGCGCTGCAAGCGGCCCTTTTGTAGAGGACTCCTGCCTGCATTGGCGCCTTTTTCTGCCCACAAAGAAATCCGCAGAAGTCCTGACGGAGCTCCGTTGAGCTCACTCAGTCCCCTGTCTCACTCGCTCGTACTGTGTCTCCCACCGCTGCAGACTGGCCTTTTGTACTGGGCCCCTGGCTGCATTGATGCCTTTTTCTGCCCACAAAGAAATCCGCAGCAGTCCTGAAAGAGCTCTGGTGAATTCGCTCACTCCCCCTCTGTCACTCGCTCTCTCATTTTGTTTCTCCCAGTGCTGAAGGCTGCCCTTTTGTACTGGGCTCTTATGTTGCGCCCTTTCTCTGCCCACAAACAAATCCACAGCTGTCCCCATAGAGCTCTGTTGAGGTCGCTCAGTCTCCCTCTCTCACACGCTCATTCTTTTTGTCCTGGCGCTGCAAGCGGCCCTTTGGTACGGGACTCCTGCCTGCATTGACGCCTTTGTCTGCACACAAAGAAATCTGCAGCAGTCCTGACAGAGCTCCATTGAGCTCACTCAGTCCCCCTGTCTCACTCGCTCGTACTGTTTCTCCCACCGCTGCAGACTGGCCTTTTGCACTAGGCCCCTGCCTGCACTGATGCCTTTTTCTGCCCACAAAGAAATCTGCAGCAGTCCTGAAAGAGCTCCGGTGACTTTGCTCACTCCCCCTCCCTCACTCGCTCTCTCGTTCTGTTTCTCCCAGTGCTGCAGGCTGCCCTTTTGTACTGGGCTCTTGCGTTGGACCCTTTCTCTGCCCACAAACAAATCCACAGCAGTCCCGACAGAGCTCAGTTGAGTGCGGTCACTCCCCCCCCTCACTTGTTCGATCTTAATGTGTCCCACGCAGTGATTTCCCACAGTGACCGTGCTATTCTGCGGCAGGAGTGCAAAACCACATTTTAGCCATGATGTGAAAAATGGCAGCTGTACTGTTCATAAGGAGGTGTGGAAAAATGCCACTGTTGAAAATGTGGGGTGAAAATATGACAAAATTGAGAAGTTACAATGGTGCGTGGAAACAGTTCAATGCACGCTTGTAACACAGTCATGTTATGGAGTTTCATCACCTGATTTTCAACATTGGCATTTTAGGACCTCTGCTCATGAACAGTGCCACTGTCATCTTCTTAATCTGTCCCGAACAGTGATTTCCCACAGTGACTGCGTTACTCTGCGCCGGAACTGTGAAAACACATTTCGGTCAGGATGTGAAAAATGACAGCTGCACAGCTCATAAGGAGGTGTGGGAAAATTCCACTGGTGAAAATGTGGCGTG
Source organism: Neoceratodus forsteri (assembly GCA_016271365.2). Classification (NCBI taxonomy): domain Eukaryota; kingdom Metazoa; phylum Chordata; order Ceratodontiformes; family Ceratodontidae; genus Neoceratodus; species Neoceratodus forsteri. The sequence goes on from CM057458.1 coordinate 1,165,841,841, forward strand.
ACAATATTACAAATCTGCAAAGTTACAAGGGTGCATGGAAAGTGTGCAATGCACGCTTGTAACACAGTCATTCAATGGGCTATTATCACCAAATTTTCAACATAGGCATTTTATGACCTCTGCTCATGAACAGTATCACTCTCATTTTCTTAATCTGTCCTGGACAGTGATTTCTCACAGCGACCGCTGTATTCAGCGCCGGAAGTGTGAAAACACATTTCGGCCAGGATGGGAAAAATGACAGCTTTACTGTTCATAAGTAGGTGTGGGAAAATGGCAATGTTGGAAATCTGGAGTGAAAATATTATAAATTCGCAAAGTTACGAGCATGCGTGCAAACTGCGCAACACACGCTCGTAACACAGTCATTTTATGGAGTATCATTACCAAATTTTCAGCATAGCCATTTCAGGACCTCTACTCATGAACAGTGGCACTGTCACTTTTTTAATCTGTCCTGAACACTGATTTCCCACAGCGACCTTGCTATTCTGCGCCGGAAGTGTGAAAACACATTTCCACCAGGATGTGAACAATGACAGCTGTACTGTTCACAAGGAGATGTGACAAAATGCCACAGTTGAAAATCTGGCATGCAAATACTGCAAATTCACGAAGTTACGAGTGTGCATAGCAACTGCTCAGCGCACGCTCGTAAAACAGTCATTTTTTTGATTTTTTCCTCCAAATTTGCAACATAGGCTTTTTGAGAGCCCACCTCATGAACACTGGCACTGTCATTTTGTTAATCGGTCCCGAAAGGTGATTCCGTGCAGTGACCGCGAAATCACCTTTCCGGGCCTATTTACACCCTGACAGTTCAAGAATTCATGAGGAGGGGTCCCAAAAACCCCATGTTGAAAATTTGGTGGAAAAATTCCCCAAAATGCCCGAGATATGCAGTAAAGTTGAAAAAACCCTATGCATTACATTATACAGGTTACCAGCATTTCCTCAGTTCGCGGTCGGCTTTGGAGAGTGCAGATGTGTTCCCGGTCCACCGAAGATTGTCGCGCCAAGCTCCTAAGGTAAGTATGGGGTGAGGGGTGTGGGAGGCAGGGCATGTAGTGGGTGGGTGCGGTTGCGGGTGGGAAGCAGGCGGAGCTAAGGGATGGCTTCTTTTTCAAGAGTTAAAAAAAAAAAAAAAAACAGATGTTGTGGGACCATTTTCTAATTTGTAGGTATCTGACACACTGGGGTGGGCTCCCAGTGTGCCAGCAAAAGCTTCTTGACCGGGGCAGCAGTAGCCGATGGGATTGGGCACCCCGTCGGCAAATGGGCGGGTGGGATCAGTATGCCGACGGAGATTGGGCACCCGTCAGCAGCAACAAAAAGGGGTAACAGAATGCTGATGGGAGTGGGCTCCGTCAGCAACAAAACAAATGGGGAACACTATAGCCGATGGGGACTGGCCCCCATCGGCAACAAAGACCACCAAGCTAACGGGATTGGGGCCCCGGTGGCAACTACACGCAGGGAGGGAAGAGTATTGTTTAGGAACACGGGCGCAAGCCACCACCATGTTCACAAAACAATCTCAGGGTTTTACATCCTGCCCTGCAATGATGTGCCACCCTCATTGCAGTGGATGGCTGACGCTGCAATGACGAGGCAGCTCCTGATTGTAGTGGCTGATTTTTTAGAAATTAGTGGCACGCTGGCTGAACTAGTGTCAGCAGCAGTGTGCCACAGCATTGGGGGAAGTGTGGCAAGCCTTTGCAGGCTGTGGGAGCATTGGCCACAACAGTGCCGTGCCTCCACAACCTGCTTCTGGAGAAACCTGTCGCAACATGTTTCTTGCGCATGCGCGCAATCAACATAATAATGCAGCTTTCATTAGCATTGTGCTTTATTTTTTACAAGGGGCACCAAAAGGAGAGACTTAACTAATAGGGACGTTTCTGTCCCAAGCTGGCTGCCTGAGAGGGTTTGGTTCAGGCTGAGCAGCTCTTAAAAGTTACAAGTAAAAGTTTCAGCCACTTTGCATTGTACTGCACCAGAGAAGGAGTGAGAGAGAGAGAGAGAGAGAGAGAGAGAGCGTGAAGAGCTAACACACTCCTATTCATCAGTAAAAAATGCTCTCCTCTCTCTTATAACAGGCACCAGTCTTTTTAGGGGCACCAGAGGAAAAACAAATGATTTAATTTTAACACAGCTCTCCAGTGAGAGTGGGGGACCAACAATATTTAAAATCAATTTAAAATCAATCAAGTTTCTATTGAAATGCGCCACCTGGCAAGCCCGATGTCTGTGCTAGTTCTTTGATGGGCTGTCACTCATTCTTTTCCACCTACAGCATTCTAGAACATTCAGGCCATTTTATTCTGTACTACAGCAAATGAAGGATTTTAAAATACTAGGTGGTACTACAGCACTAACCCGCTTGACCATGCGGTGGTGTGTAGTGCGTAGTACACTTCAGCGAATATTGTACAATTACTTTAGCTCTGCCCCATTCAGAATTTTACTATAGAAAAAATCGCATTGGAATGAGCAGTCAGCTCTTTAAACTCAGGGTCAGTTATATTATCTCTGCAGCTAGCTGCCCCTTTCAAACTGGTTTTTCACCTGCCTCGGCTAGAGGAGGGCATCCTGCCCTTGGAGCAATCGCACCGCCCGACCAAAGGCACTCATCCGAAAGCCTTGGCTAGAGGAGGACATTCTGCCTTCGAAGCAATCGCACCACCTGACCAAAGGCACATATCCGAAAGCATCAGCTAGAGGAGAATATCCTGCCCTCAGAGCAATCCCACTGCCTGACTGAAGCCACCATCCGAAAGCCTCAGCTAGAGGAGGGCATCCTGCCTGACAGCAATCACACTGCCCAACCGAAGACACCCATCCAAAAGCCTCAGCTAGAGGAAGGCATGCTGTCCTCGGAGCAATCACACCACCCAATTGAAGGTACCCATCCAAAAGTGTTGGCAACATGAAGGCATCTTGCCCTCTGAGCAATTGCACAGCCTGACTGAAGGCACCAACCTGAAAGCCTTGGCTAAAGGAGGGCATCCTGACCTCAGAGCCATTACACCGCCCAACCAAAGCCACCCATCTGAAAGCCTCAGCTAGAGGAGGATATCCTGCCCTCTGAGCAATCGCACCGCCCAACCAAAGGCACTGATCCAAAAGGTAACGCCATTTTCAGAACACTGTCACAAAGTAAACTGCAGCCTTTGTCTGCAGTTTGAATTTTGGCACCTTTTACTCAGACTAAAGACTAGGGCTCCAGCCATTTTGTACTCTGTGGGAGTGGTTCCCTTTCACTACAGTAAACCACCATTGTGTGCTTCACCTGGAGGGAACTGAAGCCTAATCCTCTATTTTAGTTCCTAATTCCTAAGAAAGCCCTGCCTGCTCCACATAAGGATCGGACACTAAATTTAACTCTGATTACCTCTACCAGAGCATGATTTAAATTCAGTACATGCACTGAAGTAAGCATTTTAATCTGTTTCAATGAAGTAATTAGGAGCTGCTCAATTTAGAACAAGCTGATCCTTTAAAGATTTAACCCAACCCTATCACACTGGAGTCCAAATTTCAGCACCTGGTAGCTCCAGGTTCTAATCTAATTGCTCTGCCATGGAGACAAGGGAACCAGAATTTTCAACAAACTGAGGAGCTTCACATTTTAAATTATTTTCTCCGTGAGTGAAGAAAAGGGACACTGAATTTAAAATCAACTTAGAAGCTCCACATTCTTAAACCAATTCCTCCGTGCATGGAGAAAAGGGACCCTGAATTTTTTAAAAATATATTTAAAAGCTCCGCGGACAAGGGGCCCTGAAGTTTTAAAAATATATTTGGAAACCCCATGTTTTGACCACTAAAATTTAACGCTAGTCCAGGACTCGCCATGTGTAACTGTTTCTGCCACCACCTGGAATTCAGCGAGGAGATTGCTGTTTAAAACCGTGTAGAAAGTGCAGCTCCTCTCTCACAAGATTTTCCCCACGTGCTGAACACGGTGTGTGGGCCAAGAGCTGTAGAAGCATTCCTCCTCTCTTTAAGTGGCTGCTCCCCAACTGCCCCCCCAATCCCCACCCTTTGCTGGCCTCTGTCATTTAATGTGAGGAGTCATAAGTCATGTGACTAACTCCCCAGTTTCCCATTAGCAGTCTATATGATATCACCAATAGAGGGCATCTGAAATTTTTTTTCTAACGTCCACCAACATACTTGCCTGTCTACTGTACCATCAGCTTGCAAACAGCTCTGAAATAGATTGTTCTGCACAACAGCCCTTATAGCCAGAATGTACTTTCACCCAAATTAAGCTTCTGCCTTGCTTCTAATCTAAACCTACTATTGGCCTCCACACATACAAATGATATGGCCCACAAACTACATGCAGTATTCCTGCTTGTCTCTGTTCTTGGTCCTCTCCTATAGCTCCCTCTGGTGAGCTGCCCACCTTCCTCAAAGGCACACCACACAGATCCTATTTTACCTTCTCCAATATGCTAATAAGAACTTACAAGCTCCTTGCCATCTCACCCCTTTTTGTCACCCACAGGTACATCTACCATGTAGCCTATAATCTTCATAACTCCCTGCTCCATTAGCCCACCCTGCCTACCCCTTTCATCCATCATAAACTGTGGTACCTGCTTCTCCGAGCATTAACACTAGCAGGGGACATTGAGCTACAGTAAATCCAGGCCCTCCAGGTAACATCTCCTGCTCAGATACCTCTTGAAAGGACACCAAGTGACTTTGCATTGTTCACCTGAATATTAGGAGCCTTCTACATAACCTAACTGAACTTGAGGTATGGGCTGTTTAATATAACCCAGATATTCTCTTTCTGTCTGAAACCTGGCTAAAACATTCTACCTCTGATTCTCTCTGCTCGTTACCTAACTATAAACTAATTAGACAAGACAGGCCCTTGTCAAAACTAGGTGGCGGTGTTGCTATCTTCTGTAAATTTCACCTATTACTATCCCATAATGTCTCATTCCCCCTCTCCCACTGTGAATCTATTCATGAAACTTTACAACTCTGCTCAAAGAAGCTACACATAGTGTGTGCCTATATTCCCCCCCCATAGGTGGCATCACTGGTTTTGAGGAACTCCTCTCCCAGGTGGACATAGCCATTGGATGCAATGAAGTCCTCATACCTGGGGATCTAAGCTTAACCTGGAACAGCAAAGCAAATCAGTCCCTCCACACTGAGGTGCAAGGCCGCAACCTCCACCAGGTAGTCAAAGACCCAACCAGCTTCATGACTCCCCCCTGGTCCAGCACTCGAATAGACTGGGCCCTAATGAATTGCCTTGACAGTATAGTCTCCTCAGGAACTCTCGCTGCTGCAATAAGTGATCACTCTCCAATCTACTGCATCTGGCGCTGTACTAGTCGACCATCTCCTCTGAAACTCATCACCTTCTGCAATCTGGCTAACTTTAATCAGGCACAGTTTAGGCATGATCTCTCTATAATTGACTGGTCACCCATCTACATCACCACAGATGCCCAGTCAGCCCTAGACTACTTCTTAACCTGGTTTGGATCTCTCCAGGACATCCATACTCCCCGCATCATGTACCGTATACGTGGAGCACAAACAAAGTGGCTAAATAAAGACCTTTTATTTATTTATTTTAGTCTTTGGTAACTGGGTAAGGTCCACTAGGCACAAGTTCCTGTTTTCAGGGGTGACCTGGGAGCACTTTTTTACTCAAATCAGGACTAGGGACAAAAGCTGACAGCGTTTCAAGGCTTACTAAAATACTAACATACTAATTGCCAGCAGATTAGGCATTACGGTCTATTGAGTCTGCTCGAACCTCAGATCCCTAGTTGGGTGCCGAGGAGCCCCCCCCCCGTGTTCTAGAAACCCTATCATCCATCCCCACCCCCCTGGGCCAGATCATCATCTGATACATCCTCTTCCTGTGTCTGTCCCACCCTCTCTTGAAGTCCTCCACTGTGGATCTCTGAACCAGCTCGCCAGGCAGCGCATTCCAAGGGTCCACCACCCTCTCAGTGAAAAATCTCCTCTTCTTTTCCCCCCTCACCCTTCCTCCTTCCAACTTCAAACCATGCCCTCTGGTGATACCTCCCTACTTTAGTCTAAAGATCCCCTCCATGTTTATCCTATTTATTCCCTTGAGGTACTTGAAGGCCTCAATCATGTCCCCTCGTCTCTCCTCTCCTCCAATGAAAACAGGCAGAGCTCCTCAAGTCTGCCCTCATAAGTCAAATACCCTAGTCCTTGTATCATCTTAATTGCCTTCCTCTGTACCCTCTCCAAGAGCTGTATGTCCCTCTTCAAGTGTGGTCTCCAGTACTGTACACAGTACTCAAGGTGTGGTCTAACCAGTTCATTGTACAGAGGCAGAATCACTTCTCTGCTCCTAGAGGTGATCCCCCTTATGATACATCCCAACATCCTATTTGCCTTGCATCCACCATGACCCCTAGGTCTTTTTCCCCTGTTGAGGCCTCCAGCGCCTTGCCTCCCAGGGCGTATCTGTGTTTAGGGTTTCCCCACCCAAGATGTAACACCATGCACTTAATGATATTGAAATTTAATTTCCATGTGTGATCCCAGATTTCCAGGGTGTCCAAGAACCCCTTGCAGGCCAACCTCCCCTCTTCCCCCTCAACTACTGCTCCCATCTTGGAGTCATCAGCGAAGAGACTCATTTCACACCCTATACCCTCCCTGATGTCCGATATGTATGCATTAACCCAGGTCCAAGCCCTGTGGTACCCCACTACCGACCTCTCTTGGGTTCGAGAGCTCCTCACCGACCACTACTCTCTGGGTGCGTCCAGCTAGCCAGTTTTCAATACATCTGACCATCAAAAGGCCTACTCCCAACCCCGTCAGTTTCTCCACCAGACCATTGTAGGGGACAGAGTCAAACACCTTGGTGAAGTCAAAGAATAATACATCCACAGGCTTTCCCCTGTCCAGTTCTGATGTTACCCATTCGTAGAACTCCACAAGATTGGTTTGACATGATCTACCTAGCACAAACCCATGTTGCCGACTATCCAGACCTCCCACCTCCTCCAAGTACACCCCCAATCGTTCCTTTAATATACTCTCCATTCATTTTCCCACCACCGAGGTCAAACTGATGGGTCTATAGTTACCTGGTACTTTCCTAGACCCCCCCTTTATGGATTGGCACCACATGTGCCTCTCGCCAACCCTAGGTACCCTCCCTGTCTCAAGCAACCTGTTGAAGACCTCTACCAAGGCTGCAGCCAGTATGTCCGCCAATTCCCATAGTACTCTTGGATGAATGCCATCCGGCCCAGGAGATTTATCTTTCTTTAGGGCCTTGAGGGATAATCACACCCTTTCGGTGGAGATAGCATCATCCGACCCCTCCACCTTACTGGCCTTTTTATCCTTATCCTGATGTGACACCCCTGGGGTACCTCTCCTTCCCTCTTGCTCCATTTTTATTGCTCCCCCGATCCCACTCACTACCGCTTCTATCCCCATCGTGCCTTGCTTTGTAGATATCACATCCCCCTCCCTAGTGAACACAGAGGCGAAGTACTTGTTTAATACCTCTGCCTGGTCCCTTGCCTCTTCCACCTACCCTCCTTCTGATCTCAATCTGCCAAGATGGCCTTTAGTTTTTCTCCACTCCCCAATGTACCGGAAGAACCCCTTTTCCGCTCCATGTATCCCCTGTGCCAGCCATTGCTCTTTACTGGACTTTTCCGCCTCTCACCATCCGGGTGACTTTTCTAGATGCAAGATGGTACATTTCCTTTTCCCTATCCCCTCTTGTTGTTTTATATTTTTTGTAGGCCACCTTCTTTTCTTTGACTGCTACCTGAACCTCACTGAACCACTAGCATGGTTTATGTGACCTTGCTCCCTTATGTTTCACCTTAACGCAGGTCCTGGCTGCCTCATGAAGTCCCGGTTTTATGACCTCCCATCTCTTTTCCACATTTGTCATTGATGTAATCCCCTTCAAGTGATCCTTGAGAATATTTCCCATGCCCACAAAGTCTGCCCCCCTGAAGTCCACTGTCAGTGTCCTAGATCTCTCCCCCCTCCCCCCATGCTTATTTGAAACCAGACAGTACTGTGGTAACTCCCAGTCAGGGGATCCTCTACAACCAGGTCCCTTACCAGATCCCCATCTGCCAGAACCACGTCCAGGACATGCCCCTCCATTGTGGGCTCCATCACATGCTGTGTTAAGAACACATCCAGGAAGCCGTCCAGCAGCCTCTGCTCCTTGGCCACCTTAGAGGACATGGTTCCCCAGTTTGTACCTGGCATATTAAGGTCCCCCATCAACACCACTCCTTCCACTTTTGGTCCACACTAGGCAATGATGTTGTCCAGCAAACCATCCTCCAGAACATCACCCATTCTGGGGGCCTATATACTACACCCAGCTTGACCTTACCTCCTGCTGGGGTTCATAAGGTGACCCATAAGGCCGCCACATTTCCCTCTGTCTCTTCTACCCTAGCAATTTCTATGTCATCTCTAATGAACATAGTCACTCCACCCCATCTGCCCTCCTTTCTATCCTTCCTAAGCATAGTGTACCCCTGCATGTTCAGGTCCCAGTCATGTTTTTGTTGGCCCACATTTCCGTGATTGCCACCACATCCACCCCCGAACAGCATGGCCTGGAACTCTGGCAAATTGTTTCCCAAGCTCCTGGCATTTACTAACACGACCACCCACCCCTGATCCCTTTTGTCGAACCCCACCCAGGTTCCTTATTCTTCCATCCTCCCTCTGCTCCTCATGAAACCTCCACCCACAGTCTGTTCCCCCCCTTGGGCTTGAAGTCTACTCCCCTCATCTGGAGAAGAGGCCTTCTGGTCAGCCCCTCCCTTATCCCCCCTCACAAGTTTAAACCCCACCTTTCTTGAATGTAGTCAGTCAACCCCTGTTTAAGGACTTCCTTCCCTACCGGGCCAAGATGAAGCCTGTCCATGGCATACAGTCCCTTATCCTCCCAAACTCCTTTCCAGTTCCCTAACACCCCCAACCCACTCTCTTCACCCCACTTCCTAAGCCAGTCATTAACCTCTGTGATCTTCACTTTTTTCTCCACTGAGGCCTTTGGTACTGGCAATATCTCCGAAAAGGAAATGTTGCATCCATTATCCTGACAGACTCTGGCAAATTCTTGGAACCTTGCTTGGATTTCCAAAACGCTATTTCCCTCTAGATCGTTAGTTCCCAAATGCACCAGGAAATCTGGTTTCCCTCCACAATCCCTAACCAGTTTGTACACCATGAACTTTGCTCTGTGCACTGTCAGCCCAGAGATAATCATTACCTTCACCTGGCTATGGCATCCACCCCCCGTCCCTCCCACTGGATACCCCTAATCATCGAGTCTCCCAATAACAGAACCTTAACACCGTCATCATCCTTATGGTTACCTCCACTATGCGCTCTCAACCCCCCATCCCCCCCTTTATCTGTGATCTCAATTCCATGGGAGTCTTCCAGCCTTATTAGAGACCCCCTTGTCACCCTCCCCTTTCAGCCTCCCTTGTTATTTTGCCCACTTAACTCAGACCCCCCCCAAATAGGTGTCGCCTTTAACCCTCTCTTATCCGAACCTTTTATCCTGGCCCTGATGGTTTCCCCTTCCCCAACACCGCCATCCTCCCCCCTTGTAATAATACCCCTACCTCCGAAGGCCCTCTGTGGGTCCCCTTTACCTAGGGCCTCATCCTTGGTACAGACCCCCCTGCTGAAGGAGGGCCCCTTCCCCACCTCCTTGTCTCCCAGTTTCTCCAGTCACGCCCTCCTCCCTCATGTCTGCATTATGTTGCATCTCCCCCATCTGCTTAACATTTATGTTTCCCCTTCTCCCTCTGGGACTATTTCTGTCCTTTCCATTGCCGGTCTATGATGCCCTATAGGTATCCGACTCCCTCCCCCAGCCTCTGTATCAGTTTCCTCATTTCCACCAACCCCTTCCTCCCCCTCTAGGTTGCTTAGTAGCTCAAATCTATTGTAACACTCTATGCCAGCCTCCATCAAGTAACCTAAGTTTTCTCTGACTGCCCCTCTAAACTGCCTCTCTTCCTCCCCTCTTGCCCTGTTCTCCTTAGGAGCTCCCTTCCCACAGTCTGCTCTTTTAGGCTTCCCCACAACAGCCCCTCCCTTCTCAATGTCTGCTTTTCTAGGCTTCCCCACAACAGCCACTCCTGACTCTTCCACCCCCACTGTCTTTATATTCGGAATGTTTACCCCATACGTTTTCCCCTTAGCGTCAACATCCCTATCTAAGGGTCCTCTGTCCCTAATATCCTCCCTTCTGCTTGCTGTAATGTAATGTCCGGTAATTTCTGAGCCTCCCCTCAGCCCCACCCTTCTGCCGCCCATATCCACACCCTTATCCTTGGACACCCCCCCAACTCCCCCAGCTTACTCCTTAACCAATATACTTCACTCCTGATACAAGATAGCTGCCTACAGAGTGGGCAGCCTCCCTTTCTCCAGGCCCAATTGAGAATTATTGCCATCCCACAGCCTGTGCAGCTTACAATCCTTCCAAAGATGCCTGCCATGGCCGAATGTAGCCACCCTGTTTGTCCCTCTCTGTTCATAATGGCACACACCCCTTTTCTCAGTCCCTTCCCCTTGGAATACAGTCTCTCTCTATACTGACTGCAGTTGTTTATGAACCCAATTTCAATCCCACCAATAAAGTTCCCAAGTCTCACAAACACATACAGTCCAGTGTGTGTCCAGTCCCACTAACAGTGTGTGTATGCAGACATCAGGTACCGTATGATGTCACAGGCCCACCAGTTCCTGTTGCTTCAAATTTCAGTCACAAACAGAAATGCACAGCTCTTCAATCCCAACCTCCAGCGGCTTTTCAGTATTTAAGAAAGCCTACAAAACAGAGTGGGTGGGAGGGCTCTACCACCACCAGGCAAACATCACATTTAAATTTCACTCTAATTATCACTGCCGAAAAAGTGTTCCCACACTCAGCACACAAGCCCCAATAGTTACAATATCACAGCCCAAGTAACAGTTCTAACTCAAAGTAGTAATTTTTAACACACAGAACTAATTTCAAGTGCAAAACTATTCAAATATTTCAGTTAAAACAGAAGATAAAACCAAACCTCTTTCCTGAACAACCTCCTACTTCAGTTCTCAGGTGGATTCTGGGCTTCAATCTGACTACAATGACTACAGAGCATGGAGAAACTCCTGCAAAAGGAATATTCACTTAGCTAAAAGCTCTTTCTGGAAATATTTATTAATAAATGCAACAGGTGACTCCAAGAAATTCTGGTCAGTCATAAAACACTCCTTGGAGCCAAACATATGAGTGCTACAAATGACATGCTGCTAAATGACGTACATTGCAACAATCCAGTGACCATCACCAACCCCTTTAATCTCCACTTCTCAGACCTATCAAGTTACTCATCCTGCTTCCTTTCTGGATAAACTACTCCCCCCGCCCCATGCATACTGAACCCCTGCTCATTCATCCACCTTTTCAGTTTCAGACCATAACCAGAACTGAAGTTCTAAAGATGCTACTCACAATCCCAGACAGCACTGGTATTGGCACCAATGGTCTAGAACCCAGGCTCCTGAACATCACTGCCCCTCTCATTGCCTCCACCTTAATCAAAGTCTTTAACTTGTCACTATGCCCCAGCACAGTTCCTAATATCTGGAAGGTAGCCAGAATTACACCAATTTTTAAAAAAAGATGATCCAAAAGAAATCACGAACTATTGACCCATAGCTATTCTTTCTTTGCTTAGTAAAATCCTTGAAGAATCAGTCACAACCCAATCCATATCATATCTTCAGGAACATAACCTCCTCCCTGGCTCCCAGCATGGCTTCCACAAAGGCCATAGCACTGCCACAGCCCTCTAAAAATTCACAAGTGATATCTATGCTGCCATAGAAAACGGCCTCCTGACTGGCGCAGTCTTCATTGACTTAACCAAGGTGTTTGACAAGGTCAACCACACTATTCTCCTTACAAAACTACATTTCCTTGGTTTCTCTGCAGATGCTTTATTATTTAACTGTTGAGGCAGTGAGAGCACCTCAAAACAGTTTGAATTTCTCCATATACCTAACACTGACTCATATTATTATTATTATTACTAACATACTAAAATGCCAGCAGAATAGGCCTAACTGTCTTTCACGGCTGCTCGTTTGGTCAACCCCCACCCTGGGAGCTGATCTTGCTGCCCCCCTTGCCTTCTCTGGCTTCTCCCTTCCCAGTTCCAGATATTCTCACTGCATCGGATTTTGCTTCTAGAACCCTTCCCCTGTACCTGTCCCACCCCCTCTTGAACCCCTCCACCATCTCTGCCTCCACCAGCCCCCTAGGCAGCGCATTCCATGGCTCTACCACCCTCTCAGTGAAGTAGCACCTCCTCCTTTCTCCCCTGAATCTTCCCCCTCCAGCTTCCACCCATGCCCTCTAGTGGTCCCCTCCTCCTTCCTTCGAAGCACCCTGACTGTTCCTCCCCTATTTACCCTCTTCATGTACCTGAAGACCTCTATCATGTCCCCCCGGTCCCTTCTCTCTCTTCCAATGTGTACATATTTAGCTCTTCGAGCCTCTCCTCATAGGTCCTGTCCCCCAAGCCCCAAATCATTTTGGTTGCCCTCCTCTGGATCCTCTCCAGGAGTTTAATGTCCCTCTTTAAGTGTGGCCCCCAAAACTGCACATAGTACTCAAGGTGCGGCCTCACCAAGCAGTTATACAGAGGGAGTATCACTTCCCTCCTTCAGGAGGTGATCCCCCTAGTGATGCATCCCAGCATCCTGTTGGCCTTGGCTGCTGCCCTCCTGCAAGTCTCCAAGTTGTTCATCTTGACATCCACCACCACCAGGTCCCTCTCAGCCATCGAGACTTGTAGCATTCCCCCCAGGGTGTACATTTGGCCCGGGTTTCTGGCCCCCAGGTGCAGTACCTTGCATTTCCCTGCATTGAACCTCAGCTTCCACTTTCTAGACCATCTTTCCAGATCCTCCAGGTCCCCCTGTAGGGCCACCTTCCCCTCCTCCCCATCCACCACTGCCCCCAGTTTTGAGTCATCCGCAAAGAGACTCATCTCACTTCTGATTCCTGTCCTTATGTCAGAGACGTAGGCGTTGAACAGGAAGGGCCCAAGGACTGATCCCTGTGGGACTCCACTAACGACCCTCCTTGAGGATGAGACTATCCCGCCAATTACGACCCTCTGGGTCTGGTCCTGGGGCCAATTGCCTATCCATCTGATCATCTGGTTCCCCACCCCCATTTCTCCCAGCTTATCCAACAGGCCCATGTGAGGAACAGAGTCAAATGCCTTGCTGAAGTCTAGAAAGAGGACGTCCACTGGTCTACCCAGGTCCAAGGCACTCATCACCCAGTCATAGAACTCCACAAGGTTTGTCTGACACGATTTCCTCGGGACAAATCCATGCTGTCTATTGTCCAGGCACCCTGACTTTTCCAGGTCCCCACCAGCCTCTCCTTGACAATGCCCTCCATCACCTTGCCCACCACCGATGTCAGGCTGACAGGCCTGTAGTTCCCTGCCACCTCCCTTGATCTCCCCTTGTGGATAGGCACTATATGCGCCACCTCCCAGTCCTGGGGCACCCACCCTGTCCTCAGAGAGATGGTGAAAAGCTCCAACAGGGGTTTCACCAGGACATCCACAAGTTCCTTCAGCACTCTGGGATGTAATTTATCCGGCCCCGGTGCTTTCTCCATCTTAAGGGACCTGAGGGCTTCCCTCACTCTCTCTGCTGTGATTTCCACTTCCATTACCTTTTATCCCTGCTTAGCCTTCCCCCCTCCTGCCAGTGATGCTTCCCCCTCTCCCCAGACCCGCCGATTGGTAAGGGTCCCCCCCTCTTCAGTATCACTGTCTCCTCCCATGTATGATGCAGCACCCCAATTTTCCTTGGTGACAACTGAAGTGAAGTACTCATTTATTACCTCAGCCTGCTCCCTTGGGTCTTGTGCCCATCTGTCCTGTGTTTTAATTCTGCTAATCTGCCCCTTCACCCTTCGTTTTTTCCCCAATGTATCTAAAGAACCCCTTGTTCCCGCTCCTAATTTCCCTGGCCAGGTTCTGCTCCTTCCTTGCCTTAGCCGCCCTCACTACCCTAGTGGCCCTTCTAGCCATCAGCTTGTACTCCCCTCGATCCCTTTCACTCCTTGAGCACTTGAATTGCCTATAGGCTGCATTCTTTCCCCACACCACCTCCTGGACCTCCCTGATCCACCATCAGGGTTTTCGGGCCCTACTGCATTTTCGTCGTACTCTTGCACAGGTGCTGGTAGCATCCTGCACCCCTCTCCTGATGATTTCTCACCTATTATCAGCATCCATGTCTGACCCAATCCTATCCAAATGCTCCTTAAGGATCCTTCCAATTTCCTTAAAATCTGCCCCCTTGAAGTCAGTTACCTCCATCTTTGTGCAGCCTTCTACCCCTCCTAGGTCCAGGCAGAACCAGACCATGGCATGGTCACTCCCTGCCAATGGGTCCCTTACCTCCAGGCCCCCAAGCTGGTCACTGTCTGCCAGGACCACATCAAGTACCCGTGCCTCCCTGGTCGGTTCCCCCACCTGCTGAGTTAGGAATGCTTCTTGAAAGACATCCAACAACCTCTGTTCCCTGGTTACCGAGGATGTCATAGTCTCCCAGTCTGTTCCTGGCATGTTTAAGTCCCCCAACACCACCACCCTTCCCCTGCCCAGTCTGCAGTGTCTCCCAACATCTGCCACTAGACTCTCCTCCAGCTCCTCTGCCAGTGCAGGGGGTCTATACACCACTCCTATTTTTACTCTCTTGCCCCCCTTGTTATCAAGGTGACCCAAATCGCCTCCACGGTTCCCTCTGCCTCCTCTACTCCCCCTATGCCAATGTAGTTTTTGACTATCATTGCTACCCCTCTTTCCCTTCCTTCCCCCTGTCCTTCCTGAACATAGTGTAACCCTCCAGGTTCAGTCCCAGTTGTGTCCTCTGCGGTGGCCCAGGTCTCAGTGACCACTGCCACATCCACCGCTCCCTCAGTTTGCATTGCCTGGAGCTCAGGCATTTTATAGCCCAAGCTCCTGGCATTTAGCAGGACTACCTTCCACCCTTTCCCTATACTTCCATTTCTCCTGCTCTTGTTCCCATGGGGATTCTGTTTTCCCCTGATCTGCACATTACCAGTTGGCCTTTTCCCGCAATCCTCCAGCTCCCCAGGGGGGTGGAGACAGAGTCCCTCCTTTATCGGCACCCCCTCGACAGCCTTTTCTCCCATCCCTCCCCACTTCACAAGTTTAAACCCCACTTTTCACCAATGAACCCCTCTATTTTCAACTTAAGGATTCCCTTCCCCTCCAAATTGAGATGGAGCCTATCTCTAGCATACAGCTCCTTATCCTCCCAGGTCTCTCCCCAATCCCCCATCAACCCATACCCTCTGGCCTCACACCACTCCCTGAGCCACTGGTTTATCTCCTTAATCTTCCTTTTGTGTTCCCCACTAGCCCTTGGCACCGGCAGGATTTCTGAGAAGGAAACTGTGCATCCTATGTCATGACAGAACCTGGCAAGCTCCCTGAATCTTGCCTGTATCTCTAGCTCGTTATTTCCCTCAGTGTCATTTGTACCCAGGTGGACCAGTATGTCTGGGGAACCCCCACAATCCTTTGCCAGCTGATATACCTCGTGCTTGGCCCTGTGCACCGTTAGTCCAGGGAAGCATTTTGTTCTAACTGGCCAGGCTTCTCCTTCCCTATCCCATTTGATACCCCTGATCATAGAATCCCCCAACAGGAGCACTCTGACCGCTCCTTTTCCTCCATTTCCCCCCCTTCCATGTCCCTCATCCTTTCTACTGGCCCCTCCACTCAGCTGGCTCCTTGTTCCTCCCCCTATCTGGGTGCCACATGCCACCCCCTCCTTATTTACCCTGGCCACCTCCTCCCCTCTGATCCTATGCCTCTTCTCCTGAGTATCCTTCTGTACCTCACTAACTCCCCCCTCACTGCTCGCGACTGGTCCTTCTCCCCCATCCGCTAAACTAACCTGGCTCATCCTCCCTTCCTTCTTGTCTCCATTTAGTCCCTCCTTGCTTGTCATGCTCCCCCGGCCTAAATCCTCAGCTTCCTTTACTGTATCCTCCTTGTACTTCTGGTCCTTCTCCTTGCCCTTTCCTCCCAACTGGTCCTTCTCCTTGCGCTTTCCTCCCTCTTCCCCCTGCCCCTCCTGCTCTGATTCACTGCTCCCCCCATTTTCCTGCATTCCAGGTTCCCCCCTGTTCCTCCTGCTATCCGACTCGCCTACTGCCCCCCACTCCCTTTCCATCTCTAACCACCCCTGTCATGGCTGCATCACCCCCCTCATCCTCAAGCAGAAGAAGAGAATTGAAGTGGTTACTGATCATAAGGTCCGATCCACCTCCCTGCCTTGCTTCCTTCTGTCCAGCCCCGGCCATCTGCCTACTTCCCTGAGAATGTTGTCCCTCTGGCCCCCCCTTTGTGAGGGTCCCCAGTTACCTGCCTGCTTCCTTGATAGTGTCCTCCTTTTGGGCCCCCTCTGCCAGGGTCCCTATGTGACCCCCGAGTATTCTCCTGCACTCCTTTCCCTATGCCCCCACCCCCAGTGCTCGGTGCAACCCTGTGGGAGATCCCTTGCCCCTTTCCCCAACCATACCTCCCCCCTTCCCCCAGCTGTCTCCTAATCCCCACAACCTCCTCCCTAAGCTGTGCCAGATGGTAGCACACTGGGCAACCACCAAACTTCCAAGCCCAGTCCAGTATCATGGCTGCTCCACACCCTGTGCACCCCACCACCCTCCCAAAGAAGCTGGCCCTAAAGACATGTGGTCCCATCCCCCTCCAAGTAGGTTTCCTTGGGTGAGCCACCAGGTTCCCCTCTAGTCCAAGATATGCCCCTACTGCCTAATCAGGTCACCCACTAATCCTAGATACAGTCCCACAGTAAACCGGTAACCCTGTTACTAGGTGCAGTACAACACAGTAAACTTATAAGGGAAATGAACAACTCCCTAAGCTCCTCTCTCCCAACCTTTAAATCCAACCCCCAGTGGCTAGAACTACATGAGCTGCACCTGCAGCCTTTTCCTCCAATTGCAGGGCAGGTGTTCCCCTATAAATTAGCAGAACTTTCGGGAGGGAGGGGTGGAGAGGGTGGGTCTTGGGCCTACACCCGACTCGAGAGAGAGTGTATCAGCCTTGTGTCTCCCCTCCAAGCCTGGCAGCCAAAGTACCAGCCCCAAGGAAATCCCACCAAATAGGTTTTAAATCAGAAGAAATAGGCCTCCACCAGCGCAGCCTGTTACACAGTGAAACATCCAACAAATGAGCCCACTTACAGCCACCAAACCAGTTTTCAAACTTCCAACAGCCCCCAAAACAATACCCTGCTAGCCCCTTAGAAGTAAGAAAGAAAAGAAATAACCTTCTACCAAGTAAAATCCACAAGAAACCCTGTGAAAACAACAAGAAGCAGCTACTGTCCTGGAACACAACTGATCCAGTCCCCTTCCAGTTCCTTCCTTACTGTTGACTGTGTTTTTATTTCTGTTCTAAGTGGTGGGGTGCATATGATTTGGAATTTATATAGTTATTGATTTTGTCTTAGTTATATTATTGCATATTTATTTATTTCTGATTTGGTAATTATATTAGTTGATCGGTAGGGATCAAGTTATGTAGTGTGGGATTATTATTGTTTTTATAACATGCTGGGGTAGCTGGAAGATGGTCAGGCAGTATTCCCCAACCAGGCTCAGGGAACTGAGCCCTTTTTATTGCCCCTATCTTCCAGTAGATGTCTATAAGCATTATCAATTCCTCTAGATTATTAGGAGAAGTATGAAGGGGCAGGGAACTGGACCTGGTGGGGGAACGGAAAGTGGGGGCAGATTGGGGTGGTGGGAACCAGGCGTTGACCTGGGGCAAAATGGTGCCAGGTCAGGGGTAGTCCCTGTCTTGTTCCCATACCCAAGGGCCCAGCAGTTAATGCTGGTCAGGAGTCGAGATCTTCCTCAGCATCTCATCCAACTCGGGCAGTGTTATGCAATGCCAGGTCAATCAAAAACAAGACAGCTATTATAGCTGATCTTGTTGAAACGGTGAATCTGGCATGCATCACTGAGACCTGGCTGGATGAAAATGCTGGCCCAATTTTGGCTTCTGCAGTTCCAGCTGGGTTCTCAGGGATTCACTGCCTGAGGTTGGATCATATGGGTGGGGGTGTAGCCATCTTTTTTAAGACCAAACTGAGCCTTGTGAAGGTTCCGGTAGGAATTACTAGATCCTTTGAGTGTATCATGGGAGAGGGTGTAGGTTGCAGGATACTCCTCATTCATCGTCCACCATGTGATGGGGGTTTATTCCTGCAGGAGATTACAGACTTCATAGTGGACACTCTATAGGAGTCTCCCAGATGGATTATTCTGGGGGACTTTAATGCCTGGGTTGATGATGAACTCTCGCAGTTTGGTCAAAATCTCCTCCAGCTAATGACAATGCTGGGCCTCACACAGGTTGTTACCTCCTCTACCCACATAGGAGGTTACTCATTGGATCTACTGTTCCTCCTAGGGATGGAGATCTCTGACTTGTGGGTGGAACCAGTCAGTTGGTCTGACCATCATACCATAGGGTTCAGTTTTGGGGCCCCACAAAATAGACCTACCCCTGTGGAGATGGTCCGGTACCACCCTTTAAGGGGAGTTACCCCAGATGGTTTGTTGGCAGTACTTGACCTATCAGGATTGCTGAATAAAATCACAGGTCTGGGGAATCTAGTACTAGCTTATAATAAGACAGTGGGAGATGCCTTGGACTTGATTGCTCCTGTTCGGGTTTGACCACTTACTCTTTGCCCAAGGAACCCTTGGTATGATGGGTCCTTGAAGGAGCTGAGGTGAGCTGGTCAAAGGCTGGACAGAGCATGGCAGAAATCTGGTCTTGATGCTGACAGGCTTAGATTGATGGAACTTTATGAGGGCTGTCAATCAGAAATATCCTGTAAGAAGGCAGAGTTCCTGTGCAGGGAGATTTATGCTGCACAAAATTGACTGGCTGAACTCTTTTGAAATGTTGACAGACTGTGCAATCCTATCTGTCTTCAGTTTGGAATAGCACTCTCACAAAATAAGTGTGATGAGCTAGCTCGGCTTTTGCAGATAAGGTTGCCAGCATCAGGACCGGAATCGGCCTGGCTCCCTCCATGAGGGGTTGCGAAGGTCGGTGGGAGGTGGTGAGCACCCGGTCTGTCTGGACAGATTTCAGCTGACTGGAATTCATGGACATTGTGAAGCTCATCCAGACTTTGCACCCAACCTGTTGTAGTTTGGATCCAGGCCCTACTCACCTATTAGTGGGTTGTGTAGATGCTATCTGCCCAATCCTAGCTAAAAATTGTATGGAGATCCTTGGAGAGGGGAGACTTTCCAGACCCCCTAAAAGAGGCGGTCATTCAACCACTCCTTAAAAATCCCTCCTTGGATCCCGATGATCCAGCTAACTACCGACCTGTCTCTAACCTTCCTTTTGTGGGGAAGGTTATTGAGAAGTGGTTGTCTTGCAGCTGGATGATCACCTTGTAACTCACAATGTCTATGAAGTTCTCCAGTCTGGTTTTAGGAAGAGGCATAGCACTGAGACAGCCCTTGTTTGGGTACTTAATGATCTCCTAATGGCGAAATTTCGAAAGGCTTGTACCATCTTGGTCCTTCTCGATCTCTCAGCAGCCTTTGACACTTTGGACCATGAGGTGCTTTTGGAGACCCTGCGGTTCCTTTGTGGACTATCAGGTACAGTCCTTGAATGGTTTCAATCTTTCCTCGTTGGTAGGTCTCAGAGGGTGGTCACTGGAATTTATTCCTCTGATGCCCTCCCCCTATCCTGCGGGGTGCTGCAGGGCTCCATATTGGCGCCCATGCTGTTTGCAGTGTATATGCTGCCATTGGGAGATATCATCAGATGATACAGCTTGAGTTTTCACTGCTATGCAGATGATACTCAGCTGTATATGTCTTTTGTGCCCGGACAGGTTGATGCTGTCTCCATGCTAAATAATTGCCTCTCCGAGATCAAAGACTGAATGAATTCGAGCTGGCTGAGATTGAATCTGGATAAGACTGAGGTGTTAGTTGTGGACCTGGGTCACTCTGGGGCAAGTTCTGGAGCTGGGCACATGTCAGGGCTATGGCTTGATGGTGTCCAGCTCACTACCTCAGACTGGGTATGTAACCTGGGCATTATTTTTGATGACGGTAAGACTCTGAAATTTCAGGGGTCAGCTATGGTTAAATCCTTATTATACCATCTGAGGAATATTGCCCGGCTGAAACACCTTGTTCCTCCCGGTGACCTTCCAACACTGGTCCATGCCTTCATTACTACCCATATTGACTATTGCAATGCCCTCTACCTCGGCTACCTGGGGTTGATATCTGCCGCTTGCAGCTAGTGCAGAACGCTGTGGCCAGGCTGCTGACTGGCACTTCTAGGGTCAGTCATATTACACCTGTGCTGCGTGAGCTGCACTGGCTGCCAGTTCAGTGGTGGATCACCTATAAAGTGGGCTTACTTACCTTTAAGGCCCTACATGAACAGGGACCTGACTACCTGAAAGATCTCCTGCTTCCCTACTCCCCAATCATCCACTCCGATCCACCAATGAGGGATTGCAAGAGGTTACCAGGGTTTGTCTAAAAACTTCCAGGGCTCACACTTTTTCATTTGCAGCACCGACCCTGTGGAATTCTCTACCTCATTGGTTAAGAGAATGCCTGACCATCAGTAGTTTTAAAACTATGTTAAAAACGTGTTTATTTTCTAAGGCTTATCCAGACTGATTTTAAATATTTATATTGTTGATGTTTTTATTTGACTGTGCAGTACCTTGATTTTGAAAGGCGTTTAATAAATAAAACATTGATTGATTGACTGATTGATTGATTGATTGATTGATGCCGTGGAGTGGTTCAACGGCTATTTGTCCAGCAGGAAACAGGCCATAAATTTCAACTCTGTCATGTCCGATCTCTCCTCTATACACACTGGCATTCCATAGGGATCCATTCTGGGACTCTTACTTTTCTCAATTTTCGTTAACGACCTCCCATCGCTCGCCCCATCCTGGTCATCTTTGCTTTAAGTGGATCACCTTGTTATTCACCTCAGTGTTAGAAACATTTCAGAAATATATCACTCTCTCACCTCGGACTCCTTATGCATACAGTTCTGGCTGACAGAAAACAATCTTATTCTCAATGTGAGCAAAATGCACTCCATGCTCCTCGGATCTCCTGCCAGACTTAGAGCAAATCGAGACTCCCTCAAAATCTCATGTGCAGATGGTTCATCATTGGTTAACACTAGGGTTTTACTATCACACTTTGACAGTGCTAACACCAACATCCCCCACAGCGACAGCCACAATGCTGACTGTCGGCATTGTACTGTTGGGATCGGTGCCTAGTAAGGGCTGTGCCCCGAACCCCCATGAAGGGGGCACCATCACCCACACCCCCTTGACTCTAGAATTCTAACTCTGAGTCGGAGTTGGACTGGGAGGGGTGCGCAACACCGGGAGACCCACCGCTGGTCTCTGCTGACTCCAACACAGTGACTCACCGCATCCTGGTGAAATCAGTTGCTGTGCTGGATGTCGCTGTAGTAGTGTCGACTTTCTGCCAGTACACCAACATGAGCTCTTTCAAATATCTGAGAATCTGCTTGATGAATCTCTGGATTTCAATCAACATATTACCACCACTTGCAAATCCATTAATGCTAAAATTGGAGGCACATACCTGGCTTTCTATGCCCTTACCCCATCGGTCAGACTTGCTATTGCACAAGGCCTGCTGCTCCCAGAACTGGCCTATAGCTCAGTCACCTACTTAGGTGCCACCAACACCTCCCTCCATAGGTGGGACACCTCCTACAATAACATCAGCCGCTACACCTCAGCATCACCTCAGTACAAACACCACTGCCAGCTCTATGCTGACTTAAAATGGCCCTGCCCTGCTGCCTAACTACTCCAGTCATATTGCTCTCTTACTGATGGTAGAGCCAGATCAGGCCTACCCAATCCCTCGCCTCCTTGCTTCACCCTAAAACCCTCTCCTATGGACTCCGATCGAATAACCAAGCCCCTCTCCCCATTCCAAGATGCAAAACCATTATGGGTGCATGAGCCTTCTTATATGCTACTCCTAGGTGTTGGAACTCCATATGTCATGCTATTAGCCTAGCACCCAGCCTTGCCTTTCTCAAGAAACTTCACAGCAATCATTTACTTGTATCAAACACCTGATCATGCTTTCACCCACCTTAGATCATCCACCCCCTTTACCTCCCTTACCTCAAAGCCACCACTTCTCTCACAGAATTTCCCTCACCTCTTCTTCATGCCCTCTTCCTTGTACATTTACATCCCTTACCTATTCTTATGCTATACCCCTTCCTTCTCCTCCTCCATCTTAGTCCCCTCTCTGTGACCAATCCACTGAAGTAGCTCATACCTCTTTATCCACTACTCTAATTACTTCATCTCTCTGGACCCCCAGTCATGACTTGCTCACAAGTTGACTTAAAGTGTTCCTACTCTCGCAAATCTTAATGGCATCGTAATGGCACCTTAATGTAAACTGTACATGCTATTCCACCAGTCGTGTACTTTGTTTATCATTGATTTTGCACTTATTTATGATTTTTTGACTTTGTCCTAAACTGTATTCTCCTAACCACTAAATTGATTGTATATTTGACCTCCAACCCACTGTTTCACCTGTTTGATGTACTGTGTCACATTGTTTGTTGTCATGTATTCAACTTGTATCCATAGATACATAGATACATAGACAGTGTCGGCAGATAAGGGCCTATGGCCCACCCAGTCTGCCCATTTGAGCTTGTAAGTTCAGTTTGTTTTCCTAGAAGTCTGTTGCCCCTTACCCCTGACCTCCAGAATTCCTTTATGTCTATCCCATGCATTCTTAAATCCTGTGATTGTTTCAGCCCCCACCACTTCCTCTGGCAGGGTGTTCCACTTGTCCACCACCCGTTCTGTGAAGAAATTCTTTCTCATGTTTCCTCAAAATCATCCTCCCTCCAGCTTCATTCCATGCCCTCTAGTCCTGGAACATCTTTTTCGCTTAAAAATAGTGTTTTCCTGCACCCTGTTCCTCCCTGTAAGATACTTGTATGTCTCTATCATATCCCTCCTCTCCCTCCTCTCCTCCAGGGAGTACATGCTCAGTTCCTTCAACCTGTCTTCATAGGACTTGTGATGCAATCCATGCACCATCTTTGTTGCCCTCCTCTGAACCTTCTCTACCCTGTCTATGTCCTTTACGTAGGTATGGTCTCCAGAACTGTACATTGTACTCCAGGTGGGGCCTCACTAGTGTCTTGTATAGCGGAATTATGACCTCCCTTTTCCTGCTGGTGATGCCCCTGCCTATACATCCCAACATCCTATTTGCTTTACCTGCTGCCTTGTCACACTGTTTCCCTACCTTGAGGTCATCAGAGATGACAACCCCAAGATCCCTTTCCTGCTTGGTGCATGCTATATCCTCACCCCCCAACTGATATATTGTGCCAGGGTTTTTGTGCCTCATATACATTATCTTGCACTTCTTTGCATTGAATTTCAACTTCCAAACCTCTGACCACTCTTCAAGTTTCTGCAGGTCGCTTCTCATTCTATCTACACCCTCTGGTGTGTCTACTCTGTTACAGAACTTTGTGTCATCAGCGAACAGTGAAATTCTGCCTTCTAGGTCCTGCGCAATGTCACTGATGAAGATGTTGAATAGGACCGGTCCCAGCACTGATCCCTGTGGTACCCCACTGGTCACTCTTCCCTCTGTGGAGTGACAGCCATTTACCACCACCCTCTGTGTCCTGCCACCCAGCCAGTTACCTACCCACCACACTACTGTCCTGCCCACACCCATATTCCCCAGTTTGTGTAATAGTCTTCTATGTGGCACAGTGTCAAAGGCCTTGCTGAAGTCCAGATAGGCCATGTCCACTGCCCTCCCCTGATCCACCTCCCCTAGTCACGCAGTCAAAAAATTCAATGAGGTTGGTCTGACATGACCTCCCCCTGGTGAAACCATGCTGCCTTGGGTCCTGCAGTCCATTGACAACCAGATGTTCCACCAATCTCTCCTTCAGTTGTGCTTCCATGATCTTCCCCATCCACCCGGGTCGTGCCTGAAAATCGGCATCTCTATGCTTAGTGCACTTATCCGGGTTACCAAAAGCAAATAAATAAACAGCAGATATCTAATACAATAAATCAGCTTGTTTGTTGTTCAGTCACACAAAGTAATAGTTCAGTAGTGCAGCAGGTTCATTTCAAACTGACAACTTTTATAAGTCTACACTGTCCATCTGTTTCTCACATCATTCTGTATTTTATTGCATTTTAGAAAATGGTCTTTTTATTTGCTGGGCTCTGATTGGCTGCTACCCCTTCCAGAGGGGTACATTAACTTTCAATAGACACCCAGCAAATAAAAAGTCCCAACCCAGCTGCCCCTTCACTCACACTAGCATCCTTGTGCATGGCCACCTTGCTTTCTGATTAGCTAAAAAATTGGGGCACTGAATTTGAAATAGATGCCATTTTTTTATGTATGTTAGTGAGCGACCATTCCCTGACTGCAACTATCGCCCCCCCCCCCCAAAATGAAACTGTCACCAACGGCACAATGGCAATCCTCCGGTATAACAACATGAAGAGAAAAAAATAAAACTCGTCAGTAACCAGACCGTACTCATCATGCTCATCGCTTCTCATACTGCTGGCTGTCACCTACAACTCATATACTCGCCTCTGCCAGCCCAATAAAATCCTAAAAGTATTATATGTAAAAAAAAAAAAAAAACAAAGCAAGCAAGAAACACACACGTTATTTAATTTGCAGCTGAAAGACAGGAAATTAGTGTTTCTGTCAGCATAATAATGGCATCACTCATCTCCTGACAGAGATCTTGTGCCTCCTTCAGACGCCAACCGCTGTTTGCAACTGCTTACACCCCCCTGTCCTGCTATCAGAACACATCTGAAATCAAACGTTTATTTCAATTTTGTATTAATATTTGTCAATTTCTCTCGTACCTTCACGCACTGGCAATCAGGCAGTAATCCAGCACTAAAAGAATGAAACTGTAGCTGAACTCGCACACGCAGCCTGCAACAAATCTGTGTAGCTGACATGCAGGCTGCAACGAATCTATTTTCAAGAAAACCAGCTTTCAAGATAGCCACAGAATAACGTGATCGGCAACAAAATAGAAAACCTTTTTTTTTTTTTTGTTAAAGCACTACAAGGAGCGAGGTAACTCTATGTCTTCTTCTGAATGGCTCAGTGGGGGGGTAGTGGATGGAACACCACAGACACGGACTACTTTACAACAGAGAGTCTTCAACTTCATTTTTAGTCAATATTTTGTATTTCTTTTTAATTTTATTAAATCCCCTTATAAAAATGCCACAGTTAGCCAATTTTCTAAGCGCAATAATGCCCTCCAGGGTGGGCGGTATGGGCAATACCGGACCGGCCAGGAGCTATAAGGCCCTCCGCCTGCAGTGTCAGGCCTCATTATGTCCCTGGCCGGTCCGATATTGCCCAATACCACCCACCCTGTCGGGCATTATTGCTTGCATAATTACTGGTGACCCCCTTTATTGTCTGACTCAAGTTCCTGTTTCAAATGCCATAATAACTGGGCAGCCAGGTTATTACAGTGTTTGGTTGATGTTCTGCTCTAGTTTTAAAGCCTTACCAGCATTCAGTTACTGTACCTCGTGCACACAGACAAACTTCAACTGCCGCTAGCACCACATAGAATTGCATGCAAACATCGAGGTTCAGTCTCTTGACTCAACAGCAGCATCCGTATCATTGTGCGGGAAAAAAAGTAAACTGTTGCACCAGTGAATTATATAAAATACTGTATATGCCGAGTGTTTGTTATGTTTTTTTTTTCACAAATTATTGTGTGATGATTAGGTAAACCTTCTCGAAGCCAGCTCTCGAGGTTTACAGGGTCATCACACAACTCAAGAGTGTAAAAAAAAACATAACAAACACTCACATAGCCATTATTCTCTATATACAAATACAAATTCCAACAAAACTGACAGGAGAGGGGGAAAGGAAAGAAAGAGAAAGATAAACAGAAAAAGGCAAAGGCAGCTACTGTCAGGTTGCCAACCAGACAGCAGATATTAAGAGAAAGGATAGAAAAAGACAGAAAGTTGCTGTTGCAATAGGCTTTGGTGGGGAGGAAGTACAATAATAAAAAAAAGTTGGGCTGAACTTCATCAGGCAAGGCTTCCCTATCACACGTCCCTCCATTTAAGAGAAAAACAGGGTAAACAGTTTTTCTCCTTCCATCACCCCAGAAGGGTTGAAGTTCCCACCCACCCTCTACAGAAACTCTACCCAGGGATCCTTTTAAAATTATAAGTATGTCAGTTCTGCTGAAAAAGATGACATGACAATATACATTTTCCATGGGGTTAACTAGAAACATCCAGTACACTTTTTATTCATTCAACCAGATACATGTCCTTTAGGATCTAGCTCTACCATTAGCATGACAAGAAGACTGCATTTTTGTGCTATGACTCTGCACTATGGGTCACTGAAAACTTATAAGGTCATAAAGCTAGGTATCAGTGCATAATCCTGGCATTCTTAGTCTTCATTCGATTTATACAACATAAAAGATTGTATCAGTGACCACCACAAATTCAGCTCCCCACAGATAATACTTTAAGACCTCAATGACCCAATGCATGGCTAAACATTCCTTTTCAATTGTGGAATACTGCTGTTCCTGCTCATGTAACTTCCTGATGATATAACCCACAGGATGCTCCTTCCGTATACCATCTGCGATAGTACAGCCCCTATGCTAGTGGCAGAGGCATCTGTGTGGACTTCAAAAGGTAGATGGAAATCAGAGCTGATCAATACAGTGGTCCACTGAGGTTAACCCAGTGTTTGTAATGGACTGGAGGACAGCAGTCAGGTGTTTTATATGGGAATCCCAGTCAGGACTGTAGATGACTACATTATCCAGATAGGTCACTGAATATGCTGTATGGGGTCTTAATATCCTATCCATATACCTCTGAAATGTAGTTGGGGCTCCATGGAGACCAAATGGCATGGTGTTAAACTGGCAAAATCCTATCAGGGTACAAAAGGCCATTTTGTCCTAGGATTTGGGGGCCAATGGTATCTTCCAGTACCCTTTTGTAAGGTCTAGAGTTGTACTATATTGTGCCATCCCTAGCTTGTCTAAGATTTCATCAATCCTGGGCATTGGATACCCATCGAATGCTGATATTGTGTTAACCTTCCTAAAATCCAAATACAATCTGATTCCTCCTCCTTTTTTGTCTACAACCACCATAGAGGAAGACCAGGCATGGTTGGAAGGTACAGTAATGCCATCTGTTCCATTTTCTGTACCTCTTGTATAACTTTCTGTCTAACCCACACTGGCAGTCTGTAAGGCTTTATGTGTATGGGTCCCCCTTGTGTTACAGTAATGGAGTGCTCAACTCTTTTAGCTCTCCCTGGGGTATTGGTGAAAACATTCTGAAAGCTCTGCAACACACTTTGTATTTCACCCAACTTATTAGGGTTCAGCTTAGGATTTATCTGGACTTTCTGTAATTTCCCTGACTTTTCCAATCTTTTGTATGCTATCTCTAGCTCTATTTCACCTTGCTCTAGATGTATGTACCAGGATGGGGTTGGTTTCTCAAGCCACATATGTAGCAGATTGGCATGTTATAACTTCTTGGGGGGCCTTTTCCCTGGCATCTCTACTTCACAATTCACCAGTTCTGTCTGTTTTAGTATTGTGTAATGCCCTTGCCACCTCATCAGTAGTTTCTTGTCTGAGGAAGGCAACCAAAGTAAAACTTTCTGCCCAAGCTGGAATGTCTTATTCTGGAGCTCTTTGTCATACCTTTGTTTCTGTTCTCCCCAACTTTGCCTGCTGTTCTGATGGGCAATTTCTACATATCTCACCAGTCGTTTCCTTAACTGGGCCATGTAGTCAAGGACAATGATATGCCCCCCACTTTTTCCTTCCTTTCAATGCTTCTAGATGACATCCAGGGGCCCTCTGGGATTCCTCCCATATAACAAAGTAAAAGGAGATAACCCTGTAGATGCTTGTGGCACCTCCCGGTAAGGAACAAAAAGTACAGTAAAAACAAGTCCCAATTCCTGCCCTCCTCCTGCACAAACTTTTTCAACATTTGCTTTAATGTTTTGTTGAACCTTTCCACAAGTCCATCTGTTTGTGGGTGGTAGGGGGATGTCAAACAGATGACACACCCAACAGATTGTACAACTCTTTACTCTTTTAAAATCAGTGCATAAAAATTACTACCCTGGTCTGTCGGGATTTCCTGAGGGATACCCATCCTGCTAAAGATTTTAGCTAGCTATTCTGCAATTCTCGGGGCAGTGGCCATGTGGAGGGAAATGGCCTCAGGGTATTGGATAGCATAATCACATAACACCAATGAAAATCAATTTCCCTTTGAACTTTTCTCAGGTGGGCTCACAATGTCCATTGCCACTCTTTCAAATGGGTTAGTAACAACAGGCATGGGCTGCAAGGGGGCTTGATCTCTTTTCTCTCATTTTGCCACCCTTTGATAGTTAGGACAGGTACAGCAGTATTCAGCCAGATGATCATGTACAGTGGGCCAGTTAAACCTAGTTAACAAATGATTCAAGGTCCGGTCCCTACCCTCATGACCTTCCATAGGGATATCATGGGCCTGATAAATCAGTTGCTTCCTATATTTCTGGGGCACTACCAGCTGATCTACCACATCCCCTGTTTTGGGATTGGTACATTCTCTGTATACTAAGCAACCCTCAAGTAAATATTTTTGGGGTACCTTGTTTTACACCCTGTCCCACCTGTAAAAACCAAGGGGTTTATGTGGTGTTCAAATTTTGCTCATTTTGCAGATCACACCTTTTAAAACAGTCACAAAGAATGGTGGTATGCCAACATGTGAGTCAAGCCACTGTTGCTCCACTTTCCCTTTCTCCATCTTTGTTCTTCTCTTGCCTGGTTCCCCATACAATTCATCATCAAAAGGAAACACAGTGGGGAATTATTCTCTTCGTGCCTGTGCCCTAGTAGTTACAACTACAAAAGGTTCCTTGGCATTTGGGGTTTTACTCATTCTTTCAAATTCTGAATGATCTTGCCCAATAATGACTGGCATGGGGAGCCTGGGTACAAGGCCCACAGTCAGTTCAAGTGTCATTTGCACCACTGTTATTTGTCAAGAAGTAGTTTGATATCTATGGACATCCCCATGTACACAAACAACAGCGGTGTCAGGGCCTTTCAGTTGGATACCATCCACTATGTCTGCGTGGACCAAGGTCTGGTGAATCCCTGAATCAACAAGCCCCATCATCTGCTTGGTACCAATTTCTATGGTTGCTGTATATTCCATGTTGGCCAATGCCAAATGAGCTGGTTTCCGCCCTTTGTTAGGACAGTTTCTGGCAATATGTCCATTCCCCATATGATAATGGCATATAACATCTGCTGAACATAATTTGTCCCTTCGGTCAGGCTTCCATTCTGGTTGAACAGTATTTGGATTAGCAGTTCTAGAAAAAGGGAGGGCTTCTTACCAGAACAGCTGTGGTAGGGTTGGTTCCATGATACCCTCTAGGCTTGAATGGTCAAGCAGCCATGTAGTCCTCTGCAAGGATAAGTGTTCTTTCTGCTGAATCCGGCTTATGCTCTTTAACCCAGATCTGCACTTCTTGGGGAAGGATTTGAATAAATTGTTCATTGATTATGAGATCCACAATCTGGTCTACAGTCTTGATGCTAGACTGTAGCCATGTGTGACATAGTTCTTTTAACTCATTATACCCCGGGCAGCCATTTTGTATCAGGAGAATCAATGGATGGTTCGGACTTCATATGGAGCTATTTGAGTACAATGAGTTAATCTGGCATGTGGCCTCCCTTGGGGTGTCCATTGATTGCAATTTCAGGGACCAAAATATTTGTCGGTATGTTTTGTTATTAATATCATATATGTGTGGAATTCCTTCTTTAAGCTGATTAAAGTTTACAGCATTTCATCCACTCAAATAGTTGTAGACCAGCTGGGCCCTTCCAGTCAGATGGTGCCAATTGTATCACCCATTGGTCTCTGGCCCATGCACATGTCCTGGCAATATGTTCAAAGGCTGTCGTGTATGCCTCTATATAATCAGTCTTAGTAAGCATTGTCAGCTTACTGTCCTTTGGGGCATTATGATCAGCATGCCCAGGGCCTTTGGCGTGGATAGCTCTCAATGTGTCTGCCAACTCTGTATCCTGTCTTCTCCGATCCTCATCCCTCTGTCTCTACATTTCCAGCTGTTTGATGCACAGCCATGTCAGGAGATCACTGACCTCTTCTGGCGGTGCATCCACAATATCCTCTCCAGTCTCATGCATGCTGTCCTCAAACTCTGGTTTGGTTTTGCTCCTGGCTTCCAGGTTCAGTCCTGAAAGAGGCTGTTCTCCTATCTTCTCTGCCATTGCCCTGGTGAGGACATATGATCTTCTGACACCAGTTGTGAAGGGTAGTGGGTAAGACAGATGCAACAAACATAAGTAAAAGGTGTAGAATGCACTTTGCAGTATTTATTTTCCAGAAATAAAAAAAATAAAATAATAAATGTACCAAAAGGAAATATGTGATTAGTCCTTCAGTTCAAAATAGTGCACAGTTCCCTCAGTGCACAACTTCCAGGCTTAGTTGCAGCCAAATAGATTCCTAGCACATGAATGCTTGCATGCACTATGAGATGCTTACTCCATGACAGTCAGGTCTCTACTGACTAACTCATAGATACCTAGATACATAGTAACAGTCAGCAGATAAGGGCCCATGGCCCACCCAGTCTGCCCATTTGAGCTTGTAAGTTCACTTTGTTTTGCTAGAAGTCTATTGCCCCTTACCCCTGACCTCGAGAATCCCCTAATGTCTATCCCATGCATTCTTAACTCTCATGATTGTTTCAGCCACCACTACTTCCTCTGCCAGGGTGTTCCACTTGTCCACCACCCATTCTGTGAAGAAATTCTTCCTCATGTCTCCTTTGAATCACCCTGCCTCCAACTTCACCCCATGCCCTCTAGTCCTGGAACATCTTTTCCACTGAAAAATAGCGTATTCCTGCACCCTGTTCCTCCCTGTAAGATACTTGTATATCTATCATATCCCCTCTCTCCCTCCTCTCCTCCAGGGAGTACATATTCAAGTCCTTCAACCTGTTCTCATAGGGCTTGTGATGCAATCCATGTACCATCTTTGTTGCCCTCCTCTGAACCGTCTCTATCCTGTCTATGTCCTTACGTAGGTAAGATCTCCAGAACTGTACACTGTACTCTAGGTGGGGCCTCACTAATGTCTGTTATAGTAGAATTATGACTTCCTTTTTCCTGCTGGTGATGCCCCTACCTGTGCATCCCAGCATAGTATTTGTTTTACCTGCTGTCTTGTTGCACCGTTTCCCTACCTTGAGGTCATCAGAGGTGATAACCCCAAGATCCCTTTCCTGTTTGGTACATGCTATGTCCTCCAGTTATTGGGTACCTCCCCTGTTTCCAGTGATCGGTTAAACAGCTACCACCTCTCTTAATTATTTTAGGACCCTGGGGTGCACCCCATCTGGCCCCATTGCTTTACCAACTCTTATTCCTTCCAGTTCCTTGAGGACCATTTCTTGTGTAAGGGGACTTGTGTCCATTTCTGCACCATTCCCATCCCTTGTACTCTCTTCAGGCCATCTCTCTTCATCTGTTTTGCCTCTAAGGAGATATACTTTTATACCTGCCTACTTATGATGTCAGCATCATGTGACCTGTCTGATTCACAATTCTCTAAATAAACACAGGCAGGCTGACACTTTTGACATAAAATAATACATCATTAGAAAATAGGTTATAGCATTTTTACACATCACATTTTTACAGCATCTTAATTTCCTTAAAATCAGTGTTACCTTCTAAATTGGCAAAAGCCTCTCCTATTCAAATTACATCATAAACTTTGATAATAGTTTAAAAGAACTTGCTTTCTTGGTTGCCTGCCCCAAAGTGGACCCCTAGAGTAGCAGGATGTCTTTTCGGGCCCTGCTTATCCATATCCCAAAAACTACCAAAAAGGCTAGTAGGTGCATTTTAGGGTTATTCAAGTTTTATTACATGCTTTAATTAATGTGGCATTGGCTTTTGGAGAAGAACAGAATAAGAGGGTGCTCTCCACTATTCCCTTCTCTCCACATCTCTTCCACATTATTTAAAAGAGGGCATTTGCTTAATGGTGTTTGTATTGGCTGTACATCTATAGCAGCACCAAGGTGCATGCATAGTTTTACTCTGAATCAAGAAGCTTCCATCAGTGTACCACAGTCTATTTTATTTCCTTGGCAGCTGCTCTCTA
This sequence comes from Neoceratodus forsteri, assembly GCA_016271365.2. Classification (NCBI taxonomy): domain Eukaryota; kingdom Metazoa; phylum Chordata; order Ceratodontiformes; family Ceratodontidae; genus Neoceratodus; species Neoceratodus forsteri. The sequence goes on from CM057458.1 coordinate 1,165,874,376, forward strand.
ACCTTGGTTCTACAAATACCAGGGACTGTTTAAAAAATAAAGCAGCATTTATTAGTATTGTGTTTCATTCTTTATAAGGGGTGCCAAAAGGAGAGACTTAACTAATAGGGATGTTTATTCCACAAGCTGGCTATCTGAGAGGGTCTGGTTAGGGCAGAGCAGCTTCTTATAAGTTACAAATAAAAGTTTCAACTGCAGTGCATTGTACTGCACCATAGAAGGAGAGTGTGAGTGAGAAAGAGAGAGAGAGAGAGAGAAAGGAGTGAGCACACTCCTATTCATCAGTCACAAATGCTCTCCTCTCTCTCACAACAAGCACCAGCCTTTTAAGGGGCACCATAGAAAAAACAAATGAATTAAATGTAACTCAGCTCTCTAGTGAGAGCAGGGAAGCAACACTATTTGAAATCATCCAAGTCTCTATTTAAATGAGTCGCCTAGTAAGCTCAGCATCCATACCAGTTCTTAGATGGGCTGGCGCTCATTCTTTTAAGCCCACAACATCTATGACATTCAGGCCATTTTACTCTGTACTTCAACAAATAAAAGATTTTAAAATACTAGGTGGTATAGTACTACAACATTAACCTGCTTGACCACGCAGTTGTGTGTAGTGCGTAGAACACTTCAGCGAATATTGTACAATTACTTTAGTGCTGCCCCATTTATAACTGTACTACAGTGCTAATCACATCTGACCGAGTAATCGGCTCTTTAAACTCAAGGTCAGTTATATTATCTCTGCAGCTAGCTCCCCCATTCAAATTGGTTTTTCACCTGAAGTCTAAAAGCAAACATCTAATACAATAACACAGCTTGCTTGCCGTTCATCCACACAAAGTAATAGTTCAGCAATGCAAAAGGTTCATTTGCGTGGGCTGGCAGTATAGCCTAGAGGCTAAAGTAATGAGCTGTGAACAAGCTTGGTACATCCAACAGACCAGACCTGGGTTTGATTTTTACAACCTCTACTTGCATACTGTGTGACTCTGAGCAAGTCACTAAACAGTCCAGTGCTCCCAGGTCACCCCTAAAAACAGGCACGTGTGCCTAGTGGGTCTTACTCTGTTACCAAAAAATAAAAACTTCAAACAGATACCTTTTGTCAGCCTACACTGTCTTTCTATTTCTCAAATCATGCTGTATTGTATTGCATTATACAGCTACAGATGCGACCCAAACAGGCGGGGGGGGTGGTAAAGAAAAGAAAGATGAAGATAAACAGAAAACAGTAAAGGCAACTACTGTCAGCTGGCCAACCTGACAGCAGAAATTAATAGCAAAGATAGAAAAAGACAGAATGGTGCTGATACAACAGGCTTTTGGGGGGGTTACAATGATAAAAAACAAGTTAGTCTGAACTTCATCAGATAGGGCTTCCCTATCAGACGAGTGTGTGGAGGGAGATGGGAGAAAAGTGGACATCCTAAACAAACACTTCAGTTCAGTGTTCACAGGGGAAGAGGAAGGTGAGGGACCAGAGATAAGTGCCAGGGGCAGTGGAGAAAGGAAAGTGGACACTAGTCCATTTACAGAGGAAAATGTCATAAAGGAACTCACAAAGCTGAAAGTGGACACGGCAATGGAGATAGACAGGGTGCATCTGAGGATACTGAGGGAGCTTAGAGAGGTGCTGGCTGCACCTCTGACAGCCCTGTTCAACCACTCCCTGGAGGCAGGAATAATTCTGGAGGACTTGAGGAGGGCAGGTGTAGTCCTAATCCTCAAAACTGTTAGCAGGGAAGTGGCTGGCAATTACAGGACAGTCAGCCTGACTTCAGAGGTTGGGAAATTAATGAAATCACTACTGAAGGAAAAGTTGTGGAATTTCTGGAATCCAGTGGCTTACAAGATCCAAGGCAGCATGGATTCACTAGGGGGAGGACATGTTAAACAAATCTGATCGATGTCTTTGTCTAGGAGTACAGGGAATTATATCATGGTGGAGCAGTGAAAGTGGCCTACCTAGATTTCAGTAAGGCCTGCAACACCGTTCCATGTAAGAGACTTGTAAACAAGCTGGGCAGCCTAGGAGTGGGTCCAAAGTTGGTAAACTGGGTAAGGAGTTGGTTGGAGGACAGGAGACAGAGGGTGGTGGTAAATGAAGTTCCCTCTGAGGAAGGGAGGGTTGCCACAGGGATCAGTGGTGGGACCAGTTGTCCTTAATGTCTTTATTAGTGAAATTGCATCGGGGTTAGACTGGATGATATGCCTCTTTGCAGATAATACTAAAATCAGCAACAGGGTAGTGGTGGCAGAAATAACGAAATAAGTTAGAAGAAAACTAGAGGAGTGGTCTAGGGTTTGGTAGCTAAGTTTCAATGTGAAGAAGTACAAAATCATGCACTTGGGGCAGAGAACCCCAGGATGGAATATAAAATGGGGGGAGTGGTATTAATGACCACTAAACAGGAAAGAGACCTGGATGTAATTATAATTGATGACCTAAAGGTTTCTAGACAGTGCAACAAGGCAGTGGAGACAGCTGGTAGGATGCTAGGGTGCATAGGGAAGGGTATCACCAGCAGAAAGAGAAAGGTGGTGTTACTGCTGTATAAAACACTGGTGAGACCTTACCTAGAGTACTGTGTCAAGTTCTGGTGACCACAGACATCTCCAGAAAGACACAGACAGAGTAGAGGCAGTCCAGAGAAAGGCAACTAAAAAGGGTCTTCATTAAAAGCCCTCTGAGGAGAAACTGAAGGACCTCAATATGTACACGCTGTAGGAAAGGAGGGAGAGGAGGGAAATGATAAGAGACTTTCAAATACCCCTCGGGTATTAATAAGGTTCAACATGGAAGCATTTTCCAGCATTTTTTTGACATGTGGTGTTAATCTGTTTTTGTTTCTGTATAGGTAAACTAATTTGTTATTTACCTGGGGCAAAAACTGTAGCAGTTTTCAAGAATGCATGGGATAGGCATAAGGCAACCTTAGTGGTAAGACAATGGGAAGGGAGTAGAGCTGCAGAACAGGTAGGGTCTGTGGTAAAAATATAGGTAGGGGGAAAAGGGCAGACTAGGTGGGCCAAGTGGTCCTTATCTGCTGTCAAATTGTATTTCTCTGTTTCTATGTTTTTAGTAACATTCATGATATGGTCTTGAAAAGACACTGTTTAGTCTTACATTACCCCAAGTAATTAAAACTTGATACTTCCTCCAGATGTTGTCCTTTTGTCCTTTTGTCCCTAATATCACCATATTGATGCTAACTACCTCAAGCCATTTTTTTAGTTCCAAAGACCATAGTTTTAATTTTCTTTTCATTCAGTAAAATATTGTTTTCCAAAATCCATCTTTGTAATGCAGAGTATGCTGGCTGTATTTTCGCTTCTAGGTCCTCTCCAGTCTTTTCAGTATATTAAAGTACTGTATCATCTGCATGCATCATAGTAGAACTTTATTACAGATTTCTGCTAGATCATTTACAAATATTGAAAGAGGGGCAGACCCCGAACTGAACCCTGTGGCAGCCCAGTGTTTACTGTCCTCATTGATGATTTTTCAGACTCAACTCTAACCAGTTGCCTTCTGTTTGATAGATAGTGCTTAAACCAGTTTGAGTCAGCAATAAGGCATGACAAGGTGTGTTACTGTGTAATAACATCACGCCTCTGGTTGTTAAAGCACAAAGCTATAAGCTGAGTGTGTTCAATACCCTAGAAGTGATGTCATTACACAATAACACACACAGCGGAGTGCCTTATTGCTATTATATAATGACTCCTTAAATTTATAATAAAAAGCTTAGCATGAATACATTTGTACATTTATTTTTAGTGGATTTATTAGTGTGGAAGAGTATTTGAACAAAAATGTAGTACGTGATGTAGTCGAAGGCAAAAAGGCGACTGTGAAAATGGCGATGGTTTAACAGCAAACAGAAAGACAGCGATAGTCACAGTCCCCCCTCCCAGAGGTGCTATGAACTCAGAGTTGGTATATTTAGAAAGAAAGAAGTGTGCTGGGGGCAAAATTCCCCCCCACACACACACAAATACACCTGTTGCCTTCTTTCTGGTCACTGTAACTCTGTTGCTGTTTTTACGGTCGCCTTTTTGCCTTTCTCCGAAATGACATGGAACCAAACAAAAAAATTTCCTTTTTTCTGCTTCTGCAGCAGGTGGCACTGTTTACTGTGTGCTGTCCATGCTGTCTGTAGCTCTGTGTTTCTCTCTGCTTGCCCCCCACCCACCCAGCTGTCTGCCATTGTTGGTCTCTGTTTCACTGTTTTTCTTGGCTGTCTTTCATTTCATTATGGTAAGTTATATTGTTGATTTTTGTTTTTCACAAAAAGAAGATTTTGGCAGCAGTGTTTACTTCAGCATGTTTTTTTACTTCAGCATGCCTGTGAAGCCGAGACCATGCCACTCTTTAATAGCATGCATGTGGTAACGTCTGAGCAGAGGATCACAACTGTAGTTTCTTTTTTACATTAGGGTCTTCCGTTAGTTTCTAGCTTTTCTCATTTGTACCAGGAGAACACAACAGGACAATGGTGAAGGTGCTTAGCAGCACTGGTGAGTTGAGATAGGTGGGAGAGCAGAGGACATGTGGGCACATGCCTTACACTCATGAGAAGCTGCTCTGTGCAGTGGTTTGTTTAAATGTGAAAAAAAACATGCTTGCTGCAGTTTATTCAGGAAAGGTGGGTGAACTCTTTATGGCTTTAGTGATCTGATAATGCCTTAATTTGTTTTAAAATTGTTGTGGCTAGCCAGCCCAGTGGTGCTGATGGTTGAGGCGGTGGATGCCACATCTCATGTTACAGCAGTGTCCTGGGTTTGGGAGCAAGCCTGGTCCACTGGGGGTTGGCTGGGGGGGAGGGAGCAGGATTGAGCAGCCATTCAACAGCTCTCCATTCCTGGGGAGGGATCTCATCACCCCCCCATGGTCCCATTGCCCCAGGTGGAGGCCTGATTGTAGTGCAGGCAGAAGGGCAGCAGGCAAGGAAGGGTGCTGTGGAACCACAACATGCATGTGCCTCCACTTGCCCATGTGCGGACGTTGCATCAGGGGAGAAAAGCAGGTGGAAAATGGGAGCTTGGCAGGAACCATGATGGCCCAACCTCGGGAGTGTGCTCTGGGGAGGTGTGAAAGTCAACGCTCCCAACCCTGGCCCTGCCACAGGGTGCAGTCCGTGGGGGAACTGCTGGGTTGGCAGGGTGGGGATGATCAGGTTCAGAGGACAAGACCCTCCTATGGAGGGTCAGAGCTGTCTGCCAGCTCCAAGGAGGTGGAATAAACAGATCACTGAGAAAAAAAATAAGACTGTTGAGGCTGGTAGCTGGGGAGTGAAAAGTTGATCTCTTGTTTGACTGTGGCCAGATTCAATTTCTGTGGTTTATTCAAAGTGGTGCATTCTGAAAAGGAAAAAAAAAAAACAGCATTCTCTGTTTTGTTCCAACATAAAAGGTTACTCACTATTAAAAAAAAGTGTGTGTGTGTGTGGAGGGGCTCTGTGTCTTGCAGGAAGGGTGTGATGTGACAGGGACAGGGACAGGGGTACTGATAAGCATGTGAGTAGTGATCTCTAGCATGCTATCTTCATGTGATCTGGTCATGTAAGTGCCTATCCTAGGTGCAGTGACGTTATTGTCTAATAACATCACTGTCTGTAGGGGTCAACAGTCAATTACGTTCCTATAATTTTTCTTGCCATTGTATAATGTATAATTTCCACTCCAACATTTTATAACTTAAAAATCAATAAGGGATGGTCCACCAGATTGAAGGCCTTGTTCAGGTCAACAATCATCCACCAGTGATAATTCAATGATCCATGTTGTCATATATGGCATTGGTTATCTTGACCAAGGCAAATGCCTTGCTGCACACCCCTCTGAATCCATACTGATCTTTTGTTTACAGGTGCTATTCTTCCAGATGTTTAGTCAATTGGTTGAAAACCACTTTTTCTAACAGTTTTGCTAATGCAGATAAAATGGAGATGAACCTATAGTTAGGAACTATCTGACTATCACCCGAGTTAAATACAAGAGTTACAATAGCTGTTTTCCAACAAAGTGATATCTGATTTGTGCATAGAGATAAATTAATCAAATATGTTACTGGTTCAACTAATTGTTGAGCTGCCAATTTTAATAATCTAGGGAAAAGTCCATCTACACCTAATCCTTTATATCCCTGTAGTTTTACCAGTGGAGGATAAACACCCTTTTGCTACTCTAAAAATATAAGTTTTTGAACAACGTTTCCTATAATCCATATTGTCCAATTTCCTACATTCATGTTTTATCTGTTTTTTATATGTTGTCATATCAATAAAGAATTTATTAACCTCTTTAGTACCCTATGTCGTACTGTGTACGACACAAGAAACAGCTGCACATGGCCATAAAGACATAAGTACTAACACTGTAGTGTAGCATGAGAGGGGTGCTGCACTTCTGAGGTGCCATCTTTCGGATGAGACGTTAAACCGAAGTCCCATCTGCCTGGATTGGTGGTAGTTCAGGTGGATGTTAAAGATCCCATGGCACTTCTCGAGAAGAGTAGGGGGAATTTTTTATTAAGACTGAAAAGCAAACTAAATACACAAGGTGTTACAGCACACCACATCATAATACAAAATTAAACAAGTAATATAAAAGGTAATACAGCATCCAAATGAACAAAAACAAATATCAACATTTTTAAAGTACAAAAAAAGGAAGAAGAAATAACCAAAGCTAAACAAAACTCCCCTAAAACAAAAATATGAGAACATTATATATACAAAAGTATTACTACATACTAAATTATAATACAAATAATAAACAGAAATATGTATTTCATCATACATACAATGGAAAAAATGAAAAACTCTGTCATTAGAGTCCTAAAACCCAAGTAGTAAATGCTGAAAGTCCTCCCCCCTTACTTAAAGAAGCCAGGGATTCTATGAGAGAACCAAAATACCAAAAATTGTATGACAACATACAAAATAAAAAAACAAAGAAAAATAAGTATACAGCATACTTTTTGTCCCTTGTAAACCTAAAGGGAGAAAAAAAATTGTGAAAATAAGATGAAAAACATAAACACAACATTATCCCATACATAGTAAGCTGAAATACCCCGTACATGCATACTACTATATGGCAGTATGTTTTCCCAACTCAAAGCACCTCTTATAAAATTAACTGGTATCCACAACATACAGTTCCATAATATATGGATTCTTCATGTTCCTATATATATATATATATATATATTTTTTTTTTTTAATTAAACCATACTCAAAATCAAGAATACTCCTCACCAGAAAATAATTCATTTCTACAGAAACTGCCACTTCTCATTAATTAAGACCAGAATAAAATAACAGTGAAATTACAAAGAAAAACACTCAGTACCATTATTACTAGTCATAAGCAAAAGTGGAATTATGCAATGACTGAAATGTATCTCAAAATATACCCTACCAACTCATAGCCAATCTATACTGTACCACCAAGACTGGAAGATTTCATATGGAACTGACTTCCTTTCAGTATTTCTATGACTAAGAATTGTAGTAGTAATCATATGAAATAATTGCTCCTCTGTATATTCTAATTGTTGCAGTGTCAGCCTACACCACCCATACCATATATAGAATTTAAAACACACCAAAAATAACCAAAGTGTAACCCTATCATGTTTAGTCCATTTGAATGGAAGAATACCCAAGTATAAAATCGCAGGGGTTAAATCACAAAAGGGTGATGTAGGTCATTTACCCCGTAAAAAATTCCAAAACCGTTTTACAAAAGGACACAGAAAGAACAAATGGTCCATGGATTCCACCACCTCAACACAAGTCTCCCTAGGGCAGTAACGATGTTCTGCACTTTCATGTTTTAGGTTTCCTTTGACATTGAGTTTCCCATGTAGGGAAAGCCACATAACATCCCACATATAAACCGGTATACGGGTAGATGTCAACATTTTCCCAATCAATATTTTATCTGAAATAGGTTTAAAGTCAAAACAGGCTGTATCATGAAAAAAAGTAGATAGAAGATGTGCATATCATATAGTGTTTTCCGGTCATGTTGTGAAAAGTGTTCTGGTACTAAACACCAAAGTTTTATTTTCCCAAAACATACCCTTAAAGTTTCTGGAATATTATACAAAGAACGCTGTTTTGGGATGCATGAATGAGGAAGCCAGAAGGGAAGTATCCCTGCCAAGGAATCCAAAACTCATGGGATCCAAATACCCTCAGATTTCAATAATAATGGTCTCAAGTTTACATTAGCAAAAATTGTGAAAAAAGAAAACAATGGGATTAATCATTTTAATACCCCCCATTTTTTTCTCTCTAAACAGTAAACACCTTTTAATGGGATTCAGTCTACTACCCCAAATGCCTGAAAAAAAACAACCATACATCCAGGTCTCCAGCTTAGGGGGTAGACTAAAAACTGTTGCTAAATACAAAAAAATTGGGAGTAAGAAGGTCTTAATCATATATACCCTTTTTAATTTGGACAGCTCCACTTATTCCACAGTAAAATTTTCCCATATGCAATGTCCAATTTGGAGGACCAATTTAAGAAGGTCAAATCCCCGGTACCAAAAAGAAGTCCAAGAATTGTACAGGTCCCTGTCACAACAGGGATCCCAATTACCATAGATTCTAAAAAACGTTCTAATCCAAAGGGAAGGCATTTACTTTTCCTATAGTTAACTCTGGCTCCCGTGTATTCGGAAAATTCCCAAAGTATTTGTCCCACTAAACAGGTCAAAGGTAATACCCACAAGAAAGCAGATGTCATCTGCATATGCAATACTTTTAATTTCTTCTGAAGTACTAGAAAAAGAAACCCCCTGAATAGCAATATTATCATTAATGCAACGAATTAAGGGGTCCAGTATAAAAGATAGAGAAGGGGACTCAGGAGACATCTCTGTCTAACTCCCCGGGTAACCATGCATGCCTTCCCCATCCATCCATTACAGTATGCTAAAGCTTTAGCATTAGAATAACAAGATTTTATCCAAAAAATAAAAGTACCTGGAATCCGGTAACTAGCCAAACAGTCCCAAAGATATTCATGGTTTACCCTGTCAAAGGCCTTTTCTTGATCTAAACTAAGAATGAAACCAGTTAATTCTCCAGTCTCCCCCCGGGACAAAATTCCTCTTAATAAAATTAACCCATCCGTTATACTCCCGTCAGGAATAGTACAAGTCTGAGAATAATGTATCAGAGTAGATGCACAAAGCAACAACCTGTTATTCAACAATTTGGTATACAATTTAAAATCAGTATTTAATAATGTGATGGGGCGCCAGTTTGAAAGGTCAGTCCTGTCCCCAGATTTATACATAAAAACCACCAACCCATTACCTATTGAATCAGGCAAATTCCCTGAAACCATCATATCCTGAAATAACTCTAGGATTTCAGGTAACAAAACTTGCAGAATCACACAGTACAATTCATATGGAATTCCATCTGTTCCAGGTGCAGAATTATTTTTAACCATTGCAAAAGTGGTCATTATTTCAGATTGAGTAAGTGGTGACACCAGTACCCGTTGATCGGATGATAAAACTTGTGGTAAAATACATTTTTCCAACCAAACCTTATGACCATCCTGGGAAGATTCCTGATGACTAAATAAAGACTGCACATGCTCCTCTATGTCTGTCATAATTTCATACCTTTTGGAACAAAGACACCCCTTAGCATCCTGAATTAAAGACATCCGCTTTTGATATTGTAGTTGAGCACAGAATTGAAATGGATTCATAAAATCCTGTGAACCCTGGGTTCCAAATTTCCATTCCTGTTCTAAAGATCTAAGTCAATTATATTGTAGATCATTCATTTTTCCGTCTGGTTTCTGCTAATTCTGCAAGAATCGTTTTATCTCCTTGGGAAGTTTGAAACACTAAATTCTGAAACTGTGTTTTGTAAATACAATATTGGTCCCTCTTAAATTTCCCATTTAATCTTCCTATGTGTTGAAAGTATCTTTTAATATCTAGCTTTGTATCCTCCCACCATTCCTGTGAAGTATCATATAACATTTTAACTGATTTACGTGCTTCTAATAAGGAAATAAAACCATCCTTAACAGTTGGAAGAGACAACAGTTCCAAGTTCAACCTCCAATACCCAGGACCTTGTTGCATACCATCATAATTAGAGACCGTCAGTTCTATGATGGCATGGTCAGATGGAGCAACAGGACGGGTCCTGGTATTTTTAATCTCCAAGGCAGGAGATATAAACCAGAAATCGATCCTAGTAGCTAGGTTACCTCTGAAATAGGTCTTATCTGGCCTGCCAAAAAAACCACAAGCATCGACCAAACCAGTTTGTGAAATCAAAGCAGCCAGGCAATTGGTATCACAATATAATTTTGGGTTTGAGGACCCCTGTCCTTTAAATACAACCCACAATTGAAATCTCCTCCCAAGAAAACATAACGAGATGTAAACAAATAAGGCTGTATGGTGTTAAAAGCTCAATTCTAGCTGTCTTTGTTTGTGGGGCATATACATTAATAAACCGACAGTGCAATTTATTTAAGGTGACATCTAATAACAAAGCAAGGCCCGGGCTATGTCCACTACCAGTATGGATTGTGCCAAAGGGAATTTAAACAAATTCCAACCCCACAACAAAGATCCTCTCCAATAGACCAATAAGTCACTCCCCATTTCCAGTCCTACAGAGGCTCTATCCATCTCTCGTCTGCTATGTAATTGAGTGTCTTGAAAGAATACCACATCATTAAAAAAGGAATTAAATAAAGCATATACCAAAAGTTGTTTTCTATCTGACTGAATACTGTTAGTATTTAAAGAGGCCACAGTAATACTAAATAACATATCCATTGCATATAAAAACAAAAACAAAACCCATTAAGTGTTTAACTAAAGGAGAACTAATTAATCCTGAAAGAAAAATTGAAAAACATTAGGATTTCTTCCTGACCCATTTACGGGAACCCATCCTAGATTTATTTTTTGGAGGGATAGTCAAATCTTCTGTAGAACGCTCAGTGTCTGATCCTTCATCCGCTTGAGAAGAGTGAACCGAAACTGAGTCTGATTCTGTACCTACATCAGGTTCTTCAACCTGCAAGATGGAAAAGGTGTTTTGCACTGGGAGATGGAAGACTTCTGAAACAGATGCTGCAGTTTTCTTCCGTAAACTCCTTCTTCGATTATTAACTACAGTGAAGGCACCTTCTGGTGGAAGGAGGGGAGGCATAGAACCTGCATCACCAGATACCTCTAGTACTAACAGTTCTGCCTCAGATGGAGGCATGTGAGAAACCAAAACAGAAGTGGATAAGGCCTCTGAAGGGGGATTAATAGGCCTTTCAGGAGGTGCCCTCTTAGGTAGGGGAGGGCCCATATTGTTTCAAAGCCGATTTTAATGCAATATTCAAATAAAAATCCTGAGTGGTATAATCCTTGTCTGCAGTATTATGGGCTGCCCAAGGACAATCCATAAAAGAATGCTGTTCCTCACAAAGACTAAACTTGGGAGAATGATGACAGTCAGTCATGATATGCCCCACTTCCCCACATTGAGCACATTTCATTGTATCACAGGTTTGACTCAAATGTCTACTGGAACCGCATTTATAACAATGGCCTGGCTGTCCAGGATAAAAAATGAAACCCTTGACACGACCCAGGTAAAAACAATTTGGTAGATGTTGAAGTCCATCCTCCGTTTGTGGTAAAGTCACCTTATACCTCCACCCTCCATTCCAAAAACCTTCAGAATCTAAAATTGGTTCCAGATTCCCTTGTATTTGACAACGTTTCTCAGCCAGTATGAAATGTCCATAATATTCACCCTTCATTTCTGAATAAGACAGTGATCACTTTAAAGTTTGTTTTGTTAAAGGTATAGCTTGAAAGTGGGTCCAAGCTAGGTTCATTTAAACAGGGCATACTTCATCCAGAAACGATTCAGGGATGTCAGGGGAATGAAAACTTATGTCATATGTAGATTCTCCCAGAGTATGAATCAAAGCATACACTTCCGAGGGAGAAAACCCCAGCATCTGCTTCAATAGCACTTTCCCCACATAAAAGCGGTCTGGCATCGTATCTGCTGGTCCTAAAAACCGCAGCTGAACTGCATTCCTGCGTTTAGCTAAAGAAACAGGTTTTTGAAATAAACTAGCGAAAGTGGGAGCTGTCAGTGCTGGGGTTACTGACTCATTGTCAGGAGGTACTATAGGAATAGATCCCAGTGCTTCTTCTGACTGGGGGGAATCACTAGCCACAATAATGTTTTCCATAGGCCCCTGCTGTGCTGGAGACTGTATAGGGGAGAAGGAAATGTAATCTGCTTGTGAAATGGGCAAGTCCATCATAACCATCTCTGCATCTGTATTAGCAGATAAAGTGTGCCCTGAAACAGGGTCTAAGGCTAGCACATATGGTTTAGTAAACAGGACTGTATTAAGCCTGTGCATATTGTGTGAGAGGCCATCCACAGTTCCCCCAGTACCTCCGTGACCTCCCGAACCAGGCGGAATATCGGGATCCATAACCCACTGACCTGTTTCTGTTTGGATCCAACCAGCTCGTTCCAGTGCCCATTCCGTGACCATGCCAAATCATGCTGTGAGTGATTTTCCAATCCTGTGTCTTTGCCTGATGTAGTATCCTCTATTAGAGGCCGCTGCAAAAACTTTTGCTGTAGATGCCGTAGAAGGTGATGGTGAACCTTGAATTGAACGTTTCCTTTTTTTTCTTCAGCATGCAGTTTAGTTGCTCTGTAATCAGTCTCAGCCTGTAATAAGAGGTCCTGTTTCACACAGACCACTGCGTCTATATCTTCATTGCCCTCCACAGGTATGGGGCCTGCTCCGGGACTTCCTGTAACACCTAGTGTCACCATCGTAGAGGAGTGTAGCAAAACTCCATTTTCGGTGGATCCTCCACCCATTGCTATCACAGCAAGCAGCGGGGGCTCAGGAACGATATGCTGGCCACCCTGAGAGTGCATTCCAGCCGTACCATGTTCCCCGCTGAGCCTTGCTAACTCACCAGCCACAGCATGTCCTCCTCCACTGTCCTCCTCCTCCGCCATCTTGGTCCCACTAGAAAATGAGTCCCCCCCTGCTCACAGGAAGCAGGAAGTAGGAGAATTTCCCCGGTGTCCTGGCTAAATTTCCCTCATTCACCAAAAATACCACCAACTGCTTAATCTGGTTCAAGGTTGATTGGCATTCATCTGTATGCCCCTCCCCCGGGTCATGCCTGAAAATAAGCAGGACTTGTCTAGTGCACTTACCCGGTCAACAAAAACTAAAATAAAAAAAAAAATTTGTACATCTGGCCATAAATCTCTCCAGTGCACTGGGGATCTGCTGTGATTTACAAGCTTTGACCCCTGGGGGCATGAGAGCAGATGGCAGTCTCACGATCCTGGGGGTCTGGAATGCAGCAGACATCACGTCTTTGCAGAAGCATGCAAACATGTGGCTTGTCTGGGCTTGTCTGCTTTCACTTTCTCCTGGACTGCACTCTGATAAGCGACAGTGTACCAGAGCACACAGAGGTTGCTACAGTTGCTAATAAAACTGATTGATAACTTGCTTTTAAGTTGCAAATCAAGGACCTGCAGTGTCCTGAAAGAGATTTAGGCCCAGATATTCAAAAGGGTTGTGCCATGCGCAACAGGGTTGCGCATGCGCAAGTCCTACATTGCGCCATTCTGCGATATTCAGCAGGAGGCAGTTGTGCCACTGAAAACAGGTTGAGCAACAGCACAATGCAAATGAATGCATGCTCAACAGGAGGGAGGAACCATGCATAAACTGCACAACCCGATATTCAGTCGGGTTGTGCAGAGATGTCTGGCGCAACCCCAACCTGTGCCTGCACAACTTTGAGCCAAAAAAAGGATCAAGTTGAGGGCCACCCACGGGTGAGCTGCTGTGTGCAGGGGCAACACAGCAGCTGCCACCCTGGCTGGCCCCCAACTCAGTCCCTGTGTCCTCTCACCAGCCCGATGCGGGCAGAACATGAAAAGAACCCCCACCCAAACATCTCCCTAATGCCCAATCAGGGCAGAATGTATACTGACACCCCCAGTGTCCGATTATGGGCAGAATGTATAATGACAACCCCGCGAAACATCTCCCAATGCCTGATTGTGGGCAGTATGTATAATGACAACCCCCACATCTCCTGGTGTCTAGTGTCCCCCACCCCACCCACCCACTGAAGCCCCACCACCCCGCTCCCCTGGCGGCCGGGCAGCATCCCACCCACCTGCCGCCCTGCCACCAGCGACTGACTGTCGTGAGTGAGGCTGCCGCCCGATGGTGTAGAGCTAGAGCAATGGGCATGCAGCCCATACTGTACATGACAGTCCGATTTGTGAATGATATCAGTGAGATGGGTTGAAAGTTAAAATAGTCCAAGGGGTCCAAAGATTTCTTGAGTAGCAGGGTAATAATGGCCTCTCTCATTGTAGGGTGTAGAAATCCCTCAGCATTCGCCTCCTGTATGGTGTCTAAAAGTGGAGGAGAGATCTATTCTGCAAGTAACTGATATAAATCGTAGACTGAAGCCTTCCCCTTTGCTAGTTAAGTGATGCTCTCAGCTTTTCCATGGATATGGTTTTATCCATCTCCTGCATCTGCTTTAGATTCAGTTAAGGGAACAGACAGAGCCAATGAAGGCTAGTACCACAGGATCTGGTGAAGTGCCTTTGGAGAGAGTCTTGGAGAAGTACAGGGTATGGTAGAATTGCTGAATGACCATATTTACCTCCAGGGGTTTTATTAAAATGTCCCCTTTTGTAGATCTGAGAGTGTGAATTTGGGAGTTTGAATTCTGCTTTCTGAGGTGATAGACCAGGAGTTTACCCCCTTTATCCACAGATTCCCAGAATCTGTCCTTAGCTCTGAATAGCTGCCATTCTGCCTTTCACTGCATGATGACATTAATCTTGTATTTAAGCCCTGTAATGAACAAGTGAAGGACAGTCGTGGGAGATCAGATATTTTGAATTGGGCATCCAGAGTCAAAAGCTCCTCTTTGAGCCTGTCCAGCTCTTTCCTCCACTTACTGTTTTGAGCTGCCATGTAGGATATTATACAGCCCCTTAAGAAGACCTTAAAGGCCTTCCATACCGTCCCCACTCCCACTTCTCCAATGGAGTTGAACTAAAAAAACATTTGGGTCTGGGCATAATCCCATGTGCAGAATTCAGGGTCCCAGTAGAAGCAGAGGGTTACAACTCCACCTTGGAGAGGGTGGCTGCATCCTAGTCAGAAGAAAGAACATACCTATCAGGGCATGGTCTGAGAAGACCATGGACTCAATCCTAGTATCGTAGATTCCAGCTCAGGCAAGACAGAGGTTATGACTGTTGATCCAAGTCAGCATGGGTCAGCTATGATGAGTGGTGATCTACCTTTACTATCTGTGAATGGCCATCCACTATGAGATGTAGCTGTGGGGAAGAATATGGATGTCAATCTGGACTGTAAGCTGACACTAGAACAACAGATGTCAGTGGTAGTCAGGAATGTCTTTTATTGCTCCACAATTCATACACTGTTCTGGTGGATAGTGGTTCCTCTATGGAGGCACCTGCAATGGAGACCAAGGAGGATGCTGGGAACCTTCACAAAGGAGACCCATAGGAGGGTGGCATGGGACCCCACGGGTTAAGGAAACAATTCCTGGTGGGGGACTCAATCATTAGTGGGGTAGAAATGGGTGAGGAAGGGGAGAGGGAGGTAAGGTGCCTGCCTGGCACCATGGCTAGGAGGTACAGGAAGCGAATCCTCAGGATCATGGGAGCAGCTGCAAGAGGAGGGAGCTGGATGTCATTGTCCACCTAGGGATAAATGACCTGACTAGGAATGGGATCAGAGTAGTGCAAGAGGAGTTTGTAGAGTTGGGGAGGTGCCTTCGACAAGTAGCACATACGGTAACCTTCTCGGAGGTGCTGCCTATTTATGGCAAGAGGGATGCTAGGGTACTCCTCAACAAGGAATTCAATGAATGGTAGAAAAACTGGTGTGGAGCTCAGGGTTTTGGCATCATTGGGGACTGGGGAGCCACCTGGAGGGATGCAGGCCTATGCTGGTGCAATGGTCTGCATCTGTCCAGGGGTCAACCAGGATCCTAGGTGAGAGGTTTAAATGCTTCATTGGCAAGCATTTAAACTAGCCAAGGGGGAAAGGTGCTGTAAAGGAGCAGGGAAATCCCAGCCTCCCCAACAAAACACGGTAATTAGTGAGGTAAACGTAAACACCAATGTAGAGAAGTCATTAGGGAGAAGGACAGAGGTAAATGTAAAAAAAAGGCAAAGGCAGTAAGACCAGGGATGGGACTAAAAGGGGTAAGGCCATCAAAAAGTGGAGGGTGATGAGTACCAATGCCCATAGTCTGTGTAACAAGCTTCCTGAACTAGTGACCTAGATGGAAGAGGGTTGCCTGGATATTGTGGCAGTCACAGAAACATGGTACACAAAGAACCATGACTGGGATGTCAACATACCAGGATACACAATCTACAGGAGGGACAGGGAGGGTAAAAGAGGAGGAGATGTAGCTCTCTATATAAAGGAAGAGATCAAATCAACAGAACTAAAGAGTAAACAGGGAGCAGATGAGGCACTCTGGGTCACCCTGGAGACAGGAAATGGCACCACAATGTGCATGAGGGTTGTATACAGACCCCCATCTCAAAGGGAGGGAATGGACAAGGACATGATAGAAGGCATCCTTATAATGGCAGAAAAAGGGGAGATATTGTTGATGGGGGACCCGAATATGCCAGATGTTAACTGGAGCACCTTTGCTGCAGGAACATCCAAGAGCAGGGTCATTCTTGATGCCCTACAAGGGGCATGCCTCAGACAGCTGGTATTGGAACCCACTTGGGAGGGAGCAATCTTAGACCTTGTACTCTCAAATGAGGACGGAGAAAGAATCTCAGATTTAGAAGTGAGTAGCCATCTGGGAACAAGCGACCACCAAACAGTGTGGTTCATGATAAACACAGCCATGCAATCAAGCCATACAAAAGCAAGAGTATTGGACTGTAGGAGGGCTGACTTTGGGAAAATGAGAGAGTGCCTCGGAAAACCACTAGGAAACAGGCAAGAGGGAGGGGTGGAGGAACAATGGGGAGTAATCAAAACAGCCATCACAGAGGCAACAAGCCTTTGTGTAAATCAAATCAACAAAACGCAATGAAGGAAAAAAACGCTATGGTTCTCAAAAGAAGTGGCAAGGAAGGTTAAGGAGAAAAGGATAGCATTCAGGAAATATAAGGAAACACAGAAGGAGCAGGACAGATAACTTTATCAGTTAAAGCAGAAAGAGGCAGGGAAGGCAGTCAGAATAGCAAAGGCCCAAACAGAGGAAAGGATAGACAACTTTATTATGAAGGGAGATAAGGCCTTTTATAGGTACATTAGGGAGCAAAGAATGACCAAAGGAGGGATACTGAGGCTTAATAAAGGGGAGGAAATGTGGGCAGAGGGTGACAGTGAAAAAGCAGGGATACTGAATGAATATTTCTGCTCAGTATTCACAAAGGAAGAGGGGGAGGTACCTAAACCAAATAAGAGAAACACTCTGAAGATGGCGGTCGATACCAGTCCATTTACAGAAGAAAGGGCTCTGAAAGACCTAATAAAACTGAAGGTGAACAAAGCAATAGGGCCTGATGGGGTTCACCCAAGAATTCTAAAAGAACTAAGCGTAGAACTAGTGACACTGCTGACTACTCTCTTTAACAAATCATGGAGGATGAGTTGGTACCTGAGGACTGGAGGAGGGATGATGTGATTCCTCTTCACAAAAGTGGGAGCAGGACAGAGGCAGGAACCTACAGACCAGTTAGTTTGAACTCTGTGGTAGGGAAAATGATGTAATCATGTCTGAAGGAAAGAATTGTTGAGTACCTAGAGGCCAGTGGGGCACAGAACCCAAGGCAGAATGGGTTCATGATGGAAAGGTCATGTCAGACGAATCTAATAGATTTCATTGACTGGGTGACCAAAGTAGTAGACCAGAGAGGGGCTGTGGACATGGCCTACCTAGATTTTAGCAAGGCATTTGACACAGTCCCACACAAAAGATTAATAAACAAGCTAGCCAGCCTTGGAGTGGGTCCCAAGGTGGTAGCCTGGATAAAAAATTGGCTAGACAACAGGATGCAAAGGGTAGTAGTAAACGGAGTCGACAGTGAAGAAAGGAGGGTTACTAGCAGGGTACCACAGGATTCAGTACTGGGACCGGTCCTTTTTAATGTCTTTATAAGTGATATTGCAGAGGAACTGGAAGGGACTTGGCAAAGTTGAAGGACTGGTCAAATGTATGGCAGCTCAGATTTGATGCAAAAAAGTGCAAGGTAATGCACCTGGGAAACAAAAACCCAGGGGAAGAGTACACAATTGGGGGGTGAGATACTGACAACAGTAAAAATGGAAAGGGACCTGGGGATAATTATATCAGATGACCTAAAGTTGGGCAAGCAATGTGAGAAGGCAGTAAAGAAGGCTGGCGGGATACTGCATAGTAAGAGGCAACAATAGTAGAAAACAGGAAGTTGTTATCCCTCTGTACAGACAGTTGGTGAGACCCCATCTGGAGTACTATGTGCAGTTCTGGAGACTCCATATCTGCAAAGACATAGACAGAGTGGAGGCTGTCCAGAGGAGGGCAACCAAAATGGTACAGGGTCTGCATCAGAAGACATACAAAGAAAGACTAAAGGAGCTTAATATGTATACCCTTGAGGAAAGAAGGGAGAGAGGTGACATGATAGAAACTTTTAAGTACCTCACGGGACTCAACAAAGTCCAAGAGGGTTGTATCTTTCAGAAAAAAAGATGTGCAAGAACAAGGGGGCACAATTTGAAGATAAAGGGAGGATGGCTCAGAGGTAATGTGAGGAAGTATTTTTTTCACAGAGAGGGTTGTGGATGCATGGAACAGCCTCCCTAAGGAGGTTGTGGAGTCAAGAACAGTGGGGGAATTCAAGAATGCATGAGACAGACATAAGGCAGTCCTAGTGGGGGGTAGGAGGAAGTAAGCTGTTGGTTAACTAGTATCTGCAGCTTATCTGTTAGGTAGGAAAATGGGCAGACTAGGTGGGCCAAGTGGTCCCTATCTGCCGTTAAATTCTATGTTACCATTTTTGTAATATTGATGGATGAAACCACATCTTGTGCCGGAAACAACAGCCCACATCTTTGTCACCTCCAGAATGCTCTTTACTTAAGGTTATCTGGAGACTTGATACAATGCCTGTAATTGATCCAGAATGCTGTGGCCTGACAAGTGATGGGAACTTCTTGAAGGGACTACATCAAGCCTGTGCTGCATGGTCTGCACTATCTGCCTATATGGCAACATGTCAAGATAGTCTTAACATTCGGCATCTTACATGGTCTGGGCCCAAGCTACCTGATAAATCTCTTGATATCTGGCAGTATAAATTACATGTTAGAGTAACAAGCTGAGCACGAGCTTAGTACATCCAGCAGACATGGGTTTGATTCCCACAACCTCCAGCTGCATACTGTGTGACTCTGAATGAGTAACTTAACCACCCCAAAACTCCATAGTCATCCATGAAAACAGATACTTGTGCCTAATGGACCTTACCCAGTTAAGAAAGAAAACAAAAGAGTCTTACAAACCGTCCCACTCTATTAAATAGACCCGTGCAGGCATTCAGGGGACAGGGCTTTTGGGGTTGCTGCTCCACTGATTTGGAATATTTGACCTGAAGAAATCAGATCTGCCCACACAATGTAGACCTTTCAGCAAAACGGAATGCTGACCTGTTTGCTCAGGTCTTCCCTGATTAAATTAGTGAAATTGTTACTGTTTATTCACATTGTAATTGTATGTTTTTACTGTGTTTATGCTGCTTTTATCATTGTGACATGCCCTGAAAATGTGGATAAGGCACCATATTAATAACATTTCCTTGCCTTGCTTTACATCTGTGGTCATGAATGCTGCAGTCAGAAAAAAAAAGATAAAGAAGACTACCTGACTGAATATAGCGCTGAGGACAGAGAAAATATATTGAGGCTGCATGCAACCTCCATTTTGAATTTCTGAGTTAGTCATTTTGTTTTTAAATGTTTCAACTTTTTAAATGTTTTATATCACACTGTGCATACTTTAATGGCATTTCTGATACTTTAAATAGCTAAGAGACAGTTTAGAAGTCAAGCCTGATATAGGCTGACCCAGAGTCACTGAGGTTTAAGGTGCTGGACGCCACACCTCGCACCACACCAGTGACCCGGGTTTGGGAATGGACTCGGCTCAGCTGGGGGAGGTTAGGATTGAGCATCCAGAGAACTGCTCTCCTTCGGGGAGAAGGATAGCTCTGTGCACTGCTGACTGACACCTAGTGGTGGCTGGGTGTCAGTGCAGATGCAAGCACGAGGAGTTGGTCCATGTCCAGGGTGACTGGCTACCTCCATGGAAGTGAAGACAGCTACCTCACCCATTGCATGGACATAGGTCATGGGAGGAAAAGTTGAAGAAAAAATGGGACCTAGCAGGACCCATGATGGCCCTGATTGCTCCTGTGTGGTGGCCTCAACTCTGAATTACTTTTCCTGGAGGGGTTGGCACTCCTTACCCTGGCCCCACCATGGGGACATTTTGGGGGGCAGCCGAGCAGGAGTGGTCAGAGGATCCGTAGGTTGTACCTCTCCAATGGAAGGGTCATAGCCCCTGCCGGGTCTGCGGAGCTGAAGGAACAGATCTAATAAAAAAAAAAACACTGATGTGTAGTGTGCTCAAAAAGTGATGACATTGATCTGACAAAGTCATCTAATTCAGTGGGAAGGGGTATAAGAACCCTCCCAACAGTCTTCAATGTTACCTTTGTTAAAGCACCTAGATGGTGCAATACAGTGTTAGGTATTTTTTTCTGGCTGTGGGGAGTTCCAATAATATGTATTATGGCTAAACAAACTGCTTGGGAGGGGCACAGCAACATTAAGTGAGAAGCCTGGACCTTGGCTGGAAGAGAATTTCATAGGACAGGAACCAAGCTCATAAAAGCTTGGTCTACTATATTTCTAGTATTCTACAGTTAAGTAATCATTAAAACATTTTGTTTTTTAGCCATCAGATGATATCTACTATATATCAAGAATCATGGGAAACAACTCTACCATCACTACAATCCAACTGAGATTTGAAGATCTGAGAAATATGATGTACTTCTATTCAGTTTGTTCAGTTGCATTGTATCTTGCTACAGTGTTTATCAATCTTTTACTTATTTCTGTGGTTGTTTTTAAAGAAGGACTCCATGAACCTATGTATGTCTTTTCCAGCAACTTATTGTTTAATGGCATTATTATCAGCACTGCAATCTTATCTAAATTAACAGTTGATATTTTATCAGAAACTAAAACTATTTCTCTTTTTGGTTGCTATTGTCAAATTTTCTTTATTCATTTTTTTATTCTCACTGAAATGGCACATTTGACAGTCATGGCATATGACCGCTACATTGCAATTTGTAACCCTTTAAGATATTCTGCCTATATGACTGCTACGAATATTTGCCGACTTTTAGCATTTCCATGTCTGTATTCTATTTTGATATCTGTTATAGGAATTATTTTATGTATAAGACTCCCGTTGTGTGGTTTCTCCATAGAAAAACCTTTATGTGATCATTACTCTGTTTTAAAATTGTCCTGCATTGATTATTCCATTAATCACTATTATGCAACAATTGTAGCTCTAGTTAGTGGTGTAGTTCCACTGTCAATTATTATATATTCCTATGTACAGATAATCCAAATCTGTTTACAGACTTCAAAGGAATCCCATTGGAAGGCTCTTCAGACATGTTTCACACACTTAATAATCTTTTTTATTTATATGATTGGTGTTCTTTTTATGGTAATACAACATCATTTAACCTCAAACAATGTTCCTCAAAGTCTGCACACATTCCTGTCATTAGAATTCCTTATATTACCTCACCTTGCCAATCCAGTCATTTATGGACTGAGAACTAAACAGATTAAAATGGCAGTAATACAGTTAACTACCCATTTAACAAATAAGATATGCACAGGGAAGGTGCCTAATGATTCAATGATTATAGTCAGGACCAATCAAAAATGTCTAAATAAAAAAGACATTTTTGACTGCTCCAGTGGAGGGGGTGAACAACAATAAAACAAGTTGGACAAGGAAGACATTGAAAACCTCACATGTAAACAAACACTTCCTTGGTTGAATGCAGACACGTTGCACATTTTTAAATCACCAGCAAAGTTGGTTCAAATGCATGTTATTCATATTTGTGAAAAATGTATGATTTCTGTGGCTGAATTGACAGACTTTGGCAGCAGATTTATTTTAAACTTAAAAAACCTTCCCCCACACACTGTGCTGTGAAACCACGCCTCTCCCTCCACCCAAGAATATTAACTCTTATCAAAATATCCTCCCTGCTAGCACACTCTCCCCCTTTCCCCAGCAATCATCTTGCCTTCTGCTTCAGCTGTAAAAGAGAACTCTAGCCAGAGCTGATAGGGCTGTGAAAAGCTACCAAGTAATGAAAGTTACACGTGTGTGTAGAAATTATTCAATGCCCAGGTGTAACTTGGCCATTTTTTGGAGGTGTTATTACAAATTTTCAACATGGCCTTTTCTGGACCCCTTCTCATGATCACTGCCAGTGTCATTTTGTTCAATTGTCCCAAAAGGTGATTACACAGAGCAAATGCACTGTTCTGCACCACAGGTGCAAAAACATGTTTTGGGCAGGTTGTGGAAAATGATAGCTGTACTGTTTTGAAGGAGGTGTGCACAAATGGCAATGTTTAAAATGTGGAGTGAAAATATTACAGATTGGCAACATTAGGATTGTGCGTAGAAACTGTACCATGCATGCTGGTATCGCAGTAATTTTTGGGAATTTTTTCACCAAATTTGCAACATGGGCTTTTTGGGACCCCACCTCATGAGCAGTGGCACTGTCATTCTGTGAGTCGGTCCCAAAAGGTGATTCCACACGGAGAGTGCAAAATCACCTTTCAGGACTGAGTAACAAAATGACAGTGATTGTTTTCATGAGGTGGGGTCCCAAGAACCCCATGTTGAAAATTTGAGGCAAAAAGTCAAAAAAATGGCAGCGATATCAACATAAGTTGAAAACCCCATTGAATGGCTGTATAGCACACTTACTGTACCTTTAATTCTTCAGTTTGTGGTTGGGCTTTGAAGACTGCAGACATGTTCCGGTCCAGAGAAGATGACAGCGCAGACCTCTGAAGGTAAGTATGGGATGCGGGGGGATGGGGAGGTGGGTGCTCAGTGGGAGGGTGTGGAGGTGGGAGAGGAACTGCAGCAATGACGAGGGACTGTTTTTAGTTTCACAGGGCAAAAACCCGACAACGAGGGACCTTTTTCTAATTTTCAGAAAAAAAGAAAACAAAACACTTTGGCACACTGGGTTGGGCTCCCAGTATGCCACATGAGAATCATCATGTGGATTGTGCACCCCAATGTCAGGCAGTACTTGGGCAAAGGGTACCAGAGACTAAAGAAATTTGACTAGGGACCGTTTTCTACTTTACAGGAAAAAATAACTTTACTGAAAAAAACACATACACACACAGGGGTGAGCTCCAAGTGTGCCACATGTCATGTCAAGCATGACTTGCTGGAGCACAGAAAATGCTGAATGGCAATTGTGCCATTCGAAACATGGTGGCACAAGCAGATCTATGCATGCACATGACTCTGCACATGTGCACGAGTCATGCGCATGTGCAGTTCATGGTGTAACAACTGAAATAGTATGACTGTTATTCCATTGTCCAATTGGGGTGGAGGGGTTTAAGCTGTGTTGGACTTTTGGAAGGATACATCCAAAAGTCCAACAGAAGGAGTTCTGTGATCAGCCATTTTCAGAGGTACAGAACTCACTCAAAATAACTGTAGGTTCCACCCACAGCCCTAAAAAGGTAATCCCTTCATTCACCTGCCTGCTAAATACAGTCTCTTCCCCCCACCCAAGTTACACTGTTTTTCATTTTTACTTCTAGTCCCCAACCCAACTCCCCTTTGAGCCTCACCATCCTTTTCCCCCAACCAGTACCCATAAAATATAGGCTGTGAATAAAGAGAATGGTTCTGTCTCATAAAATGGCATGAATGAATGAATAAATGCTGATTTCTTTGCTCCTAGTAAAACCTGAATGTTTTAATTCTCAACCAATAAAGTTTTGCTTGTAGCTAAGATATCATCATTCATTCAATAATTCAATAAATACATTATTATGAGACAGGAGTCAGGACTCGGCAATGAAAAGAGTAGAGAAGATGGTGAAGAGCTTGCACCAGAAGTTGTACAAAGAGAGATTTCAAGACCTCAATATGTATACACTGGAAGAGAGGAGAGAATGGGGAGATATGATAGAAACATTCAAGTATTTTAAGGGCATAAACGAGGTGCAAGTAGGAGACATCTTTCAGTACAGAAAAGGTACAAGAATGAGGGGCCATGACATGACATTGGAGGGGCAGGATATGGGGGTGGGAGAAAGTTCTTTTTCACAGAAAGGTGGTAGATGCATGGAATAGCTTGCCCAAACAGATTGTGGGAGCAAGCACAGTGAGAGGATTCAATCATTCATGGCATAGGCATAAGGGAACCTTAAAGGTGGTAACGAGTGGATTAAGTCAATGATCAAGTAGGATCAGAGGCTGTTGATACAGGTTGGGTAAAAAGGCAGACTGGATGGGGCTAGCAGTCCCTATCTATCATAAATTTATATGTTTCTATGCTAGATGCTCTGCACCATGGGACCATCTTCTTTATTTGTAGGTTAATATTTTGTGACTGCTCCAGGGGGAGGAGGGTACTGGGAATCAGAAAGAGTTCGGTGGTGGACTGGGCATCAAAATGAAAGGCAGTGAGACTTGGGTGGGGGAGAATGTGGGGAGTGTATTTGACAAGCAGGTAGGGGGAAGGTATTCCCTATTCTTTTACAGCTACAGCAGCAGATGCAATGTTTGTTTGGGCATGAGGAGATGAGGGAGGACAATGCCATTGTGGGGAGGGGTGTTTGAGGGGGTAATGTTTCACGACATCAAATTTGCCTTGCTGTTCTCCATTGAAATGGCCTTTCATCAAGCAGATTTTGACAAATCCAGCTGATAAGTGACAAGGCAAATTGCAGTCCCTAACTCCATGAATTTGCTGAAATTCGTAGATTTTGTCATGGAGCGAATTTTGGCATTTTCACATACAGTATCTATAGTAGTGTAATGGATTCCTCAATGCTTGAGAAAAAAACATGATAACCTTGAAAGGTAAAGTCAGGATTTACTCTTCTAACAAAGCAACACTGAAAAGGTTAGTACTTTGCCATTGGACTAACCAACAAAACTTTACATATGTTGAGTGTCTCAGTGAAAGACTTAACAATCTTTGTCTGGAGAAACGTATTGCCAGTACACAACACACATTATCTGCATACGACAAGAGATGTTCAAAACCTCATGCACTTTATATCATGTCTAACTGACTCTTACCTTAGTCCTTGCTCCCCAAATTTTAATATATAGTTTTGATTTTTTTGTTTGGTAATTTCTGTATTTATCTGGGTACCTTTCTATCAACTAAGTCACTTTGCCTTTTGTCCTGTGCATTTGATTAATTTAGTATCAATGTGTAACGTTCTCTGGCTTGCACACTCACGATTCTGTACATAGTTTAATGTGGTGTTTGTTGGTTGTTGTGTTTTTTTCTAAATACAAAATAAACTTAATTAAAAAAAATCAGTTTGTTCAACCACGAGATGGTATTATTTCCTCATATACCACACTTTGCCATCATTTGTTTGATATAATACTGTACATAAGGTTGAATGCTTTTTTCTGTGTCCTATGTGTTTCTGTACTGTAGTGGTATGTTAGTGTTATTTTGTAGGGACAGCATTGCTTGGTGAGTGTGTATCGTGTGTTAATTTGTTCACCAGGTGTTCATGATACTTTCATTCAGTGTAATTCACTACTTCAGATCATAATACTCTAATTCTTAGCCAAGTTAAGTCATAATACCCTAACTGGCAACTAGTTGAGGCCATAACACCCTAACTGGTAGCTAGTTGAGGTCCTTAATCCTAATAGGCAGCTAGCTGGGCCATACAGTATATCCCAAGAGGCAGCAAGTTAGGGTCATAATACCCTACTTGGTACCATCATATATGGAAAAATAAATGAAGGCTTTTCCAATGGGGAAAAGTGCCTAACCATATCTATCTATCTATCTATCTATCTATCTATCTATCTATCTATAGATAGATCATTTTTATATAGCTGTTTGGTCCCCATTACCTCCTCCTGTCAACTGGCAACAGGGGCACATATGTACTTTTTTATAGATTTTCTCCTCTGCCCCCAACCGAGGCCCTAGCACATGGCTATGTGAGTATGTGGAGGCATGCTACACACACCATTGTGCAAGCTCAGCCCCTTCAACCTCCCACAACTGTTTGCCACCCCCTCTCCATCTACACTGCCCACTTGACCTCCACCCAGTGGGAGGGAAACTATGGAGGGGTGGACAACCCACCCTCACCACTCTTGGGAGAGGGAGCTGCCCATCAGCATGCTCAAGCCTGCTCCACCCCCCCACGCTGTCACCCCATGGTCATTCCCAAACCCGGGTCGCTGGCATAACGTGAGGTGTAGCTTCCAGCATCCTAACCCTCAGTGCCACTGGGCCAGCCCCAACCATATATTTTTATATATTCTCTTGCAAATAAACTTTGTTAATGGACCATTAGGGTTCCAGCATCAAAAGTAGGGAAATGTCATCTTAGGGTACCCAACACTAACACCCCACCTCCACCCTTGGTTTCCAGCCCTAAGATTCAACCCCCTCCCTGCTTGCAGGAATGGGCATGACAACCCTAATGCCCACCCCATTCCATGAGTAAGTCAGCTAAGATTAGTTTAGTATAAAAGAATTATTTTTTTAGTATAAGTGAATTTTTCTGGGTTTTTTTTTCCCCAAAGAGCTGAAGCACTTAGATGGTTTGGAATTCCTATCTAAAACATGCAGGGTAGAAAGGGCCTGCCTCACAGGAATGCCTTCTACTGTTCTGGTGAAAGAAATATTACTCCAGTCCAATGTTATTAAATTTAAAAATTTCAGCTTATGATCATGCTCTGTAAGCACTTCAACATAGCTATATGAAACTATCTTTTTACGTGAGGGAAAATATCATTTTTTGTTTTCTGCCATCTGCTTTACCCTTTTTTTCACAGAATCAAAATTTCAAAATCCACAAAAATGATATCTTGCAGAGAGCCAAAGACAACTGTCTTGCTCATCAGGATTCTGTTAGGTGGATTCTGCAGTTATCTGCTGAAGAAATTACCCCCAAAAAGTGTTTTTAAAAACATTTTAAATCCTTTTTCATGACTCATATCCAAAAATATTCATGCTAACTCCAAATGACAATCACATACAAAAATGTCCCTATGAATCACTCTCCTCTTATTGCTTAACATTTTGTTGGTGTCTAGTGGCACTCCTCACCCCTCAGTCACCATTCCCTTATTATTTTATATTTCCCTCATTACTAGTTGTGCCACCCACCCTCTGATCGCCCTCGCCATAATGATTAACTATTTCCCTGGTGTCTAGTGGAACCCTCTCACCTTCCATTCATTGTTCCTTTGATTATTGTATGTTTTTCTGGTGAATAGTGGCACTGACACTCTTGGATTGCCATCCTCATTGACATTTTTTCCTTTTCCTGGTGTCTAGTGGCACCCTCATTTCCCTTATCACTGTCATATATCAAATAAAGAAAATAGTCCCTCAATGTCTTTTTTTTAATCTGTAACAAAAGAGAAAGGTCACTTGCTGATCTGACCCCCCCGCCCTGACCTCACAATCAGCAACCTCCACCCACACATCCCCCACACCTCCCACAGACCCTCACCCACCTAAACAGATCCCAGGGTGAAGATCCACCTTCTGATCAGAGACACGTTCTGCTGCTGAAGCGCCGACTGCTATATGAGAAAGTAAGGTAAGTGTGGTTCATTGTATTTCAATGGGGTTTTAAACTGTGGTGCAAACCTTTGTCATTGTTTGCATATTTTTACATCATATTTTCATAATGACCTTTTTGAGACCTCATCTCATGAACAATGGTGGTGGAATAATGCAAATCTGACCCAAAAGGTAATTTCACAGTTATTTGGTGAAATCACCTTTTTGGAGGGATTTGAACATTTTCACTACCCTTGTTCATGACACAGTGTCATTAGAAGGGTATGTTGAAAACCTGGGATCAAAATATGTACAAATGACAAAGTTACTGTATATGCATCTGTTGAAATTTTTTATGCTTGCTCTTAACTTTGGTAATTTTAAATATTTTTTTTACCCCAAATTTTCAACATAGCTATTTTTTACACCACCTCATGAACATGACAGCTGTCATTTTTTAAATCCTGCCCAAACTGTCCATTCACAACTGTGGCATGGAATGATGCTGTGGTGGCACGGACTCATGTTTTTGCTGGGATTGGAAAATGTTCAGTACCGGGTACATGAGGTGGAGTAATAAGAAGCCTATGCTGACAGTTTGGTTGCTGATGTCCTACAAATGGCAGCGCAGGGCCCAGAGGCCCCAGCACTTCCACTGGGTTCCATGTAATAATCGAGAAAAAAAAATTGTGATTTCAATAACTGCTCTTACAGAATGGCGATTACACATTTAGTGATGTCATATCACAGCAAATCAAGGAAAAGCACAAGCACTTTAACAGAGCTTGATAGTTTACAGGACATCCAAAGAAATGCTGCTCTGTTACAGGAAGCACTCATTTTATACCCTAACAAAGATTCAAAGTACAACTGATTATATGTCAGGATGTTTGTGACAGCACAACAATATTAGTCACAGAGCTGGGAGGGGGGTCCACAAAACATAGTGTAAGCTACCACAGCTACTACAGCCAGTTCTACATTACTTTTCTTACTTGCTTGTCATACTATTTCTTAATTACTTTTGGTTTTTGGGTGGCTCGCCGTACTTTGTTTACCTTTGTTCCCTTACAGTTCCTCAAGCATGGATGACCCAACTCTGAGCTACTACTTCCGCCTTGCCTTTCCCTAGCAACCAAATTGTAGCAATTAACAACAAATAGTGCCCAGGTGCCTATTGTAAAATCAGTATAAGTAGTGCCTCACAGAGATTAGCAGCTATGTGGTCTCGAGGGCCAGAATCTCTCTCTGCCCTCCCTGAGCTGCTGGACACCAAATCTACCAGGTACGATCTTCACTCAGAGCTGCACTTTTAGTGGATGTACAAATGGCTGCTGAGGAGCAAATTTCTAATTTTGGAGCCAAGAATAACTAAGGACTTCTACACTGACTAAACCAATTTTCTGATATCAGTCGCAACAGCAGTACAGATAGTTTTTGGCTCTGTGTTTTTTAGTGATTTCAGCTAGAGTTGATGTTTATTTCTTAAGGTTACTTTAAATGGATTTATCCATTTGCAAGTATTTATGTCATTCCTAAGTTAACTTTAAGTACTAATCTATTTGTTTTCGGACAGTCTTCCTGTGGCTTCTTGTGCTACACAAGCTACTTAAATGAGTTAAAACTCTGTAGCCCTGCTTTTAGTCTAATTTGGTTTAAGCGGTATCTGCATTAACCTGGGAAATTTCTCAATTAACTTGCACCACTGGCTACCCTGTTTCTTATTGTAGCAAAAAGAAGCCAGAAGGGGAAGGAAGGAAACATATTCAATTCAGTGCTTTAGAGGAACTGGTAATTGCTATTTTTCTTTTAAACTTAGATTGTGGGCTTTTAGTGACACTATACTTTCTTTGTTGTCTTTACTTATAATTGTTTTTGGGCTGTTGAAAATTTAAAACATAGTGGTGGTGTAATTCTGTGCTGTCTTTAATTGCTGCAAATTCCCCCTCCCCTTCCCCCAACTCTTAATTATATGCCCTGTTAAATCTGATTGACAGGAGCTAAACACAGGGTATAGTAAGGGGTGTGAAGTAGGAGAGGCATAAGGGGGAGGAAGCCCACCCTCAGCACGACAAGTGTTTTGACTCATTTATTTATTTATTGGTTTCTTTTTCTTTGAAAAAAAATCTGAGGATCAGTGGCAGGATTTTTAGTACAGTAAATTAATAAAAAGGGAACTAGGAGAGCTTCAGCAGCAGACAAGTAGTGGAATTGTAGTATAATGTGGGGAGTGGTGCAATGCACTGGCTGTGGGGCAGCCATATTCAGGCAGACCTTCTGGACACTGAGGTGCTGCCCTATCTGCATGCATCTCTCTGGACTGTGGGATGAGGTAGCCAGACTCAGAGTGGAAGTAAACTGGGTCAGGAGTACCATCACCCTATCCAGGGACCACCCAGTCCAATGCAACTGCCTCAAAGGATGCGGAGAACGAGGAGCACTTGGATGACAGTGGGCTCAGGAGGTTAGAGCAGTCAGGCAGAGGCACATCCCAGATCCTATTCCACTCAAGAACTCATATGCCACATTGGCAAATGAGGACAACTAAATAGAGGTACCAGAGAAGTGGAAGGAAAGGATGGGAGGTTAGCCAAGGAGTGACTTCAGCAGGAAAGCAATGGACCCCAGAGGAGGAGGAAGTGAATCCTGGTGGGGACTCCATCATAAGAGGGATCCAGCTAGGAACACAGGAGGGGGAGGACAGGAAAGTGAGGTGCCTACCAGGTGCCACGGCATGGAGGATGGAAGGAAGATCCTGGGATCACTGGGAAGACAAGATGGGAGGGTGAGCTGGATGTCATTATCCACCTAGGTACTAATGACCTGGCAAATGGGGAGCCAAAGGAAGTTCAGGAAGAGTTTAGGAAACTGGGTAGGGTCTCAAGCAAGTAGCTACTTCTGTCACTTACTCAGAAGTACTACCTGTGAGAAGCAGGAGAGCATAGGAGTGCATGCCCAGGAACTTTAATTCATGGTTGAAGAACTGGTGCTGTGAGGAAGGTTTGGATTCATTGGTGACTGGGGACCCACCTGGAGGATGGAGGTTTGTTCAAGCCTGATGGCCTGCATCCATCCTGGAGGGAATCAAGCACTCAATGATAAGTTTAAATGCTACATTGACAAGCATTTAAACTAGTAAAGGGGTGGCAGGCCAGCAAGAGGGTACCTACTTGCTCACCCCCACAGCTAGCAATGGAACCAGTGAACCAGAGGAGTGGCTATCTCTGCAAAGCAGTGTGCAAAAGATGGAGATTAGTGCCCAAGAGGTGGATAAGCAGAAAAGGGCAAAATTCAGCAGAAGGGCAGACAGCAAGGAGAACCAGGATAAATGACAACCAAGGAAGGGTCTGGGTAGAACAGTGAAACAGTCTAGGAGGTTAAATCATGAAAGCCATGTGTGCAAATGCCAGGAGCCTTAGCAACAAGATGGAAGATCTGGAGGCTGTCATGGTACAGTCAGACCTGGACATTGTAGCCATCACTGAAACCTGAGTAATGATAACCATGACTGGGAGATGGCCATACCTGGCTACAACATATTCAGAAGAGACAGAGCAGGCAGGAAGGGAGGAGGAGGCACTGTATGTGAAAAATGACATAAGGGCCACAGAGATCAGGAGGACAAAATGGGAGAGAGATACTGTGGGTTAAGCTGGAAACGAAAATGGGGACAGCTATCCGCACAGGTGTGGTCTATAGACCACCAGCCCAGGAGGAAGATACAGATAGGGAGCTGATGCTAGCCATCCAAGGATGGCAGACAAAGTGAGGTAGTACTGGTTGGAGACTTCATATTCCAGGCGTGGACTGGAGCAACCCAGCAGCAGCATCAACTAGGAGCAGATTTATCCTGGACTCCTTCAGGGTGCCTTCCTCAAGCAACTGGTCATGGAACCAACTCAGCAGAAGGCAATATTGGACCTTGTGCTCACAAACAGAGACAGTGTGATGGGGGTAACAGTGGGGGAGCACCTGGGAAACAGTGACCACCAGTCATTGTGGTTTGAAATCACAGAAAGAGCAGAACCAAACCACACAAAACACGTATCCTGGATTTTAGGGGGCAGACTTTGGGAAAATGGGAGATACTTGAAAGAGGCATTACAGGAATGGGACAGGAATCAGGGGTTGAGGAACAGTGGGCAGTATTTAAAATGGGGATTACAAGAACAACAGAATTATGTATTAAGCAGGTTAGCAAGAGGAAAGGAAGAGGAGACCATTATGGTTTCCAAAGAGGTAGCAACAGTGAAAGCCAAAAGATTGCATTCAGGCAATACAATAAGACACAGGCAGAAAGGGATAGGAGAAGTACCAGGAGAAGCAAAGGGAGGCAGGAGGTCAGTAAGGAAGCCAAGCTCAGACAGAAGAACACATTGCAAAATCAGTGGGTAGAGGGACAAAACCTTTACAGGTACATACTTGAAAAAAGAAAGACAAAGGGAGGGATAGTGAGACTGAAGGAGGATGGGGCGCGTGGAGGATGACAACAGTAAAGCTGACATATTGAGCAGGTATTTCTGCTCAGTTTTACTGAGAAAGAGGAGGGTAATGGGTCTGAAGGAGTACAAGGGGTGAGAATGGTGCAGAAATGGACACAAGTCCCTTTACACGAGAAAGGGTCCTGAAGGAACTGGAATTAATAAGAGTTGATAAAGCAATGGGGCCAGATGTGGTGCACCCCAGGGTCCTTAAAGAACTAAGAGAGGTGGTGGCTGAACCTCTGGATCTCCTGTTTAGCCGATCACTGGAAACAGGGGAGGTACCCAAAGACTGGAGGACAGCAGATGTAGTCCCCTTATACAAAGTGGGAACAAAGAGGAAGCAGGGAACTACAGACCAGTCAGCCTCACCTCGGTAGTGGGAAAGATCATAAAGCACTACTGAAGGAGAGATTGGTGGAACATCTGGTTGTCAATGGACTACAGGACCCAAGGCAGCATGGTTTCTCCAGGGAGGTCATGTCAGACCAACCTCGTTGAATTTTTGACTGGGTGACTAGGGAGGTGGATCAGGGAGGGCAGTGGACATGGCCTATCTGGAATTCAGCAAGGCCTTTGACACTGTGCCACATAGAAGACTATTACAGAACTGGGAATATGGGTGTGGACAGGACAGTAGTGTGGTGGGTAGGTAACTGGCTGGGTGGCAGGACACAGAGGGTGGTGGTAAATGGCTGTCACTCCACAGAGGGAAGAGTGACCAGTGGAGTACCACAGGTATCAGTGCTGGGACCGGTCCTATTCAACATCTTCATCAGTGACATTGAGCAGGACCTAGAAGGCAGAATTTCACTGTTCAGCTGATGACACAAAGCTTTGTAACAGAGTAGACACACCAGAGGGTGTAGACAGAATGAGAAGTCTGCAGAAACTTGAAGAATGGTCAGGGGTTTGGCAGTTGAAATTCAATGCAAAAGTGCAAGATAATGCATATAGGGCACCAAAACCCTGGCACAATATATCAGTTGGGGGTGAGGATATAGCATGCACCAAGCAGGAAAGGGATCTTAGGTTGTCATCTCTGATGACCTCAAGTGGGGAAACAGTGTGACAAGGCAGCAGGTAAAGCAAATAGGATGTTGGGATGTATAGGCAGGGCATCACCAGCAGGAAAAAGGAGGTCATAATTCCGCTATACAAGACACTAGTGAAGCCCCACCTGGAGTACAGTGTACAGTTCTGGAGACCATACCTACGTAAGGACATAGACAGGATAGAAAGGTTCAGAGGAGGCAACAAAGATGGTGCATGGATTGCATCACAAGTCCTATGAAGACAGGTTGAAGGAACTGAACATGTTCTCCCTGGAGGAGAGGAGGGAGAGAGGGGATATGATAGAGACATACAAGTATCTTAGAGGGAGGAACAGGGTGCAGGAAAACACTATTTTTGAGTGAAAAAGATGTTCCAGGACAAGGGGGCATGGGATGAAGTTGGAGGGAGGATGATTCAGAGGAAACATGAGAAAGAATTTCTTCACAGAACAGGTGGTGGACAAGTGGAACACCCTGCCAGAGGAAGTGGTGGGGGCTGAAACAATCACGGGATTTAAGAATGCATGGGATAGACATAAAGGAATTCTGGAGGTCAGGGGTAAGGGGCAACAGACTTCTAGGAAAACAAACTGAACTTACAAGCTCAAATGGGCAGACTGGGTGGGCCATAGGCCCTTATCTGTCGACACTGTCTATGTATCTATGTATCTATGTAAATCTTTTTTTTGCTCTGGAGTCTAAATTTCATTTAAAGGGGTATCTGCATTAAACAGGGAAATTTCTCAGTTAACTGCACCACTGGCTTCCTTGACTCTTATTGTAGCAACTCGGTTTAAATTAATTCCTCTAGTCTGCTGAGGCACACATTTCTCCAGTTTGCTTAGGCACAAATCCAATTAAACTTATTTCTCCAGGCTGCTTAGGCACTCCCCCTCTCTCTGCCTATACCTGCCGCTATCGTTCCTGTTAAATCCTGGCTGTTGTACCCTTTCTCTTCTCAGCAGTTGCATAGTTATGAGGGCATTGAATCTCTTCCTGCCCTCCCAATGCTGCTGGACACCAAATCTACCAGATACGATCTTCACTCAGAGCTGTGCTCTCAGCAGGTGTGCAAATGGCTGCTGAGGAGAAACTTTGCCCTACCGATGCTTCGTGTGGCTACCCCACTGCCCCCAACACCACCCTTGGTAAATAACTCCCTATATACTGAGGCTGATGCTCACATGACATCTAAAAAAACCAATCAGCCTAAACTCCCATCTGCAGCTTATCTCTGCTCACCACTAGACATTATTTAGGGAGTTGTATTGGCTTAAACCTTCAGTAAGAAGAAACTTACATTTATTACAGTTTATGATTAAAGTATGGAATAGGGAGGTCCTTGATTATATTATTGATCTTTTTTAAGTTAGGAAAGTAAAGGAAGGTCTGAGGACTTCTTTTGGAGCCCAATTTGTCTTGATTAAATGTAATTTGAATGTAGGAATGGAATAAATCTCCCTCAGAATTGAGAGGCCATAGATCTAAAAGTCATAATGTAGAATTAGTAAAATGGTACACATCTGTACCAAACTATATTACAACTAGCACTCTAATTATTGATTTTTGTTTCTGATTTTTTTTATTATTTTATCGTGTAACTCTGTCCTTGTATTTTAATATGGAACTTCATTGGAAATGAGCTCTGCTCAATTGAATGTATCCTTTATTCTTATGAATAAAAAATGATTTACTACTTACTACTACTGTAGAGGTCGATCTCCTGCATTTCTCACCTAACTTGCAGCACTAGTTCTCGATATCACTACCTGTGCTCCCCCTACTCCCCTGTCTACAGACTCTCACACATCCATCAGACTTCTGCACCATGGCTCTTTTCCACATCTCTGTTCTCATCCTCTGTATAGACTTGGAGTCTCTATCTCCCTCCATCTACTCAGTAGCACCGGACTGTCCTCAACTAGTCCCCCCTACCCAACTCCATCACCTCCATTCACCTCCTGCCTCCCATTGTCCACCATCTATCCTGGACAGCTGCCTCGTCCATACTACCCCTTAGCTTCTATGCTGGCTTGATTGTTCTGAAAGTCCAGCCCCCCCAGACTACCTCAATTCCTCTAAACAACTCTCCATCCCTGACAGTGGCTTTAGGTTAGCCCTATCCAAGTTCCTGGTAACCATGCTGCTGCTGATGGCAGGGGATATGGAACTGCACCTGGGTCTGGTCCCCAACCCCTGCAGTTCCCCCATAGCCTCAGGATAGCCCATTTAAACATCTGTAGTCTCCTCCCTAAAATTGCATTGTTCCAGCCAATTGTTCTAACCCTAAAACAGGAGATTCTTATTGTAACTGAGACCTGGCTAAAACCTCACACAAGGATGCATGCACCTCAGTCCCTGGCTACACCGTAATTCATCACAACCAGCTTAGTGGCAAAAGGGGCAGTAGCATTGCAATGTATATCAATTTCACCTTTTTAGCAACCACCGTGCTGCTACCCCTCCCAACCTCAGAAGCTATAGAATCCCTTATGGTAAAAATCTCCCTACCTCACACTGCCCCTATCTTATCTACATAGCTGACTGCTACTGCCCCCCAGATTCCCCCCGTATCCTCTATCAAGGACCATCTTACAGTCCTCAAATCCCACACCCCAGGTGGGGAGCTGCACATCTTGGTAGTCTTCAGTATAAATTGTCTCACCCCCTCCTGCTCTAAAATATGAAACAAGGTGGCTGCACTAAACCTGGCCCAACTGCTCATGAAACCCACTCACCTGAATCCCAAAACACAAAACCACTCCCTGCTAGACTCGTCCCTCACCTCACAACCTCATTGGATAATCTCTGCTAGCCTCCCACCTGACTCCCTAAGTGACCACTATCTAATATTCTCAATAATGAAGGTCTTCAGGCTAAAGGCCACCCCCCCTCCCCAGAGTCTGGCTTGTTAGATCCTACAAATCCCTAGCTCTTGTGTCCCTTCTAAATTACTTTGCAAACATTGACTGGACTGCCATCTCTCATGCCTCCTCCTTATACCTTGTGCTGGACTTTTTCAAGACAAAGTTTCTTTCAGTCTGGGACTCCTACTCCCCCAGACATACCCGTATATGGGGGGCTAACCTGCCTTGGATCTCTACTGATGTCATGACCAGTATCAGAGCCAGAGACCAGGTGCAGAAGGCCTATAAAGCTACCAGCACTTACCCAGTCTACCAGAAATATCACACTTTTCGGAACGCATGCACTAGGCAAAACTGCCATGCTAAAGCAAACTACATCCGAGCCACTTTCCTATCAAATATAAACAACTCTACCAAATTCTGGAAAGTGATTCAAACTCTCTTCTTCCCACCATCCCAACCCCCACCCTTGTCATTAAGTTGGTCAACATCACTCTAGAAGACCCGTTAGCAGTAGCAACTGAGTTCAACTCCTTCTTCACAAGCTGCACAGCATCTCTGCTGTTCTCTCTCCCTCCATCCACACCATCCCAGCCCACCCCTCCACGATCTTCTCAAGCCTCCTCTCAAGCTTTCACCTTCCAACAGGTCACCCCAGCTGAAATTTATAATGCCCTTTTTACTTTAAACCCCTCCAAAAGCAAATGCCCCTCAGGTTTGGATGCAAAGATTATCATCCTGTCAGTCCCAGCCATTGCCTTCCCACTGGCCTCTCTTTTTAACCTATCCATCTCTCTAGCTTCTATCCCAGCAGAATGAAAGCATGCCACAGTCATCCCTCTTCCAAAGGGTGGCAAGCCCTCCTCCCCAGGCAACTACTGCCCTGTCTCCCTTCTCCCCACTCTAGCTAAACTGCAGGAATGCCTAGTCCTCTCTCAGATCTCCTGCTACCTTGACTCTACCTCTTTCTTCACTCTGTACCAGTCTGGTTTTAGGAAGTCCCACGCCACTACCACCTCCCTCCTAAGGCAAGGCAAGGCAAATTTTATTTTTCTGGCACCCAATCCCAGAGGCTCTGGGTGGCATACAAGAACAAAGGAGTTTAATTTAATATACAAAATTACAAAATATATCCTCATACAAACCCATAACTATTTAAAAATCCTCTTAATTTTAAAAAGGACTGATAACACTAATATCAAACAGAGTCTGAGAAGGCCTGATTAAACAAACAAAACTTCAGGTGGGTCTTAAAAACCTCCACCGGTGGGGCCTCCCTCACCAAAGGCGGGAACGAATTCCACAAGACCGGCCCGGTGACACTAAAAGCTCGATCGCAGCAGTTTTCAGTCTTGTCCTGGGAATCATCAGGAGGCCCCTCAATGAGGACTGGAGGGATGAACAGAGACAGCAGGTGTAAGAAGGTCAGCCAGGTAACAAGGGCCTAGTCCATGTAGGGCCTTATAGATGAGTAAACCCACCTTAAAATGCACCTTCCATTGAACTGGCAGCCAGTGCAATTCACGCAGCACCGGGGTGACGTGACAGTATTTTGACTGACCTGTCAACAACCTGGCAGCTGCATTCTGCACTAGCTGCAGTCGATGGAGGGTGCCACTGGAGACCCCGAGGTAAAGCGCATTACAGTAGTCCAACCTGGATGTGACAAATGCATGTACCAAGGTGGGGAGATCCAGGGGCAGAATCAGGTGCCTAATCCTGGCAATGTTTCTCAAATGAAAGAAACTTGCCTTCACAATGGCAGACACCTGATATTCCATCGTCAAATCGCTGTCAAATATCATGTCAAGATTATGTACCTTGGTGGAAACCTTCAATGGGACAGACCATAGAACAAGTCCAGAGTCTGCCCCAGAGGGCAACCCCACACGCTTCCTGTTCGACTCCACCACCAGTACCTCCATCTTATTGGGGTTCAGTTGCAATCAGCTGGAGGCCATCCAGTCATTGATCTCTGCCAGACAGTTGTTTAATACATCCACTGCATCTGATGTTCCTGGGGCAAAGGATAAGTACAGCTGGGTATCATCAGCACAACAATGAAACCCCAAGCTGTACTTCCTAATGATCTCTCCCGGGGTAGCATATACATGGCGAACAACATCAATGACAAAACCACACCCTGAGGTACCTTACAAGACAGAAGGCTAAAAGATGAGGAAAAATTCCCCATCGGCACCCTCTGTCTTCTGTTTGTCAAAAAGGACTCATATCAGTGAATGACAGTGCCGGTGAGTCCACAGAAGTCCCTTAGGTGGTCAAGTAACACCTGATGGTCCACCTTGTCAAAAGCTGAGGAGAGATCATGTAGGATGAGAATTGTCCCTTTCCCTTGATCTCTCGCCCTGAGGAGATCACTGTGCACCTGAACTAATGCGGTTTCTGTTGAATGTCCTGCACGAAAACCCGACTGGAGTGGCTCATGGATATCAAATGCCATGAGATGATCACCCAACTGACATGCCACAATCTTCTCCACAACCTTTCCTAAAAATGGAAGGTTGGAGACTGGTTGATAATTTGCCCTGATGTCAGGGTCCAGTGATGACTTCTTCAGGAGGGGTCTCACCAGCACCTCCTTCAAAGCGTCTGGGACAACCCCCTCTGACAAGGAACACCAGACAATCAAGGCGAGCACCGGACCAACAGCGTCGATGCATCCCGCTAAGAAACGTGTTGGCACGGGGTCCAGTTCACAATATGTATGCTTCAGTTTCGAGATCACCTCAATGACATCAGCCACCTTCACTGGTTTAAACTCCCCCCAACTGGGTGGAGTGCTTTGTTGACAATCCAGGCGACCACTGTCGGCCATAGTATGGGCCACTGGCGGAATTCCCTGCCTCATGGCGGACACCCTGTCTGAGAAAAAATGAGCAAACTCATTGCACAAGGCTTCAGAAACTGCTATTTTCAGCTGAAGACAGGCAGGATTTAATAACCTGTCCACAGTCTGAAAAAGCATCTCTGGTCAGTATCTCCCAGCAGCAATCTCCCTGGACAGGAATACTGCCTTCTTACGGTTGCTCCCGGTACACACCATAGTGTGCATGCAGGGTCAGTTTGTCTGCTTCCAGGCCGGACCCCCACCAGCAGCGCTCCAACCTCTGACCCTTGATCTCCAATGCCTTGAGCTCCCCATCAAACCAAGAGGACCTCAAGTGAGAAGATCTGGGTCATACATGGACCAGTGCAAGGGAGTCGAGTGCCTCAGTCACTGCCCTATTATAGGCATCAACTGCCTCACCCACACCTCCCCCGCATGCACTGTCCACACTAGATAGGTTTGCCACCACCAAAAAAGCCTCCAAGGTCAAATCCCTCAATGGGCAGTAGCTCACCAACTCTGCAGGGGGAGGGACCTCAGAGGGTGCCCTGAGCAGGAACTCCACCATGCAATGATCAGACCAAATGACCCGATCAGTCTTAAGAGTCTCAATCTCAAGCCTCAGCAAGAAAACCAGGTCCAACATGTCCGCCTTGATGAGTCACAGTAGTAACTGCCTGTGACAGGCCCAGTGATGTCATCAACTGAAGGAAGTGATAACTCATTCTGGATGACTTGTCGTCAGCCCAGACATTGAAGTCCCCCAGAACTAAACATCTGGAGGACTCCAATGTCTCACCAGCCACAAAGTCACCCACTTCCTGCAAGAACTCTCTAACTGCCCCAGAAGGACGGTATATCAAGAGAATTCAGCAGCCTGCACCAGGACCCCCATGAATGGCCACACATTCAAATGAACCCGGTGTTCCCACTGGGTGCACGGTGAAGCCTAGCTCAGCTCTAAAACAGATAGCCACACCTCTGCCCCTGCATTCTACTCTAGGGCAGTGCACAATGGAATAACCTGGGGGGACGGCGGCCTCTAACACTGGCCCAGCATCATCCCTCAACCAGGTTTCCATAATGCAAGCCAGGTCAAACGATGAAATAAGATCCACAATAATTGTAGTCTTATTATTGATTGACCTGGCATTGCATAGCACCACCCTCAGAGGACTGGTGGACAGTGCAGCCCTTCTAGCTACCTGCCTACTTGATAGCATGGGAACCCTGGGGATAGGAATTAATTCCATCTGGCCTCGCTCCAAACCCCGTCTCATCCCAGAGTGCCTTCTGCACCCAACTACCTCTATCCTATCCTATTCCCCTCACCCATGTATGGGGCTCCCTGCCAGCTTCTGCCCACCCTTTCCTTCCAATTCCCACCTTGCAGCATTGGTGAGCTGTAGTACCTGATACCGCGGGGGTAGTAAAGGGCCGTAGATCATAAGGTTGGGATGCCCCATATGCTATTCTAGCCTGCCCCAGTTTACACACCCCTCGACAGATATTTATCTGTCCTAACAAAAAAAAAAAAAACATAAACACAAACACAAAACCAACCCCCACCCTCTATTAAA
Organism: Neoceratodus forsteri; assembly: GCA_016271365.2. Classification (NCBI taxonomy): domain Eukaryota; kingdom Metazoa; phylum Chordata; order Ceratodontiformes; family Ceratodontidae; genus Neoceratodus; species Neoceratodus forsteri. Next base: position 1,165,915,232 of record CM057458.1, read on the forward strand.
TAGAAAACAAAGAACCAACAGAAAAAAAATATACAGCTATATAAATTAGCCAAAGCCAGAAAGAGTTAGCCCACCAATAATCCTACAATTCGGCAGGAGACAGACTGGTAGTAGTCCCTTCTAGTCAGCTATTGTCCACAATTCAGAAAACAGCAATTTCAATCTCATCACTTCTTCAGGGAACACATACTAGCATGACCAGGATGTTCCACAAACGGTGTCCAAAAGCCATATTCTCAGCTTAGTTCATCCATAGCAATTAGTCCATAATCCATAATAATAGTTCCAAAAAGGAGCTCAGTTGACCAGCCTAAAAGACCTCCTTCTCCAGCCCAGGATCTGCCACAGAATTCGAGTGCCCTACGCAGCAGGAGACAGGATAGGTTCTCCCGAAAGGCAGCGGAGCTCCCTCCTCCTGCCCACCTGTTACTCACACCGCTCAACTACTGTCCCGGCACTGCAGATCCCATAACCTCACAGGCAGTCTCGCCTTACACATTATCTTCTCCAGGCTTCCTTTCCGCTGTCTCAGCACACAATGACCGACAGCTTCCTGCCAAATCAGTCCGACTGGGCTCTCACCCCGGCTGGAATCCGCCACTCTGACTGTCTTTCTCGACACTAGTCCTGGTCTTCTCCACACTCCCCAATCATACTATAAAGTCCTGGACCTCCACAGATCACAGCAGCAGTAGCGGCACTTGCATTCTGAAGTCCTGAATCTCTTCAGATCATAGCAGCGGTAAGTAACTCTGTACACCCAATTCACGTTGTTATATCAACTCGTATCTTCTGAAGGCTTTCCAAAGGTATTCCTTACCAACCCAAGAATCACCCAAATCCCCAGGGGCAGGACTCCACTTCTCCAGGTCCTAAAAAACTAAAAACTAAAAAGCTACCTCCTCACTCTAATTCACTCAAACATCCCTTCCTAAACTAAAACCCCTACTCCTACTGCCTAACCTAATCTTGAATCTACAATAAATCCTAAAATAATGATTACAAAAAAAATACTAAAGGAAATGCTAAACTTAACAGCGCCTCCACAAGCAGCAGGCCAGCGTGGCCGCCATCTTGTTCGACATTAGACCCACCAATGCCATCCTCATCAGCATGGATCAGTCCTACATTACCTCAGCCACCTTTGTCAACCTTGCAAAGACTTTTGACACTGTTTCACACCCTCTCCTCCTCACCAAGCTTTCCTGAGCTGAGCTCTCCAGCCTAGCAACCAATTGGTCCCACTCTTATCTGATGGGCCAAACTCCATCCATAAGGATGGGTAACTCCATCTCCTCCCCTCTCCCCATCTCTTCTGGGGTTCCCAAAGGCTCAGCCCTATGGTCACTGCTGTTGTCTATTTTCCTAAATGGCCTGCCCCCTTCCTGTCCACACATATCCATTCACAAGTATGCAGATGACACAGTCCTACATACATCAGGCCCCTCTACTTCTGACTTGGCATCCAGATTGCAGCTTGACTTCAATGAAGTCCAGCTCTGGTTTTACTCAAATCAGCTTTTCCCAAACACCAAGAAAACAGTCTCCATGACCTTTGGAACAAGGCAGACACTGTTCTGGCTCCCCTCAACACCCACTTTCCACACCCTGGATGGGACAAAGCTGGAGGCCTGTTCCTTCTTTAGATACCTTAGGGTATGGCTCAACCAACACCTCAATTTTTCTGTACACATTGATGCACTCCACAAGAAGCTGCACCCCAAGCTACTGTTGTATCTGCTAACGGCCCGGCAGGAGAGTGTACAGAAAATGATCCTCCCTATCTTTGACTATGGCAGTGTAGTCTATTGTGCTGCTCCCAAGACTACCTTAACCAGAATGGACACCCTTTTCCACTCCTTCTGTCATTTCACCCTTGACTGTCCCCCCCAGTATACACCACTGCTCCCTCTATCAAAACTTACACCTCCCTTCCCTGCAGGATAGGAGGCTGTCTCACTGTACCAGGCTTACGACCAAGTTCTGGTCCCAGTCCCTGCCCCCATACCTCTCTAGTGTCCTGTCCACACCTCCCACACCTTTGCACTCCCTCAAGAATGCTGACACCCATTCTTTGAGCATCCCACGTTTGGCCACCACTTCTGGCCAGGCAGCATTCTCTTATCACATGCCTAGACTTTGGAATTCTCTTTCACTGGCCTTTTGGCATGCCAGTTATGCCAACCAACTCAACTCCCTCCTCAAAGCCCATTTCTACTCCTAATGTGCATGCACCTGCAATACATACTCCACACCATGGCTAGTCAGGGACCCTTGAAAAGGACGATATTCACCACTGTCAGTGTGTAGCTGGCTCTGGCCCAGCTGATAATCTGGCCATCTCACTCCTCCTGGCTAATTCCAACTTCCTATGTGTAGGTTTTTTATGGATCAATTCCTGATGTACCTCTGCGCAAACTGTGCTGTACCTTAACTTTTGCTCTAGTGTTTACATTCTGTTGTTTTATATTCTGTGTTATCTCCACTGCTAGCATGCCTAACTGTATCTCCAAAAATCCATTCAACACATAAGCTGTCTGTATCAAAAGTCACCTACATTTCTGTACACACTAGCCCTGTACTTATGCATTGCTGATTGCACTCATGTATTATTGTTGTATTTATTCTCTGTGATGACTCCCTTACTCCCCCCCAGGTCATGCTGGAATTGAGTGGTAGTCCACTCAGTATGCATACCTGATAAAACTTTTAAATAAACAAATAAATAAACTTTTAAATAAATGAAAAAAGGGGGAAAACACAGCATTACAGGGCTGTTTGAATCTGATTCTTTTCCTCATTTTGCACAATGTTCTTTGGAACCTGCTCCTGTTGGGCAATCTCAAACATGCTGACATACAATCATGGGTAGTTAACATCTTTGCGAGGATCTAAACTGAGTGTTTCTTCACTGTTGTATTTACTGAGTTAGAGGAAGGGCACATAGAAGATAGTTGTGGTAGAAATGTCTTCGCTATTTTGTCACTATGGAAATTTTCCATTTAAGTAAGGTGCCATTCATCAACACTCACTATTTAATAAGTTGTGATTATTGAGTCACTATTTTGGACTCACTATTTTGTCCATGCTATTATCGCGGAATACCCTTCCACTGCATCATACATACATATATGAATCTGTGAGTCAGGGCCATGTGCTCCTACAGGCAAAAAATGACATGATTATACTATCTGAAAAAGTATGGATGGATGGGAGTGCGGGAACCTGTGCTCCCAGAGGCAAATAAGGATGTGATTGTACAGTCTCATAAAGTAAAAAAATTCTTTAAAAAAATCTGCATTAAAGAAATATTTAGGGTTCAAGCTAAAGCAAAAAAAGTAGGGTAATGTGGTCTTAGGGTTTCCAACCCTAATACCCCAACCCATGCATAAAACAAGGGTTGTCAACTCTAAAGCATACCTCATTAGATGGGTATGTTTCTGGAGTGTATAGAATGTTGTGAGCTTTAGGACTGACATCACCAAGTGAAACTGCACTTCATATTTGTTTTAGGAATGGGGATGGGGTTTTAGTGTTAGAAACCATACTTTTCCTACTTTTTCCTAACTTCCTAATTTACCTACTTTTTGCACTTTAGCCTGAACCCAAAGTGTTACATTAACACTGATTTTTATGATGCATATATGTATATACATGCATATGATAGGGGTGTGGTAGCACACCTATAAATAGGGTTCAGTAGGGTGTTCATGTTAAATCCCTAATTTTATACATTAAAGGGGAATTGTCATCAACAGGGTTTCTTAATGTCTGAAAGAACATAAAGAGCTAATCTGAGTGAGCCATTGTGTTTATCTGTGAGTCTCTGCAGTCTAGAGTTATTTATATGTAAATCAGCCTGTAATTAAGGGCTTGGGGAAGCCTTATGTTTTAGGCTCCTGACAGGAAATTATGTCACCAAGGATCTTGGCCCTCCATTGACTGTAGGTTCAATAGGAAATTATGTAGAAAAACAAATCCTCAGCTCCACACACTCATGCCAAATAGTGTCTGTAGTATAAGAAGTAAAGAACAATGGCACCGTAGGTAATCAAAAAGTATCCAATTTTATTATATGCAGACAATTGCATAGCTGCCCCACAGTACAGGCTTCAAAACCTAAACTAGTTTTGCACCATCTGTGTGTCATCAGATGGCTCAAAACTAGTTGAGGTTTTGGAGCCTGTACTGCTGGGTGGCTGTGCTATTGTCTGCATATAATAAAACTGGATACTTTCTGATTATCTGCAGTGCCATTGTTCTCAATAGGACATTGTCTGTTTTATTAAGTGTGTTTTAAGGTTCTATTTCAACACTTTCTACATTTATAATACTTGTTTTGTATGTGCATTGAAACTAGTGAGTTATCACCTTTACATTTCAAACTGTTAGAAAAATAATCCATCTTTATGGTTGCTTTAACCTCTAGTCTATGCTGCCAGCACATCATCAAAAACTGCACATCTCAAGGCTGTCTCTGTGGTGCCTACAGGTATTGGGACCCCATATCAGGATTTCTAAACAATGCCTGTGTTCATATCAGTACAGATTTCTGGGTCTGCGACAGCACCAACTTCTGTCTTTTTCCTTTACCTCTCTTACAGCCTTTTTTCTTACAATTTTGAATGTGAACTCAGGTCTACAAGATGCAGATGTGGCTACATACCTACTGGCCTGGCATCATGGAGCCATTCTTGACATGTGACGTTTTTGATTATAAACTGGCAGTACAGCTTAGAGCTTAAAGCAAAGAGCTGTGAACAGACTTCATTAATCCAGCAGAACGGGTTTTGATTCCATCATGCTCTACTTGTATATTGTGTGACTCGAGTAAGTCACTTAACCTCCCTGTTCTCCCAAAACATTCCCAATAACAAGCTGTAGCTGTGTGCCTTTCCTGGACAGTAAAATCAATCTAAGTGTGTCTTATGATTCTGAACATATTATGTTCTTTCAATCCAGATTTGACTTGAAAGGAAAAGAATAGGACACCATTACTTGTTTATTAATTGCAAAAAATCCCATAGATAGTCAACACAGTTAAAACATGCATAACCTGAAATGCATTATTAAAAGAGTGTTTTACTTCTTTTGATGAAGTAAAAAGTATAACAGTTTCTTACTGATATATTTTGGATGGAATGGGATTTTCTACTGTAAAGAAAACAAATCAATCTGGTTGATCCTGCCACCCATACACTTTGAGTGTGTCTTACACTCTGCAGCTATGCCGATGGACCACAACTTTCCAGAACACTTTAATGTTAAAAAGAAAGTCAAAAAAAGGGAGAGTGTGTGTGTGTGTGTGTGTGTGTGGTGTGTGTGAGATGTGTGGATGCAGTGTGCGTGTGTGTGAAGTGGTGTTTGTGTGTGTGTGTAAAGTTAGTGTGTGTGTGTCTGTGTGTGTGCATATGTCTGATACAAGTGCTGCACTAACTGGACTGTGCTGAAAGAGAAAACAATTATCACCATTAATTAAATTAAATAATGTATCGGTGGGTGGGTGTAAAAAACAGAATTTTGCACACACCCTCGAAGTGGGATGCTCTTATAAACCACTCGGACTTTGCCATAGGGTTAATGTAGCATTCCACACCTTGGGTGTGTGTAAAATTTTTTACACACACACCCACCCATATATTATTCTACATTTTAATAATGCAGTTCAGATTATGCTTTTTCAAACTATGTTGTCCATCCATGTGTTTTTGCAATTAATAAACAATTAATATTGTCCTACTTGTTTTTTTTTCTTTTCAAGTTAAATCTGGATAGAAAGAGCATAATATTTTTAGAATCATAACACATGCTCAGATTGCTTTTACTGTCTTTGTACAGGAAATGCACACAGCTACAGCTTGTTTCTGGATGTGTTTTGGGAGCGCAGGAAGGTTAGTCGTAGTAGTAATGATTTTATTCACAAATGAACATGGAAAATAACCCATTGAGTATAAAAATACGCTCATTTACCAGGGTCTCCGTATAAGAAAAATAACAAATATTCCATTTACATACAAAAATGTTAGTCAACAACATAAATAAGTACACTCAATACATATCACACGTAAAATGCATACATGTTAACAAAGTTAAATGACTTACTCTGGTCACACAATATATAAGCAGAGCATGATGGAATCAAAATCCATCTGCTGGATGAATGAAGCTTGTTCACAGCTCTTTGCTTTAACCTAGGTTGTACTGCCAGCTGTTAATCAAAAACTACACATTTCAAGGAAGGTCATTTGATGCCAGGCCAGTAGGTATATAGCCACATTTGCATCTTGTAAACCTGAGTTCACACCCAAAATTGTAAAAGGAAAGGCTTTAAGAGAGAGAACCGAATAAGACAGAAGTTAGTGCTGTAGCAGCCCCAGAAATCTGCACTGACATGAACACAGCCAGGGTTTCAGAATCCTGATACAGTTCAGGGCCCCAGTACCTGTTGGCACCACAGAGCCAGTCTGGAGATGTGTAGTTTTTAATGATCAGCTTGCAGTATAACCTAGAGGTTAAAGCAATCCTAAAGATGGATTCTTTTTACTAAGAGTTTGAAATGTAAAGGTGATAACTCCCTAGCTTCACTGCACATACAAAACAATTATAAATGTAGAAAATGTTGTAATAACACATTAAAACACAATTAATAAAACAGACAATTTCCTATAACCTACAGTCAATGGAGGGCGAACATACTCTGTGACATCATTTCCTGTCAGGACCCTAAGACATATGGCTGCCCCCAGCTCTTAATTACAGACTGATTTACATATGATTAACTCTGGACTACAAAGACTCACAGATAAACACAAAGGCTCAGATATTCAAACCTCGCAGGCTGTGGAGAAAGCTTGGGCACAGCTCAACTTGGCTGCACAGGGGTGTGGGCTGGGCGATATTCAACGGAGCTGTGCCATGGCTCAGCAGGATTGAATATAGCACCCTGGCCACCCCCAATGTGCATGGTACAGTGGCACTGCACCAACGCAAGTGGCCAGAGTGGAGCATGGGGATGCGCTAGCGCAAGTTCCATTAGGCTATGCACAGCCACCGCGATATTCAAAACTTGACATGCAAATGGAGCCATAATGTATGCAGGGTGCAAATGGGGCCATTTGCATGTCATTATGGCCCCATTTGCATGCAGGTGCACCGATCCCTGCCAGGCAGCAGCCGTCAGGGACTGATGCCCCCTGCAGCCAGCAATGTGCTCCACAGCCTGATCTCGGGCATCTGTATAAAAAAAATTTGAATTCCGTCCAATATCCCTGGTGGTCCAGTGGACCACTGTCTACCCGATCATGGGCATTTGTATAAATTCATAAATAATTCTGTCCAATATCCCTGGTGGTCCAGTCTACCGCTGTCTGTCCGATCATGGGCATCTGTATAAAAAATAAATAATTCCAATATTCCTGGGGACTAGCGGTGCCCCTTCCCCTCCACTAGGCCCACTGCCGCTCCCCTGGTCAGCTGGCGGGTGGCAGCACCACCTGCCTCCGCCCCACCACCCGCCGACTGACACATCAGTAGGGCTGTATGCCCATGGTCCACAGCGTGAGCCAATGGTGTGCAGCCCGTACCATACTACAAATTTATTCACATATCTGGAATGTGTAATGCGGTATGGGCTGCATGCCCATTGGTTCACACTGTGAACCAATGGGCGACAGCTACCTAATAGTGTCAGTCGCTGGCAGGTGGTGGTGCTGCCGCCTGCCGGCTGACTGGGGAGGAGCAGGCAGTGGGCCAATGAGCGGTGGGGAGGGGTACTGCTTGACCACCAGGGATATTGGTTATTAATTTTTATACAGATGCCCATGATCTGGCAGACAGCGGTCCACTGGACCACCAGGGATATGGACAGAATTATTTATGTATTTATACAGATGACGCATGTTAGGCACAATGATCCACTGGACCACCAGGGATATTGGATGGAATTCTAATTTTTATACAGATGCCCTATGATCAAGCATTGGGAAAAAGTGTTAGTAGCTGGAGCCTGGTGTCACTCATTAGGTGGCAGCTGCCGTGGTTGCACCTCATGCAATGCGGCAGCTCACCTGTGAGTGGCCATCCGTTGTTCCTTTTTTGGGGGGATCAACTTTGTGCTGGCACAGGTAGGGGTTGCGCATGCTTGGCTCTGCACATTCTGGGCTGAATATTGGGCTGTGCAGGGTATGAATGGGCATGCCCCCCCCCACCTGCGCCTGCATACATTACTGATGTGCTCTGGTGCATTGGGATTTGTGCCATGCACTTTCCCCTTTTGAATATCGTGCCGGGGTACATCAGTGGGGTGCGCATGGTGCAACACTGTTGTGCCATGCACAACCCTTTTGAATATCTGAGCCAAAGTCTCTCTCAAAATAGCTTTTTATGGTCTTTCAGACATTAAAAAACCCTGTTGATGACAGTTCCCCTTTAATATCTCTGGCAGTGTTTTATGAGATTGCCTGACATTTTGTAAGTGTTGTCCAGTAAGCTAGGTCTAAATATGTGGAAAGTTTTGTGATGGTACCTTATGTGGTTTCCAAGATCTGGATTCCCCTTTCTTTGTACAAGTTACATTTTTTTCCTTATACTTCACCTGTTTTTTTTTTTTTTTGCTTTAATGTACAGGTTACACAGTACTGAATTTCTGCACAACACTTTCAGTGTTACATGTGATCTGTGCTGAGATAATACCTTTTCTAAGGTTTGGTGAAAAAATATTAAATGTTTCATGAGTTATAAGATTTTAAAAAATAGCTACAGCATATAAACTAGAAATTTCTGGTTCACATGAGTGTGTTTTTGTTTGTAAATGTTATGAATCACAAACCAAAAATGGATCTCAAACCCCCCTATTTTGGGGGGTTTGTGACAGCTGCCATGTAGTTTCTTTATTTGTTACCGCTGAAATTGGAAAATACTTGCAAAGGGTTAGTTTCAGCAAAACTAAAACATCCATGATGTACAATGGTTTCCATAAGCAAGATTTCATAGTTGGTTTATTGGGAAATTTGCAAAATGTTATTCTTCACAGATTCACAATCTCCCCTTAGCGATTTCTGATTTGAACCACTTCTTTTGGTTTGAAATACACATTTTCTACTTTGTGAACTAAGAAAAGTTGTTTGAACAAAAAATAAATTGCTTGAAGCAAAAATCACTAGGTCTTGATTGTGAAATATAACATTTCAGCAAATTTCCTCAAAAACAGACTATACAGCAGGACCTTCCTGATTTCTGCATCAGAAGCTGGAAGCCATGTTGTGGGCTGCAGTGAAAGCAGTGAAATGCTGTTTTCCTAGTGTCTAGTGGCACACCCCATTATTGTCCCTTTTGTTACATTTCTTTGGTGTCTAGTGCACCTCACCCCTCCTATCGCTGTCCCCATATTTTGGTGCTTTTCCCTGGTGTCTAGTGGCACCCCCACCTTCCATACACCGTGCCCATATTTTGTTGCTCTTTTCATGTTGTCTAGTGGCACCTCCACCCTTCAATCACCACCCCCATGCAGAAGTAATCTATTCCTGGTGCCTACTGGCCCCCTTCTGATCACTGTCCCCATAAATAATTAATCTGTCCCTGGTGCCTAGTGGCACCCTCAGCTTCTGATTGCCATCCCCATGAAGACTTTGTCTTTTCCTGGTGTCTAATGGTATCCCACCTTTCGATTACCATCCCTGTCTAAAATATAGAAGACCATCCCTCAGTATGCTCCATTTGCTTTAAACCTGCAAAAAAAGGTCCCTCACTGATCTGACCCTCTACACCCACCTATCATTAAGCACCCACCACTCCACAACCCATAGTACACCCCCACACACCTTCACTCACCTCAGCAGGTCACAGGGCAAAGATCTACTCTCTGATCAAAGACAGGTCTTGCTGCTGGAACCTGCAACTGCAATATGAGAAATTAAGGTAAATGTGGTACAATGTATTTCTATGAGGTTTTCAACTTTGATGCATAACTTAACCATTTTTGCATATTTTTGACACCAAATTTTCAACATGGCATTTGGGGTCCCCACCTCATGAACAATGATGGTGGATCTCCACAAATCTGACCCAAAAGACAATTTTGCTGTCACTTGGTGGCATCACCTTTCAGGCAGGATTTGAAATTTCCAATGTCCTTGTACATGAGGTGGGGTCATAAGAATGTTATATATAAATGTTGGGGTCAAAATATGTAAAAATAGCAAAGTCATACACATACATCTAGATTTTACTATGCTTGCTTGTAACTTTCATAATTTTAAATATTTGGATGCCAAATGTTCAACATAGCCATTTTCTAACACCACTTCATGAACATGACAGCTGCCATTTTTCAAATCCTGGCAGAAAGGTGCTCTTGTACCTGTGTTGTGGAATGTTGTTTTGTTGCTAAGTAATGACATTTTGGTAGAAATTTGAAAATGTTCACTACCGGGTTCATGAGGAGAGGTAATAAGAAGGCTATGCTGACTACTTGGCTCCTGTTTCAGCAGCATCTATAAAGGAATGGGAGTTCAGAGCCCAGAGGGCCATGCTCTCCCACAATCAAATGAGGATACAAATATATTATCTCAAAAAGTATTGAACTTCATTGCAAAAAACGTTGTTAATGCACTAGTTAGTGCTGAATCAGCAAAAGAAGGGAACTGTGGCATTAGGATTTCCAACCATAACACCCCACCCTCACCCTGCAGGCAGCAACAGGGAAAAACATTATGGTTTATCCTTTCTTGCATCTTCATAAATCAGGTGTTTGGTATGCATCGGGGTTATCAACCCTAAGCTCACCCTTTTCTCATGTAGTCTACATAACTCACCTTCTTTAACCTTAATGCTCACCACATTCTATCATTAAAGAAGGTGAGTTGTCTCCGATCCTTGACCCATCAAATATAGTGTACCTCAAGGCTCTAATTTTGGTCCTCTACTCTCCTCCCTTGTGATTAACTCCCTCCCCGAAATCTGCACTAATACAGAGGTCATTCTCTACACGGACGATGCCACTGTCTTTTGCAAAGATAAAGATCCTGCCTCACTCATTAATAACCTCCATAATGACTTTAAGAAACTTCACACTTGGTTCTCATCCAAAGGGTTTGGTACTTAATTAACAAAAAAATGAAGGTTGTGGTGTTCGCCAGCCCCAGAAGATCCCTAGCCTTTGATTTTACCCTGCATGATAATGATAGAAACCTTTTTTTAACTTTCTTTATGCCCTCTTATCACTGGCTTACCTGACCTCTCTCTAGCGAGGACACTTGTTATGGTCTGTTCCCACCCACCTGAAGCCCCAAGATTCCTCTCCCAGACATGAACCCATCTCCCCACCACACCACTTGGCTGCCCGACTTTCCAGCCCTGAGCCCCCCAAGGTGGGACCTCCGACTCCTCTGGTGCTCTATCTACAATCTAAATGAGTGATCAGGGAACAGAGGGAGTGCCTGAGATGGAGCTGGGATTCCCGACATTGGGCGTGGTGACCGACCACTGATCCCACCTTTGCTATCAGGGACCGGGGATTCCCACTTTTCTGTCCCTACCTCCTCCCACCCACGGAGCTCAGATGTGCAATGATGGCCAGCATACGCTGAGCTAAACCCCCCAGTGCCATATGATGGTGTTGCCTAGTCCTGGCTACCCCCCGACTGCTGCCAGAGGTCACTCAGAAGTGACATGATGCCCTACACCCTCCCCAGGAAGGGAGAGCCATCTGCCAAATGTTCTATCCCTCCCCTCCCCTGCTGACCTCTGATGGCCCAGGGTTATTCCCAAACCTGGGTCGCTGGCATGGTGTGAGGTGAGGCATCTAGTGCACTTAACTCTCAGTGCCACTGGGCTGGAGTGATAATGATGGAAACTTGAAGGTAAGGGTATTTGAATTTAAATACTTCAGACTTCTCCTCGACTGTCACTTCAATTTTGACTCGCACGTCAATCTGACCATCAAGAAAGCCCACCAAACACTAGGCAAGCTTTACAGGGTAAAACTGTACCTAAACAAGGACTCCAAGTCCTCCTTGGCTATGGTTTCCTTCTCCTTCTTTTTGACTGTGGAGCCTTAGTCTATTTCCCTCATCTATCCCAGAATAATCTTAACAAGCTTCACAGTACCTACCATTGTATTATTCATTTTGTTTCTGGTCTCGCCAAACTAACTCACCACTGTGATTTGTACACTGTTATCTAAGTGGTCCTACCTTGAGAACCATCTTAACAGCAAGATTGTTACTTTCTTTCCTAATCTTCCCCGGGACTCCTTCCTGATAGTATCATTGCTCTTTTCCCTAATAGAGTCCACCCTAGGACCTCAAGAAGGTCCTCTTCCATCTCTTTTTCCATCCCTTTCTGCTGCACCACCCATGGCCAAATCACTCTCACTTTTAAGGGCCCAAAACTCTACAACTCTCTTCCCCCTGATCTTTGACACTGTCCCTCTATCTCATCCTTTAAGGGAAACCTGAAGAAGCACCTTTCCTCCTCCACATCATGCAGTTGTCAACTGCCCAAATTCCCACCCTTACTATACCTACTGTTCTACCTCCTCAACTCTTACTTTTTTATCTCCCAGCTCCGTGGGATTGTAACCCCTCCTTTTCCATTTCCTTCACCCCCAGTAGCTCTTAATTCCCCAGTGTATCAGCACTTAGGCTCATTCCCATCAGCCTCTACTCTCCCTAATCGCTTCCCTCCTGCTCTATCATTTCCTTTAATCCTTGTACCTTAGTGACCAGCTCCTTTTGCTCCCCTTATGTACCCTGTACATTTATTGTTGGATTGTTTTGCTGTTTTTCTCCTTATGTTCCTTGTAACTCTGTTTTGTTGAAATCAGTAACTTTGTATGATGTCTCTACACTGGACACTTGTGAAAATTGGCAAATTTGCTCACACACCTCCCAGTATAACAAATAAACTGAAATTGAGCATGTTCAGTAAACACTTAATATAGCTGTATGAAATGAAGAAAATATGTTTTTGTTCACTTTGACATCATCCTTTTTAATGAAGAAAAAATCCTTTTTTGTTTGCTGCCATCTTGTTTTCTGTTTTCCCTAAAAATTAATCTTTGGAAAAATCACAAAAAGAATATTGTGGGCAGCAGCCTACACAAACAGCTTGCTTATCAGGAACCCCATAGCTGGATTCTGCACTTAACTGTTAGACTAATGCCTTGAAATTTTTTTTTTTTTTGCATTGTAAATCTTTCTTCATGAGACACAACAAAGATCCTTTTTTTTGTGAGGGGAAAAGCATTTTGTTTGCCAGCATCTTTTCCCTGGTCTCTAGTGGCAACTGCCACCCTCTGGTTGCCACCCACATACTAACAGGATTTATTCCTGGTGTCTCATGATACCTTCCCACTCTCCAATTGCCCTCCCCATATTTTATTTTTAATATTATGTACATTTCATATTTCTCCCTGGTGTTTCATTGGTCCACCCACCGTCCAATCGCTGCCTCTTAATTATTTATTTCTTTGGTGTCTAGTGCACCCCCCACCCTCTAATTGCTACCACCACAGTTATTTATTTCCCTGGTGTCTAGTATTGCCCCCATTCCCATCCCATAATGTTTTTTCTTAGTTCATGGTGTTCAATGGCACTCCCCACCCTCCAGTCACTGACCCCATCATTTTTTTTCCCTGGTGTCCAGTGGCACCCATATTCTCTGATTCCCTCTGCTGTTTTTTGTTTGTTTCTATAATAAAGAAACCAGTCCCTCCCCCATCTCCACCTGACCTCCCGTAGAGCTCCCACCACCCCACACCCCCAACACACCCTCACTCATCTGAACAGTCCCAGGCTGAAGAGCCAGTCTCTAATGGAAGACATCTTGCTGCTCAAATTGGCAACTGCAATATGAGAAATTAATGGTAAGTTGAGTTCAATGTATTACAATAGGGTTTTCAACTTAAACATAGAAACATAGAAGTTGTTGGCAGATAAATACCCTGTGAATCATCTAGTCTGTCGGTAACCCATGAAAATAGTGAGTACTTTTCAATGCAATAAAAAGGGCAAAGTCAAAATATTAAGTGTTTATTGGGCTATGTGAATTTTGTAACACACTGCTAGGTCAGCGCTTTTTAAACACTTTTTCAGCAAGCTCAGAATGGTAGCGAGTAGTCATGCCATAGAGTATATGGGGTGTTGTTTGTACTGCCAATTTCCAGCTGGCTGTCTGGTGCAGTGGTTAGAGTCACCGCCTGTCTGGCTGATGGACCAGGTTTGGAACTGGCTGTGGGATTTTTTTTAGGTGTGTTGTACATTTTTTTATGTTTGCCTCCCGTTCTGCCCGCCCTCATGACTGTGTTCCTTCCCCACCCATAGGTTGTCCCCCCCAACCTTCTTTCCCTGCCAGCTTCATTTCCCCTTCAGAGTAGACCCCACCTGAGTTTTCCCCATTTCTCATGTCATGCCCCCCTGGAGTAGTTTTTTTTATTGATGGGGGTACGCATATTATAACATACTATAGTGCTTTGCACTGTTTTGGTTGTTTTTTTGTTGTGGCTGTTTTGCTGAGGGTGCTATTTATCACTTGCTGTTGTGGCATGGAACCTAGGCTGCCCATATTCCCAGCTTCTGCTAGCACAGACTTCATGATCTCCAGACATCATCACCCCTTGTATTACTTCCAAGGTCCCCTTGTATCTGTCCCATGCATGCATGAATCATGCAACTGGTTTGGCATCTACCACATCTACTGGGTGGCCATTCCAGACTTTGACCACCCTCTCTATGAAGAAGTATTTCCTCTCATCCCTCTGATCCTCCCCCCAGCTTCATAGCATGACCCCTTATCCTCAAGTCTGTCTTTCTGTGGCAAATGCTACCTACCTGTACTTTATTAATACCCTTTATGTACTGGAATGTTTCTGTCATATCATCCCCTTTCCCTTCTTTCCTCCAATGAGTATATATTTAGTTCTCTCAGTCACCCCTCGTAGGACTTTTTGCTGCAGTCCCTGCACCAATTTTGTTGCCCACCTCTGCACTGTCTCCACTCTATCTTTGTCCTTCTGGAAGTGGAACCTCCAGAACTGTGTACAGTACTTGAGGTGTGGTCTTACCAGTTACATGTACAGTGGTAATATTACCTCCTTCTTCCTATTGGTGATACCCCTCCCTGTGAACCCTAGCATTCTATTAACCTCTTCCACCACCTTTTAACTCTGCTTGGCTGCCTTCAGGTCATCAGAAATGATTACCCCAGGTCCCTTTCCTGTTTGGAGTTTGCCAGTATCTCCCATGCCAGTTAGTACATAGCCTCCGGGTTTCTGTGCCCCAAGTTCATGATTTTGCATTTTTGTTTTTGCATTGAAACCCAGCTGCCAAACACTTGACCATTCTTCTAGCCTCTGCAAATCATTTCTCAGTATTTCTACCACCCCGGTATGTCCACCCTGTTGCACACTTTAGTGTCATCTGTGAACAGGCAGACTTTCCCTTCTAGCCCTTCAGTAATGTCACTAATAAAGACATTGAAGAGGACAAGGCCTAGCACTGATCCCTGAGGCACCCCGCTGGTCACTGTGCCTTCTCCCGAGTGGGCTCACTTTACCACCCCCCACTCTTGTTGCTCAGGCAGCTTCTAACCCAGATTACTACTTTCTATCCCCACTCCTAGACAGGCTAACATGTTCACAAGTCTTCTACGTAGAATGCTGTCTGAGTCCTTCCCAAAATCCAGTTAGATCACATCCACTGCTCCACCATGATCCACTTCTTTAGTCATCCAGTTGAAGAACTTGATCAGCTCTATCTGGCAAGACCTCTCCCCATGGAACCATGTTGCTCAATCCTGCAATCCACTTGTTTCAAGGTATTCCACTATCCTTACCTTCAATAGTGGTTCCATTATCTTGGGATCAACAGAAGTCACACTGACAGGTCTGTAGTTTCCTGTTTCCTCCGTAATCCCACTTTTGTGAAGTGGGACCACATTTGCCCTTCTCCAGTCCATCAGAATCACCCCTGTTTCCAGCGATAATTTGAACAAAGCTACCAGAAGTACAGCCAGCTCATCTCTGAGCTCTATCAGTATCCTAGGGTGAACCTCATCCAATCTATTTCCTTTTTAACTTTTGATCTTGCTAACACCATGAGGCCTTCTTCCTCTGTAAAAAGACCAGTGTCCACCTTACTAACAATTCTGCCCCAATTTTTATCTTTGGCCCATCACCTACCCCTTCTATTGCAAATACTGAACAGAAGTATCTACTCAATATATTTGCCTTCCTTTGACACCCTTCCTCACAGACCCCTTCTTCACCTTTTATCCTTATTATCCCCCATTTATTGTCCTTGTCTTGCTAATATTTCTGAAGAAAGTTTTACCCATTTTTTTATTGACTGGGCAATATTCTCCTCCATTTGTGGCTTTGCTCTCCTCTCTGCCTTCTCTATCTCCCTTTGCTTGCCTTAAAATTAATTGTATTTTTCACTATGTGATTTTGCCCTGCTAGCCCTCTCCTTTTTCCTGCTAATCCCCCCCATTCCTTTCACTCCTTGTGAAATCCACACCCCCTGATTTTCAGCCATGTAGGCATGTAATTGTCCTCTGGCTCCTATCCCCTCACTGGTTTCTGTCTCCCCTGGCTTCCCCTCACCCACTGTTCTTTCACTGCTCTAATTCTCTGACTTTTCTCTGTCTCTCTCCAGATTGTCTGGGCCCAGACCAGGCCACCAACCTCCAAGAGCTCAGGATGGCATTCTTCCCTGCCATGGCTGCCGCTGCTTCACTCTCCCTAGCTCCTTCTCAGACCCCCCGCTCTGCTAAGGTAATTTCCTCAAGTGCCTTCTCTGTGGCTTCACTTGCAGGACTCTAATTGGATGATGGCAGTTACCCCATCCTATCCACTTATCCCCATGCCCCTTTGAAAATTGGAGCACTTTTCTTTCCAGCACAGCTACTTGGGACCCTCTGCCAGAGAACTGTGCTGGTTTTGAACTTGATGTTTTGGCCCGCCACCCTCTCTCCTGCCCCAACACTCTTTAAATGCTCTCCTTCCCCACCTTCAGTCATTGTTTCCCGGCCCAGTACAAATTACTAATGATGAATCTTAAAGCAGCAAGCACCTATTAGCAATCTAACATATTAGACGCCAGCAGAGTAGGCCAATTCGTCTATCAAGTCTGCTCGTGCTTCAGCACCCTGATTGGGTACCGTAGCCCTCTGTCTGTCTCCTTCCACTGTTACTCCATCCCCCAGTCCTGTCCCCTGGGCAAACCAACCTCTGCTTCACCCCTTGCCTATAGCTGTCACACTCTCTCTTGAATCCCTCCACTGTAGCTGCCTGTACCATCTCCCCAGGCAGTGCATTCCATGGTTCCACCACTCTCTCAGTGAAGTACCTCTTCTTCCTTTCCCCCTCTAATCCTACCACCCTCAGTCTTCCAACTGTGTCCTCTGGTGATTCCACTTTCCTTCAGTTGAAAGATCCTATCTTGGCTTACATTATTTACTCCCCTTAGGTACTTGAAGACCTCAATCATGTCCCCCCGGTCCCTCCTCTCCTCCAGCGAGAACAGGTTGAGCACCACTAGTTGTTCCTCATATGTCATATCCCCACAGGCCACAGATCATTCTGGTTGCTCTCCTCTGATCCCTTTCCAGGAGTTGGATGTCCCTCCTTAGGTGTGGCCTCCAGAACTGCACACAGTACTCAAGATGTGGTCTAACCAGGCTGTTGCACCGTGGCAAAATCACCTCCCTGTTCCTTGAGGTAATTCCCCTAGCAATGCATCCCAGCATCCTATTTGCCCTGACCACAGCCCTCCTGCACTGCTCTGAATTATACTTGATAACATCCACTAAGACTCCTAGGTTTCCACTACCATGGCCTGCAACTCATCCCCCCCCCAGGGTATACACATAATTGGGGTTTTCCTGCCCTAGGTGTAGCACCTTGCATTGGAGGAGTTAAATTTCAATTTCCAGGTTCAGGACCACCTATCCAGAGTATCCAGGTCCTCTTGTAGGGCCAATCTCCCCTTCTGTCCCTCCACCACTGCCCCCAGCTTACAGTCATCTGCAAAGAGACTCATTTCACACCTGATAGCTTCCCTGATATCAGAGGTGTAGGTGTTAAACAGCAGTGGCCCCAGGACTAACCCCTGTGGGACCCCACTTATGACCTCCCTAGGAGACGAGATCTCCCATTAGATCACTACCCACTGAGTGCGACCTGAAAGCCAATTTCCAATCCACCTAACCATCAATGGGCCTAACCCTATCCCCCCAGCTTCTCCCTTAGGCCAATATAAGGGACTGAATCAAATGTCTTGCTGAAGTCCAGGAAGAGTACATCCACTGGTCTCCCCCTGTTGAGTGCTGATGTCACCCACTCATAGAACTCTACAAGGTTTGTTTGACATGATCTACCTGGCACAAACCCATGCTGCCGGTAATCCTAGTAAACCATCTCCTCCAAGAAACCTCCCAGCCTTTCCTTAAGTATACTATCCATTACCTTCCCCACCACCAACATCAAACTGACGGGTCTATAGTTTCCTGGCTCTTCTCTCAAGCCCCCTTTATGGATGGGCACAACATGCTCCTGCTTCCAATCCTTTGGCACCCTCCCTGTCTGGAGCAACAAGTTAAAGAGATCCACCAATGGCGCACCCAAAACATCCACCAACACCCTCAGTACTCTGGGAATGATAGCATCAGGCCCTGGAGATTTATCCTTTTTTTTAGGGACTGGAGGGCTTCCTACACCTGACCAATAGGAATATCAGCATCTGCCCCCTCCCACCATGCAGCAGAACCAGCCTGGTATCTCACCCCATGTCTACCTTCCCCAGTGGCTTGTTCTTCAGCAGGTACCCCAATAGTCAGGTCTGCTGCACCTTCAGTGTCCTTCAACCCCCTTATTTGGATGTTCCCCAGCCTCCTTCCTAGTGAACACTAAGGCAAAGTACTCATTCAGTACCTCTGCCTGCTCTCCAGCTCCTTCCACCCACCCCCCAGTTGTTCTCAACCTTCTGAGCTGGTCCTTGACCATAATCCACTCACCAATATAACTAAAGAACCCCTTTTCCCCACCCCTTATCCCCTGCACCAGCCTCATCTCTTTCCAGGCCTTTGCCTCCCTCACCACTCTGGTGACTTTCCTGATTGCAAGGCAATAGTTCTCTCTATCACTCTCTCCTTTCATTTTTTTGTACCTACTGTAGGCAGCCTTCTTCTCCCTTACTGCCTCCTGGACCTCCTTGGTCCACCAGCATGGTTTGCGAGACATACCGCCCTTGCGCTTCACTCTTGCACAGTTCCTGGTGGCCTCCTGTAGCCCTCACTTTATGATCTCCCACCTACCTTCCATGTCCAAACCTGGTTTTATCTCAAAAAATTCCCCTTGAGAAGTTCCCCATGTTCTGAAAGTCCATCCCCCTAAAATCAACTATCATTGTTCTTGAATGATACCCCCCTCAGTTTAAGCCAAAATCAGACTGTGTTGTGGTCACTCCCAGCCAGGGATTCTGCCACAAACAGATCTCATACAAGATACCCATCCACTTAAACCACATCCAGGATATGACCCTCCCTCATTGGTCCATCACCTGCTGATTGAGGAACACATTCAGAAAGCCATCCAGCAGCTTCTGCTCCCTGGTTACAGTGGGCGTCATAGTACCCCAGTCAGTACCTGGCATATTAAGGTCCCTCATTAACACCACTCCTTCCCTTTCCATTCCACAGTGCACCTTAATGTTAGCCAACAGGCATTCCTCCAGGTCCTCTGCTAGTCCTGGGTGCCAATATACCACCCCTAACTTGATCTTCCCTCCCAAGGGGGTTCACAAGGTGAGAAACAGAGAACAGCAGATTGGTAAATAAAGGCCCACTTACCAAAGATTTTTTGTACCAATATATCTTTTTACTAAATAACATCAGTTGTGATACGGTACACCACTTGTATATGTTTCCGCAAAATCTTCATCAGTACAGTACCATATCTATTTAAAAATAAAGTAAATAAATGTGGTATTATATATTTATCAGATTTAAAAAAATTTAAACAACACATATTGAAGCACCATTAGTAAAACTCTGCTCACCATTTCATGACTGTATTGCTTGATATAGTTTCATCTGCTCTATAGGCATGCAGCATGTTAAACAACCTCCTAAAAAATATATTTTTTACAACTAGGTTACTCATAATATCCCAATTATGAATGTTTTCTCATTTTACTAAGTTTGCTTTCATTATAAGATCTCTGCAGCATTCACTAAACTATCTAGTACATCAAAAATAGATTTCTTATTATAGGCAAGTAAAACATGCACTTCACTTGATAGTATATCAAATGAACATATTTCACACATAAAAAGCCTGATTTATCACTATCTTAAATTCTAACACTCCAACCATTAGCTCATTACTTATTACCTCATAAGTAATTAGGTATTACATACAAATCAGGTGTTTACTTTGCTTAGTTTCTCAATCTTCTAATCCAACCAACTTAAAAAAGCTTAATTATTTATACTCAAAAAAGCTAGTACAGACTGTGTAAGTGAAACAAATATATAAACTCCCTTTAACCAGGTTCAAAATGTTTCAGTCACTTACCCAATAAACAATGCTGCACATAAATCTGTATATATTAGCGTCTGGACCTCATAATATACATCTGAAATACATAGTGTTAAATTTCATAAGAAAAGTCCTAAATGTAAAGGAATAATTCAAATATATTGATGTTTATAGGATTTACCCCAAATGTTATCCAAGCATCTTCTCTACCAATAGTATCTATAAACAAACAAAACTACACATCTTTAAACATTCCTTGTAACTATTTCTATAAAAAAAGCATATTGTAGATTTCTCTTTAAAGCGTAAAGACCCAAACAAATGCTTACTGAATATATCTTCATGGCAAACACTGACACATAAGTTATAGCTGGCAGGACCTCTTGCTGTCTCTGCACATTTTAGGGGTACCGCACCAACTCAGTGCTGCATTTAAATAGGCAGTGAATCGGGTGCTGAGCTCTACGCATCACCACACGAGGCCTCTCGCGGTGTGTGTGCTCATTCTGAGTGCCCGACCTGCATCTAACAGCAGCACCATATTAAATACATGGTGTCCTGCCTATCCATAATGAATCTAATAGCCGACTACTCTAAAGAAGGTCCAGGACTAGCATAAAGACAATTCACCTGAGAAATTTTAACAAACCATCAGATGTATTCTAGAAAAATAAACAAAGTATAAAAATACTAACTAGAGAATTAATACAGGGACTCTCACAATAATATGTAAATAAAAAATAACGTACCAGCATGTATCAGTGTATATCAAAACCAAAAGTGTGTGGGGGGGAGAAAGAGAACTGACAGACTACAGTTATTAAGTGTCCAGTGTATACTGCACTAAACAAATGCATATTGTTGGCCTTTCATTAAGAATTAAAGACACAAAAAAATACTTACTGAAAATATCTATGTGGCAAACACTAGTGCACTTAAGTTATGGCATGGCAGGACCTCGCACTCTCTCTACACATTTTAGAGGTACCGCGCCAAATCAGTGTTGCGATTAAATAGGCAGTGATCGGGTGCTGAGCATTGTGTGTCACCTCTTGAAGACTCTCACAGTGTGTGTGCTCACTCTGAGTGCCTGACCTACATCTAAAAGCAGCACCATATGAAATATATGGTGTCCTGCCTATACATATTGACGCTAATTGCCGATTACCTCAAAAGGAATCAAGGACTGGCATACAAACAGTTCACTCAAGAAATTTTAAACCACAAGATGTATGCTAGAGACATAGACTAAGTGTCAGAACATTTTCCAGAAAATCTCTATGGGACCTCTCACAATAATTTATAAATAAAAAATATAATGTATAGGCATGTCAAGACCAAAAGTGTGTGTGGGGGTGGAAGGGGGGAGAAAATTGACAGACTACAGTTTATAAGTGTACTCAGTATGCTGCCACTAATCAAATGCAGGACTTAGGATATAAAGGAAATGGGAGGGCCAAGAAGAAGAGGCAAAAAATCACAATCTATTATTGTTAAAAGTAAAGATGGATATTACCACTGTATCTATATTACCCACATTATAAACAAAATCTGATTCAATATGCTATTCTTCTAGCTGCATTAGCCCTCTCCCTTTATTACTCATATTCCTAAAGTGTCGAAAAATACTATATGAAAGGTCAAAAGGTGAATATTCATATTAGATCTTAACAAAGGAGAAGTATCGCCTATGGGTTACCACTGTATCTATATTACCCACATTATAAACATTGTTTGATTAAATATGGTATTCATTTAACTATAATTACCCTCTCCCTTTTGAATCTTATTCCTAGAGTGTCTAAAGGTACTGTGTAAGTGGTCAAAAGGTCAATGTATTTATTTGATAATAACAAAGGGGAAGTATGTCCTTTTATTAAATTCTGTTATAAATCACAGGGTAAACCTATCCCTTGTGGGTTATTAATCATTATGTCTGCTTTACAACCAATAATACACTATTTATATAATTGGCTGCCTGTCAATAGAATCATTTAACCCAAATTTAGGGTTGCTGGCCTCACATCTATCAATATAGTAGGCCTCCCTTGTTAGAATTTTCATTCTATAATCTCCACCTCTGGAGGCAGGAAGTACTTTTCAAATTCTGAAACATCTTAACTGCGGCAGCTGATGTTCCTGTTCAAGAAAATGTCTAGCAACAGCTGATGTTAAATCCTGTCTCCTAATGTCACTCTTATGTTCTGGTATGTGAGTTTTAAGTGGCCTCTGTTTTAATGTCATTGATTGATTCTGGCTCCTCCCTTAATTAAGTGTTTCTTTTTATTGAGGTTGGCTGGGCTGGACCCTTACCTTTTCTGAAAGTTTGGAGCATCAACAGATGCGTGATCCAGAGGTCCAATCAAGGTGTGTTTTTCACAAAATTAGCTACATGAACGAAACTCTGCTTCATCTTCACAACATTTATTCAAATCCATAGTAAGAAAGAAGATTACATCCTGAGAATTTTTAAACTTTGAGACCCTTATATTTCAACTGGCTCTCTTTAAGTCAGTCTGGACTTGTTTACAGTCTTTCCTCGTCATTGGGGTGACCACTGGGATCCTGAGACTCTTTTTTGAATTTTGGGACACTTATATATTTTTTACTGGCTCTCTTTAAGTCAGTCTGGACTTACTCATAGCCTTCCCTAGTCATTGGTTTCAGGGTTTTATTTAACTCTAAAAATTGATTAGCGTTTTGCTCATAAAAGTTCTAAAACATTGTGAAAATGCATCACAATTGCCTCACTGTGTTTAACAAACATAACACTTCTAGAAAACCTATATAAATACTATCTGTACAGTTAGCATTGTCCCAAGAAAAAAAACCTGCAAATCAATTATTTAAAACCCTGGGTTTGACAATTTGGATTTTATTTTTATACAAACTACTGCATTTTTCCTAACTTCTACCTCTTGGTTTTGAGTCTGACAATGCTTAACTTTGATGAATTAGATAAACTGATAGACAACAGGTCTATACCTCTGTCAATATCTGACACAGATGAACAGACGATTCTTGGTAATTTTAGAACCAATTGAGAGTTTAGTGGAACCACCCCGACATCTTCTGTCACTAATCAATTTGAATATCTAAAACAGAAACAAGCTAAACTAGAGTGGCATGCTTTGACATTGACACAATATCTTGAACAAAAGAGCATACCAAGGGGCCTCCGCATCTTTGTGGAAGCTAATTGTGGATATGTGGCTATGGATTTGAATGTTAAGTTGGACGGGGTAAGAAATAGATGCTCCAAAGATTTTATGTTGTTGATAATAGAATTGATAATAAAATAACTACAGAGAATAGAAGTGGAAATTAATCAATACAACAATGAAATTAAGACTGAATATAATATGGAGGAATTGACAGAATATTTGGAAAGGGTAAACACTAATCTCAAAGAATTTGAGGAGGAATTAAGATTTACATAACTAAATACATTTAAAAGAGATTTAAATAATTATAAAAATAACCAGGTTTATACATTTTCCAACAAAAAGACAGGGTACATTAACACATTCCAGTACAATCTGGACACAGAATCATCAGCCATTAGTTCTGGCAATGATGCAGAGGGTGGGACTCCACCTACCAGATGTAGAGGGACACATTATTTTGGCAAAGGGGGATATCGGAGCAGAAAACCTTTTTGCCAGAGAGGGAAAAGAGGCTACCAATATACAAAAGAAGGCTGGACAGATTTACAGCAACCTGACCCCTCACACCCCATAGAAAGAGGATTAGGCACAGATACAGGGGAAACAGAAAACAGAAAAGAAAAGAAAGGACAAGAGGTCCCATTAGAGGTCAGGACAACATGGTCGACAATGATGAAAATCAGTTAATATATAATGTATCTAAGAGAACACTCACTGATTTAGATGTACCTTTTTTAGTAAAAGGCCTCAATTTTTGCCCTCATAATCAAATCAAGGAATTTGAAGTTAAGTTGGATCTTAATCTTTTTTTTAGGAAACTTAAATTAAGATTTTTTTTGGTTCCCAACCAACTAAAGAGGTAGGCATCCAGGAACAGGAGAAAAGAAAGCTCTGAGTAGTGAATTACATCTTAAATCTAGATTTATTCCACTGATTACCCCACATGTGATTGAAACATACATGGCCCTTGTTAACAGAGATATAGATGAGATACTGAAGAAAGAGAGGAACACTGATAGAAGAAAAAGGTTTAATTTATCAGCACAATTATATGCATCATTATGAAATTTAGAGAATGATGACAGCATAATTATTAAAAGTGTGGATAAAGGAAGTGCAGTGGTAGTTATGGATTATTCCCAATATTGACATACCTGTTTGGAATTATCACAGATGAGAGAGAGTTATGTAGCTTTAGACCATGACCCAATACAAAGGGTTGTAGATCTAGTACAAGCTCTTTTACTAAGTGTCTATGATGATAACCAAATTACAGAATGGGAAAAAGAATCCATGTTTATGACTAATCCCACAGCACCAGTATTTTATATACTTTTGAAAATACATAAGAACCTGAAAACACCTCCAGGCAGACCAATTGTTGCAGGTATTAAT
Source organism: Neoceratodus forsteri (assembly GCA_016271365.2). NCBI lineage: Eukaryota > Metazoa > Chordata > Ceratodontiformes > Ceratodontidae > Neoceratodus > Neoceratodus forsteri. Next base: position 1,165,940,330 of record CM057458.1, read on the forward strand.
ACAGTTCTTAAACCATTTTCAATTTTTATTGACCATCATATCAGACCATTTGTGGAGTTAACTGAATCCTATGTTCGAGACTGTACTGATCTAATTACTAGTTTATAGAACTTGAACAGTAATTTGGATATACAACAATGTTTATTAGGAACATGGGATGTTAAAGACTTGTACACATCAATTCCACACAGAAATGGATGTGAAGTTTTAAAAGCTTTCCTAGATAAACATAGAGATGAGGAAAAACCTTCTAATGAAATGATTATCAAATGGACAGAAACTGTTTCGACTCAGAACTATTTTCAGTTTGAAAAACAATTTTATTTACAAATAAAAGGGATGGCTATAGGTTCTAGCATGGTTGCGTCCTATGTTAATATTTATACAAGTGATTTTGAGAACACATTTATATACAGTGATAAGAACATTTTTAAGAATAAGCTCCTGTTCTGGAAACGTTTTATGGATGGCATACTAGTTTTGTGGCTGAGAACAGTAGAAGAGCTACATACTTTTGATCAATATTTGAATGCATGTACTGACCATTTAGATTTCACTATGAATTTTAGCACAGAACAGATCCCTTATTTAGTTTTACTGCTTTACAAGCATGAGAACCAGTTGGTTACAAAAGTACATTGGAAGACAACGGATAAAAACTCAATTTTACATGCACAGAGTTTTCATCAAAAAAAAAACTTATCGAATCTATCCCTTTTGGGCAACTTTTCTGAGTAAAATATAATTGTACCAAACCATCTGAGTTTGAAAGGTACAAGTAGACATGGTACAGACATTTAGAGCTAGGAGTTATCCACAAGAGGTCTTACGATCTGCAGAACAGAAAGTATCTTTAAGGAATAGAACTGACCTATTAACCCCACGTATTAGGGAACAGGTGGATAGAGGGAGAATGATTTTTTCTTCAGTATACAATGATTTTTTTTTACTATGAGAAATACTGTCAAAAAACACTGGCATGTATTACAGGTCACTCCATTAGGACACCGTATCTTTGAACACCTTCCACTCACTGTTCCTAAGAGAAATAGAACATTGGGTAATAGACTTATGAAAACAGAACACAGAATACCAGACACTAGGCCTACTTTTTGAATCTGTCAGAGGTTAAGGGTAATTTTCCATGTGGTCACTGTATTAATTGCAATAATACCTAAAAAATTCAAAAAAAATCCGAAATAAATCTTGAGATGAAGATATTACCATAGAACAGTTAATTAATTGTTCCACTATAGGCGTCTTTTATGTGGTTATGTGCCCGTATGACAAAGTATATATAGGCAAGATGGAGAGGCCACTTAAAACTCGCATAACAGAACATAAGAGTGACATTAGGAGACAGGATTTAATGTCAACTGTTGCTAGACATTTTATTGGACAGGAATATCAGCTTCCGCAGTTAAGATTTTTCAGAATTCAAAAAGTACTTCCTGCCTCCAGAGGTGGAGATTATAGAATGACAATTCTAACAAGGGAGGCTATCATATTGATAGATTTGAGGCCACCAACCCTAAATTGGGGTTAAATGATTCTATTGACTGGCAGCCATTATATGAATAGTGTATTATTGGTTGTAAAGCAGATATAATGATTAATAACCCACAAGGGATAGGTTTACCCTGTAATTTATAACATAATTTAATAAAAGGACATACTTCCCCTTTGTTATGATCAAATATATACATTGACCTTTTGACTCCTTACACAGTACCTTTAGACACTCTAGGAATAAGATTCAAAAGGGAGAGGGTAAATATGGTTAGAGGAACATCATATTTAATCAAACAATGTTTATAATGTGGGTAATATAGATACAGTGATAACCAATAGGCAATACTTCTCCTTTGTTAAGATCTAATGTGCATATTCACCTTTTGACCTTTCATAGAGTATTTTTTGACACTTTAGGAATATGAGTAATAAAGGGAGAGGGCTAATGCAGCTAGAGGAACAGCATATTGAATCAGATTTTGTTTATAATGTGGGTAATATAGATACAGCGATAATATCCGTCTTTACTTTTAACAACAATAGATTGTGATTTTTCCCTTTTTCTTGGCCCTCCCCTCCCCCTCATATCCTAGGTCCTGCTTTGTTTAGTGGCAGTTTACTGTGTACACTTACAAACTGTAGTCTGTCAATTTTCTCCCCCACACACACACTTTTGGTCTTGAGATACAGATACATTATATTTTTTATTTATAAATTATTGTGAGAGGTTCCATAGTGATTTTCTGGAAAATGTTCTGACGCTTAGTCTATGTCTCTAGCATACATCTTGTGGTTTAAAATTACTTGGGTGAACTGTTTGTATGCCAATCCTTGATTCCTTTTGAGGTAACCGGCTATTAGATTCAATATGTATAGGCAGGACACCATATATTCCACATGGTGCTGCTTTTATATACAGGTCAGGCACTCAGAGTGAGCACACACACTGCGAGAGGCTTCATGAAGTGACGCACAATGCTCAGCACCCGATCACTGCCTATTTAATCGCAACACTGATTTGGCGCAGTACCTCTAAAATGTGTAGAGAGAATGTGAGGTCCTCCACACCATAACTTAAGTGCACCAGTGTTTGCCACATAGATATTTTCAGTAAGTATTTTTTTGTGTCTTTACTTCTTAATGAAAGACCAACAATATGCATTTGTTTAGTGGCAGTTTACACTGGAAACTTAATAACTGTAGTCTGTCAATTCTCTTTCTCCCCCCCCCACACTTTTGGTTTTGATATACTGATACATGCTGGTACATTATTTTTTATTGACATATTATTGTGAGAGTCCCCAAAATAATTCTCTAGTTAGTATTTGTATACTTAGTTTATTTTTCTAGAATACATCTGATGGTTTGTTAAAATTTCTCAGGTGAATTGTCTTTATGCTAGTCCCTGACCTTCTTTAGAGTAGCCGGCTATTAGATTCATTATGGATAGGCAGGACACCATGTATTTAATATGGTGCTGCTTTTAGATGCAGGCTGAGTGCTAAGAGCGAGCACACACACTGCAAGAGGCCTCGTGTGGTGACGCTCAGAGCTCAGTGTCTGATTCACTGCCTATTTAAATGCAACACTGAGTTGGCGCAGCACCTCTGAAATGTGCAGAGAAAGCCAGAGGACCTACCACGCTATAACATATGTGTCAGTGTTTGCCATAGAGATATATTCAGTAAGCATTTGTTTGGATCTTTACACCTTAAAGAGAAGTCTACAATATGCTTTTTTTATAGAAATAGTTACAATGAATGTTTAAAGATGTGCATTTCTGTTTGTTTATATATACTATTGGTAGAGAAGATGCGTAGATGACATTTAGGGTAAATCCTATAAACATCGGTATATTTGAATTATTCCTATACATTTAGGACTTTCCTCATGAAATTTTATACTATGTATTTCAGACGTATATTATGAGGTCCAGACACTAATATGTACAGACTTATGTGCAGTATTGTTTATTGGGTAAGCAAGTGAAACATTTTGAACCTGGTTAAAGGGAGTTTATATATTTGTTTCACTTACACAGTCTGTACTAGCTTTTTTGAATGTAAGTGATTAAGCTTTTTAAATTGGTTGGATTAGAAGCTTGAGAAACTAAACGAAGTAAACATATGATTTGTATGTAATACCTAATTACTTATGAGGTAATAAGTAATGACTTAATGGTTGGGGTGTTAGAATTAATTTAAGGTAGTGATAAATCAGGCTTTTTATGTGTGAAATATGTTCATTTGATATACTCTCCAGCGAAGTGTATATTTTACTTGCCTATAATAAGAAATCTATTTTTGATGTAATAGATAGTTTAGTGAATGCTGCAGAGATCTTATAATGAAAGCAAACTTAGTAAAATGATAAAAAAATTAATAATTGGGATATTATGAGTAACCTAGTGGTAGAAAATATATTTTTTAGGAGGTTGCTTAATATGCTACATGCCTATCGAGCAGATGAAATTATATCAAGCAATATAGTCATGAAATGGTGAGCAGAGTTTTACTAATGGTGCATCAATATGTGGTGTTAAAAAAAAACATTTTTAATCTGATAAATATATAATACTACATTTATTTACTTTATTTTTTAATAGATATGGTACTGTACTGATTAAAGTTTTGCTGAAACATATACAAGTGGTGTACCATTTCACAATTGATGTTATTTAGTAAAAAGATATATTGGTATAAAAAAAATCTTTGGTGAGTGGGCCTTTATTTACCAATCTGCTGTTCTCTGTTTTAATGTCATTGATTGGTTCCTTAATTAAGTGTTTCTTTTTATTGAGGTTGGACGGGCTGGACCCTTACCTTTTCTGAAGGTTCACAAGGTGACCCATTGGGTCTACACATTGCCCTCTGCTTCCTGCACTCTCATAATCTCAATGTTATCCGTAATGAACTTTGCTACTCCTCCTCCCCTGCCCACCTTTCTGTCCTTCCTTAGCACAAGGTACCCACTCAGAGTAAGGTCCCAGTCATGGCCAGTGGTGGCCCAAGGTTCAGTGACCGCTGCTACATCCACCCCACCCTCAAACAGCATGGCTTGGAACTAGGGCATTTTATTCTCCAGGCTCCTGGCATTAATTAAAGCCACCCTCCAACCCTTGTCTCTACCCCTCTTTACCATATCCTCCCCAGATCTTTCATATGTCCATCCACACTTCTCCCCTAGGGTACATCTGTCCCCCCTCTATAGGGTTGCAGGCCAGTCCTACTGGTGGTATGGATGGCAGGATCAGCCCGGCAGTGCCCCCCTTCACAAGTTTAAACCCCATCTAGTCTGAATGAAGTCCATCCTCCCCAGTTTGAGAACTTCCTTCCCTACCAGATATAGGTGAAGCCTATCCCGGGCATACCATCCTTTGTCTTACCAAACTCCTTCCCAGTCTCCCAACACCCCAGTCCCCTGTGCTTCACCCCACTGCCCGAGCCAGTCATTAATCTCTCTGATCTTCTGTTTGCTCTCCACAGTGTCCCTTGGCACCGGCAGGATTTCTGAGAAGGACACTGTGCATCCATTGTCATGACAGACCCAGCCCAGTTCTCGGAACCTTGCCTGAATTTTCAGCACACTATTCCCCTCAAAATCATTTGTCCCCAGATGCATCAGGAAGTTTGGCGATCCTCCACAGTCCCTCTCCAGCTCATACACCATGAACTTCGCCTTATGTACAGTCAGACAGGAGATACCCACTACCTTAACTGGACTGGATTTTCCCTCACCCTGCCTCACCCAATGAATACCCCTGATCATGGAGTCCCCCAGCAGGAGAACCTTAGTGTTCCCTTGATCTTTTATGCACCTCCTTTTTGGACTCCCCCGGCAGCCCCCATCACCTCCCTCCTCCTCAAGACCACTTCCCCTTGGCTTCTCTCTGGACCCTCTACAAGAGAACCCCTAGCCGCCCTACACCTCTTGTCACACCTTTTATAACTGAGTTTCCAAGCTCCCCCCAGTTTAGTCTCCCCCCACTCCCTACCCCAATCGAGCATTTTTTTCCAACCTCCTCCCCTTCCAGCTCCCACCTCCAGTCCCCCCAATACTGCACTCCCATCACCATCACCCCCTCCTAACTCCTCCCCTTTTCTCTTGCTCCTTCCATGCCCACCTGCAGGTCCCCCTCACCTTTGGGCCTTTCTCTGTATGATCCTCCCCCTCACAGGATGCCCCTCCCTCATCTCAGTCTCTCCTCTGTTCTCACTGAGTTGCCTCACAGCCTCCACACCTTCCATCTACTGGTCCCCCTCTCCCCTTCTTTGACACTTGATTTGCCTCTTCCCCTACTAACATACTTATTTGAATTACCAATGCCCACCCTCATCTGGTTCACATATCCCTCTCTCCTCAACCCTAATTTTCCTCCTCTACCCCCCCAACCATGTCCTCTCCAACCAACATAGTCAATGGCTCAAATTTATGATAGCACTCAAAGTCAATCTCCTTTTCGTGTGCTGATTTCCCGCTATCCACTCCTCCAATAGGCCCCCTCTCAGTCCCAACCCACCTGTCCCCTCCTGCCTCCAATGATTTAGTCTGTTTCCTCTACCAGTTTCCTCCCAGGTAGCTACACTCTATGCTACTAGCCCACACCCCATAGGTTCTCCACTCCTGCCTGATGAAACTGATCCAGATCGCACTCTCTCACTGCCCTCCTGCTCCCCACAGGCCCTCCCAGACATGTTTATTCCCCCCCAACAACTCCAGTTTCCTCCATACCCAGTCAAACTCCCCCCAATATGCAATAACTGCATACAGACTGGGCAACCTCCCTCCTTCCAGGCCTAGTTTAGGACCATGGCTGCCCTGTAGCCAGTGCACCCTACAATCCTGCCAAAGATTACTGCCCTGGTGGTTGAGGGCCACCCCAGAGGCCCTCTCCAAACATTATTGGATGCTTACCCTTGACCAGGTCCCCACCCCCAAGTAGACCTTCCCACAACTCTCTACAGCCAGCCATATGGGAAAATGTAGCCTGTGAAATTAAAAGCATAGCTCTTGGACCAATCTACTAAGCAGAATAAAAGAGCATGACTAGAGTTACATCCCCTAACAGTTCCAAGAATAGTCAGAGTCATCCTGGAGAAAACCCTAGTATAGTCACCCAACCAATCAGTGACCTACCTCCACCTGTCCCCTCCTCCTCCTCTGAGCATTTAATAGAGTTTGGGGCCGGGGTGGGTGGGTGGCAAACTAACGTTCCAAGAGCGTCTGGGCTTGTCCCTTAAAAGGCCCAGCCACGAGTCCCAAAAATGGTTCCCTGGCTTTCTATTGGGCGCTGCAACTCAGATCACTGAACTTTTCCTAGCCACCAATGTGTCTGCGCCCGGCTCCAAATTTGCTCCTGCAACAGCTGTTTCACCACCAACGTAGCCTGCGCTGTCCCACAGGACCTCTGGACCCTAAGAAGTAGCCTGCCAATGTGGCCTGCACAGTCCCCCTGCGAGTAAGTCCCAAGTATCCCAGGAGCGGCTGGACTCATCCCTTAAAAAGCCCAACCATGAGTCCCTTAAATGGTGCCCTGGTTTCTTATTGGGCACTCCGACTTAGACCACTGAACTCCTCCTAGCCACCAATGTGGTCTGCGTAATCACCCTACTCCTCTGCAAGTAAGTCCCAAGTATGTAATATAATATTCTTGTCCACCAGGAAACAAATGATGAAAAATATTCAAATCCACAGGAAATGGTGAACTACTGGGGACCAGTAAACTGTTGTTACTGTAGATGAAAGACCCATAAAGTCTGGCACTTGAAGTTATTTTTTTCTCCCCACTCAAGTGTAACTTATTATTTGCACCTCGTTCTTTGCCCACCTCTAAGTAGTCACTTGGAAAATGAATAATCACGTAATCCTCCTTACCCTCGGCTCCTTGACTGGGCCACTAATGATGACTGACTTCTCAGTCGCCATCCTGGTTACTGATCAAATTGGCCTACAATCCTTTATGGAATCATTTAAACCAACCAACCCCCCCACCCAGCACAACTTGGCATCAGTCATCTTCTATGGGTGTTGCCATGCTGTCCTTGCTATCAAACCTTGAATGTCGGTTGCTTGGACTTTTTATCCACTCCCTCACATTCCAGTCCCCCCTCTGGCTCTCCCCTTCCTGTCTCCTTCTCTCACTCCTCCTCACCGGTGATTTGGAAAGCAACCCAGGACCCCCTAACACATATATTGACCATACAAATACTATCTGGGTTAGTCACTTGGGCCTCAGGATTGCACACCTAAATACATGTATCCTCCCATCTAAGTTCTCCGAGCTCGAGGCATGGTGTGGCCCTATATAAGCTGCACATCATGGGCTTCTCAGAGACCTGGTTTGAAGCTATACCTCACCAGTACTTCATATCAACTCCCTGGTTACTCCATACTATAATTAGACAGGCCAGAAAGAAAGGGGGTGGAGGTGTAGCACTGTATGTGCTAGACCATATCTCATCCACAATTGCTTACTCTTCCACCACTTCCACTTGTGAATGGCTTATTGCTGTGATTGTTCTGAGGACCACAAAAAAACTTCACCTAGGCTGCTGCTAGAACCCCACCACCACCATATACGTTCTGGGACTATCCAGTTTTCTGGATGGCATAATGCGCACCTCCCCCTACAGAAACACAATCCTACTAGGGGATTTCAACCTCAACTGTACTGACACCCCTATACCTGAGTATGCACATCTCCTAAAAACACACCAATTAGAACAAGTCATCTCTTCCACCACAAGATATAACATGTGCTCAGACAACCATACAACCGTAGACTGGATTATTACAAATCAAGTAGATCTGTTCCTACAGGCAGACACAATGTCCGACTCCATCAGAGACCATACCCCTATGTACATTGTCCTAACCACCAAATCAATCCAGCCTCCCCCAAAACTCCTCTCTTTCAGCTAGTTTGACTGCCTGGATCTTGACTCCATCCTTACAGATTCCAGAGCTATAAAAAGGTCCGTACTCTACTCGTGCAGGAATGTCTCAGCTTCAGTCACATACTTTACCAATGTCTAATGGAAACTTCAGGACAAACATTTCCCAATCACTACCAAAAGGATCAGAGGTGGCAGCACCCACTGGCTATTCAAGGAATTACTGGCCCAGATGAAAATCAGGGACAAAACTTGGAAAGCCTATAAGTCATCTACTCCTCCCCCAGCTCTGGAACACATACAGACAACTGCGCAATTCCTGCAAGCAGGCTGTTAAGTTGCTAAAGTGCAAACACCATACCAACTTGCAAAAAGACACGCTCAGTAACCCTTGTGATTTCTGGACATCAATAGGGTCCTTCCTAAATCCTAAGTCTCACAAGCAGACAAAACAACTAAACTCACCCTCAGGACCCATCACTGAACCTGGTGCAATAGCGGACACTTTCAACAGAATGTTTACAGACCTCTCTCCCTATATTAGCAAACTCCCTGCTCAGTCTCCCTCTGACCTATATGGCAAGCCTCAATGCTCTCACCCTCCCCTAGTACTGCATGTGCTCCTACATTTTACTTTAGGGTCATTGGCATAAAAAACACTGCCAAACTTTTAAAAACACTTCCTAATTGAGGTTGTTCAGGTAGTGATGGGCTATATCCCAACTTCCTGAAACTGTTCTCCCCAATTATTGTAAAGCCCCTAACCTACATTTTCACCTTCGCCCTTTCATCTGCAACAGTTCCTGACTCTTTGAAGCATGCTCATGTCGTACCCATATTTAAGGTTGGGGATCCCCTCACCCCCGAAAATAATAGGTCCATCCCCATACTTCCTCACCTGAGTAAATTGCTTGAGAAAATCATTCACCACCAACTATCTGATCATCTAGAAAAATACCACCTCCTGTGTCCTCTCCAGCATGGTTTCAGCAAACACCATAGTACCTCCTCCACTTTAGCACTTTTCTGAAACTATATCCTTATAAATGTGAACAAGGGCAGCCCACACGTGCAGTGTTTGTGGATCTGTCAAAGGCTTTCAACCTCATAGATCACCATCTCCTCTACTCTTCCCTGCTAAACTTAGGCTGCTCACCAGACATGGTCACATGGTTACATAGTTACCTCTCATGCAGGTCCCAGTGTGTCTTGATTGGTAAACATTCTTCTGCTCCACTACCTACCCACACCGGTGTATCTCAGGGTTCAATAATGGGGCCTCTACTTTTTTCTATGTTTATAAATAACCTCCATGCTGAAAGTATCACTTGTAAGGTCATCCTCTATGTGGATGACCTAGTCATATACCACAGCAATAATTCCATAGAGTCCTTGTTCACCACCCTCACAGCAAACTTTGGGGCCGCACAGAGCTGGTACCTCTCCAGAAAACTTCTCGTTGATGAGAAAAGTACAAAGGCCATGCTCTTTGGGTCTAAGCCATTCCTACAAAGGTAGCTAGGTCAAATAACCCACTCTTGATTGCTACCCCTGCCAGTCCTCCATTCCAAGCTTTCCCTGCATTTAAATATCTAGGTGTCACCCTAGACCCATCCCTTGCTTTCAATGAACACATCAGCAACACTGTGATGAAAATCCACCCAAAATTAGGTGCTGCCTACCACCCAAATCAATTTCTTTCCCCTGAAACCTGCCTAGACATTGCTTAAGGAAACCTTCTGCCCCTCCTTGACTACTGCTACCCCATATACTCTACTGCTTCCTCTTCCCTATGGACCGGCTTATATATTACATACAACTCCATCTGCCACTTTATCCTTCAAGCCCCTTTTACCACTCACCACTGCTTGCTATACCAGTCTTTAGGGTGGCTCTCTCTGCAGGGTTGTTTTGACTTCACTATGGGCAGCCTCATTGACAGTGCACTCAGGAACCATCAGCTGACCCCTACTCCTCCCTACTCACTGATAGAGTGGTCTCTTGAAGTCTCCATGCCTCCTTTGTTCCCCCACTGGAAGTCCCTCGCACTACTACTACCATGGGTAGTACAGCTTTTTCTGTCTCTGTCCCTTCCCTCTGGAATAGACTTCCTTTATCCATCCAATCATTCCCCCTCCCATCAGTCTTTCAGGAAAACTTAAGGGTGTGACTCCTGGCTGAGACCACTTGTAGCTGCAGCTGTTCCCTAGGCAGTATCATAGCCCATATCCTGGAATAGCACCTATTCATGCCCTCACCCTACCCCCAGTGCCCCTGCCCTCTTGCACTGTTCTGTTCCTCTGTTCAATCTGGATATGACTACCTGTTTTATTCTGAACTGTTTTCAGGTTTTGCAATTTAACTTAAGTTGCATTTCTGACTATGACTTGTGCCTATACCACTCCTGATGATAGACTGAAGCTTAATTTTAACTGTATTTATTTCCTTGGCTCTCCAGTGACTGTATGTACATTGCATGTAATACTTTACCATAATCACCATGTTAAGTATTTTATTTATTTATCTATCAGAGATTGGAATTACAATCCTTTGAGTCAAAGACTAATTTCCAAAGGCTCCATGTCATATTACACATTGAGGGCAAGTACATACATTCAGACATAAAATCCTATACAACAGTTTAGCTAAACATTTATTCACATTGTAATCACATTACATTAGATACATTACTAGAAGGACAGTTACACAGGCAGTCGAATTGTAAGACTTTGTCACATGGCTAACCTGGTCATAAATTCAAATCCCGTTGGGGGCCTAGCGGTGCTAGGTTCATCATTGAGGGCACCTACAGGAACGGGTCTCGAGGATGTGCTTCCTGAGAGCAACTTTGGAAGCATCAATTCTAGGCAAACTGGTGACAGTTGTGGGGAGGGAGTTGAACCAGGATGGGGCCCTGTAGGAAAAGGTCCTCTGGGCTAGGGATGTCCTCACCCTCAGGGCTCTAAAAAGGGATTTGGTGGCACTGTGAGTGGAGATGGTGGGAATTGAGAAGTGTAGAGATGACGTAACTCCAGGTGGCATTAGTCTGAGGAGTATCTTTTTGGACATGAGGCAGGACTGATATTGGAGCCTTTCCTCGAAATTGAATATTTGAGTGAGGGAGTAGAGAGTGCAGGTGTGTATTAGCCAATCAGTGCTGGACAGGAGCCTGTATGCTTTATTGGTAGACATTTTTATCTTGTTGAGGGTGGTGACATCCACAGCTGCATAGATCAAGAGAACATAGTCAATTAAAGAGAGGACAAAGGAGGTGATGGCAATCCGCTGGGCTTCAGGCCACAGGCAGTCTTTGTGGTGGTAGAGGAGGCTGATACATGCATTGGTCATGGATGAGAGAGCATTTATATGGGTGTGGAAGGTGAGGGCTGTATCAAAGGTTTTGCCTAGGTATTTATAGGAAGTGACCTGTTCAACGGGGATGGAGGGAGCTGGAGAGCATCTGCAGAGGGGATTCTTTAAGTTTACTTTGATGGTGAGCAAAGATCATGGTCTTGGTTTTTTTCAGGTTAATGACCAGTCTATGGTCCATGAAACAGCATTCAGTCAGGCTGAAGGAATGCTGGAGGGAGTCCTGGAGGCTGGTGGGGTTGGGGTGTGAGGCACAGATGACAGTGTTATCGGCATAGAGTAGGACCTTACTGGCACAAGAATTGGGAAGGGCCTTGAGGAACAGACTGAAAATATATTGCCTAGCCACTTAATGTACTGTATGTCACTACACCAGTATATACTGACTTTTCTGAAATATGTGTACTATGTAATTTGACCTCATACCAAGTATATTAGGCAGTCCTGTTTTGTTCTAATTGTATCTCTGTATTGTATTGATGTTTGTTGTGTTTGCCACACTGGTGGCCTGGGTCGCGACTGAAAATGGTCCTCTGGATCAATTTGCTCGCCCAGTTGTTAAAGACATAAATAAATGAATTGTTTCTCCTTGTAATTTACCCAATCCTCCTCCTTCTGTGTTTTTTGTACTTTCTGAATGCTAGTTTATTTTCAGTCTTTCTGTTTCAGCTAGCTCTTTAGAGAACCATAGTGGCCTCTTTTTCCTCTTGCACCTTGCAAACCTACCTGACACAGAGATTCATAGCTCTTTCAATATCCTCTTTTAATTTTGCCCACTGGTCCTCGACTCTTCAAAGCATTTCTATGCCAGCCAGAACTTTCTTGAGGCATTCTCCCATCAGTTCCATGTCATAACGATGATTGTGGAACCCAGTCCTGGTTGGGCTAGTGTACATTGCTGAAAATTCATTTCAGCGATGTACATTTATGTGAACAGCAAAGGGTGCTGCGAGAGTTAGGTTTTACTGTTTTAGTAAGGTACCCCTGCACCCCTACTTAAGAATTCCTCAACTCCAGGGGGATGTATGTCAGAGGGGCAAACTAAAAAAAAAAAAAATGACCTGGCACAAAATACAAGAGTGCCCGGAACTGAACCCGCACTATCCTAACCCCAGCCTGCCACCAACCCACCACACCACACGACCAGCTCAGCAGCCCACCACTGCAGTACACCCCATAAATCCTCCCTCCCATTCCACCCATCACACAGTGTGGACCCCCCCACACGCATGTATACATAGTAACATCCTGTCGCTAAATTCGCCTACTCCCCCATCCTGTCACCCCCACCTGCCAGGTAGCCTTGTGCACAAGTGTCATGATTCAGTCACCTTTTTTGAAAGTGCTCAATCACAGTTGTGATTGTAACAGGCTACCCTACCATCATCATCTTGAAATCTGCGATCCTGAAGTCCATGACCCTTGTATTTGTGCAGTGTGATGCAAACCTCATTTTTATAGCAAACCACACTGTTTGATTGTCAGCAGTCTTCTGGTGGTCCACCACTGTGATGTCAACAACACTGTCCCTGTTCATCAGCATTAGGTCCAGTAATGCTTCTCCAAAGTTGGTTCCATTACCGGTTACCTGAGGAATGCCCCCTGCAAGGAGTCCAGGATGACATCTTGAGAAAGCATCAAAGCGACATGAAAATGTTTGGCATCTGGTGAGGAGTGTTGCTGCTATGCAATATTGTATTTCAACAATAATTTTTGTCCTTTTTAACTGGGACCAAGCTTTGTGGTCTTTTTCACTTTACTGTTGTAGCCTCATTCTTTTGCACAGAAGTCCAGGATGTCCTTGCTCCTGGAAGTTGCCACTGTTGGGAATCTTCAATCCATGTTAGGCATTTTGAAGTCTCCCACCAGCAACAACTATCCCTTATGAGTCATCCTGTAGATTGCATACATTTCCCCATCATTCTTTCATTCACTGGAATAGCCAGAATAAGGATGGTAGAGACAATGATACACTCTGCCATAGACTGTGGGGATGTCCCATATTGAGGGGCACCCAGTAATGAATTAAATAGACTCAATACACTATACAAAAAGTTTGCACTTTATATACTGGGGCCCCATGCACAAGGCACCACTGACTTCTATACAGGGAATTAGCATGGACAAGCCTGGAGATGAGGAGAAAGATTCACATACTAAACTTCATGATTAAGGTAGGTAAGCACCAACTCCTGGGTTACATTATGGACAAATTTGAAATGAAAACTACTCATAGGTCCACCCTGAGATCAGCAGATGATTTGGAGTACAGGGCTTGGAAGATCACAACCATCACTGGCAGATTATCATTCCTGTTCAGAGGACCTACAATTTGGATCACACTGCCTATGCAACTCAGGCTGAAAAATAAACCAATATGGCCTGGTCTTATTCAAAAATGGACATTGCTCAATGCCGAGAAACCATTAATCTTTTGCCCAGACTATGAGAGGGGTTACTCTACACCAGTCATTACAGACAGCAACATTCAGTGTCAGTGGCTCAGCAGGTAGCACACTCGCCTCCGAGGCTGGGAGATCAGAGGGCTGTGGGTTCTAGCCACAAACCAAGCACTTGGGTTACTATCCCAATGCTGACACTTTAGTGCAGCATGAGGGGGGTGCTGTACTCCTGAGGTGCCATCATTCGGATGAGACATTAAACCAAGGTCCCATATGCCTGTTCTGGTGGTAGTTCAGGTGAGTGTTAAAGATCCTATGGCACTTCTTGAAAAGAGCAGGGGTAGTTTTATTGAAGTAACATCGTAAAGCAAATTAAAAATACATGTACACAAAACTACTTCTTTTTTTTGCATATCCATAGCTTCCAATTACTCTGTACAAGGAAAAAACATTTTTTTAAGTAGTACAACTTCTTTTGTTTATGTCAAACATATTTTCCTTTCCTTCATAGTCTTCAATGCTAAATTTCTTCCATATAACATACAGAAAATGTTACTTATATTTTATCAAAAATAGGAATCCTTTCCGCCATTTGTGGACCTGTTAAGATGTTGAATTCGTTATATCTTTTTCATATACATGATTCATTGCTTGACATACCAAATGCTGTACCATTTCATATGACATTCTTTTCTGATACAACACCCAACTATATCTGGCTTGCCACAAATAGAACTTCAAGCAACATAAAAAGACAGCAAGAGTATCCTGGTGGAACCTGGGTAGCAACAAAGAATATTGGTCTAATACACACAATTCATAAGACATTTTCTTAAGCCAAGACATATTCCATTTATCAGCTAAAAAAAGCCCATAATGCTCCTGAATAAGAACAAGTTAGTAAATAATGCTCCATAAATTCTTCAATGTTTATGCCATCTGCATATGGACAATTCCTTTCATCTATTACCATATGCTTGGCATTGCCCCTAAACTGTATCTTACCATATACAGAAATCCAAAGGTGTTCTCACATCTGGGAAGGAATCCTGGGGTTTATAAGTTGAGCTATCACATATTTCTTTTGATCTAATGTGCAGTGTTTAAAACCGGGCTCACTAGGGTAACTGTTAGCCAATACAGTCTGATAAAGGCTATGACCAGACTGGGACAAAATGTGTGATTTCATCAAATTCCATTTGTATAGTTTAGTAGCAGTAGATGTAAAATATTCTGGAATATGTAAATATGTCCCTAATCTCAGGGGAACGATCCCTCAAGTTTTAAAATACCGATCTAGATTTAATCTACACCAAGTGCTATGAATAGTAATAATAGGTCCTAGGTCACATCTAACTGTTTGTGCAGAAATAAGGCGTGAAAAAATATTATGGGATCAATCATGCCCAGTCCTCCCTTCCAGACAGGGAGGCATGTAAAGCATCTGCAAATTGGGTTTAATCTGTTCCCCCACAGCATTTGAAAAAGAGACTATAAAGTTTTACTTCCATTATTTGAGGTGGGGGAAATATCATAGCAATACAAAGTAATTTTGGAATTAAAAATGTTTTTTGTAATTTGTATTTGTTTTATTTTTTATATATTCCATGATTTCCATTGGTTTACTTTGGATTCCACTTCAGATAAGGAGTGTTCCCAATTTAGGAAAGACAGATTCTGGGGCCCAAACATGATTCCCAATATTTTAAGGGGTTCTGAAATTATGTGAAGACCTGCTAAAACTTGGCGGTCTGGATATCCCACACCTATATATAGTCCTCGACTTTTCCTTAGATTTATTTTTGAGTTTGAAACATTCGTAAAGTCTGAAATTTTTTCCAGAAAGATAGGGAATTGAGTAACATCAGAAAAAAATAAGCACACATCATCTGCATATGCATGTATGTTAACAACTTTCTGAATTCCATTATCCAATATCCCTTGCCATTTAGGGGAATATGAAAGTATTCTTAAAAAATGATCTAATGAAAATACATAGAGTAAAGGGTTTAGTGGGCAGCCTTGTCTTACTCCGAGATGTGTTTGAAATCCTAAGTTCACAGATCTATGTATAATTGGTTATACTGTTGTAGAAGTGTAGACTAATTTAATATATTTTAATAAGTAGTCTGGAATTCCATAATGTTTTAACACTGAGAATAAATATAGATGTGAAACGTGATCAAATGCCTTTTCTTGGTCTACTGTAATGATAACCCCATTTTGCCCAGAAAGAGATAACTGTTCAATGACATTTCTAATAACCATAACAGCATATTGTATTTTCCGGGAGGGTAAACCTCAAAATTGAACTGGAGAGATTATTGTTTCAGCAATATGTTTTAACCTGTTGTTTAAAATATGCGTTAGAATTTTATAATCTGTATTTAGAATAGTTATAGGTCTCCAGTTAGTGATTAGCTGCCTATCACCTGATTTATATATGTATAAAAAAGTCTGTCCAAAAAGGGAGAGGGAAAAGAGTTCAATTGAAGAAAGTATTTAAACACTGGCTCCAAGCATTCTGATAATTCTACGGAAAAATTTTATAAAATTCAATAGGTAGCCCATCTAAACCAGGAGATTTTCCAGATGTCATGTTTTTAATGGCTGATCCTATTTTTCGTGAGGTAATGTAAATGTCTCCTTCTGTCACATGTGAGGGAATGGGAGGAATTTGAATTTGTCCCAAGTATGCAACTATATCTTGGGCTTCAGGATTTCTTTCAGGTTCAAGTGATGCACAGTGGTTTTTAATAATTAAATATAAGTCATTTTCAGAATAGTGTAATTTTCCTTGAGGGTCACACAAAGAATCCATCACTGTATGATCCCTAAAAGTTTTGCATGTCTGATATGGATCCCCATCTGGGGATTTTTTAATGCCATTCTGAAATAATATTTTCAAGGTATTTGCTCTATTATATTGGTAATTTAGCATCTGAGTCTTTATCAATTTAATTTGTGCTGAATAGTCAAACCTAGATGTATTAGACTAAGAGAATAATTTAAATAGTTGTTGACACAAGGAGAGATAATTTAGAAATGTACTATTCTCTTTATGCCTCCCATAGTTTTTAATCCAGATTTTAAAATCTTCTTTCATGTCTAACCACCATTGTCCGATATCAGAATACAAAAAATAAACTGAGCACCTAGCGTTGATAATATCTTTGATTCCCTGTTGAACCCAAGTTTCTTCCAAAGCTTTAGTATTTAATTTCCATCTAGAAAAAGATGGTTTTATATCTGAATGTCTGAGATTTGTACCAATATTGCCACATGATCTATAAATTCAACAGGATACATTTCCATTTCAGCTGAAGGTAAGGTGTAGGAAACAAAAATGTGGTCTATAGTAGATATACTTTTGCCTTTTTTTAAAGTAAAGTCAGGACCTTTTATATGAAATTTCATACAGTCAAGTAAATTAGCGGATGACACCAACTCTGATAGGGCATTAGCATCACAGTAGATCTTTGCATTAGGTTTTTTTTTCCCTCATGGAGGATGGTACCTCACAATAAAAATCAGCAAAAAAAATAATATGATATGAGGTCATGAGATATGGCTCAATTGTACCAAACAGCGCCACTCTCCCTGCTTTCTGTTGTGGTCCATAGATATTAATTAAATGATAAGTCTTAGACTTCTATATTCCATCTAGCAATAGTACCCTTCCAGGCTGGATATCGACTAGTTTTATCAGCTGAAATGAAAAGGAGTTAAACAAAATACCTAATCCATCTGCACAATTCTGTCCATAGGACCAATAGGAAGGACTCCAAGCCCATTCCCCTTGAAAACTTCTGATATTGTTCAAAGTAAAAGCCCATGTTTCTTGTAGAAAGCAGATGTCTAACTTTAATCTGTAAATAAAATCGAACACAGCTTGTCATTTCCCTGAGTTAAACTATGAACATTTAATGAGCAAAATTTCAAAGTTGCCAGAAGTAATTATTTTGTGATCCTACAATCATCAACTTTTGTACCTTCTATTTTTTTTTCCATTATACCCTACCAACTCAGGTTTCTGAATCTCCATTTCTTGTTCCCTAGAGTTACTATCTCCATTGTCCTGATCCATATCTGAGTCCCCCCATTCTGGAGCCAATGCTGCAAAGGGATTGACTGAAATGTCATTGTCAGGTGAAGAAGGGAGGGAGGGGGTATAGACACAGATTTTAAGATTCAAGAAGACCTACCTCTTTGCAGTGGGGATGTGGATGATGGTAAGGGAACTATAGCCTGCACTGAATCTGTATAACAAACTGGTGTCAGGACATCTGGTCTAGAGACCTCTGGATGGTCCTGGGTTTTTTGAGGGAGAGGTACCTCAACCTTTGTTTGTATGTCTGTCTTATCCCCATAATTCTGATGCCCACTTAAATCAATTACTTTGTTAGAGGGGTGGGGTGCTGAAACAAAATTTGTTTGAGGTGACTTATCCTGATTATACGCTGTATCTTGCACCTGTTGAATAAGCAATTCAGGACTAATGTTGCTAGGCTGCATTTTTGGCTGCCCAAATACAATCCTTTAAATCATGTGCAAAATCGTCACATAAGTCACATTTTGTGTGAGATGCACATTGAAAGGAAATATGTCCTACTTCTCCACAATTTCCGCATCTTGGTTTCTCACATGCACTTGATATATGTGTTCTGGAACCGCACTTGTAGTAAGCACGAGGTTGTCCAGTGTAGAAACACACACCCCTATCTCTACCTAACATGAATAATTGGGAATGTGCATAATTCTGGTTTCTGTACTCCACAGTTTGACTTTACATTTCCTTCCCCCTGTTAAAAATAATTCAGTGTCAAGAATAACTTCGGGGTCTCCCAAAATATCACATTTTTGTGATAACCAATATGATATATCTGCAACATGAACACCCTCGTTTCTAAACATCACTGTAACAAACTTCACCAAAGGTTCAGATAATAGGATAGCTACAAAGGGAGTCCAAATGGGAAAGTATTTAACCTGTGTGTAATGTTTCCAAAATAAATCTAAAAAGTGGGCTGATCGGAAACTAACGTCAAAATTATCCTCCCTTGAGATGTTGATGAAGGCAAACACCTCTCGAAGGGAGAACTTTTGAGAATCTTTTAATAAAATTTTCCCCACAAAATGTCTGTCTGGCCTGTTATCCATGCCTCCTTTGTATCAAATTCTGACCACATTCCTCCTAGGAGCTGCTTCTTTTTTATATTGGCAAATAATTCAGACAATAGTGGCTGCTTTTGTTCAGTCTGTCCCTGAATGTTGTCTTTTATTTCTAAAATTTCACTTCCAGGATCCTTTGGCACAATATTTATTCCATCTGGCATTTCAGGTTCCATTCCCACCACTGAAGAAGGGACCAGCCCAGTTTCCACCTTGCTCTGTGTATCGAATGCTTTAGTGGTAAATGAGCAAGATATATTTGTACTATCTGTATTAACAATAGGTTGTAATAAGTTTAGCCCTGAAGCCCAAGTAGAAGAGGAAGGGTTAAAAGGAATTTTTTCATCCCGTTCTGGATCCGGTAACCAAGTCCCTTCAGGGTTTCACTTCTAGCCAGAATTACTTAATGCCTTGCCTGTGGACCATGGTGTATCTTGCTGCTTTGAAGGTATTTTATCTTTACTAAACACATCTCCTTTTCAGAGTCAACTTCAATACGTCTGTTAGCTAAAGTCATTGCAAAGCTCTTATCCCTTTTTGTGTCTTTCTGCCCTATTTTCCATGCATTTGTGTTTGTAAAAGAACTGGGTAGCCATTGCTTGTGACTCAGGAGCATTAGACTGAAACTTAATTTCAGTCAGAATGTCTGATTTAGCTACAAAACCAGCTGATTTGGAGAGTGTTTTTGCTACCATTGTAACTGGGCAGGTGGCTGTGAAGCCTAACCCCACATGTCCATCACCTTGTTTTTGAGGTTTGTGATCAATTACATTCAAGTTACATGGCTGTTGTGTTGAATCTTTTTTAAAAATTTGTTCTAAAGGGGTTGGCTTTGGGCACACACTAGAACAAGCATTTGAATTGCCAGCCAGCTGACTTTCCCCTTTCCTCACTGGTAATACAGTGTAAACATCTGATGACTTACTGAGCCCCAGCTGGGCCTTTGATCCTGCCCTGTCAGCGGGTTCACTGACAGGTTTCTCCATAGTTCTGACAGATAAATCCAGGCTTTGAAAATCCACCAAATGGGCTTTTAAATTTTCCTTTCTTGAGCATGTCTTATTTCTTTTTGTTGCCATAGAAGTTGCAACGCTCATTTGGTATCCACTATAACGTCATCTTTACCCACTGTTATTTCCTGAATTTTAGATACTTCAGTAAGATCTTCTGTGGAAACAAATTTAACAGGGGTATCTCCTCCATCATCTGAATGTAGTATGCTCTCAACAATATGGTTCAACTTCATCATTCGTTCGACCTGGGAAACTCTGATCTCCTCTGAAGCTTGCACCTCCATCCTCTCTGTCTGCAAGACTGGACTGGCCATTGTCATGGCCATAGGTTCCCTCTACCTGTGAGTAGGGGAGTTTATTGAAAGAATAAATCATACAAAAGAAATATACAATTAGTCAAAAAAACAGCTGAAGAAGTACATTCATGTAACAGGAAAATCTGAAGTGGTTACCCAAGGCATATTATGCCAATATGCTTCTAAAACTTGTTGCGAAAAAATAATACATTCTTTCTGAAAAATAACAGACAGTTCTCTCGTAACATTCTGAATAATTATTTCAATAGGAGTGTCCTTTTGTTGTAACATAAAGCCACATCTAGCATTCCAAATATACCATTTTAGTACTAAACAAACAATATTCAATGTACTTCTATGAAAACACTGCCAACCAGAGTGAAAAATACCATGCATCAATTCTTTACATGCCATTGTGGAAAAGATAGGTACAGACCAAGTACTTGCTAGAGTTGACCAAAATGGCCTTATAAAATGAACATATAAAAAATAGATGTTCAATGGTTTCTTCTGCTGAAACACAATTAACCCTAATACAGCCTCGTTCAGCATGCTGTTTGTGTTTTTGATTGCTTTTCACATTTATCCTACCATGACAACTGAGCCAATGGAAATCCCACAGTTTCCTTGGAACTCTTTGTTCATTTAACAAGGCCAAATGGGTATTTTGTAGATGCATAGGCCGATGGGGAAAAGTGATTAGTTCAGTAAAATGTGTAGTAATTATATGATGGTGCAACTGTTTTCTTGTATTACTAAGTAAAGATTGGATAAAGACTCCCCATAATTGTAATTTTATAAAGATTTCTCTATAATAACCAGGAGTTGTAGGATCACACTTCAAGTGAGTGACCCTGGACCCTTCCCAAATAAAAAAACATTGTTCATCCGTATCATAAAAATATGAAGTCCAAAACGTATCCTGATTTATCACTAGGCGCCGAAGATTAATATAAAAAAATACAATAAAAAAACACTAATGGGTTTACTATATTCAAGCCCCCAGATGAGCATGGTAAATAAATGATATTCCTCTTGATGGGATTTAGTCTACTACCCCATACTGCCCGGAAAAACAAACTTAACAATCTAGCTCCCAATTGTTTGGGGGGAGGAAATACCTTACTAACATACAGAAATTGTGGTAAGAGCTTCATTTTAATTAAAATCACACTTTTTTTTAGCAAGCTTCCACGTATTCCATTTTGACACTATCGTATTCCCAAGTTCAATCCTTAATGTCCAATTTAATAAATCTAAATTACCTGTACCCCAAAATAATCCTAAGATCTTGATAGGATGAGACACAATGGGAATACCAGAAATCTGAGGGTCACTTTGAGATTGTGTTCCCAAATATATACCTTGGCTCTTAGATGCATTTAAACTAGCCCCTGATACCGAAGAATAAATATTACAGACTTTTATTGCTAAGGATATAGACTGTACATTTGGTAAAAGAAGACACAAGTCGTCAGCATAGGCAAGACATTTTGCTGGACTCGGTAAAGACCTTATTTGCAAAGATCGTATTCTAGGATGGGTATTTATACTTTTTAATAAAGGATCAATACAGAAAACATAGAGGAGTGGGCTAAGGGGACAGCCTTGCTGAACTTTTCTATGTACTGAAATTATTGATCCAACATGTCCATTCACCATGAGAGTTACAGTAGCAGATGCATATAACAGTTTAAGCCAGTGTATAAATTGATCCGGAATATTATAAAATCTCAGAACCTCCCACATATAACAATGATTAATAGAGTCAAAAGCTTTACTTTGATCTAATGAGCATAAAAACCCTTCCATTTCCTTTTTTGTACTTTTAGTAATTATTTCTCGAAGTAAGAGGAGATGTTCCAAAATATTTGAGTGGTTCACCGAACAAGCTTGTGCTTGACTAATCACATAGGCCCAGATTTTCAAACTGCGCCATTCTGAGGCGCAAGCCCCTGCGCTGCTCAAAATAGTTGCATAGGGTGTGGTTGGTGATATCTA
Source organism: Neoceratodus forsteri (assembly GCA_016271365.2). Classification (NCBI taxonomy): domain Eukaryota; kingdom Metazoa; phylum Chordata; order Ceratodontiformes; family Ceratodontidae; genus Neoceratodus; species Neoceratodus forsteri. The sequence goes on from CM057458.1 coordinate 1,165,962,988, forward strand.
AAGAGTTAAGTTTATTGAGCAACTCCTTTGAATATCACCCCCAGCCACAGCACTTGTGCATGGCACAGTGGAACTTGTGCCACCGCAAGTTTCCAGAGTTGAGCATTAAACCTATGTGGCACAAGTACCATTGCGCCCATGCTCAAATTCTCCGATATTCAAAGGTGACATGCAAATGGGGCCATAATTTATACAGGCGCAGGGGGGCCATTTGCATCTATTTATGGCCCCATTTGCATGCCATTTTGCATGTAGGTCGCATCCCCGAGGACTTGCTCCTGGCCACCTGCCAGGCAGCAGCCGCCGGGACCGACGCACAATGCAGCCCGATTACGGGCATCACAGGTATATGAAACCCCCACACATATCTCCGAGCCCGATCGTGGGCAGTACAGTTACATGAAACCCCCACACATATCCTAAGCCCGATCGCGGGCATCACAGGTACATGAAACCCCTCACATATCCTGAATCCCGATGCGGGCATCACAGGTACATGAAACCCCCCACACATATCTCAAGCCCGATCGCAGTGCAGTACAGTTTACATGAACACCCCGCCCCATATCTCCCACAGCCCGATCGCGGGCAGAACGTGTATGAACCCCCGTGCCTGATCGCAGGCAGAATGTAACCCTCCCCCAACCCAAATATCTCCCTGGTGGTCCAGTGGACCGTAAAGCCCGATCGTGGGCAGAATGTCACATCCAACCCCAAACATCTCCCTGGTGTCTAGTGTCCCCCACCCACCCACAAAGCCCCTCCACCCTGCTCCCCGCGCTGGCGGGACAGCATCCCACCGCCTGCCGCCCGCTTCCGCTGACTGACTGTCGGTAGGGCTGCATGCCCATTGGTGCAGAGCTACAGCCAATGGGCATGCAGTTTATATCAGACATGACAGTTCAGATTTGTGAATGGTGTTCATTCTACAAATCTGGACTGTCATGTACAGTATGGGCTGCATGCCCATTGGCTGTAGCTCTGCACCAATGGGCATGCAGCCCTACTGGACAGTCAGTCGGTGGGCGGCGAGGCGGCAGGCGGTGAGATGCTGTCGCCACCGCCGCGGGGGGAGGTGGAGGGGCTTCGCTGGTGGGGGACACTAGACACCAGGGAGATGTTTGGGGGTTGTGATGTGACTTTCGCCCTCGATCGGGCTTTACAGTCCACTGGACCACCAGGGAGATATTCGGGTGGGGAGGGTTACATTCTGCCCGCGATCGGGCACTGGGGGTTCATACATTCTGCCTGCGATCGGGCTGTGAGAGATGTGGTGGGGTGGGGGTTCATGTAACTGTACTGCCCGCGATCGGGCTTCGGATATGTGTGGGGGTTTCATGTACCTGTACTGCCCGTGAATCGGGTTTCGAATATGTGGGGGGGTTTCATGTACTGGTACTGCCCGGCGATCGGGTTTCGGATATGTGGGGGTTTCCATGTAACCGTGATGCCCAAGTATCGGGCTTCGGGATATGTGTGGGGGGTTTCATGTAACTGTGATGCCCACGATTGGGCTGGTGGGGGGACAGGGACCGAGTTGGGGGCCAGCCAGGGTTGGCAGCTGCTGTGTTGTGCCCTGCAATACAGCAGCTCACCTGCGGGTGGCCCTCAACTTGATCCTTTTTTTTGGGCTCAAGGTTGTGCAGGTGCAGGTTGGGGGTTGCGCATGCACAACTCTGCACAACCCGACTGAATATCGGGTTTCGCAGGTTATGCATGGTTCCTCCCCCTCCTGTTGAGCATGCATTCATCTGCATTGCTCTTTTGCGCAACCTGTTGCCAGTGGAGCAACTGCCTCCTGCTGAATATCGCAGAATGGCGCAATGTAGGACTTGCGCATGCGCAACCCTGTTGCGCATGGAGCAACCCTTTTGAATATCTGGGCCTTAATTTGCTACTTGTTGTAATCACATAATTAACATTTTTGCCAGTAATTTAAAATCTGTATTTAAGAGACAAATTGGCCTCCAGTTTGTTAAAAGATTTCGGTATCCTGTTTTGTACAGATAGACTAGAGAACCCTGTGCCATAGCGAAGGGTAAGGCAGTTTTTAACATTAAAGAGAAAACCTGTGTCAATTCTTGTGCCAAAATTTCTACAATAAGTCTGTAAACCTCAGTGGTCAGACCATCCTTCCCTGGAGACTTATTTATGGGCACAGTTTTCATAGCCGGTTGTATTTCAGAAGAATGAATATCCGTCTGCAATTCCTGTTTTAAAGTAGACAGGAAGACTGGAATCTCAATATTTCTTAAAAATTGCTGGATACCCTCCAATTCAATGTTAGTACGGAAAAAGAGATTTAGTATGCATATACACAATATTCATAATTTCATCCTGCGTATTATGCAGATATCCTAATGAATCCTGTAAGCTATCCATTCTTTTGGACTTCACTCGCTGGTGACAGGTATTATATGGACAAATATTTGAAAAGGGTCCTTGTAAACCAAAATTTTGTTGGAAAGCTAAAACAGTGGCTTTTTTTTTATGAAATTGACACGTGTTCTTTTAAAGAAGAAATCTGAGCACTATAATCATGTGTAGAAACATATGATAAAGAGATTAAAGATTGTAGTTGTTGTCTATGTCACAAATACGTTAAGTATTGGATGTCTGTATCTTTCTTACTTAAAAGTTTTAACAAAACAATTACTTCCCTTTTTAAATCTTCCCACCACTGTATCAGTGAGTCATGTAGAAAAAAAGTATTTTTTTTGCAGATAAAAAATACTGTATTTGAGTATGACAGTTTTCCTGATTTAATAATGAGGAATTGCATTTCCATAATCCTCGTCCTATCTGAACCCCAGGTCCTAGAATAAGAAAGAGCATACAGTGGTCAGAATATTCCACTGCCTGTACACCGGCTGTAGAAATAACAGAGTGTTGGGAGATAAAAAAAAAATCTATCCTGGTAGGACCTCTACAAAAAGTTGGCACTGCTTTTTTAAGATGAAATAACATAGCATCAACCAAATCTGCTTTGCGCACTATATCAGATAAACAATTAGAATCACAAAAAGATTTCAAAGTTTTAGTCTGTAGCCCCTTATCCCATTTATTCAACCCACAATTGAAATCTCCTCCCCAAATTACTAAGTGTGCCGTGTATAAAAAAGGCTGAATTATTTTAAACAGAGACACCCTCTCAGCCTTGGATTGCATGGCATAGATATTAATAAGACGAAATGACTGGCCTTGAATACAAATATCTATTAATAAAGCCTGCCCAGGAACTAAATCCAGCAATTTCAAACATGTAAATTCAAGGCCTTGAAACAATTTCCCTACCCCTGAGCATCGGTCTGTACCTATCGACCAATAGGAAGGTCCTACATACCAGGCATTAGTAGCATTATGCACATCAAGCAGAGTATGCAGTCTTGTATCCTGCAAAAAATAAATACCTGTTTTTTTATGAATTAAAGCGGAAAAAAACATACTCCTTGTTCTCATGCTCATAATACTATTCACATTCACAGAAGTGAGAAATAAAGTCATAAGAAGAAGAGAGGTATATCCCAACAGAGAAAAAAAGAAAAACAAAATATTTTCCTTTTTACCTCACTTCTAGTACCCAGCCTAGATTTTAGTTTAACATGAGATGGGTGTTTCTCTTTTGAGGGTTCTTGATGAGGGGTGATCTGTGGTACCTCAGTTTGATCCACCTCCCCATCCCCTACCATAGAAGATGAATCTGAAAGTATTTCAGAATCACTATCTGCAGTAGGAAGAGCCTGATACAGATTTTGAAGAGAGATAGCCTGTGTTTTAGCCATTTTTACAGCTGGAATAGATTTCTCCACCCTTTTCCGAGCCAAAGTACCTTTTCTGGTATTATAGGCTAGAAGAGGGGGGCATCACTGTTTCTGGTATCTCAGGAGGCACAATCACCATTTCTAAATCCGTAGTACCCTGTTGTTGAGAAAAAGGTGAAGAAGTAGGAGGTGAATCTACCACAGGGTCCACCTGTAGTTTTGTAACTTTTGTTTGGAAAGTCTTAGAAAGTGAAGAAAGCTTTGGGGAAGTAGAAGGGAGGGGGAGGAAGGGGAAGACTGCACAGGTTCAGACTGTTGCCCTTGGGCTGCTGTTATGAGCAGCCATTGTTCTTCGCAATCTCCACCAGGATTTGTATTATGTGCAGCTCAAACACAACTCTGATAAGAATGCCCCTTGTCATCACATAAGCTACAAACCATTTCATAAACAATTACTACTGATGAGGCCTAATTCATTACAGAGAGAACATCTGACTTTATCACAAATGCTGCTCATATGGTCTTCAGAGCCGCATTTATAGCAGGCCTTTGGTTGGCCTGCATAAAACAAGACTCCTCTATCACGCCCAAGGAAAAAGGAATTTGGCAAATGTTTAAGACCATCACTAGTTGAAGAAAGTAAAACTTTAAATTTCCAACCCCCAGTCCAATATTGTTCACTATCAAAGATAGCGGTGGGTCCATCCAGAACAGTGCATCTTTGCTTTATCCAGTATGTCAAATCCGTCACACTGACCCCTTCATTACGAAACAATACAGTTACAAATTTTATAGCAGGTTTTGTCAGGGGTATTGCTTCAAAAGGAATCCACAGAGGAGAATTGCGAAGTTCATTACATCGTTTCCAAAAACGTTCTAAACCAGTAGTAATCTTGAAACTAATATCAAACATATGTTCACCTGTCACATGAATTAGGGCATATATTTCGGTATCAAAAAATCGTAAGGAAGTTTTTATCAAAGTTTTACCCACGTAAACACGATCAGGAACACAGTCCAATCCTCCTTTATAAATTAAACAAACAGCATTGTGATGTTTAGCAGGGGCTACAGGTAAATGAAACAGAGAAGCAAACGACTTTTTAGGTATATCAGGTTTAAGGTTTAAAGGAGCATTCGGGACAGGAAACTCAGGTTGAGTTGGTAACACATTTATGTTTGATATGGTGTCAGGAATGTCTAGACAGGAAACAGTGTCAGCACTAGATACTACAGGCTGATCTATATCTGTAGAAATTTTAATGGAAGACGTACCAGAAACCCAGTAATTGTCTTTTTCATTTTTCTCCCACCCTGCAGCCAGCAAAGCAGCATCTACAGACCAAGAATCTGTAGTGTTGGACTGAAACGGCAACTCCGAAGTGGAATGTGAGCTAGAAGCAAGCAAAACCTGGCGTGCAGCATCACAGACTGACTCACCCGGCAAGGCCTTTGATGCTGCCATGTCACCGTTCACAATCAGCTGTGTAGTTGATTCTGACAGCGGTGAATTCAGCGCTTCTGAAGGCATCACCGCTAAACGTTTAGGGCTTACCAGAGGAGACTGTTTAGAAGAAAACTGTTGCTGCTGTGTTGAAAGGAGTAAATCGTCGTCTGAAACTTCATCCTCTACCCAAGTACGAACAGCTGGTACTGCATTCGATCACTGAATATCCTTGCAGGCAATTCGCTTAGCCAGCAAAGCTTCTTGCTGATTGATAACTTCCATTAGGCAGCGTTTCTGACATTCCAAAGCCAAAAATTCTTCATCATCTAAATCCTGAGCCAGCTTCAGTATTGCATCTTTATCCATTTGCTCTTCAAAAATCAAGCTTTTCGCCTGCTCCGTTCCAGGCAATTGAGAAGCCGGAGGTGGAACGAACCCTCCTGCCTCTTCCACATCCATCTCCTTCACAGAGTCCTCACCGACTGCCACCATAACTGATAGCAGCAGCACTCCCTACAGAGCAGGGGACTTTCCCCTGGTGTCCTGGCCAAATTTCCCTCATTCACTAAAAATACCACCAACAGCTTAATCTGGTTCAAGGTCAGTTGGCATTCATCTGTTTCCCCCTCCCCTGGGTCGTGCCTGAAAATAGGCAGAATTTGTCTAGTGCACTTACCCGGTCAACAAAAAACTAAATTAAAAAAAAACCTCCTCCATGAGGTTCAGCACAACTGCATTGCTGAATACTGCTATACTAACTTCCTGGTCTGGCCACTCCCTCCTATGTGAATTGCCCTAGGATAAGACCTGCCTTTTGTAGGTGGTAACTAGCGCTGCGCTATGTGCTGCACAATGCTGCCTTGCACAGTGCTATCCCTCTTAATATCCCATTGCACCTCTATGCACGTACCTGCCCCCTCACTTTGCCTCTTGCATACATTATGGCTTTGCCCGGCACTACTGTGGATTGTGCACACTATTTGCCCTTTTGAATACGGTGGCCATGCGCTAATCCCACTCTATTCCTGTGCAAATGGTCTGCACATTGTGCAAAGCTTTGAATATCTGGCCCCTGGTGTTTAGTGACAAGATTTTGCAAGTTTTAGTCTGGTGTGGGGTAGTGAGTGATTTTAGAGTCTTGGGTAATATCCCAGTCTCCCCATTTTATTCAGTTTAAAAAGTTATTTATTATGTTTAGAAAGGATTTGCCCAGTAAGATACTGCCTCTCCTGCTAAGGTGTAAACCATTCCAGCAAAACAGGGGGTATTTACCAGTAAAGTTTTCCCAATGTGATACGCATGGGATCCCCTGTTTGAGGCACCATTTCCTCAGCCATTCATTTGTCTGTTTGATCTTATGAGAGTTAAGCTCTGTGGCTCTAGGGACAGGTAGTATCTCAGAAAAGCATACTGTGCAACCTTTCTCAACAAGCAAGTTATTTAATGTCACATAATCTTGCATTAGTTGCTCGGGGTTAGTATGTTGTATGTCATTTGTGCCAGCGTGAATGATAACAAGGGGATTTATGCCTGATTTGCATAGGATGTCGAGAATCATAGAAGAGATGTCAGCCACCTTGGTCGATACATGACATCACAAAGGCATTTACTAGTAAGGGCAGATCCTCGGGGAGAAATAGGCAATGAATCCAGCTGATGTTTCTGAGGTGATGAAAACCACTCCAGATGATGGCTGTCACCAGATCCTTTAGTGTCAGCTCTATGTCTAAAAGTAAGCCTAGATTATTCACTTGACTGACAGCATCAAAATGAGTGGTACCAAGCCAAAGGTTAAGTAACCCCCCAGACACTGTCCATACCCCTTTCTTAACTGGCTCCAACAGCAGTACTTCAGGTTTTTTTGAATTGAGGCTTAGCCAGCTGGAAGACATCCAGCCCAGGATTTCAGTCAAACATTTATTTGGTACATCCACTGTCCATGGCCTTGTGACACAGAACATAGCTAGAGTTCAGTATTGTCAGCATAGCAGTGAAACCCAACTACTGTACATACTGACTAATGATATTGTGCAAGGGTAGGATATACACCAAAAGCACCATGGGCGAAAGCACCGATCCCTGGGGACCCCCCATAGTGCAATTCCCTTGGGCATGATGAAAAATTACACATAACCACCCTTTGTGTCCTACCCTGAAGTAAGGACTCAATCCAGTGCAAAACTGTGCCAGTGAGTCACAAATATTCCTGAGGCAGTCCAAAAGCAGCCCATGTTCAACGGTGTCAAATGTAGAGGAGACATCAAGAAGCATGACAATTGATCTCTTTCCTCTATCATTCACCATAAAAAGATCATTTTGCACCCAGTCTAGGACAGTTTCTGTGCTGTGTCTCAACTGAAACCCTGACTGGAGAGGATCAAAGATCTCTAAAGTCTCAAAGTGAGCCTCAAGCTGCAACCCAACTACTTTCTCAACAACCTTACCTAAAAATGGTAGGTTTGAGACAGGTCTGTAATTTGCTAGAATGTGTATGTCCAAAATCTTTTTTTTCTTTCTAAAGGGGTCTTATCAGCTGGCTTTTTAATTCATCCAGTAAGAATCCTCTGACAGTGAACATCCAATAATCCAGGCAAACACTGGACCAAGTTGTTCCATGTAGCCCATTAAGAGCCGCATTGGACCTGGGTCCAGTTCACAACAGATAGCTTGCTGCCCAGAGATCACCTTGATAACCTCCTCCATTGTAACTGGTGGAAACTCATTCCATGTCCACTGACATCCAACTTGGCATCCAGACTCACCATTGCTGGGCAGTGACTGCCCAGGGAAGGAGATTCCAGCTCTAATGGAGGACACCATATCCAAGAAAAACTGAGCAAATTCCTCACACTGACAAAGACACACCAGTTACAGGTTCCAGACAGGCTAGATATAAAAGCCTGTCTACAGCCCAAAAAAGCTGAGCCGATCGATTTTTCCCAGCCGCAACATCTCTGGTCAGAAATTCTGTCTTCTTATGAGAGATTGCCCTTTTATACTTTCTGTAGTGATCAATCAAAACTAGTTTGTCCTCCTAAGCCCCTGACCTCCTTCAATGACTTTTATAACCTTTTTACAATCGCCTTCATCCATTCTTAGTTCACATCAAACCGTGGTGAGGTAAGATGTGAACACAAGGGATGGACAAGAAATGGAGCTAATGATTCAAAGGCCACAGTGAAAGCCCTATTATAGGCCACCTCCACTTTCCCTATATCCCCAGCACAAGTCACCAACATACCCAAGGTGTCAAGCATCATCAAAAGGGTTCAACCATCAGGCTTCAACCTTCTCAAAGGGCAATATTTAACAACCTCCACAGGAGGAAGGCCATATAGAGGTGCCATGAATCCAAAACTGATGGCGCAATGATCTGAACAACTGATTGGATAAATCCTGTTGTTCTCGACTTCAAGCTCCATGTAGAACACCAGGTCCAGCACCTGTCCATATCTGTTGGTGTCAGAAGTAACTGTTTGTGCCAGACCCAGAGCTAACATGCTTGGGAGGAACTCCTGTCCAAAATGTGATAGTTTGTCATTGACCCATGTGTTGAAATTGCTGAGGACAATCCATCTTGACAACTCAAACAGCTGGTCAGCAACAAACACAAACTCCACAATTTCCCACTGAAAATTCCTCTTATGCCCAGAAGGGTGATAGAGATCACTTCGATCGGTTCCAAGCCACATTTTCCTATTTTTGTGATGTTAAGTAGAACCCTAACTGGTGCATCAATCAATTTTTTGTAAATGTAATTTTGGGATAGTGGAATTGTATCATCATTCATGCAGATCCCTTCAGCTAGCTGTTCCTAACACTGTCACAGTAGTGATATCCCTTCAACTAACTACATTGTAATAACTACTGGCTATTTAACAATTAGTGCCTTACACTGCTGGAGCTGTACTAAAATTGCCAATAACCTGTCTCCTCACAAGAATGCCAAACTGCCTACACTTGCAATAATTACCTTAACTGCTACAGCTCCTTGCTGCTGCCTAGCTTCCTGTAATTGTTTTATCTGCTCAGATGTTATATCCTTTGCCAGTCATTTATCTAATCTAACCTGCCTAGTGCATGCAGTCCTATTCTGCCTAGTGCTTGTTGACCTGTGGCACCTCTGTATAAACACTATTAGCGATCATCATTGTTAGCTTGTGCTCTAAGGCTCGCTCATGTTCTATTATTAGCAAGGCTGTAATGCATTCCACCATACTAAATAAATAAATAAATTGTAATTCTATTTGTGCTATTCTAGTAGCTAGCCCAGCTTGTCCCAACCTTTCTCATCGCGGCTGTTATACTCAGCATCTCACTAAACCAATTCTCCCTCCTGTTTTCCTACATTCCTGCTAGAACCCCACTACCTCCTGCCCCCCTCCTACCTCCCTTTGCTATCTCTGCTCTCATTCCCGGGTCCTCCCAGTAACCACTACTACCCCATTCCCTCCTTTGTCAACTCTTAAATACCTTCCCCTCAGCTCCCCATCATGCAGCCATTTGTATGATACCAATTGTCCTTTCTCTCCTACCCTTTCTACTTTCCCCAAACTCTCTCCCTCCTCCCTACTTTACTGCTCTCTCTCCTCCTTCTCTCCCCTTCCCCTTCCCCTATCCTTTTCTCTCCTTATCTACTTTTCCCTTCTCCTGTGTCCTCCCCCATCTACACTCCCCCTGGTTTCCAGGTTCCTCCATCCTTTCCTCCGCTTTTTTCCTGGCTCCACCAGATGCCCATTACAATCTCCCTCTCCTCCTGTCCCCCACTCCCCCTCCCCCATCCTCTCCATCACATTGCAGGTGCACTTCAGTCCCTGCCAAGCTTATCCTTCTCCTACTGTTCCTCACAGCAGGTGACATTGAGCCCAAGCCCGGACCTACCCACTTCCTCCCCACTGCCCCCCCCAAAGGTCCATGTGTGGCTCACATTAATATTCATAGTCTCTTGCCCAAAATTGTACAGTCCAACCTGTCTTCAGCTGTGGGGAGGATTTTCACAGGAAAAGTGTGATGAGTTTGCTCAGTTTTTTGCCAATAAGATTGCCACCATCAGGTCTGAGATTCGTTCATTGCCCTCAAAAGGGTATTGCAGAGATTGGCAACAGGTTGCAAGCACTCAGTTTGTCTGGTTCAACTTCAGCCAGCCGGCAATTGCAGACATTGTGCTGGTGGTCTAGTGTATGTGCCCAACCTAATGTAGTTTGGATCTGGGCCCAACACTCCTCCTAGTGGGGTGCATTGAAGTAATCAGCCTGGTCCTTGCTGAAATAGTCTGGATTTCTTTGTTTCCAGACCCCCTGAAAGAGGCGGTAGTGGTGCCCCCCCTGAAGAAATCCTCCCTTGACCTGGATTGTTTAGCGAACTATAAACCTGTCTCTTACCTGCCCTTTGTGGGCAAGATTATTGACAAAGTGGTTGCGGTGGAGCTGAATAACCATTTAACATCTCAAGATGTCTCCTGGTCCTAGTGGAACACTTCCAGCATCCTAAATCATCTAATTTCAAGTTACTTCAGTTGTCCCATTCTGTCTCCTCACATTTGGGACCTCACCCGTGGACGCTTATGGATTTGTCTATTTCAGAGCACTTTTCTCTATGGTCTCTCAACCACACTCTGTGTCTGGATTTTATAAGCTGTTTCAATCTCTCAATACCCATACCCTGTCTGGAATCTGTTATTATTGGACACAAGCCCTCAACCTGATGGATGATCTCTTGACATGGCATGAAGTTTGGCAGGACTTGTATAAGTACATAAAGCAAAACTGAGTGAGTCTCACACAGTTTCACATACTCCATAACCTATATTATACCCCTGTCAAACTTCATAAAGTGGGTAAACTGTCATCACCATTGTGTTCGCATTGCGGTCAAATGATTGGTCATCTTCAATATATACTGTGGGAGTGTAACACAGTGTTCCCTTTTGGTTGACTATCAGTTCTATTCTTGACCCCTTATTGGGGTTGGAGGATGTCTTCAGTCAGCCATCTGCTTAGTTGGTCATTACATTGCTGACTTAATTGGCACTCACAAGGCTCATATGGCTTTAATTGCAACTACAGCTAAATTTATCATTTTACTCCACTGGACAAATGATGTGGTTCCATTCTATGCTGAGTGGCATTGTGAGATCCTAACAGCTTTGATGTTAGAAAAAAAAAATGTCACCTTTACACAAATGCTTGCATTTGTACTGTGACAGATGGGAGACACTCCATGTTTTGCTATCTGTAACCGCAGCATACCCTTAGTGCTGGCATGCCCTTTTCACTCTGAAGTACCCCCTCAGGTGTATGATATAATGGGACTATTGCTCTCATGGTTGGGTTTCGGCCATGGTGCATGGATGGGATAAGATAGGTGGAGATGTGTTCTGCTCACGTTGTCTTGTTTATGCTGTTTTCCATATAGCTTATTGTAAGTGTTGTTTTTAGTTCTTGTTCTTGTGGTTGGATTGTTCTGTGTTTTTAAAATCAATAAAGCATAGTTAATTACAAAAAAATTTTATGATGTCTATTACACTCTCCAGTCCGGGTTTAGGAAGAGGCATTGTACTGAGACTGCCCTTGTTAAGGTACTAAATGATCTCCTGATAGTGAGGGATTGGGGGAGTCATTCCATCTTGGTTCTCCTTGATCTCTCTGCAGCATTCAACACTGTCAGGAAGTACTCCCCCTTGAAACTGAGGGTTCTTCATCCTTTTGACTGTCCCCATTCCCATTTGAGGTATACAGTCGATGCTGAGTGTCTAGCATTCTAATGGGGGGGTGGAGGATCCTGGAACTCTCGGAGTGGATGGGATAGAGGTAGACAGATTGAGACAATAAGTACCAGGAGGTGCCCTGGGGCAAAATGGGGACAGGAGTGAGGTCCTCCGTGCCTTGTGCCCACACCCAAGGGTTCTGACTTAGTCAGGCAAGAATTGGGGCCATCCTCAGATTCTCGTCCCTCTCGGGCAGTGTTATGCAATGCCAGGTCAAATAGGAATAAGACTGCACTGTTTGCAGATATTCTGGCCTCAGTGGACCTGACTTGCATCACCAAGACCTGACTGGATGAGAATGCAGGTCCCATTTTGGAATCTACTATTCCAGTTGGGTTCTCGGTGATACACCACCCGAGAGAGGACCATGGGGGGGGTTGCTGTCTGTTTTAGACAGGAACTGGGGATCAGGGAGGTGCCAGTTGGAACTACCAACTCCTTTCAGTGAATAGTGGGTCTGGGTGCAGGCTACAGGACCCTCCTCATTTACTGTCTACTAGGTGATGGGAGGGAGTTCCTGAAGGAGGTTGCAGACTTTGTCACCGAGATGGTATTGGAGGCCCCCAGATGGTTGATTCTGGGGGACTTCAATGCCTGGGTCGATGATGAACTCTTGCCGTTTGGACAAAACCACCTTCAATTGTTGGAATCATTGGGCCTGACATGGGTTATTACCGCCTCAACTCACCGGGGGGGGGACACTCGCTGAACTTGGCGTTCCACCTGGGGATGGAAATCTCTGACATGGAGGTGGATCCTATCATGTGGTCTGACCATCACGCCCTGAGATTCAGTTTTGCAGCCCCCCAAAATAGGCCAGTGGATAGCACTGACCCATGGCCCCTTGTATTAGCCTATAACAGGGCTATTGCTGGGGCTTGGGATGTCATTGCTTCAGTTCATGTTCACCCTCTTACATTTCATCCAGGTGTTCCTTGGTTTGATGGGGCACTTCAGGAGTTGAAGAGGCAAGGGTGAAGGTTGGAGAGACACTGGTGGAAAACTCACCTGGAGGAGGACAGACTTAGATTGATAGATCATTATGAGACCTACCAATTAGCAATTTCCCATAGGAAGGTAGAGTTCCTGTCCAGGAAAATTGCTGCAGCAAAAAACTAGACCAGCCCAGCTCTTCCAGACTATGGAAAGACTGTGCAATCCAGCTTGTCAATGTTCTGGTCAAGCATTGTCACAGGAGAAGTGTGAAGAGTTTGTGCAGTTTTTCACTAATAAGGTGTCTGCCATCAGAGATGAGATCAGCCAGTGCCTCCCCATTGGACCTTGCATTGATCAATCGGGTAGTATTAATGCCCAGTTCACCTGGTCCACCTTCAGCCAACCAGTAGTCTTGTATATAGTGAGGATCATCCAGACTCTGCTGCCAACTTGTTGTAGTTTGGATCTGGGCCCAACCCATCTCCTTGTGGGGGGTGTTGAGGTAATTGACCCAGTCCTTGCAAGGATACTGGGTGTTTCATTGGAGAGAAGGATCTGTCTGAATCTCTTAAAGGAGGTGATAGTGCGGCCCCTCCTGAAAAAGCCTTCCCCTGACCCTGACTGCCCAGCTAACTACAGACCAGTCTTGAACTTGCACTTTATAGGGAAAGTTATTGAGAAGGTGGTCACTCCACAACTGGAGGATCATTTATCCATCCACAATATCTATGACCCTCTCCAGTTTTGCTTCAGGAAAAGGCATAGCATTGAGACTGGCCTGGTATGGGTGCTTAATGACCTTCTGATGGTGAGAGAGTGGATAGCCTGTTCCATCTTGGTTCTCCTTGATCTCTCAGCAGCATTCGACACTGTGGACCATGGGGTGCTGTTCGAGTGCTTGCAGTTTTTCTGTGACTGAGTGGGGCAGTCCTCAGCTGGTTTTAATCCTTCCTCGAGGGCAGATCCCAGAGACTGGTGTCAGGGGTTCATTTCATGGCCCCTTGCTGGCTGCCCTGAGGGATACTGCAGGGCTTGGTGCTGTCCCCCATGTTGTTTGCAGTGTACATGCTGCCATTAGGGGACATTATAAGACTGAACGGGTTGAGTTTTCACTGCTATGCAGATGATTCTCAACTGCACATGTATTTTGTGCCAGAACAGGATTTAGACTCTGTCTCTGTGTTTAACAACTGCCTGTTGGAGATACAGAACTGGATGAGTGCTAGTTGGCTGAGTAGGAAATCAGGTACAATGGAGGCATTGGTGGTGGACCCTGATCATAGGACAACTGGGGCATGGGTGGGAAAACCCTCAGGTTTACAGCTTGGAGGAGTCCCAATGATTGCCACAGACCAGGTGCATAACCTAGGTGTGATATTTGATGAAGACCTGAACCTGAGGGCGCAGGTTTCGGCCGTGGTCAAATCTTCCTTTTATCATCTGAGGAACATACCTTATATACTCGTATATTAGTCGGATTTTTGGGAATTGAAAATAGTGTTCAGAAACCATGTTCGACTTATAAGTGAGTCATCGCAGAGTACGTTAAAATTAATTGATCAGGTCTAACTTAATTCCCCTCAGAATGGCACTTCACACCTCAATCCCCGCTTTTGGCAGTCTAGGAAGAGTTCCACACCTGTCTGTAACACCTCGTTATAGCTCTAATTGCAGCCCATTATTTTCAGTCACTCCTCATTAACTGACTTCTAGACCCTTGCAGCTTTTTCAAATTGATTTTGCATTAATGGATTAGCATTTAAGTTAGGTACATGTACCTAGCCCTCACTTGCCATTTCCCCCAACATGTCAGCACACAAAAGAAAGAGATGTGCATACAGCGCTGAGTTTAAACTCACAGTTGTTGCATTTGCTGAGTCACAGTTGAATGCATCAACTGAGAGACAATTTTGCATTGAGAAGTTGATACAGGACTGGCGATCCAGAAAGGCTGATCTTATGGTCGTAGAGAAGTTGGTAAGGTGAATAAAGCAGAACCCATCCCCTGTGTCGGCAACAGAGGAACAACTGAGGAACTGAATCATTGTTATGCGGCCACAGGGATACATTGTAATGCATACTGCCATATCTCTCATGCACTAACCCTTGCCACTAAAGAAAATGGCTTGATGAAAAGAAAAAGCTTTTATGCTTCTGCCGGGTGGTGTACCCAGTTTATGAGAAGGCATGGACTTGCACTTAGGCAATGTACACACATAGCCCAGAAACAGCCTGCAGATGTAAATGCAAAGGTGGACAGTTTCCTTGACTTCGTGTTAAAGGAATGCAGACAGCATGATTTCCCACTGACAGCAATAGGAAATATGGATGAGACTGCTGTGAGCTTTGATCTCTTATCCAATCATATGGTTCATTTTAAGGGGAAGAAAACAGTCACTGTGCGAACATGTGGGGTTGAAAAATTGCATTTCACTGTTGTTTTAACATGCCTCACAGACAGGACAAAATTAAAACCCATGGTTATTTTCAAAAGAAAATATACCCCAAAGAAAAGATGCCGCCTGGCGTTATCGCAGAAGTACACCAGAAAGGGTGGATGGACTAAGCACTAGTCAACAAGTGGTTAACTGAGATATGGGCTAAATGCCTGGGGCTTTCATTAATAAAAAAAACATTTATTAGTGTGGGATACTTTCAGAGGGCACCTGGTGGACTCAGTAAAAGTTAACTTGCAGAGACAGAAGACATACCAAGCGGTGATACTGGGTGGCTGCACAGCACTACTGCAGCCACTCGATGTAAGTTTAAATAAGACTTTCAAGTGCAGAATGAGAGAGCAGTGGAGACAGTGGATGATTACTGGGGAGAAGGAGTTTATGGCAGGTGGGAACTTCAGGAAGCCAAATCTCGCTTGTATGCCAGTGGGTGAGTGATACCTGGGACTCCATATCCTCAGAGGCAGTCATAAAATCTTTCAAAAAGTGCACCATTTCTAATGCCATGGACGGGACTGAAGACCACCTATTATATGATGATCTTATTGCTGACACTGAGGAGTAGCCAGATATAAATGCAGAAGATGAGGAGGACATACCATCAAACAAGCTGGAAGATGTATATGATGACACGCCTCTGTCTCTACTACGCCACATGCCTTGTTTGATTCAGACGATGATGCTACTGAGAAGTTGTGGGGTTTCAAATTAATTGGTATGCATAGCACTAAATAATTTAGTTGTTTCTTCACAATTAGCCCTATACTTATTTTCTGCTTCTTTTTTCTTTTTCCCACATAGTGCTGCAGCCACAAAACCTGACCTGCCCTGACCAGACCTGGATTTCAGAAGTGCCCTATGTCTGTGAAGCACTGAAGTTGCTTGCTGGCTTTATGACTAATTTTTTTCTTAAAACAAAATAAAACATTTAGAAAATGCCATAAAGTGTGTTGAGAATTTATTTGGGAGGGGAGGGGTGGATGCACAAATTAGTGGCCCGACTTATACGGGTCAATGAGAAATCTAGCTTGTTTATACTGCCATATAATTCTCCCTCAACTTATACACGAGCTGAATTATACGTGAGTATATACGATGCTAGGGTGAAGCACCTGGTCCCACCAAGATCTTCCTACCTTGGTTTATGCATTTGTTACCACTCATTTTGATTACTGCAACACCTCTACCTAGGGCTACTGGGGTGGATATCTGCCATTTGCATCTAGTGCAGAATGTGACAGCCAGGTTGTTAACTGGATCCCCTAGATCCAGTCACATGACACCTGTGCTGCGTGAACTGCACTGGCTGCCGATACAGTGGCGAATCACCTTTAAGGTCACATTGCTGACCTACGGTATAAGGCTCTTCATGACCAGTGACCCCTTTACCTGAAAGAACTCCTGTCTCCTTACTGCCCCACCTGCTCACTCTGATCCTCCAGTGAGGGATTGCTAGAGATTCCCTAAAAACATCAGGAGGAAGATAATTTGCATTTATGGCTCCTACCTTGTGGAATTCTCTACTGCACCAGATAAGAGATGGCCTGACCGTGGAAGGATTTAAAAAAATCCTTGAAAACATATTTGTTTCATCAGGCATTTGGAGGGACCTAGTGAGCTAGTGCTGAAATATTGGATATATATTTATTGTTTTAATGTATAATAAAGATTATTTGTTTTAATGATGATTGTTAAGGCACCCTGAGCTTTGGAAGGGCACCTGATACAAATAAAGTTTTACTTACTTAGTTACTTACTTACTGTAGACCTTGGGGCATTTTTGGAGTGCCTGCTGATTCTCTGTGCTCTGTTTGGTACAGTTCTCAGATGGTTTTGCTCATGCCTCACTGGCAGGACTCAAAGGGTGGTGCCAGGGATTTATTCCTTGGACCCTCTCCCTCTGTCATATGGGGTTCCCCAGGGCTCTGTACTGTCCCCCATCTTATTTGCAGTGTATATGCTGCTGTTGGGAGACATTATAGGGTGGTTTGGGCTGAGTTTTCACTGCTACACAGATGACACTCAGCTCTACATGTCCTTTGTACCCGAGCAGAGTGGAACGGTCTTGGTATTTAACAGCTGTCTCTCCGAGATCCAAGGCTGGATGACTGCCAGTTGGCTGAAGTTGAACTCAGACAAAACTGAACTGTTGATGTTGGATCCAGGTCACCAAGATCTGGTGTTGTCAGTAGGCCAGCCTTTCAGGCATTGGCTCAGGGGTGACCAGCTGCTTACCTTTGACCAGGTACAAAATCTGGGTGTTGTGTTTGATAGTGACCTGATATCAGGTGTCTGCTGTCTTTAAGACCTCCATTTTCCATCTGAGGAACATCACCTGGATCAAGTATCTGGTCCCACCTGGCGATCTTCCTACATTGGTTGACTCCTTTGTAACGTCATGCATTGATTACTGCAATGCCCTATACCTGGGGCTACCTGGGGTTAATATCCACTAATTGCAGCTAGTGCAGAATGTGGTGGCTCTGTTGTTGACTGGCTTATCAAGATCTTGCAATGTCACTCCTGTGCTCTGGGGCCTGCACTGACTGCTGGTACATTTGGGGATAACCTTCAAGGTTGGGTTACTGTCCTATAAAGCCCTACATGGTCAGGGACTGCACTAAATGCAAGATTTTCTCTGCCACTACCACCCCCTCTGTGCTGTCTATTTCTCCAATCAGGGATTGCTAGAGACTTCCAGGGTTAATTTGAAGACCTCTGGGCATGCTCTTTTGCTTTTGTGACCCTTACCTTGTGGAATTCGCTACATCATCAGCTTAGAGAGTGCCTGACCATCAACAAATTTAAAATAGCCATGAAAACACATTTGTTTCACCTTGCTTTTCCTGATTTTAATGATAGCTGGTATATTTTAATTTTATATTTATGATTATCTTTTAAAATCTGAGATTTTTAATTTTATTTACTGTGATTATATCATTTATTATTGTTGTACAGTGCTCTGGTCTTTTTGGAATAGCGATCACAAGTAAAGTTGATATGATATGGTTTAATACTATGTCCCCTTCCCCCCGACCTCTATACTTGCTAGTTGCTCCTCCCTGTGCCCCCCCGATTATTGACCATCTCCTACTTTGTCTTGTTTTCCTGATGTTACAGCCTAAGAGTGCCTGACAACTTACTCTCCTGAGGTTATTAACTTGCATTGTTATAATAATGCCTCTAAGATATTATGTATTATTGTATATTGTTGTGTCTTATTGTATTTCTGCACTTTCTATGTGATAATTTGTATTTATCCCTTCCCCCAGGACACATTTGGAAATGAGCTTTATGGCTCAGTATGTCTTTCCTGGTAAATCTTTTTTTAATAAATAAATAAACAAACAGATGAAGATGCAGATGCCCAGAGCCCTCTGAGTCATGCACCTAGGGAAGAGACTGTCTCCAAGTGGAACTGCAGGTACTTCTGGGCCCTACAGTTCTGTGTGGCAATGGGATGTGAAGAATTTGTGCAGCTGTTCAGCAGGCAGGAAAAGTGTAGGGCTCTCATATCCCTGCACTTCCACATGGCCACAGATACTAACAGACCAGGCAAACAGTCATTCTATCATATAAAGTGCAGTGTCCTCTGACAGCCATGGTTGCAGACATGCAGTGCCATATGCCAAGAAAAGATTTCTCCTCAGTATATGATACTTGGGTCTGTGTGGGTAACCCTGCATCCTTCCTTTCCAGGCTGAGGAGTGGTGCCACATGACAGCACCTTTGTCCCCGCTTGGTACCATCAAGCTGGGTCACTCAGTTTGCCCCTGAATGCAGCTCACTGCCATGGGATCAAAAAACACTACCCTCTGAGGTAAAGTTTTAAATGCTTCTGTTTCAGATAAGATGAACATCTAGCTTCAACTGCATCTCCTTTATTATAGATGAAATTGACATTGTTCTAATCTTGTACCTAAGGCTTCTGATTGCTTGCTGCTGACTATGCTCCTCTGGAGCTGCAAAGTCTAGTTTCTGTATTGTTTTAGATATCTGTATCCTCTCTTCATGTCTCATATGTGGAGCTTATGTAAATGAGGACTTGTGCTCAAAGGTGTTTTCTGAATAAGTAAATAAATAAATAACTACATTATTATTAAATACAACTTATTTTTAGTTTAATTTTGACCCTAAATTTTCAAGACAGTCATTTTATGTCACCTCTTGGACACATGATATTTACATGAAATTTATAGAGCATTGGATGAAATGACTTTGCAGCACAAGTATGAGGACATACATCATCTAGAATTTGTAAAATAACACATCACATTTATGATCCAGTGTGAAAAATTACTGTGTTGAAAACTATGGGCCCGATTTTAGAAGGGCCATAGATCAATGCAAGGGATGACTCATGGCAATTTTTGTGGTATTCATGACTTTCCTAGGGAGCCAGCCACAAACCCCGATGTATGTCCCTTGCATCAAATGCAGAAAGTTATACCAGCTCCTCCAGGTCTAATTTTCTGCCATTGGGGAGTCATTTTAAGGGATTTGCACCAAAGCATCAGTGCAAGTTGCTATAAATTGTGTAAGATGTCACAACTGTGTCAAACTTTATAACACTGGGCACAGTTGTTGCAGATGCATTGGGCAAAGTTGTGACAAACATCGGTTTTGGACGCAGGGGCTTGCCTGCATCAACCTTTAAAATCAGGCCCTTGAGTCAAAATATTGATAATTACCAAAGTTATGATGGTAAAAATGCAAAATAGACTCACAACCCTTAAATCTGCAGATCACAAGCTGAAAAACTGTTTTTCGGGTCTTGACATCTAAGTGGCACAAACGTAAAATGGTCTTGTGACACCAACATTTTAAAACTGGGCACCCAGGATTTCAGGGTGCATAGAAAATGTGTTTCTGGCTTTAATTAAAAACAAACAAAAAAACAGAAAAAAGACCTCTAGAACTTAACTATGGGGGTTGAGTTTAGCTAGGTTCAGGTGTCTGTTTTTTTTTTTAAATACACCATTATTTTTGGTGTTTTCCACACTTTCTTTTGTAAAAAAAAAATAAAAAACAAGATGGCAATTTTTGTGCAATTCAAGGGATGGGGAGTTCGGACAAAAATGCCTCAATTTTGAGGGCATCTGGAGGAGATGGGAAGGAATATAAGCACTCATAGAACTGTACCATAACCCCATTGATCCTCTTCTGAGAGTTAGTCTGTATGCCGGTCTTACCCCTTAGGCCTTGGATTGTCTTAGTTGCCTGCCTACTCTTGAGGCAGTAGGCCAGAAGCTTGCTGGCCCTTTTCCCCCTCCCAGTTGAGTGGTGCATCTGTCTATGGTTGAGCTCAGCTGGCCTGGTTAAATGGGCATTAAGTTGGATACTGGCACTGATCAGCTGTGCTATAACAGTGAGGGGGATCACTGGAGCTGAGGTTTTAATACTGAGCCTCTAATTTGGTTAGATTCCACACCAGTGTGGCCTGCTCCACCTCTCTGCATTTCTTTCTGGCTGTGGCATAGGTAATGATCCTGCTCCTAATGGTAGCCTTAAATGCCTCACACAGCATGGAGTCCATTACTTCCCCATTATCTTTGTTGCACCAATAATCTGAAATGTTTGGTACTAGCCATTTCTGAAACTGAGGGTCCTCTAACAGAAGGGCATCCAGATGCCAAGAGGACAGCTGTGGTCACTCCAGGCTCCAGTTTATCTTTAGATCTAGTGGTGCATGGTCTGAGATGACTATTGTGTGTGTGTCAACCCTGGTCACCATGTCATAGGAGGAGCTGGAAACTAGCCAAACATCAATCCTGCTAGAGGTCCCATGTGGAGTTGAGAAACTCATGTAATCCCCTCATCTTTGGGTGTCTGGTGTGCCAGGTGTCCAGTTGGGAATGTTCAGCTAACAGTCCGAGGGCAGTTTTGACTATATGTCAGTGAGGTTCAGCATTTCCTCTGCTCCTATGCATGGAGGGGCCCAAGGTAAGATTAAAATCCCCCCTCCCCATTAATACAGGGAGTTAATTAGTGTTAGACTCAGATAGAGTCTGATTAGGTCATGAAAAAAGTGTGTGCAGTCCTGATTGTGTGCATACACATTGAGGAGGATAAGAGATCCCTCTCGTGTCTCCATTTCCACCAGGATCCACCTGCCTTCTGTATCTTTCTTGTGCCATGCCACTTTCCAGCCCAGATGTTTCTGAAGGAGGATGGAGACACTACGTTTATGAGAGGGGGCTGCACTGTGTATCTCCTCACCCACATATCTTTGTCAAAGCTTCTTGACCTCCCCAGTGGCTAGCTTAGTTTCTTTGAGGAATAGTCTGGAGACTCAGTCTTTTAAGATGCAGAAGTATTTTTTTTCTTTTCATCAGTGAGTTAAGCCCCCCTTACATTCCAAGAAACCATGCTAGTCTCAATTGGGATGCCACTGAGTCAGATAATGGACAGACCTGGGTTTAGTGATCCAGCCTGCATTGCCCCTAGTAGGGGTAGGTGATGCCTTTTCCCCGTACCTTCCCCCCCTCCCCTGTCCCCCCCCTCTACCCTCTGTACCTGATTGCCATCAAAAACACATTGTACATTCAACCAGAAACAGACATGACAGTAAACACACCAAACCTTGAAATTTGTAATGATCCCTTGGAAAGATAGATCCCTCCCACCCCCACAACCTTGACCAGCTGTCACTTGAACCATTGGATAACCTGTAGCCCAGATGTCAGTGAGATTCGCTAGGAGTGTACCACTGGAATGGCCTACCGAGAGCTGGGGTGTAACAGCAGGCCTTCCTCAGCAGTCCTCTACCCTTGTGTGACATTTGTTACTCTATTCCAAATTACCACGTACAACTATAAGCACATCCTATGGCTGTGCAGGTTTAATGGTAGCCTGTGCTGGAGCTGCCAGTTGGTATACCCCACTCTTTGAAGAAGGTTGTGATATGAGGCCATTACTGGTTGAAAGCTGCCCTGCGATGGTATGAGGCCCTGTAAACAAGCCCCAGCCCCCCCATAGCTTGTAGTTCTTCAGTATATTCTAGTCCACCACTTGGCAGCAGATGGAAATAAGGGGGCTTACTGGCCCTACGGAAGGGGGTATACTCTTCATCTGTCACCCCTGGGGGCTGTGCCTACCTGCATCCCAGTATACAGAGTGTGTCTAGGGGCTCATTTTTGCTTATGATCTTAGGGATGCTTGTCTAGTGCCACTTCAACCATGTAATCCACTGCAAGGGGCAACCAATACAGCTAGTCATGTGGTTTATTTAGGAAACTATGTCCAGCAAGGACCAAGGTCCAATCCTTGTGGGGGGTCTGGGGCATCACAGTTGGGTCACGGGAGCAGGCTCCTCTTTTTCTAATTCAGACAGTATCAGGTTCTATACTCAGGCAACTTAACAGGCTCAATATAACTTCCAATATAAGTATTATCAACAGTGAGCTTGAATGCCTAAAATGCAGCATTTTGTAACATTTAAACACATAACATAACTTGCAATGCAATATGGCAGTAAGCACATTTTAAATTGGCAGAACACCTGCAAGGGGGGGGTCTGAAGCCTGAATCCTCAGGTCAGAGCAAGAAGCAAACAGCCCCCCCCCCCAGTTTGGACATTACCATCCGTAGGTAGGAGGTCAGTCCCATGGGGAACAGGTGTCTCGAGGCAAACAAACATATGCACAGCTGGCCTTTGTTGAGATCACCAGGGCCAAGATCAGCAGATCAAGCGGGAGTGGAAAAGGGTCCATAGTCACTTGAGGATCCAGCATGATGGCCTGTTCTAGGCCCTGTGGCACAGTGTCAGCAACTGCCTTGGCCCAGGATCGGTGTTCATCAGTGAAGGAACCACCCTAGAGACAGGCTCAGCCCAGTCTGCTGGTGGTGGGTGCAATGGAGGGACCTCATTTGGTAAATCCCATAATACTACAAAGCGATTATTATCTAGTGGTAGGTCTGCTGTTTCAGAGGGAGCCTTGAAGTCTTGGCTTGCACTGCAGCTCCGTGAGAAGATCCTTGGGGATTTGTCAAGGTGCTTCCCCTCATCTGTTTTTTCTTGTGATTGTGGTGCCTTCCCTTTGGTGCTGATGACAATGGGACTGTAACCGCCACTTGGGCTCTCACAGTCTCATCCAGCAAGGGAGATGCCATCTGGTTCTGCACTCTTTGCTCTGAGTACTCCTTGCATTTTGGTCAGGCTTGTATTTTACCCAACCTGTTAAAATCATCAAGTTTGCTCCAGTTAAGCTGTAGTGCATAGTAGGACAGGAAGGATTACACTGCCTCAGGTGTGTCAAAAGAACAAGGAGCCCTATTAACCACAGTGCACAGGATGGCAGGGTAATGAAGTGAATACTCCAGCACTGGCCTTCCTTGCCATCATGAAGGCCCACTGTCTGAGGGCAGTTCTTGAGAGTAATCAGCAAAAAATCTGAATATTCTGCCCCTCCAACGTAAGAGCTGCTTGACTCTGGCGGCCAAGGTGATCACCTCCTGGTCTAAGAATCACAAGAACTGGGCAAAAATGGGGCACGGACAGCCCCCGGAAGTTAGCCAATGTACCAGTAAGTCATGGGCTCAGTCTATCTCCAGGTGGCCTCCAGCTGCTGATCCAGGACAGCAGGACGTTCCAATTGTAAAAAGCGATAGTGTTGTTGCCTTTGCAGCCTTCCAGGAAACCTACAAAAAGCAGGTTATTCCAGCAGCTGAGATTCACCAGATCTTCTACACACTACCACAGCAGCTGGATCGTTAGGTCCTGATCCTTCAATTGGGTATCCATATGGTGGGTTACATCCTTGGTATTGGCCAAGTGTTGTTCTGCAAAGTTGGTTCTCTGTGATAAAGAAATTATGTATGCTGCATTATGCTGAGCGGCTAATTTGAGATTCCCGATTTGCTGCATGAATTAAGAGAACATAAATCTGATTTCTTGCAGATTGTGATCTGCTGTTGGAGGGGCTGCTGACTCCATCTTGGGGATCTGTGCACAGAAATAGGCAACAATCTTGTGGTGCAACCTGATCCCAGCAGAAAAGTCCAGTTTGGGAGCAGCCTCAGCCCCAGAAAGTTTGCCTCCTTTCAGGTAAGCATAATAAGGTCCCTCAGATGCCTGGCCACATTAGTTGGACTAGAGATGACAAGATACATTCTGGATTTAAGCAGCCATTCCTGTAGGCATCAAGCCATGCCCCCTCACAGGCTAGTGGGTCAGACATTGTTACCTCGTCACACAGTTAATTTCTTGTTCTGTTTTTCTAGGAATTTATTAAGGAGGATTCTGTCATGCATTATGGCTTATATGTACCACTTGCAATAATATTTCATTTTCCAAAAATCATCAAGGTGAACTGACTGCAAGAGCAGTGAGAGCCAAAGTGGATGTACAGTACGTGCCTGCAACAAAGAAAATTGCTGTTCGTGTTATCAGGACCAATTCTTTCACTGATTCCCACAACTCCCACATGGGACGCTGAAAAACTGTGCCTGTCTGGGCAATCAAAATCCCTACTCAAAGGCTACACAGTGTCAGGTTGAAACCTGCTCTCCTGAAGAAGCATTTCTTTCCACAAGTGAAACACTGAAGCAACAACGCATTGAGACAATCTTCAAATATTCAGCTTAGGTCAAAACACAGACTCTAAGTTTTCACTTTCCTCTTAAGATGCTCATTTATTTAAGCCAACCCAGGAGGCGATAGGGAGACCTGCAAGTGATACAGCTGGTAGCAAGTCAAAAGATTCCCAACTTAAAAACCAAAAAGAACAAACAGAAATTCTGAACAATACAGACATAGTTAAAGCTCAGTTCCCCGAGTCAGAGATTGATACCGAATCCAAAAACCCATTAAAATCACATCTGTGAGAGGGGGTAGAGGTGTTTCTTTTTGTGTGCCACTAGCCAGATAGCAGTTTGACTTTACACTGAATGCTTTTCATTTGTATTGAGAGAAAAACAATGCTTAGCATGAAGCAGCTGCATTCTCAAGCTAAGGAGTTCTCAGAGTGCAGTAAAGGACATGCTATAGTTGTGACATACCCAGCTTGAGAAGATACTGGCTATGATGTACCCATCATGAAGATATCACTAATACCTCACTAATGGCCCATGAGATAGTAGTTATATCTTGGCAAAGGGAAACCCTCATGTGTTGTATAAATATTATATATGTAATAGATAAACCACTCTGAGGTTTAACGTCACACTCTGATATACGCATGAATTGATGTGCATCAACCACCCAAGGCGTGCATATATCAGAGCATGATCACACATCTCAGAGTGGTTTATCTATCTTATAAAATGTCATTGTTTTGAAGGGGGTAAAAGTGCAGGTGTGCGGTCGCGCTCTGATATACGCATGGTAATGTGATGCTGTTTAGCTAATGATATTACTGCAATTTCCATATTCAAAAAACAAGTTTAGCATTATAGTCAATGGGAAAAGTTCACAAAAAGTTTGACAGTGTCGCAAATGCAGTTTTTAGTGTTGCAAATGACCCCTGTAGTGTCGTGAGTCAGCCATTTTTTTTTCAGTTAGTGATCACAGAAATGCTTGGCATTTAAAATTGGGACCATCTAGGAACACAATTATTTTGTGTTCACCTAGTTAGACCCTGAGGATGCTAGCCATGTCTTTATTTTGGGATTAAACACCCCAGAAATATGTTTTTCAAATTTTTGGGAAAAGTAGTGTCACACCTGTGACACTTTCATGATTTTTTTGTGAAAGTGTTGTGATTTGCGACACTAAAATGTGACACTATGGGGAAAATAACAGCACTTCTTTGTCACACTACTGCAAACTAACGGTTTGCTCTTTTAGGCTGAAATCTGGAGGTTAGAAAGCCAACATCCCACAGATGTGACTTTTGGTGGTGGGGTCAAAAAATATTACAGGGTGGCAAAGTTACAGCACTCTAAAATGGACACTTTTTGCCATAGGATAACATTACGGCGTCTACCACATTACAGGAATCCTTTGCCGCCCTGCTGCAAAATAACGGTTTGGTCTTTTGTGCTGAAATTTGGAGGGAAGAAAGCCAACAGCCCACAGATGTGCCTTCTGGTGGTTTGGTGGAAAAATATTACAGGGCGGCAAAGTGATGGCACTCCAATGTTGACACTTTTTCCCATAGGGTAACATTACAACGTCCGTCGTGCATTTTGGGGCCCATATCTCGGAAACGGTACGAGATACGGACTTTTCATTGCAAAATTACTTACTGGGGGCCTAAGTAAAAACTAGCCAGGAAAGTCATAATTCTTATGAAATTTTAATTTTTTTCTACGTCGTACAGTTCCTGAGATATAAGCAATTTAGTATTCCAAGTCCTAATTTTCTGCTTCGAGGCCCATTATTATGCATACATTCTTTGTTTTCACTGTGTTTTTCAATGCAGTTTTTGGGGAAAAGAAGGGTGTACCCTTTCGTTAATGTGCCAGTTAGCATTTCCAGTTGCGTTTCTGTTACCGTTCGCATCACCGTTCCCATGTACCCTACCGTGTGAGTTACGGTTTGCATTTCCATTTGCGCTTGCATTTGCATTTCAATTTCTATTTAATTTGGCATTATTGTTGCTGTTACCATTACCATTTGCATTTGCAATTGCAGTACCGTGCCTGTGCGCATTACGGTTTGCGTTTCCGTACGCGGTTGCGTTTGTGTTTGCGTTTGTGCTTCCTTTTGCGTTATTGTTGCTGTTACAGTTATCATTTGTGTTTACAATAGCGGTACCATGATTGTGCACATTACCAGTTGCATTTCCATATGTGCTTGCATCTCTGTTTGCATCACTGTTCACTTTGGCATCACTTTGTGCATGCGTTTCTATTAACGATTGCTTTATAATTTACATTTGTGTCACAATGTGCGCAACTGTTACCACTTGCATTTGTGTTGCTGTTACTGTTACTATGTCACAAAAAATCACGGGGTGGGAGCATTCCATTCACTATTTAAAGTCCTCATTCTCAAAAAGAAGAGAAATTAGGGCAAAAAACTCAGTTTAATGCATCAGTTAGGCATCAGGGTGTGCATTGGGGTCATCGGTCCTAACACTCTCTCCCCATTATCCTATGCCTCAGCTTGTTCACACATGTGATGGGGTGAGAGTTAGGGTCGATGACCCTAACACACACCCTGATGCCGGTTGGGGGGACGGGCTGAGGGGTGCAAGGGGTTTCAACCCTAACACCAAATTTCCTCACTTTTGTCACTGTGGAACAACCCTAACTGATGCATTAAACTGAGTTTCTTGCCGCTAATATATATATATATATATATATATATATATATATATATATATATATAATATATATATATATATATATCTATATATATACTGTATATATATATATATATATATATATATATATATATTTATATATATATATATATATAGTGGCATGTAGTGCCACTATAGTTAGGGTTGAGTTCCCCATTTAAGGTTAAAGTGTGAAATTTTGCAGCTTAATAACTTTGCCACCATATGATAGATTTGCCCGACATTTGGCAGGCATGGAGCAGTACCATAGATCTCTAGATATGCCAAATTTTGTTATGGTCAGATATGCAGTTGCAGAGTTATCAAGTGCAATACGAAGTCGCATTTATGCTTTTTTGTGCATTTTTTGCTCGCACCTACAGGTTGTATGGGTTGAGTGACCCATCTGAAACCTTCAGAGAACATGCAGCCAGGGTCCCTGATGTGTCTTTCGAAGATTGCGTGAAAAAATATTAAACGGTCCAAAAGTTTTTAAAACATTTTTGCAAACTGTATTGTTGCAAAGTAGTGTCACATTTGAGACACTTTCGTGAATTTGTTTGTGACAGTGTCGTGATTTGTGACACTACTTTGTGACACTATGCCCAAAAGAATAGGAAATCTTTGCTACCCTGCTGCAAAAGAATGATTTCTTCTTTGGGGCTGAAATTTGGAGGAAATGCAGCCACGATCCAACAGATGTGCTTTTGGTGGTTTGGTGACAAAATATTACAGGGCTGCAAAGTTACGGTACTCCGAATTTGATAATTTTTCCCATAGGATAACATTATGGCGGAGATACAGACTTTTCATTTGAAAAATCCTTAGCCACCCCACTAGGGGGCTAAGTACAAAATTAGCCAGGAAAGTCATTAATTATATGAAATCTTAAATTTTTTTCTACATCATACGATTCCTGAGATATAAGCAATTTAGTATTTCAAGTGTTCATTTTCTGCTCCGAGTCCCATTATTATGCATACATTCTTTGTATTCACAGTGTTTCTCTATGCAGCTTTTGGGGGGAAAAGGCTGTGCATTTTCGTTACTGGTACAGTTAGCGTTTCCATTACCATTTGCATTAGCATTCCCATCTATGCCACTGTGTGTGTTACCCTTTGCATTTTTGTTTGAGCTTCAGTTTACAAAAATTTAAAATGCATATTTCTGGGGTGTTTAATCCCCCCAAAAAAGACACGGCTAGCATCCTTAGGGCTCGACTAGGTGAACACAAAAAGAATTGTGTCCCTAGAGGGTCCCAAATTTAAATGCCAAGCATTTCTGTGACCAGTAACTAAAAAAAAATGGCTGACTCACAACACTACAGGGGTCATTTGCGACACTAAAAACTGCATTTGCAACACTGTTGAACTTTTTGTTAACTTTCCCATTGACTATAATGGGAAACTTGTCTTTTTGAATAACTTTTGAACCATTTAATATATTTTCACAAAATCTTTGAAAGGCACATTGGGGACCCTGGCTGCATGTTCCCTGAAGATTCTGGACCAGTTGCATAAACTGTGCGACCTGTAGGTGTGAGCAAAGAATGCACACAGCAGCATAACTGTGACTTTGTATTGCACTTTATAGCTCTGCAACCATATTTCCAACCATTACGTCACTTGGCAAGTCAAGAGATCTATGCTACTGCTCCATTCCTGCCAAATTCCAGGCAAATCCATCATATGGTGGCAAAGTTATTAAGCTGCCAAATTTCATATTTAATCTTAAATGGGGTTCTCAACCCTAACTATAGTGGTACTACTGTGCCACTATAATATAGTGCAAACCTGTTATAACAGACACATCTGTGCACACAGTTTTTGTCCATTATGTCCCGTGTCCATTATATCCAGAGGAGGTGGAGTCTGTGTGTAAGGTGTGTCTGTCTGTGTGAACAGGGGCTCAGAGTCATTGCAACCCTATTGTAAAACTTTATAGCTTTCTCAGAATCCAGCCTAGCATTTATATTTCTGTACTTTGTGTTTTTAGAATTATTTAACTGTCAAGGAACACAATTTTTTTTTGTTAAGTTTATTGCAGAAGGTAAGAAGAAGATAGTGGCTGGATGTTGTGGCTCCAGAACAGTAAGAACAAAGGCAATTGTACTGTAAGGGTTTAATTAAAAAACTAAAATCACTTCCTTTTTACTGTAATAACAGAAATGTCTTAAATAACGAACACATTAGATACAATAATACAAAATGTCAGACTCTGTTAGGTTAGTATGAAGACTAACAGTAGTGGACATACCTCAGTGAAAATAAAAAAAAAACATACAGCTGTGCATACTGCAATTGTGCTACCTATTAAAAAGCTGACTGCTTCATACAAAAACACATTACTAGACTAATGGATGAAAATCAAGTTCAATATAGAGATTCCCACATCCTCACACAAATGTAGAGTCTGTGCCATATCCTGGTATGCATCTACATGAGGCAGCTCTGGTGCCTGTTGAATGATCTCAGTACACAAGGCAAGGGGGGGTTGTCATAGGGCTGTTGAGACCCTGTATGTTAACTGGTGTCCATTTCTTTTCTTCTTCCTACAGAAGCCTGCTGCAGCAGCACCTCTATCGTCCTGTGCACTTTGACTATGTAAATCTGTCTTTTCCCCCCTGTTCCAGTTAAGCCAACTGGAAGGTTCTCTGCTAGCACTAACCGGATCCAGTATACATCGGTCGTCTGACTCTTGGTACCCCCCCACCCCCTTTTCATGAGCCTCGGGTTGTGTTTCTAAGCAAAGGCTCAAATAAAAATTAAAAATGCAGAAACCACAGTTGTGTTAGGCTTAAAAGCTGCTAGAATATAGCACCCAGAGTGTGCTGTCTTTAGGGAATAAAAGCATCATTGAGTTTAATGCTGAGCTGGGGAGACAATAGCTGTACCCTGTAAGCTTACTGGAAGGTTTAGAAAAGCTCTCTAAACTAGTTAGTGTCTACCTTGAAGCGCTTAGCATTATTTTTGTTTCCTGGGGTTACCTCCCCAACCCCATGCTAGCTCCTTATTTTGTATTGTTTTTCTCTTCTTTGTACATCCCTTGTCCCTCACAACCAGCAGCCGATCTTGCAACAGAATATTTGTATGTGGCAGACTTGCAAGCTAGGAAGCAGTCAAATACTATAGTTCATGAATGCAAGAAAGACAAAGTAAGAAAACTGAATTCAAATAAGATAAAAGAAAGCACTTGTGCTAAGAATGTACAGTAAGGTTGTTGGTTTTGTAGGTTTGAAAAACAGGTAGCATTTAAGTTTGTTTTGTAATTTCGATCAGACAGGAATAGTGACCTGACACTCCCAGTAGCAGAATGTATGTTTGTTTGAAGTTACTAAGTGAGACATATAATAATTGGAAAAGTTAAACAAAGCTACCCTTTCTAAATGGGTAGAGTAGGCATATCCAGTTCTTTAAGATATGAAGTTGAATTGTTTTATTTCTGAGTGCACCAATGTTTTAGAATTATGTTACCAGGAAAAGGTTTCAGTGAAAACTTTTATTGCATGAGGGGGGCGTGGCCAACCAGCAACCAAGATGGAGACATAAGTTAAAAGTTCCATGAGTCAGAGCTTAGAACCCGACTTATACCTCATAGGAAAGTGCAATCAAAGGGAAAAAACTACATCAACAGTATTCAGAAGAAACCACCTGTCTTAAACTAGCAAAATTAAGAGTCCACGATGCAAGATGGTGAAGATATTGTTTTATACAGTCAGCCACCCTATAACTAATAGGCCGCATGGTGCATGCCACTAAAAAAGATGAAGACCCTTCCATCAAGGAAATGTTTGCCTCAATTATACATAGTATAGATGCTCTCAGCCTAGCCTCTAATACATTGGCTAACTATATCCAACAACTGGATGCTAGGATTGATAGGGCAGAACAGAAAACAATCTCCCAGGATGACATCCTACAAGGGCACTGCTCAACGATGAGGGAACAGGCTGCACAAATTCACCAGTTGCACGAAAAGATATACGACCTAGAAAATAGGAGACGCCGTAACAAATTGTGGCTCCTAGGGTTCCATGGAGGCTGAGAAGGGGGAAAAACTTCACTTTTTCTACAACAGGCTCTTTCAGAGATACTGAAGCTCCCCACTTCAACTAGAATTATGATTGAACGTTCCCTGCAGTCGAAACCTATCCAGGGCGATCGATTCAGGCCAATAATTGCCCACATCCTAAATTTTGCAGAGAAAGAGGCTATTCAGGCCAGGGCTAGAGAACCTGGATCACTGTTTTGCCGTGATCATAAAATTATGCTCATTCAGGACTACTCCAGCAATTTAGCAGCTAAGAGAAAGGCCTTCTCAGAGATGAGCTGAAGTTTACATGCCCTGAAGATCCCTTTCCTTCTATGATACCCGACCATACTAAAAATTACAGGTAATGGCATTGTGAACCAATTTGCCACTCCAGAGGCAGCTGTGGCCTTCATCTCTACAACCTGGCCAACTGAAACTGACCATACCATATCAATGACCTCCTGAAAGGGACCTGATCAATGCCCTCAGCCGAGAGGAGATCCATCAAGAGTTCCTCCTGAGAATCATCCCAAGCTGCCTAATAAACCAATGGAGGCCCGTGGTTCAAAAGTGAGGAAAAGGCCTCCAAAAACTCCTCACTTGAAATGAGAGCACCCCCAAGATCGAAGACGCACCCTTGGTAAAGATGGTCAAAACGCTGTTGACACTGAAGATGAGGAACAGTCCGTGTTAGCCCCTACTTTTCAAAGAATTGTTTTTCTCCCTTGGGGGACCAGCCAGATGGACACAGTTGGGAAGACATGGACACTCACCAGGTACCCTCTGAAGATGGAAAGCCAGACAATGTACTCAATTCCTGGGCCTCAACTATGGATGCTGCTCACCTGCTCCAGACTCTCATATGGCGACTCCCCCTCCTTCAGCAGGCCTCATATCTGAATGTAGCACGCCTGACATGCCACTACGCACCCAAACAGAATGCCCGAGCTGACTGAATCATCAAGTTAGATTAGAATCAAGGTCTTTTGTCTCGAGGTATAGAAGATGGAAAGGGGGGGACATAAAGGGGAATAATTGAATCGGGCAAAGAACCCAGAACCCATAATTAGCGAGGTGCAACCTCAGACTAGGCCCTCCTGTTGGGCTCAATGGCTAGATAGACTGGCCGTAGAAGCCCTCCCCCCCTTACGAGACACCACACCTTGGAGAGATGTGCAATGTTTATGATGCTGTGTACATTGACGAGGTTAAAAGTTAACTGTTGCCATTTGTTTTGTTTTTTTTTATGCCTGGGTTTGCTTCCCTTGCTGTGATGGTGATATCACTTAGTTTAACCCTCCCTCCCTTCCTGGTTCTTCCAGTCCCCCCCCCCGAAGGAGTGGAGTTAAATACACAGATCAGTCAATTCCAGTTGGCTTGCTCCCTCCTATTTACTAATTACTACCTCTTGCAGTCTCCCCAGTCTCCTCTGGCTACCTGTTTAACATTCCTAAGGGCCCTACTTTCCCTAGTTGGTTTTCTGCTAGATGCCCTATATCTTATGGGCTCTGGACAGTGACAGAGCAGCAAATCCCTGAGTTGTTTGTGTGAGTCACCATACTCTCCACCTAGCATAGTGGAATGAGGGGAAGTTTCCCCTGGTAGCTGATACTTTTGCTCATACCTCTCAGATGCACCTGGACATACTATTGGCTGGGGATCCAGCTGGTTAAGTCCTCATACATTCTCTTTTACTTTTTGGGTTGAATCGACAGGGTAATTTTTTTTTTTGTTTCTAAATAACTGTCTCTTAGAAAATGGCTTTAAGATACAGGTGCAATTAAGGTTCTTTTATAGTGTAAGGTTCTTAGAAGTGCTTGTTAGAAGTGCATGGAATAATCGCTGGCTACAGCACTGAATAACTTGCTTTAAACTAACTCAGGGACAAGGTACACCTCACCCTTCTTAGGAGGAGCAACCTATTAGGAGTACATGAACCTTTTGCAAGCATAGGCATCTCCACATAGTATTTCAGGGTCCTATCCCACCCTTTCCGGAGCTTAATATCCCCTAGCCTAGATTTCTATACCAGGACAACATGTCTGACAAAGTCTTCCATACGTGGAATGTTGGAGGATGAAATTCCCCAGTGAAGCACAAAAAGGTCCTGACCCACCTTAAACAGCAACACTCAAAAGTACCGTTCCTCCAAGAGACTAAACTGTCAGGGCAGGACCATCAATATATTGCCAAAGATTGGATAGGCCAGCAAGTACACTCCAATGCCACATCCAGAAAATGGGGGGGGGGAATTATTCTCTTCCACAAATCTCTCACTTGGTCTCTTACCCAAACTCTCTCCAGCTCTGATGGTAGATGGGAAATGGCAACATTTGACACTCCTTCCGGGCTTATTACCCTCTGCAATTTATATGCCCCCAGTGAAGACTGTCACCAGTTTTTCCATAACATTACTGATGTGCTACTGCAGTTTACCCCTCCAGATTCCTCCCTCCTTATAGGAGGTGAGTTTACTCTAACACTAGTCTCATCTCTAGATAGGAATGATAGGGGTACAGAGTCTCACCTGAGGAGTGGGAAGGCAGTACATTAGCTGATTGCAGATCAAGGTCTGACAGACATTTGGAGACTTTTTCACCCTAGG
Organism: Neoceratodus forsteri; assembly: GCA_016271365.2. Taxonomy (NCBI): domain Eukaryota; kingdom Metazoa; phylum Chordata; order Ceratodontiformes; family Ceratodontidae; genus Neoceratodus; species Neoceratodus forsteri. The sequence goes on from CM057458.1 coordinate 1,165,997,218, forward strand.
ACAAGGGACTACACTTTCCACTCAGAACCAAATGTCTCACATAGTAGATTAGACTTCTGGCTCGGATCCCCTGCCATAATGACAAAAATCCTGGATGTAAATATCCTTCCAAGGGTCATCTCAGATCACACCCCAGTTTTACTTCTTATCCAATGGGACCCTGTAATCTCCCAACCCCGGCAATGGAGACTGGACCCCTTCTTAATGAGAGACCCAGACTTCATCCCCTGGACCCATAATGAAGCATCCCTTTTTCTAGCAGAAAATCCCATCTCAGACACATCAGCAAGTAATACTTGGGAGGCATTTAAAGCCACAACGTGAGGCAGTATTATGGGCTTTGCAGCAGCCAAATGGAGGGGGAGAGAGAACAACATCTGGTTACACTTAAACAAAAATTGATAGAGGAGGAAGCTACCTTCAAAGATATGCCATCCTCCTCCACTAAATCTGCTATAGGGTGAACTATTCTAGGCCTAAAGTTTGAGATTAACCAGCTCCTGAACAAGAAAGCAGAAGTAGAAATTCTGCACCTTAGGCATACTTTTTGGGAAGGGGGTGATAAGGGAGGCAAGGTACTAGCATACCAGTTATGGAAGCAGCAAAGCAGTAGACACATCTTGGGCCTGAAAGACAAGTAATGGACACTGACTACTACCCCAGAGAAGATCAATGAGATTATGACTGCCTTCTAAAGAACTCTTTATACCTCCACACATCAGGAGTCAACTAGAGATACTCAGACATTTTTTGAGGCACTCTCTTTACCCAAACTAAATCCACAGCAAGCCTTAGAGTTGGATCTCCCCATTTCCAGTGAAGAGGTGAGCTCAGCTATCTGAGGTCTGAAGCTGGGGAAATCACCTGGCAATGATGGCTATATGGCTGATTTTTAGCAGGCCTTAGCCCCAGTGACTACACCGATACTCACTGAAGTTTTCCAAGAGATAGAGCTAAAAGGCACCCTCCCTCCCTCCCTCCATGAGAGAAGCTACAATTGTAGTTATCCCTAAGAAAGGTAAAGACCCTACAAATCCAGGAAACTATAGCCCCATATCTCTCATCAATCTAGATAGCAAATTGTATACACAAAATTCTAGCGACTAGGTTAAGTCCCTTACTCCCACAACTCATACACCCATCACAAGTTGGCTTTATCCCAGACCATCATAGTTCAGACCACCTGAGGACTCTTATGAATCTCATACACTTGTCTCGATCTCTCCCCACACCTGATGCTGCTATTGCAGTAGACTTTGAGAAGGCATTTGACTCCATTGAATGGACCTACTTATACCAAGTTCTTACATTCTTGGGATTGGGTAACAACTTCCTCTCTCGGATACAAGCCATTTACACTTCCCCCTCTGCTAGAGTTAACATCAAACTCTATTCTTTTTTCCTCATTCCTGCTGGAATGAGGGACAAGACAGGGTTGCCCCCTTCCCCCTTTTTTGTTCTGGCTGTAGAGCCACTGGACAATGCCATAAGAAGTTACTCGGATATCATGGGAATAGCAGTTGGGTCCTCCACATACACCACTTTTATGTATGCTGACGACCTCCTACTTCCCTTAACAGATGCCCGGTCCTCCATACTCCCCTTAATTCACCTACTGAGTACTTTTTCCAAGTACTCCAGCCTTAAATTAAATCAAAATAAAACCGAAATACTCCCACTGAATGAACACTGTGACCAGCAACTGGCAGAAGCAACAAATCTCCTCTGGGCCCCTAAAGGAATTACCTTTCTGGGTATTTTCCTTACTCCAATACTAAGCAATCTCTGGCAGGCAAACATACAACCCCTTCTCTCCTCTATCAAGACAGAATTTGATAGATGGAAACTTCTCAAGCTCACTCTGGCAGGGAAAATTGCTGCCATAAGAATGGTCTCAGCCCCCAAACTTTTCTACTTATTAATGCATATTTCCATTCCCTTACCTAAACAATGGTATAAGCCCATAAACAATCTTTTTGGTGACTTCCTTTGGGAGGGCAGCAAGCCTAGATCTAGTTGCTCAAAGCTCAGGACCCACTGCAAACAGGGAGGTTGGAATTTCCCCTGGATTGAAGGGTACAGATGAGCCTTTCTTCTTGCTCAAACTGTTAAACAGATGTCTTCTCCCTCACATTTGTCCCCACAGTGGATTCAAATTGAACTTGATATCACGGGGACCATGCACCCATCATCACTCCTCTATTCTAGTAAATACCCCAAGACAGCCCCCCCCAGACCTCGTCTGATGCTCACCTCACCAACGGTAGAGGAGTCCATCATGAACTGGAATGACACTCATGCAAGGATAAAAATTGACCCTCTCCTATTTGCTTTTATTCCCATCTGGTAAAATCCTTCAATTACTATAGGGGGTCGATGGCTATGCTGGTGAAGCTGGGAAGCTAAGGGCATTCACAGACTAGGAGACATTGTTGACCATACATCTATGACCCTTCACACGTTTTAGTCCCTCCATCAGTTATGACAACTCCCCCGATCAGGGTTCTGGAGATATCGCCAACTCAGGGATGCACTCCTTCTACACCTGAACTCCTCCCCAACACAAAGCAAACCATCAGACCTACAACTTTGGTTACAACATCCAAAGAGCCTTGCAGGGTGTATTTACGACATACTCAGGGAGACCCTCCCCTCTCAATCTGAGGAAGCAAAGCGTAAGTGGGAAAGAATGCTAAATCACCCCATCCCAACTAGGGTCTGGGAGCAAGTGTGGAAAGACACATATGTCTGGCTGAGAGTTGCCAGGTCCAGGTTAATTCATAATAAGATCACTCACTCTTGGTACAGTACTCCAGCAGTTTTAGCCAAAGCTAAACTGCTGGAGTCAGATAAATGCTGGAAGTGTCAAGGAGCAGAAGGGGATTTGATGCATATTCTTAGTCACGTCCATGGATTCAGATACTCTGGACTGAAATACAGGCATTAGATTCCAAAGTTCTTCACCAGCAGATACCCCTTAGCCCCCTTTTTATCTCCTTGGAATTCGAGGGGACATTCCACAGTTACCTTCTCTGGAGTTCAGATGGCTTGCCCTACTGACACTCCAAACCAAGAGAGCTCTGCTATGTAACTGGAGAGCCTCCTTAGTCCCTTCACTGTCACAAATCCTGGCCTCCATTTAAGCTCTTGCCAAGTTAGATAGAATATCTCACATACAAAACTACCAACTTTCTAAATTTAGACTATGCTGTGCCCCTTATCTGAGCTATATTAACCCACAGACAGCCATAGGGTAAGTACTCTTAATTGATCTGCTATATGCAGTGGGGATATACTCTCTTAAGCAGTGTTTAAACACAAGCCTCTGTAAACCAACTAATATAAGTTACACTCCCAGGAAAGACATGATGCCCTAAGAGTCATATAATGCGTTCTCTGTCCAGAATTCCATACAGTATTTTGATATAACATAGAGCACAGACCCCATCTAGGTATAGTTAATTAAAATGGGTCTCGGTATAAACTGTATAAACCATACACATTGTCTAGGCCTTAGCTGCATTTATGCATGTTATATACTACTCTAGATATCCATTAGATTTTTAGATTCTTTGGGAAAATCTTCTTTTGTTCCAGACATACCTCGGATCTTGCTGAACATATACACACACAGAACTCGGCTCTTCCCCCGAAGCCTTGAAGAGGGATTGGTCTGAATAACTGATAGGACCTACTCAGTGTGCTTATGTCCTGCAATAACTAATGGAGGAAGCTTCTGTTTGGTGAGTGCATCTACAAAGTAATAGTCTCTCCAAGACATTGAATAATATCAGTATAGCTAGTACCCTGCCCTCAGTACTGCTGGAACAGATATATGTTTAACACTGCTCAGGTTACTTCTGTACAATGATAGTTTCTTTAAAGTGAATATTTGCACTTGTATTTGATATGCTTATCCGAAAACTTAGGCCATAAGCTGTATGTTTAGACATTTTTTTTTTAAAACAATAAAAAATATTACAACAAAACTTTTATTGCACAACTGTTTTTGCATAATGAACTGCATAAAGAATAGTAACAGAGAGTACTTACATACCTAGCTGGAGGTCCTCACCCTTGGGCTTCCCATTGTTTTCTAAGAGCCAGCTGGCCTTTTCCTTCATAACTATATACTGACAAGCCCAAGGGGAGGGGCCTGATGCTAAGGAGTTTTGTAAATATTAGCAAAACAGCTAAAATATCAAGATTTAAAAGCCTTATTATTAGCATGTACTTCTCTTTTCAGTTTTACTGTATGTTTCACATAAAACTGCTGATTTATTTGGAAGTTAGATGTTTTAAAACAGTAGTGGGTGGAGTTTAAGGTAAACCACTTGACCCACTGGTATAAATGAAGTTCTTTTTGTGTAACCACTTCAGATGAGTGGAGAGATTGGTGGAGTGTTGACCTCATCTGGAGCTCTAGCTACGTATTAGAGAACTGTTATTCATGTTATGCTTTTGTTTTATTTTTGCTGTTTTCCAGTCCGCTTTTATTTTTATTTCTGGTTGTAAATAAAATATTGGCCTTCCTTGGCACTTTAAACCTTGAATCCTGACTTTGCATCCATCCATCCGTCCTTTTCCACAACTCTTTAACACTGGTATTAGAAGTGGGATTGGTTGAAGAGTGAATAGTTTTCCTGCCCACGTGGATGCCGAAAGCAACAGCCTGTCACTGGAGAGAAGCCTGAGGGACCCAGCGGTGTTTTGACATGCACTATGGCTCACAAGCTTGGAGAACCTCTGATGACTGGACAGGAGGATGTTTGTAGGAAGACCTACATGACAAACACAGAAACAAAGGAGGAAGGGGAGACTGGAGGTCCCTGCTGAAGGTGAGCCTCCTGAAGATGTTCCCCCGATGACATTAGAGAACTATTACAATTGCTATGTATAAAACAAGTTGAGATGGATAAGAAGCATGAACTCACCAGAAGGGCTATACAGGCTATGGGTGCACGACCTCCTTCTTTATCCACTGACCTCCTTAAAAATATTAAAATTCAAAGTTTGGAGAAAAAGATAATATGGAGTCATATCTAACAATGTTGTAACGAGTAGCACAAGCCTGTGGGTGGCCAAGGGAGCATTGGATCATCCTGCTGGCACCGTACTTAACAGGAAAGGCACAACTGGCTTATAGCCACATAGATAGCCAACAAGCCCAGAACTAGGATACCGTGCATCAAGAAATCCTAAGCTGGTATGAAATAAGTCCAGAGACCTATCGACAGTGATTCCAAGCCTTCAGGTACCATGCTTCTGATAACCCATGAGAGCATATGCTAGACTTAAGGAACTGTGCCATAAGTGGTTGCAACCTGGTCAGAAGAGACCAGAGCAGATCATAGAGATAATCATCCTGGAACAGTATATTAGGGTCTTGCCATCTGATGTTCAGACTTGGGTGAGAGAGCTTCCACCAGAAATAGCAGAAAAAGCCATCTCCCTTGCTAAGAATTATTTGGCTGCCCATCCAAATCATCACAAAGGGTATTGTGGACCTGGTACTGGGACTGCCAATCCTACGGTGAGATCTACTCCTTCTGCTTCTACTAGGATTGATTTAGGGGGTACACAGACATTTAGACCTAAAAGACAATTTAACCCTGATATTATATGTAGAGTATGCCTGGGCAAAGGTCATATAGCCAGTTTCTGCCTTAAATGTAAGATCACACCAACACAGTTATCTCTGGCTAACTAGGGACAGTATTTAGTACATATAATCATCTGCCATAAAGTTGTAAATGGATTGCTCGACTCAGTCAGTAAACAAACCCTGGTTAGAGCAGATGCGGTGGAAAGTCATATAACTTCTGGTAATAAGACTGGAGTGACATGTGTACACAGTGACATCCATTATTACCTGATGATGCAAGTCAAGATGTCTATTAAAGGACTTGAACAACAAGTGCATGTGGGTGTAGTTCCATACCTTCCAGTGCCTGTGGTAGTTGGACATGACCACCCTGATTTTAAATGCTTGGTGACTGAGGTATTTGATATGAATGCTGTAACTACCAGGGCACAAGCACAGCAAGAGAAACAGTGGGCACGTCTTTTCCCCGTTTGATGATGAACTTTATGGGCCCCCAGGAAAAGATCAAAAGACCAAGCTGGAGAGAAGGCATGATAAAGCCCCATGGACTATAAGTCATGTGGACACTATGAAGGACATTAGTGAGAATGTAAAAAGTAATGTGTTTGGGGTTTAACAAAAGAATGATACATCATTACATGCTTTTTTCCAGCAGATGGGGAAAGGTACTGTACAAGGACCCAGGTTTAAGATAAAAAAGGGAATGTTATGCAGAGAATGTATACATCCCACTACAGGGGAAATGATAGAACAGGTGGTAGTCCCTAAATTGTACAGGGAACAGCTTATGCACCTTGTTCACGATATCCCCCCTTGGCAGGGCATATGGGCAGAGACCGGACTTTGAGCCTTCTCCTGCTTAGATTCTATTGGCCAGGGTTGCATGACCAAGTGGCTGAGTATTTCCAGAGTTGTTCTGAATGCCAGAAGGTGGCAAAGGTAAAGAAAAAGGAAAAGGTGCCCCTACAGCCCCTACCTGTGATTGCTACACCATTTAAGAGGATAGCCATGGATATTGTGGGGCCTTTACAAAAAAGCTCAAAGGGCAATAGGTTCATCCTGGTTATTTGTGATTACTTCACAAAATATCCAGAGGCTATCCCTCTACATACCATCACCACTGAGAAAATAGCAGAAGAGCTAGTAAAATGTTTCAGTTGAATTGAAATACCAGATGAAATACTCAATGATCGAGGTATCAACTTTTGTTCTAGATTACTAAAAAGGCTTTACTCTACTCTGAATGTTGAAGCCCTGCACACATCCACATACCACCCCCAGACTGATGGTTTGGTTGAGCAGTTCAACCAAACCATAAAAAAGATGCTTCAGAAATTTGGGCAGAAAAAAGGAAAAAAATGGGATGAATATTTACCCTTCATCATGTTCGCATACAGGAAGGTACCTCAAGCATCCACGGGGTTTTCCCTATTTGAATTGCAGTACGGCAGAAACCCAAGGGGCCCCCTGGATGTGATTAAGGAAGAATGGGAGGAGAATAATGGGTACATGGCACAAAGTACACTAGACTATATGTCCAAACTGAGAGCAAGACTTACGAAGTACAGTACGCTAGCTCATCAGCAGAATACAGAGAAGCAAGTCTCCCAGAAAATCCAATATGATGAGGGGGTAGGGCAGAAACAATTTCAACCTGGAGAGAAGGTATTATTATTATTACTGTCCAGTTCTGACCAAAAGCTGTTGATGAAATGGCTGGGTCCATATACAGTCCTCAGGCAGACAAGTCCAGAAAATTATGAGATTGAGGTGCCTGACAGGAGAATTAAGAAGGGCATATACCATGCCAATCTCCTGAAGAGATGGTACCAAAGGCCTACCCCAGGACTATATGTATGCCCTAATCAAAAAGAAAGTGAGATGGATATGGCGTACTATAGGCTTGAGAAACAAAGAGAAATGACAGATTTGGTCATAAATCCAGATGTAACCAAACAACAGCGACAAGAACTGGAACAGGTACTTAGTAAGTTCAACAATACTTTTACCACCATCCTTGGAAAGGTAGCTGGGATTCAGCACCACATCACTTTGACCCAAGATACCCCAGTAAGGCAAAAGGCATATAGAATTACAGAAAAAACGAGGGATGAAGTGATTCAGGAAGTGAGAAACATGCAAAACTTCAATGCAATTGAACCTTCACAGAGTAATTGTCCTTTCCAATGGTTATAATGGGTAAAAAGGAAGGTGGTATCAGAATCTGTTTAGATTTTAGGAAATTGAAAGCTATGTCCAAGTTTGAAGCGTATCCAATGCCTAGAATCGATGACATTATTGACAGGCTAGGAAATGGGAAATATATAACTACATTTGATTTAACTAAGGGTTATTGGTAGATTCCTTTGGACACGTAGTCAAGAGAAGACAGCCTTTGTAACCCCTATTGGCCTATTTCATTTCAATACAATGCCTTTTGGGTTACATGGTGCCACTGCTACATTCCAGTGGTACATGGACTGTACATTACATCAGCACATAGCATATTGTGCTACCTACCTTGACAATGTCATGGTATTTTGTAAAACATGGGAGGAACACCTACACCATCTTAAGGCTGTCTTACATGCCATCACTCAAGCAAAATTAACAATAAACCATGCCAAATGTGCCATTGGGATGCAGGAGACTAAGTACCTGGGTTTTTATATTGGCAATGGACAGGTTAAGCCTGATATAAGTAAGATAGATGCTATAGCCAATAGCCCATGTCCAATAACAAAGAAACATGTGCGGTCATTTTTGGGGTTGGCTGGGTACTATAGAAGGTTTATCCCTAATTTTTCCACCATTGCCATGCCCCTGGCTGACCTCACAAAGAAAAGTTATCCTACAAAGGTAAAGTGGACTCCAGGGTGCAAGGAAGCATTCTGTACTATTAAGGTGCAACTGTGTAGTCCACCTGTGCTAAGAAGTCGAGATTTTAAACTGCACTTTTTAGTACAGACCAATGCATCAGACAGAGGTATTGGAGTCATATTATCACAAACAATTGAAGGGGATGAACATCCCGTAATTTATGTCAGCCGTAAATTACATGAAAGAGAAACCCACTACTCATCTATTGAGAAGGAATGCCTAGCCATTAAGTGGGCTATTGAGGCATTAAAATTTTATGTATGGGGGCGGAGTTTGAAGTTATCACAGACCATAACCAACTTTGATGGCTGCATGTGATGAAGGACAAAAATCCATGCATAATGCGGTGGCACCTCTTGCTGCAGCCATACAGGTTTACTGTCAAATATAGGGCTGGTGTCTTTAATCGTAATGCAGACTTTTTGTCCCGGTATGGGGCAGGTGTACAGTCAGACCAGTCAGACCTCGAGGTAAGTGTTTATGCATGGCTATATAGATAGGTGTCTCCGTGTCATTTAGTAATTGTTTTGTTTAGGGGACCCCGAGGTGGAGCTTTGGGAGTGGGAGGGCTAAAACTCCATCTCTCCTCAGAGAGATCTGAACCTGGTTCTGACCTTAAAGAAACAGAATGAGTATGAAAACCCTTTGATTCTCCCTGGGTTTTCCTCTTGAGTGGGGTGGAGATTGTCATAGGGCTGTTGAGACCCTGTATGTTAACTGGTGTCCATTTCTTTTCTTCTTCCTACAAAAACCTGCGGCAGCAGCATCTCTATCATCCTGAGCACTTTGGCTATGTAAATCTGTCTTTTCCCCCCTGTTCCAGTTAGGCTAACTGGGAGGGTTCTCTGCTATCACTAACCAGATCCAGTATACATCGGTCTTCTAACTCTTGGTACCCCCATCCCCTTTTTCATTAGCCTCTAGCTGTGTTTTTAAGCAAAGGCTCAAATAAAAATTAAAAATGCAGCAACCACGGTTGTGTTAGGCTTAAAAGCTGCTAGAATATAACACCCAGAGTGTGCTGTCTTTAGGGAATAAAAGCATCATTGAGTTTAATGCTGAGTTGGGGAGACAATAGCTGTACCCTGTAAGCTTACTGGAAGGTTTAGAAAAGCTCTCTAAACCAATTAGTGTCTCCCTTGAAGCGCTTAGCATTATTTTTGTTTCCTGGGGTTACCCCCCCATGCTAGCTCCTTATTTTGTATTGTTTTTCTCTTCATTGTACATCCCTTGTCCCTCACAACCAGCAGCCAGTCTTGCAACAGAATATTTGTATGTGGCAGACTTGCAAGCTAGGAAGCAAACACTACAGTTCATGAATGCAAGAAAGACAAAGTAAGAAAACTGAATTCAAATAAGGTAAAAGAAAGCACTTGTATTAAGAATGTACAGTGAGGGTGTAGGTTTTGTAGGTTTCAAAAACAGGGAGCACTTAAGTTTGTTTTGTAAACTGGACCAGATAGAAACAGTGACCTGACACTCCCTGTAATGGAATGTATGTTTGTTTGAAGTTACTAAGTGTGACATATATTATTTAGAAAAGTATAACAAAGCTACCCTTTCTAAACGGGTAGAGTAGAAATATTCAGTTCTTTAAAATATGAAGTTGAATTGTTTTATTTCTGAGTGCACCAATGTTTTAGAATTATGTTATCAGGAAAAGGTTTCAGTGAAAACTTTTATTGCACAACTGTTTTTGCATAATGAACTGCATGAAGAATAGTAACAGAGAGTACTTACATACCTAGCTGGAGGTCCTCACCCCTGGGCTTCCCATTGTTTTCTGAGAGCCAGTTGGCCTTTTCCTTCATAACTATATACTGGCAAGCCCAAGGGGAGGAGCCTGCTGCTAAGGATTTTTGTAAATATTAGCAAAACAGCTAAAATATCAAGATTTAAAAGCCTTATTACTAGCATGTACTTCTCTTTTCAGTTTTACTGTATGTTTCACATAAAACTGTTGGTTTATTTGGAAGTTAGATGTTTTAAAACAGTAGTGGGTGGAGTTTAAGGTAAACCACCTGACCCACTGGTATAAATGAAGTTCTTTTGCGTAAGCACTTCAGATGAGTGGAGAGATTGGTGGAGTGCTGACCTCATCTGGAGCTCTAGCTGCTTATTAGAGAACTATTATTCATATTTTGCTTTTGTTTTATTTTTGCTGTTTTCCAGTCTGCTTTCATTTTTATTTCTGGTTGTAAATAAAATATTGGCCTTGCTTGGCACTTTAAACCTTGAATCCTGACTTTGCATCCATCCTATTTCACGACTCTTTGACAGGGGTCTTCCCACAGTGATATGTGATATAAGAGCATGGTAAAAAGACAAAAAAAGAAAAACGCACTAGCATGAGGGGTTTGGACGAATGTTTTCTGCTTTGAAGTACTGGCCATACTGTGCATGATGCTGCTGAAAATCAACTGACAGCCAGACAAGCAAGGATGTAGTTTGCCCTAATAGAAACATCCCTGAGTCTATACCACTTCTAAATTTAAAAATAAAAATGAATGCTAAACCATATTCTGGTAACTAACAAACAGCCTTTTGGAGACTTGGCTATACAGAATCCATTAATCACAGTAATATGTGGCAGTTTGTTAATGTTGGACTGCACACTGGGCCCTATGCACAAATGGACAGTTTCGTATGCATGCATGCTCCAGAAGTGTGTGTCCTGCCCACATAGGTCAACACCTGTGCACAAGTGCACACTGGTGATATTCAACACTGTGCACCACCTGTCTGCAGCCCTGCCCCCCCCCAGTGTGCAGGGCTCCATGGGGTGGCCAGGTGTGGGGTTTGCATACCCTGTTGGGCATCCAATTGGATGTCTGGGCTGGGTTGCTCAGTACATCCCTTCTGCAGTGGGACACATATTGGCAGCAAGCCCCATATTTGACCAATGGCCAGTGGCAGTGGTGGAGAGAGGAGGGCAAATCCACTATCCCTATGATGTGACACTGGAGCAATTGTGCAGGGATGGGGAAGGGGGTCTGTTGATGGTGCTAGGAGGCTGTACCCCATGTCTAGATCCCATCTGAAGCAATGGGGGCTGATGATGGGGGTATTTCAGCCATGCCATTGGGGTGTGGGAGGCATTATCTTTTGCCTGGTGTCCCTCTCTGGATGTGTGTGTGGAGTGGGAGGCTGCCTGATTGGGACCCTGCACCAATGTGTGCAGGGGCAGGTGGTAGCAGTCTGGGTAGGTGGGTTATTTGCCCAGTCCTAGCGGACTCCCGATGGTTGCACAGGAACTGTAGGGGGTTTATGGCAGGGTTCCCCCTGTCATACCCTGCATCCCTTCAGCACACCCACAGCCAGCAGTATGTACCTTTGTGCATGGCATGTAGTGCTGGCATGCCCACAGCCTGCCCCGGTGCTGTGCAGTCCACGTACCCAGGAGGATCGGTGAATTGGTCTTCTGTGATCCCCTTAGTTCATCCCACATGGGGGTGTGGAGTGTGGGGAGTGGCTACATGCCCCAGACATGACCTTGAAGCCACGCCACTACAGTTGTGCATAGGGCCCTACGTGTGCTATTGATAAGAGTATGTCATGTACATGCTGAGTAGAGATAAGGGGAGAGGAAGAGAAGCTTGCATCCAGAATGCTGGTCAAATGTTGTTTAAAGTTAAGTGCTATAAAAAACATGTTATATAAAAATGGTATCAACCTTCAGAGGTTCTTAGCCAACAGTCAAATACACTAGACATCTCAAGTGCCCAGGAATGATTTCAGTATACAAAGGGGGAGGTGATGACTTCATTATCCCCCAGTATGTAAACAGAATCCAGCAGTAAGGGGCAGGAAGAACGGACAAACTAAATTATGTGTACAGAAATAAAAATGAAATGGGTTGCTGGAAAAAGGAGAGGGGCATGTAAAACATCATGACTGTCTGTTTTCTCTTTTTTTTTAAAGGCTGTTACATAGAATAACAGGCTGGTTTGGTGGTGGCTTTCTCTTCCACAATAAATAGCTGGCCACCCTCAAAGACCCTATGCCAAAGACACTACAAAAAGCTGGCAATTGCCCAAGAGATCACCTTCCTTCTACCACTGTCTGACCCCCCCAGGATGTAAGATCTACAAAGAGATAGCTCTGGAAACTCTAAGGCAGATATGGGGGAGATACGGGGGGGGCATATGCATTATGCATAAGAAATAAGTGGGAGCTCCAGACCAATCCTTATTTTAACAAGTAATCACCTGATGTCTGACCTGCCAGATCACAAATAGGAACCACATGAATACAATGTATGAAGGTAGACCTCCCTATTCCAGTCTGAATGTGTTTGTGTGTGTAAGACTTGGGGGTGAGGTTGGAAAGGGGGTGAAAACTACAGCCACATACTCACACAATGAAAATCTTCACAGCTATGAAACAGAATGAAGAAAGTAAAAATCAAGGGTATGAAAATGATCAGAAACAGTAGGATGTTCTATATTTATAAAACTGCAGTAATGACTTTTACATGATTCCTTTTTCCTTTTTTCTTTTTCATTCTTATGTTGAGCAATCAACATTGCACATTGCGAAAAAGAGAGAAACCACAAGCAACAGAATAATGAATAGATGACTTTCTTTTACATTTTTTACTTTCTCTTGCTGTCTAGAATACAAGCAGAGAGAGAGAGAGAGACAATTGCATACAACTATGGTGCAATGGTTGACAGTCCAGCCCCATAACTTTCCTACTTTATCTAAAAACATTAAAAAAACAGTTGCCTTTTTGTATGCACCAGTATGCATTATTTCACACTGTGACACTCAGGGCACTGAAGTATACAGCAGAATCTTTTGGATCACAGGGCTAATTCTCAGTGTATAGGAGGTGCTAATGTGTTTTGTCAGACTGAAATGAGCAGAACGAAGACTCAAAGGAGCCTACTGTATAAATAAGAATTATTGGTGCTTAATTAGGTTACTGCTTGTACCAATAAATACAATTAACCTCAGGATCGTATTTTTCAGCAGATAACAGGATTTCCCTATAATGTAGAGATCTCTGGCTCTTGAGTTACCACTTCATATAAGAATACAAAAGTGATTTTTTTTATTAATTTCAGATTTGTTGACTTGGATATAAGCACAATGAGCCAGAGCTCATTCCCAGATGGGACATGGGGATCCCAATGGTTTTTGAGTGATACCGCTCATAATGTTGTTGTTTTTTTTGTTTATAAATGCTATCACTAAAAAGAGGTGCTGCCATGATGAAGATAGTATCTAATCATTTGTAAAGCAGTCTGGTATTTTATTATACAGACATAATAAAGAAAATATCTAACCACAACTAGATTTATTTAGTGCAGTTGCGTACAACTGTGGCACAATCTTGTTTGGGTATTTCTGGCTGAGAGTAAACATAAACTGCAATTCTTTATTTATATAACCTGTCAGAAGAGAATTTTGTTTTTACAAATTGATACAAGTTAAATGATAATATATCTGCAGTGGTGTTGCAAATGTGCCTTGAAGATGAAGGCGCAAAATGGATGAGTGTAACATGGGAATGGTTTTGCAATAGAATAGGGAGATTAGTTGAATTGGGGAGGGAGAACAGCACAGACTTGCAGTGAGTATGTAATACAATTTAATGTGGTGATCGTGGTGATGGGTGGGGGGTCTCACAGATAGTTCTATGTTCCATTGAAACATACATTAATCCAACAATCACTGGTGGCAATGACATTTGTGTGAATTAAAAAAATGATCGATTACAGAGACTGAAACTGAGAACACTAATTTCAAGTTGGCAGGCAACAAAGACAAAGACATCATGCAATTTAAATTAATTTACTTTCAGACAGAAATATCTTAAATAACGAACACATTAGATACAATAATACAAAATGTCAGACTCAGTTATGTTAGTATGAAGACTAACAGTAGTGGAGATACCTCAGTGAAAATAATACAAAAAAAAATACAGGTGTGCATACTGCAACTGAGCTAGCTACTAAAAAGCTTACTGCCTCCTACAAAATGCATTACTAGACTAATGGATGAAAATCAAGTTTGGTATGGAGATTCCTGCATCCTCACACAAATGTAGAGTCTGTGCCAAATCTTTGGACGCATGTCTACACGAGGCAGCCCTGGTGCCTGTTGTATGATCTCAGTTCAGTACACAAGTAATTGGGGGGGTCTTTCCCCAGTGATATGTAGTATAAGGGTGGGTAAAAATAGATAAATAAAAAACCAATAACATAAGGGGAGTAAGCAAGAGTTTTCTACTTTGAAGTACTGGACATATTCTGCATAATGCTGCTGAAAATCAACTCTCAGCCAAACAAGCAAGGATGTAGTTTGCCATGATAGAAACATCCCTGAGTCTATACCCCTTCCAAATTTAAAAATACAAATGAATGTTAATTAATGTTAAACCATATTCTGGTAACTAACAAACTACCCGGTGGAGACTCAGCTACATGGGTTCCTTTATTTACAGTAATATAGGTAGCAGTTTGCTCATATCAAAATATTTCTGGGCTCTAAACAACATCATTCAGATAACAACATGGTCCTGAATGGTGCCCACTGTAACAGCCCATCTACTATTGCTAATGCTTTTAACATTCATTTCTCCAACCTCTTCAAATACACGGCAGTTTTCCCATCATCACCACCCATAAACAGCCATGAAACTGAGAACCACTCATCCAAACATTCCCCTTTCCACTTTAAAGCCATCTACAGGCTTGATGTCATCAAGCATTTAGGCACCATCTCAGACTACACAGGAATTGGGTCTGATGGCCTTGAGCCAAAACTGCTCAGACTGGTGGCCCCGTTCATTGCGGCACCACTAGCCAGAATGTTCACTCTGTCTCTTTGCCAAGGACATGTCCCAAGCATCTGGAAAATCATCAGAGTCACCCCAATTTACAAGAAAGGGGATAAAAAGGACGTCTCCAACTACCATCCCATTGCCATTCTATCAGTACTGAGCAACATCCTTGAAAAAAATTGTAACCACTAAAATCACTGAATTCCTCTCCAACTACACCTTGCTCTCACCATATCAGCATGGTTTCTATTAAGGGCATAGCTCCTCTACTGCTCTGTTCCAGCTCACAATGACATACTTCACATTATGAACTCTAGCCTCCTGAATGGGGCCATACTTATTGACCTCACAAAAGCTTTCGATTTGGTTGACCACCCCCTTCTACTGACCAATCCTACATCCCTTGGCTTCTCACAAAGTTCTGTTACCTGGATAAATATCTATCTATCCAATCTATATCAAGTTGTTAAATTCAACTCTGCAATGTCTGGTGTATCCCCTGTTAAACTCGACATCCCCCAGGGGTCAATACTGGGGGTCTCCTCTTTTTTATTTTCATAAACTGGATTGAGTTCAACATCCCTTCTTGCTCAAACATCCTCTATGCAGATGATCTTGTCATGTATTATAGTTCCAGCTCTATACAGGGCATAAATCTGAAACCATCCACTGCTTTTCTTCATGTCCAATGCTGGCTCACTAACAACAATCTTCTTCTCAATGTCTCCAAGACACAGTCCATGCTCTTTGGCTCTGCTGGCAAACTGAAAACTTGTCATGGTCAGCTTAAGATTCCTGGTCCAGATGGCTCCCTCTTGGGCACTGTGAGTGCATTTAAATACCTTTGGGTACTTCTCAATGAAACACTAGACTTTGATCAGCACATCCAGACCACCTACAAGGCAGTAAACAGCAAAATTGGGGTTGTCTACAAAACAAGTCATGTGCTCACTCCCTCTGCAAGACTGGTCATTGCATGTGGTATTCTATTACCATCTCTTGCCTATGATTCCATCACCTACATCAGTACCTCTAAAGCCTTGCTTCACAAATGGGACACCACCTACAACAACATCTGCTGATATGCCTCTGCTTCCCCTCAGTTAAAACACCACTGCCAACTCTGCGCTGACCTCAACTGGCCTTCCCTCTCTGCCCATTGGCACCTCTCCCTCTGCTCCCTGGTCAACAACATAGTCAGGTATGTCACCCCAATGTCACTAAACACCCTTCTAATGCCTCACTCCTCCACCTATGGCCTACATTTCACTGACCTAGCCCTACTACACATGCCCAAGTGCAAAACCACAAAAGGTGGGACTGCTTTCTTTCATGTGGCCCCTAAGCACTAGAATTCCATGCACATGGAAGCTTGCATTGCACCCACACATACCATCTTCAAACACAAACTATGCAACTTCCTCATCAATCCTAAATCCTGCACCTGCTTTTAAACTCCCTAATCTTCTCAAGCTACAACCCCATCGCTCACATCCTCCTGTAAACACCCACCTCTCTTTCCACCTGGATTATAGCCTCACCTCTGTAATTATGCATATCTCCTTCCTTTTCTGCTGTTACTACCACTGAGTTTACTCACAGTACTTATGATGCTATCTGTAGACTAATTCTTACACCATATAGTTCTGTTTTTGCCCAGCTGGTGCTGAGTCAGTGGTAACTCATGTATATATGCTGTATAACATGGCCCTCTGCTGACAACTGTTATTGTACTTGCCTTATTACTATGTTTGTCTATTGCTTTGTATTACCATTTGTTTTTTAAATCCTGCTGCACAAATTTTTTGAGGTCAATTTTTGTCTATGACCAAATGTAATTGTCAATTTTTATACCTTACCTTACTATACCATCATGTGTACTGTACTGTATTGATGCTCCTAATCTGAGACTGTATTATTTTGATGTAACATTGTTTGTAACTTTGTAACCTCCCAGGTTGTGTCTGAAATTAGTCACAGCTTGTGTCTAACACACCCACCCATTTATCAAAAACTAAATAACTAAATAAATAAATAAATGTTGGACTGCACTGTGCATGCTAATTATAAGAGTATGATATGTATGTGCTGAGTGAAAGTAATGGGTTGGGGGGGTTGGAAGCATGCATCCAGAATGCTGGTCAAATGCTGTTTAAAGATTAGTGTTATAAAAAAAACATGTTATATAAAAATGGTAACAAGCTGCAGAGGTTCTTTGCCAAGAGTCAGCTACACTAGATATCTCAAGTGTCCATAAATGATCTAAATATACAAAGGGGAGGATATTGCTTCATTATCCCCCAGTATGTAAACAGAACCCAGGTGTAAGGGGCAAGAAGAGCAGACAAACTAAATTGTGGGTGTACTAAATTAAACTGAAATGGGCTGCTGGAAAAAGGGGAGGGTGTAAAACACTGTGGTTGTGTGTTTTCTTGTTTTTTTTAAAAGCTGTTACATAGAACAAAAGGCTGGTAAGATGGTGGCTTTCTCCTCCACGGTAAATAATAGATCACTCTCAAGGACTCAACTCAAGTGACTCTACACATAGTCTGCAATCACCCAAGAGATCACCCTCCTTCTACCACTGTCTGACCCACCCAGGATGTTATATTTGCAAACAGATAAATCAGGATGCTCTAAGGCAGATATGGGGAGGGGGATATGCATTAAGGATAAGTGGGAGGCTCCAGACCAATCCTTATTTTAACAAGTAATCACCTGATGTCTGACCTGCCAGATCACAAAGAGGAACTACAATGAATACAGCGTATAAAGGTAGATCTCCCCTGTTTCAGTCTGAATATGTTTGTGTTTGTGTAAGGCTTTGGGGGAGGATGGAAAGTGGGTAAAAAACAAGAGTCACACACCCACACATTGAAAATCTTTGGAGCCATGAAACAGAATGAAGTAAGTGAAAATCAAGGGTACGAGAAGGATCAAAAACAGCAGGATGGGTTGTATTTATAAAAATGCAGCAATGTCTTTTACATGGTTCCTTTTTTCTTTTTCCTTCTTATGTTGAACAATCAACATTGTGCACTGAGAAAAAGAGAGAAAGTGTGAGCAACAGAGTTATACTGTAAATACATGGCTTTCTTTGACATTTTTTACTTTCTCTTACTGTCTGGAATACAAGAGCAGAGAGAGAGAGAGAGAACTACATACAAGTGTGGTGCAATGGTTGACAATCCAGACCCATATCTTCCTTACATATCTAAAAACATAAAATAAAAAATATTTGTCTTTTTGCATGCACCAATCTGCATTATTTCACACTGTGGCACCTGGGGCACTGAAATATACAGCAGCATCCTCTGCATCACAGGGCTAATGTTCAATGTACAGGACGTTCTACTGTGTTTTGTCAGACTGAACTGACCAGAACGAAGACTCAAAGGAGCCTACTGTATAAATAAGAGTTACTTGTGCTTAATTACATGACTGCTTGTACCAATAAATATAATTAACTCATTACCTCCTTGGCAGCCATTTTGTGTCAGGTAAATAATGGCTAGTTCTGACTTCATATGGAGCTATTGGAGGTAATGAGTTAATCCCAGGATTGTATTTTTCAAGAGATAACAGGATTTTCCTATAATGGATACAGATTAGTCAATACCAGCAGGAACATCTGCCAGAACTAGACACAAGGTGGATTCCCTGTAGGGGGAGGGCCTCAAATAACTGGTACAACAACCAGCAAGAGACAGGGCTATCCTAGATCTAGTAATGACTAACAGGGAAGGTATCACAATTCTCCAGGTAGACAGTTACCTGTGGGCCAGTGACCATCACATGGTATGGTTCAATTTGGCCACTACATCTAAATCATCCCATTCCAAGGCAAAATATGGGACTTCAGGGGAGCTGACTTTGTTAAGATGCCCAACAGAGTTAAGCTAGCCCTAGCAAAAAGAAACACAGGTGAAGGGGTACAGGCAAAGTGGATAAGCATTAAGGATGCAATACTTGAAGCAACATCCCATTGTGTTAGACAGAAAAGGAAGTGCAAAAGAAGAAGGAAACCACTTTGGTTCTCAAATACAGTAGCAGAAAAGGTCAGAGCCAAAAGACTGGCCTTCAGGAAATATAAGGGATCACAGCGGGATGAAGATAGGCAGCCATACCAAACTGCCCTAAGGGAAACAGGGAAGGAAGTAAGGCAGACAAAGTCCAAAACTGAGGAAACACTAGCATGAACAGTAAAATAAGGTGAAAGACTTTCTATAGCTACATTAGTGAAAGGAGAAAGCCCAGAGGGGGTATTGTTAAGCTCAAAGGAGAAAAGGGGGCATGTAAGGAGAAGGACCCTCTAAAAGCATCTATCCTAAATAGATACTTTGCTCAGTATTTACTGAAGAGAAGTTAGGTCAGGGCCCACAACTCAGCACCATGGACACAGTGGAGAGGGAGATGAGCACTACTCTCTTCACAAAAGAAAGGGTCCTGCAAGAGCTCACTAAGCTCAGGGTGGACAAGGCAATGGAACCTGATGGCATATAGCCCAGGGTACTTAAGGAGCTAAAGGTGGAACTAGCAGAGCCATTAGCAGAACTGTTTAGAGAGTTTTTGAGCACAGGAGAGGTCCCAGAAGACTGGAGAAGGGCTCATGTGATCCTGCTCCATAAGAGTGGTAGCAGGGAGGAGGCAGGGAACTATAGACCAGTCAGTCTTACCTCAGTAGTGGGCAAGATTATGGAGGCACTCCTTAAGGAGAGGATAATACAACACCTGGAATCCATAGGGGCACAGGATCCAAGACAGCATGGGGTTACAAAAGGAAGATCCTGTCAAACAAATCTCATAGATTTCTTTTACTGGGTTACCAGAGTGGTGGACCAAGGGGGAGCAGCTGATGTCACCTACCTTGACTTCAGCAAAGCTTTCAACAATGTTCTACATAGAAGATTGATAAATAAGCTGGGTAGGCTCAGGGTGGGTCAGAAGTTGGTCAACTGGGTGGCAAACTGGTTGATGGGCAGAAAACAGAGAGTGGTGGTGAATGGTATGCAGTCAGAAAAGATGCAAGTCATAAGTGGGGTACCTCAGGGATCAGTCCTGGGGCCAGTACCCTTCAATACCTTCATTAGTGACATTGCAGATGGGCTAGAGGGTAAGGCTTGTCTGTTTGCAGATGACATCAAGATCTGCAACAGAGTAGATGATCCAGATGGGGTGGGCAGAATGAGAGGAGACCTGGATAAACTAGCCAAATGGTCAGAAGAGTGGCAACTGGGATTTAATGCAAAGAAGTGCAAGATCACGCACATATGGAAGAGAAACTCTAAAGCCACCTATAGGCTGGGAGGGGAGTTGCTGGCAGTCACAAAGGAAGAAAGAGACTTGGGCATCATCATCACCGATGACCTGAAATCATCCAAGCAGACCTCTAAAGCAGTAGGTAAGGCTAGGGGGATGTTAGGGTGTATTAGTAGGGTATCACAAGTCATAAGAGGGAGGTAATAATCCCTCTTTACAAGACACTGGTTAGGCCCCATCTGAAGTACTGCATGCAGTACTGGAGGCCACACTTTCACAAGGACATTAACCAGATTGAGGCAGTCCAGAGAAGGGCAACCAAAATGGTGCTGGGACTGCATCAGAAGGACAGATTAATGGAGCTCAATAAGTATACCCTTGAGCAAAGGAGGGAAAGAGGTGATATGATCGAAACATTCAAACACCTTAAGGGCATTAACAAGGTGAAAGAGTCTAACATGTTTAAATATAAGAAAAATAGCAGGACAAGAGGACACACCATGAGATTAGAGGGAGGCTGATAAAGGGGGAATTTGAAGAAATTCTTTTTCACAGAATGAATGGTGGATGCATGGAACAGTCTACTTCAGGAAGTGGTGGCTATGAATACAGTGTAGGGCTTCAAACAGGCATGGGATAGGCATAAGAGAGCAATACAGATGAGTATGAATAAATAGGCCACTGACAGCGCAAAGGCCGATAGCACATTTATAAGGTAGAAAAAGAAATAGGCAGACTGGATGAGCCTAGTGGTCCTTATCTGCTGCCAACCTCTATGTTTCTATCGCTGGCTCTTGAGTTACCCCTTCAAATAATAATTAAAAAAGTGATCTTTTTTATTAATTTCAGATTTTTTGACTGGGATATAAGCACAATGAGCCACAGCTCATATCCAGATGAGACACTGTGATCCCAATGGTGTTTGATTGATACTGGTCATAATGTTGTTGTTTTTTTTTCCTTCATAAACGCTGTCTCTTAAAAGAGGTGCTGCCATGGTGAAGATAGTCTCTAATCATTTCTAAAGCAGCCTGGTATTTTATTATACAGACAATAGATAGAAAATATCTAGCCACAACTAGATTTATTTAGTGCAGTTGCATACGACTGTGGTACAATCTTGTTTGAGCATTTCTGGTTGAGAATACACATAAACTGCAGTTCTCTGCTTATATAACCTGTTAGAAGAGAATTTTTCCTTTACAAATTGATTCAAGTTGAATGATAGTATATCTGCTGTAGTGTTGCAAATTCGTCTTGAAGATGATGAAGATGCAAAACGCATGAGTTTATCATGGGATGGTTTTGCAATGGAATAGGGAGATTAGTTGAAGTAGGAAGGGAGAACAGCACAGAGACATGCAATGATTATGTAATATAATTTATTATGGTGATTGTGGTGATGGGTGGAGGTCTCAGTAGTTCTTTGTTCCATTGAAACATATATTAATCCAATGAACAGTGGCAGCAATGATTTTGTGTGACTTTAAAAAAAATGACTGATTACCGCTACCTATTAAAAAGCTGACTTCTTCCTACAATAACGCATTACAAGACTAATGGATGAAAATCAAGTTCAGTATAGAGATTCCCACACCCTCACACAAATGTACAGTCTGTGCTAAATCCTGGGACATATCTTTACTTGAGGCAGCCCCGGTGGCCATTTAATGATCTCAGTAAACAAGGAAGGGGGGTTGTTCCCCAGTAATATGTGACGTAAAAGGGGTGGGGAAAATAAAAACAAATTACAAAAAAGCAGTAGGATGAGTAGTGTGAGCCAGAGTTTTTTGCTCTGAAGTACTGGACATACTCTGCATTATGCTGCTGAAAATCAGCTCTCAGTCAGATAGGCAAGGATGTAGTTTGCCATGATAGAAACATCCCTGATTCTATACCCCTTCTAAATTTAAAAATAAAAATGAACGCTAATTAATGCTATGCCGTATTCTGGTAACTAACTAACCACAAGGTGGAGATTCGGCTATACGGGATCCAGTAGTTACAGTAATATAGGTAGTACAGTAGTTTGTTAATGTTGGACCACACTATGAGTGCTAATGATAAGAGTATGGAATGTACATGCTGAGAGGAGTTAACGGGGTTAGGGGGGGAGCTTGTCTCCCGAATCCTGGTCAAATTATATTTAAAGCTAAGTTTTATAAAAAAAAAATGTTATATAGAAATGATATCAAACTGCAGAGATTCTTAGCCAAGAGTCGACTACATTAGCCAACTCAAGTGTCCATGAAAGATCTGATTAAACAAAGAGGGAGGAGATTAGTTACTATCCCCAGTATGACTGCTGCCTCCCTTGCCTGGCCCATGCCTGATGTTCTTGTATTGCCTTTGCTCTCCTTGACTCTCCTGATCACACCTTGTACTTGTGTTTTCCTGAGGTTCACGAATGTACCTCATTAATCTCCTGGGTCACACCTGAAAATAGGCACTCGGTGGTCTAGTGTGCTTTCCTGGTAAAGAAAAGCAAGTCAATAAATAAATAAATAAAATTTTAGCAGAACCTAGCTGTAAGGTTCGAGATGAGCAGACAAACAAAATTATGGGTGTAGAGAAATTAAACTGAAATGGACTGTTGCAAAAAGAGGGAAGGGGATGTAAAACACCCCAATTGCCTGTTTCCTTTTTTTTTTAAAGGCTGTTACCTAGAACAACAGGCTGGTAGGGTGGTGGCTTTCTACTCCAAAATAAATAGTAGACCTCCGTCAAGGACTCAATGCCAGATACTCTACATGGAGCTGGCAATTACCCAAGAGATCACCCTCCTTCTGCCACTGTCTGACAGCACTGGGTATGAAGGGTGCTGACAAGAATAGCATTGACACAGTGAGTGCATCAGTAACGGCACTGATTTTTCTTTTGCAGGGGGCTCTGCCCCCCATATTCCCTGGAATTAAGGATTTTGACTCTGTGGGGGAGCAGATCACAGGTCAGGTTAAAGTTCTGGGGCCATGGAATACAATTTCCATGCCCCTAGTAGAAAAAAATCAAAGTCCTGATGTGTGTAAAATGGCTGAAGACCAATGCCGCTGCTCTATGCCCCAGCCCTCCATGCCATGGGTGCAGCTCGGCAAGCCTCCCAGATTCTGGTGCCCTTGTGGTGTACCAGGACCATGGACAGTGACTAGGTGAGCACTTACAGCAAGTGCTGTAAATCCCCACTCGCTGTCCATGTGAGCACTTACCAGAGTAGTGCTATATAGTGTGGCACTATTCTGATAGCGCTTACTTGACAGGGTACCCTTTTGGACCCCCCCCAGGATATTAGTTCTGCAAAGTGATAGTTTGGGATGCTCTGAGGCAGATATGGGGGGGGACTATGCATAAAGGATAAGTGGGAGGCTTCATACCAATCCTTATTTTGACAAGAAATCACCTGATGTCTGACTTACCAGATCACAAATAGGAACTACAATGAATATAGAGTATAATAGTAGATGTCCCATGTTAGTCTGAATATGTTTGTGTATGTACGTAAGGCTTGGGGGGGTTGAAAAAGGGGATAAAAACAAGAGTTACACACTCGCACATTGAACATCTTAGCAGCCATGTAACAGAATGAAGTAAGTGAAAATCAAAAGTATGAAAATGATCAGAAACAGCCTGATGGGTTAGAGTTGTAAAACTGCAACGATGTCTTTTACATGGTTCCTTTTTCTTTTTTCTTTTTTTTTTGTTTCCTCCTTATGTTAAACAATCAACATTGCACACTGAGAAAAAGAGAGAAAGTGTGAGCAACAAACTAATAAATACATGGCTTTCTTTGGCTTTTTTTATTTTCTCTTTCTGTCTGGAATACAAGTATACAGAGAGAGAGAGAGAGAGAGATCTGCAGATGCACAGTGAGCAAGTGTCACAACTTCTATCAGATGAAAATCAAGTGACACTTTGGAACTAAATAAAATAGGCAGTGTTATTTTTCTTTGCATCCACTACATATGTATCTATATCTATATCTATATCTATATCTATATCTATATCTATATCTATATACATATATATATATATATATATATATATATATATATATATATATATATATATATATATATATATATATATGCTCTATCTGCTTACATTACTATAGGCATATAAAAAACAGTTCAATGTTTGGGAATAGCAATGAGGAGAGATGATTATATAGTGCTTGTGTATCTTGTAGTACTATTTGTGGTTTAACTCTATTCCCACTCTTGGGTAGTAGGTATGTAGGTAGTAAATTGTAGGGAATAGAAGGCCCAAAAAGATACCTCCTCCAACTCATGGAGAGTATGACACCCTGGCACTCAGGAAAGGAAATCACCGCAGGTGGAGGAAACCTCTGAGAACCCATGACTGGAAGTCTGTCCATCCTCTGGGAATACTAAAAGGAGAAGAACATAGGTTCTAGTAACCATAGCTAAATGAAGGTTGGTGAGCTGCTTGGAGAGATGATAATCCATCCTCGATCCATTGATGATGGTGATCATATGATGATCGTGAGGTTGAAGAGTAGGTCTGTTCAGAATGAGTGATAGAATCCTAAGTATGAAGAAGGAGGGCAAAGGAAGTTGAAGTTTCCAAGATAATGAATTCTGCGTGTCCTACGGGACTGCAAGGGAGTAATGAGCAGAGGGAATATGACTGGATCGATAAAGTACTAAGTGGGAATGGTGAAAATGTAATGGAGCAAGAAGTTATTGGTGAATGATCCAACTTGTAGAAGGTTTGAATGTAAAGGTATGGTCTGGAGGCAAAGGAATTTAGTAATGAATGAGGAGTCACTAAGGAAGCATCCATGAAGTAGAAATGAGTAGAAAAGAGTCTTTGAGGGTCCTGGAGATGATGGTTCATTCTTGATCTAAGGATGATACAGATTGAATTATGATCCTGAGGATGAAGGGTACTTCCTTTCCAGAGGGATGGTAGAATGCTACGTGTGGAGCAGATCCAGTAACAGAAGAGCTGACATAGTCCATGTTTCTGAGGTGATGAAGGATGCATATCCAAAGGGATTGTAGGTATGTACAGAGTTGGGAGAGCATAAATTGATCGTTATAAGACCAGACAGTACGCTGTGGGAGTTGTGATGGTTTGTAAAGTTATGGGTGACTGATCTGATTGGCGTAAGGTTTGATATTTGAGGTAGTCTGAGGTAAAGAATCAATTAGTGAGTGATAAGTCACTAGGTAAGCATCCCAGAGTACAATGAGTAGAGAAGATTTTGAGTGACTGATGTGAGTAATGCCATAAGTTATTAGTAAAGTCATAGAGGAAGATTTTCAGAGCAGTCCAAATGGTAGCCCAATACAAATATAGATAGATAGATAGATATCTATAGATAGATAGATAGATAGATAGATAGATAGATAGATAGATACCTTTATATATATATATATATATATATATATATATATATATATATTATAGTGTACGGTAGTGCCACTGTAGTTAGGGTTGAGGAGCCATTTACATGTTAAACCCAAAATTTTGCACCTTAATAACTTTGTAACCATTTGACAGATTTGCCTGAAATTTAGAATACACGATCAAGACCCATGCACCTTGGGATCAGCCAAGTTTTGTACCGGTCGGATACATGGCTGTGGAGTTATTAAGCGTGATCTGCACATGCATTTACGCTTTTTCTGGAATTCTACGGTCTCACCTACAGGTCGCATGGTTTGAGCGACTGGCCCGAAACCTTCAGGGATCATGTGGCTGGGGTCCCCAATGTGCCTTTTGAAGACTTCATGAAAAAATATTAAACGGTTCAAAAGTTATTCAAAAAACAATTTCCCATTATAAGTCAATGGAAAAAGTTAACAAAAAGTCTGTGTTGCAAATGCACGTTTTACTGTCGCAAATGGCCCATTTACTGTTGCATATCCACCATTTTGTTTTCAGTTAATGATCAGAAAAATGCTTGGCATTTAAAATTGAGACCCTCTAGTAACCTAATTATTTTTGTATTCACCTAGTCGGGCCCTGAGGATGCTAGCCATGTCTTTATTTTGGGGTAAAACACCCCAGAAATATGTTTTTCAGTTTTCTGAAAAAAGTACTTTCGCAAAGTAGTGTCACACTCACAAAAGTGTCACAAATTTTTGCGAAAGCTTTCTCAAATCACAACACTACTTTGCAACACTTTGCCCAAAATAACATTAATTATTTGGCACCCCACTGCAAAAGAACGGTTTGGAGTTTTGGGCTGATATTTGGAGGGATCACAGCTGACATCTCACAAATGTGCCTTCCAGTGTTTCTTTGAAAAAATATTACATGGCGGCAAAGTTACAGTACTCCAAAGTTGACACTTTTTCCCATAGGATAACATTATGGCATATGACACATTGCAGCAATCGTTTGGCGCCCTGCTGCAAAATAACGGTTTGGTCTTTTGGGCTGAAATTTGCAGGGATCACAGCCAACATCACACAGATGTGCCTTTCAGTAGTTTGGTGAAAAAAATATTACAGGGAGGCAAAGTTATGGCACTCCAAACTTTGTTTTTTTCCCCATAGGATAACATTATGGCATTCGCTGTGCCTTTCAGGGCCCGTATCTCAAAAACGGTGCAAGATACGGACTTTTCGTCAAAAAGATTCTTAGCCCCCTAACAGTGGCTAAGTACAAAACTAGCCAGGAGAGTGATAATTCATATAACTTTTACATTTTTTTCTATGTCGTACGGTTACTGCGATATAAGCAATTTACTATTCCAAGTCCTCATTTTTGTGTTCTGAGAGTCATTATTTTGCATACATTCTTTGTACTCACTGCCTTTCTCTATACAGCTTTTGGAGAAAACCAGCCTGTGTGCTTACATTACTGTTACCATTACCATTTCCGCTTGCAGTTCCGTACTCATTTCACTTACCATTCACGTTTACGCCACCATGTGCGTTACCCTTTGCGTTTTCATTTGTGGTTGCATTTGCATTGTTTTTAACATTTCTGTCTACAGTACTGTTTCTCTTTCTGTTTCAGTTTGCATCACCATGTGCATTACGATGTGCGTTTGCGGGCACAGTGTTACTATGTGACAAGACATACCGCCGCTGCATTACATTCACTATTTCTCATTATCATTCTCAAAAAAAAGGGAAATTAGAGGCAAAAAACTCTGTTTAATGCATCAGTTAGGGTAGTTCCACAGCGAAAAAATCGAGGAAATTCGATGTTAGGGTTGAAACCCCCTTCGACCCCTCCAGCCCACCCCCACTGAATCGGGTACACATTGGGTCATTGGTCCTATTACCCCATTGTCCTATTCCTCAGCTTCTTCCACATGTGGTGGGGTGAGAGTTAGGACCGATGACCTAATGTGCACCCGATTCCAGTGGGGGTGGGCTGGAGGGTGAAAGGGGTTTCAACCCTAACATTGAATTTATTCACTTTGTCACTGTGGAACAACCCTAAATGATGCATTAAATGGAGTATTTTGCCTCTAATATATATATATATATATATATATATATATATATATATATATATATATATATATGTAGTACGGTAGTGCTACCATATTTAGGGTTGAGGAGCCATTTACATGTTAAATCCAAAGATTTGCACCTTAATAACTTTGCAACTGTTTGATGGATTGGCCTGAAATTTGGAATACTCGATCAAGATCCATACGCCTTGGGATCTGCCAAGTTTTGTACTGGCTGGATATACGGCTGCAGAGTTATTAAGCGTGATCTGCGCATGCGTTTATGCTTTTTTGGAATTCTATGGTCGTGCCTACAGGTCGCACGGTTTGGGCAACTGATCTGAAATCTCCAGGGAACGTGCTGCTGGGGTCCCCGATGTGTCTTCTGAAGATTTTGTGAAAAAATATTAAACAGTTCAAAAGTTATTCAAAAAACAAGTTCCCATTATAAGTCAATGGAAAAAGTTAAAAAGTTCGACAGTGTCGCAAATACAGTTTTTACTTTCACAAATGGCCCTTATACTGTCACAAATCCACCATTTTGTTTTCAGTTGGTGATCTGAAAAATGCTTGGCATTTAAATTTGGGACCATCTAGCAACCTAATTATTTTTGTATTCACCTAGTCGGACCCTGAGGATGCTAGCCATGTCTTTATTTTGGGGTAAAACACCCCAGAAATATGTTTTTCACATTTCTGGAAAAAGTACTTTCACAAAGTACTTTCTCACTTGCGACACTGTTGAATGAATTTGTGAAAGCTTTTGCAAATTGCAACAGTACTTTTCTAGGTTGTGGGAAAATTACAGCAATTCTTTGGCACCCCGTTGCAAAAGAACGGTTTGGCATTTTGGGCTGAAATTTGGAGGAAACATAGCCGACATCTGACAGATGTGCCTTGCAGTGTTTTGTTGAAAAAATATTACACAGCAACAAAGTTGCAGTACTCCAAAGTTTACACTTTTTCCCATAGGATAACAGTACGGCATACGACACATTGCAGCAATCGTTTGGTGCCCTGCTGCAAAATAATGGTTTGGTCTTTTGGGCTGAAATTTGTAGGGAACACAGCCAACATCCGACAGATGTGCCTTTCAGTAGTTTGGTGAAAAAATATTACAGGAAGGCAAAGTTATGGCACTCCGAACTTCTGTTTTTTTCCCATAGGATAACATTACGGCGTTCGCCGCTCCTTTCAGGGCCCGTATCTTGGAAACGGTGCGAGATACGGACTTTTCGTCAGAAAAATGCTTAGCCACCTTAACAGGGGCTAAGTACAAAACTAGCCAGGAAAGTGATAATTCATATGACTTTTAAATTTTTTTCTATGTCGTACGGTTCCTGAGATATAAGCAATTTACTATTCCAAGTCCTCACTTTCTCTTCCAAGAGTCATTATTTTGCATACATTCTTTGTACGCACTGTCTTTCTCTATGCAGCTTTTTTGGGAAAACCAGCCTGTACACTTACATTTCTGTTACCATTACTGTTTCTGCTTGCGGTTCCATACCCGCTTCACTTACTGTTCACGTCTACGCCACCATGTGTGTTATCCTTTGCGTTTTCATTTGCGTTTGTATTTGCATTGTTCTGTCTACAGTACTGTTTCTCTTTCTGTTTCTCTTCGTGTCACCATGCACATTGCGATTTGCATTTGTAAGCACAATGTTACTATGTGACAAGACATTCTGCACTCCCACCACCGCATTACATTCACTATTTCTCATTCTCATTCTCAAAAAGAAGAGAAATTAGAGGCAAAAAACTCTATTTAATGCATCAGTTAGGGTTGTTCCACAGTGACAAAAGTGAGGAAATTCAATGTTAGGGTTGAAACACCCTTTGCAGTCCACCCCCAACTGGAATTGGGGTGCTCGTTGGGGTCATCAGTCCTAACTCTCACCTAATTCTCCTATTCCTCAGCTTCTTTCCACATGTGATGGGGTGAGAGTTAGCGCTGAAGACACCAACACACACCCCATTTCTGGTTGGGGGTGGTCTGGAGGGGTGCAAAGGGGGTTTCAACCCTAACATCGATTTTTCTCACTTTTTCACTGTGGAACAACTCTAATTGATGCATTAAACAGAGTTTTTTGCCTCTAATATACATATATAGACATATATATATATTGTAGTGTGCAGTCGTGCCACTATAGTTAGGGTTCAGCAGTCACTTACATACTAAAGTCAAAGGTTTGGGCGTTAATAACTTTGTACCCATTCAATGGATTTGCCTGAAATTTGGAATGTGCAATGGGGCATGGTAGATCTCCTGATCTGCCAAATTGTGTATTGGTCAGGCTTACGGTCTTTGCATACAAAAATGCTGAAAAATACAAAATTATCCATTTTTTGAGGCAGCTTTTGGAAATTTGGATGTGGTCCTGCATGGCCATTGTGTGGCCTGCCACTCTTTGAGATGACTCATTTGAAAGAGCTTTGGTGGCCAAACATGCTGCTTTTCATTTGGTGAAAAGATATTAAGGCATTCAAAAGTTATGCCACTTTTAAGTTCCCATTATAAGTCAATGGGAACATTTATATTTATGTCTTGTGAACAAAGAATGAGGTTCTGGCCATCTCATCCCATCTGGCAATAAAAGAATTTGCAGCCTCGTGGTTCAAGAATCTTTGCCCCAGAGAATTTTTGAAATTCTTTGATCGCATGGTCTGCCATCTTGT
This sequence comes from Neoceratodus forsteri, assembly GCA_016271365.2. Classification (NCBI taxonomy): domain Eukaryota; kingdom Metazoa; phylum Chordata; order Ceratodontiformes; family Ceratodontidae; genus Neoceratodus; species Neoceratodus forsteri. Next base: position 1,166,027,869 of record CM057458.1, read on the forward strand.
TTTTTGTTTTCCGATCAGAAAAACAAAAGTATCTCAGCTCAGGAGTCACTTCTGAAGTAAAACTTGGATTGGTTTTACTCAGGGGACTCGGATCGATTGAGCCATGTCTTTGGTTTCATCCAAATCAGTGGAAAATAGAGTTATAAGCTTTAAAATTCTTTGTTCGCGGCTCGCTAATGATCTTTGATTGCGAGCATGCAATTTCTTTGACCACAAGATTCTTTGATTGCGATAATGCATCGTAAGCTAAATTTACAAATATCTTGGTTTAGGGGTGGGCTAGGGACACAAATGAGGGTGATTTTGATCAGGGGGTTTCGTTCTATTGAGGCATGCCATTGGCTCCATTTGAATTGGTGAAACAATTGGGTTTCACTATTTTTTATACTTTGGTCGCAAGCGTGCAATTTCTTTGTTTGCAAGACTCCAAATTCTTTGATCATGAGATTCTTTGATCACGATCGTGCATTGTGAACGAGGGACGAGATGGCCCTTTGAACAATTCAAATTTCTCAGCCCAGGGGTTGCCTAAGAAGTTAAATGAGGGGTGGGTTTTGCTCATGGGGCTTCCTTCTGTTGAGGCATGGTGGTGGTTTCATGTAAATGTGTGTAAAACTCAAGTTTCACTGTTTTATTATCTTTGACTGTGAGACTGCAATTTCTTTTTTTGCGAGCCTGCAAATTCTTTGATCGTGTGATTCTTTGATTGTGATTCTGCATCGTGATGGTACAACTAGATGGCTCTTTGAAAAATACAATTTCTCAGCTCAGGGGCAGGTTATGAACACAAATGAGGGTGGGTTTTATTCAGGGGGCTTCATTCTATCAAGGCATGGTGGTGGTTTTATTTTATTACGCCTAAAAGTTGACTTTCACTATTTTTTATTCTTTGATCATGAGGCAGTAATTTCTTTAATCAGCAGGCTGCAAATTCTTTAATTGCAAGGTTCTTTGATCACAACCCTGCATCACAAGGTAAGGAAGAGATGGCCCTTTTTAAAAAGTTAATTTCTCAGCTCAGGGGTGGCCTAGGAATTCAAATGAGGGTGGGTTTTGCTCAGCAGGGGTTGTTCTATTGAGGCATGGTGGTGGTTTCATGTTATTGTGGCTAAAAGTTGAGTCTGACTATTTTTTATTCTTCGATCATGACTCTGCAAATTCTTTGATCGCAAGCCTGAAAATTCTTTGATCATGAGATTCTTTGATCATCACCTTTGATAGCGAGGGAGGGACAAGATGGCCAGATTTTATAATGGAATAAATAGGTAAATGTTTACATTCTTTTATCTTAAATATCTTGAATAAGGTTTGTTGTGTCCTGTAGATGTGAATTACGGTGTTCATGTGTTGGAAATTTTTTTTTTTTGTGGAGATATTGGATTGCGTATTGCATGTTCTGCATTCAGCGTTTTCTGTTGCCTTAGTGTGTTGAAATTTGTATGGTACCTGTTCTTGCTGGTGTCAATGTAGGTTTTACTTGTCAGGTGTATTTAGCTGCTGTAACTTTCGTCTGTACTCTGACAGTCTTGTGGATCGTGATTTGTGAGCCACCACCCATGACATGGTCAAACCATCCCTGTTATTGCCACACTGGGCATTATGCATGATCCTGCCTGATCTTTGTATTGTACATGCCTCCCTGTACAGCGATGGACCTGCAGGGCTACTCACACCAACTACATGGTGATGTGTATCTTAAATGTCCCACAGGGCTGCAGACATCCCGAGCACCCTGAATTCGACGTTGATAAAGGCATCACAGGGTGGTGCTGTCATTACTCAACCTGTGCTTCAATGCCTGATTCAATAGCCAGAAATGCTGTAAATAACATGACAAAGCATGGCAGTCTAGTGGTCCCCCTCTCATCATGTAGTGATGCCAGCACTTCAGCACCCCTCCCACACCTGGTCCCAGCTGATGACTGGCACAATGAACTCTCACCTCCACAGCGAGCTGCTGAATGAGTTATGTAGGAGTGCTACTGTAAAATGTGCCAAGATATTTATTTCTGAGCACATTTTTACAGTTGCTGTCCTACATAAGTGAGTTTGAGGCTGGGCATGGAGGTGAAAGGTGAGCTGAGACACTTGCTGGCTGCAGATGGGTGAGTGTGTGGTGGGAGGGCTGGCATGTATGGATGGAGGTGAGGGTCAGTAGAGTAGCAGGTGTTGTTAGGTTATTTGTTGCATTTCCAGCCAGCGAGTCGGGGATTGGGAGACAGGTGGGGGGATGAAAGTGGCACCCTGAAGGGCATTTTACAATGGGGGATTTGGGGTGCTGGGGTGTGGGTAGTTCTGTGGGGCAGTCATTGTAGGTTTTGGGGCAGGGGGTGGGTTGACCGATACTCTACTGGCCCCCTCACCCGTCCATGCCAGCCTACTAACAAATATTCAACCATCTGCAGTCAGCAACTGGCAAAGTGCACCTCTCACCTCCATGCTCAGCCTCAAACTCACTTATGTAGGCCTGCAACTGAGTGCATATTGAGGGTAGCTTGGCATGGGGGGACTTGTGATCTGTATTCCGGGTTGTGACATGTTTGCAGTTAGAGTTTGGTGTACCTGCTTGCATGTCACAAGTTATAGGAGTTAGCTGTGGAGTCTCAGCATCTTCTAGAATAGGGTACAGAATCAATATTGAAGATGCAGGTGGCATCAGTAATGTTTGGTGGTGACTTGTGCCAACCTTGTGGAATTGGGTCCATGGAAATAAATGGTATATGTGTACTATGACAGCTCTACAAACTTTGAGTACTGACAAGTTGGATGGAGTCAGTCACATAGTGTCATACCCCCGCGTACCCAAGAGGCACTGTGTCATGACTACAGAGTTAGAGGTCTAGTAAGGGTATTTACATCAATGGTATTGCTCTGTGATAGCAAGTGCAGACTTATCACTACATTTATGAGCTGCATGGCATCAGTCAGTGAATGTTCATAATCTGTTAGACCAGGAATTGGATGGTAAGTTGAGAGTTACAGCAGAAATACATATGTTAAAATTTTTTTGAATGCGTTCTTCATATCAGCTGCACACAACTTATAACAGTGAGCAATTGTGTGGGTTGAGTCACACAATACCTCCTCATACAAGCACACACATATGCAAGAGGCAGTGCAGGATGTGAGTTATTGTGGACTTTCCCACTTTTGTGTGTGCAGTAAAGTCACTTGGCTGTTCCTTGTGAGATCCCACTTAAGGTGTGGGTAAGCCTACAGTAACCCAGGCCATGTTCTGTGTTATTTGTTAAGCATGGCTCATTCCAGCTGTAGAGAAGTTAGAACACTGATAAGTTGTACAGCCTTAACCAGGTAGTGTGTGAAGATTTATGGACCAGGAATTTGTTTCTGAGTACAGATGAAGAATGCTAATAATGACATGGACATGGATTCTATTACTACTTCATGTCAGCTGCACAGAAGTTAGAACTCAGAGGAGTTGCACAGTGTCAGCTTAGCCATCTCTGCTCCCCTTCTGCCCCCAGGAGATCCTCTCTCCACTGTTCCCCCCTCTCTGCATACTCAGGGCCATGCAGTGCATACTGAGTGGAAGAGGTACAGCTGAAGTAATAGCGTGATCTTGAATGGTATCAATGTATATATCAAATACTGAGTAGTTGTTAAACTTAAGGGTTGCACAGGCTGAGGCAGGTAATGCCTGTCAGAGAACCTTGAGCAGGCAGTGGGTTGTTAATGAACAGGCACAGCCCAATAAAACACATGTAGATCAATACTATACCTCTTTGACAACAAGTTCTTTTAAATAATACTCAAGACACATAGGATAAGGTTTATAATTAGTTTGTTATTTCAGTATTTAAATATCTTTAGGCTGAATTGTTTAGTTGCTCTTGGGATGAGCAAAAAAAACAGTTTCTTGTATATATTCTTGATAATTTTGGGGTGTTTTTGGTTTTTTGGTATTTCACTAACTTAATCTATGCTGTTTCATTTTAAGATGTATTACATTTAGAATTAAGATTTTATGTAGAATTAGTAAGTGATTACATATGGATGTTTATGGTAGAGAACATGTAGTGAGCAAATAGTAATGTATCCGTTGCAACTATTTTTTGATGAAAGACTGCCCACTTAGATATTAAGAGAATGAAGACTAACACTACATTATTTTACATGAGGTTATCACCATTTGACACCTATTTAACACAAGTCATTAGAATAGAATTAGATTTTTAACTAATTAATGCTTTTATGCCATTTAGTTATTGACTGCATGTGCACATGAGACAGTAAGAAACATTTAGCGGTTCTCATGAGCATATTCATACATTTTTTAATAGGAGACCCACATGTGTAGATTATGCCAACAGTGTTAAAGTAGGTGACAATATTTTACATTTAATTAGACAGTTTTAGTTTGATGTCAACAGAGACATTATGAAGTTTTATTTGTCCTTATGTATTTATTGTGTATTAGTAAAATTACAGACATTTTTACATTTTGAATTTGAGTATTATTGTACTTTATAACTGATGTCTACGTATCTTTTATTACTATTTATTTTTACTAGCCGTTATTTATTTGAAAGTGGACCAACCAATATCAAGAAGTAAACAGATGAAATCATCTAAAGAATTTGTTACATATTTAACAATATCATGGTGTGGTGAGGATAGCCATTTCACAGCCATTTTTTAACTGATGCTGAAAAGGTTGCTCCATCTGAAAATCAATGTGTTTTTTAACTATTTATCATTTGTGGAACTGGGAAAAATTCCTCATCTGACCTCCAAAATATGGACGATCCTGTTAAAGCAAGAGCACACCAATTGTTTTCATTTTGGAGCAGAAGTACACAATCATTGTTTACATTTTCTGTTGAATTTTCAGGTGTACACATCTGTACAGATATATAGAAATGCATTGTATAGTGGAAATAGACCAGCTAATCAGATGCATACATCTCTATAATCAGCTATGAGCACTATGAACAGTAGCACTTAATGCAATCCAATAACACTAAATGAATGGATATAGAAGTTTTGGCACAGTTAATAAACAAATGCATACAATTTTTCTTTTTTTTTTAAACAAACAGAAATACCTCAGAGTCTAGCTAAGCAATGAACATTAAATTTGAAGTTCAGCATTATATACATGTGTACAAGTTTGAGTCACATTTGTTTTGGTAGAGTTTGTCATATTCAGTGTTGAGAGTGTAGTCCAAGAACAGTGACAGATAATCCTGTCAGACAGTGTTCAAGAAATGCAGTTCAGTGCTAGCAGATGACACCATAATGTAGGAAGTCATGCTGTTAACATGAGTGTAATAACTACATCTACCAAGACATAACTCACTAACTGACATGTGTGTAATACCCATCGCCCTCGAGTCTGCTTGGATTTGGAGGAAGTCAATTCAGTAAGTATCACAGTCAAGGTCAAGAATGTAGACAACAACAGGGAAAGGAGTGAGAACTTAACCTGATGTGTATTGTTCAAACAAGTATAGTTCGCAGCACAATATGTGGAGAACAGTGGTTGCAACTCTGATAAGAGTGTTAGTTGATTACTGAGTTTGTCCCATGTAAGATGGTACTGTGAAACAACTGAATACACAATACATATGTGCTAAGACATATAGACTTAACTGAGGCATCAGCAAAGACACATGACTCACTGACCGTCTCATGATTACAGCTCAATACCCTCAAGTCTAGTTGAGCAGTAACTGCAGTTTTTTTAGTGAGTACATCAAAGTTGCAAATGCTCAATATCACAATACAAATTATTTTTGAAAATTGTATTTCAATAAATGAAAACAGTATTGTTTTCCATCCAACATATGAGAATGACAGTGTGATAAACAAGTAATTGCCTGTTGGTATGCTGTTGTGGTTGTCTTCTGCAATGACAGAGAAATCAAAGCAATTAACGTGGGCTGTGGTGATACTGTAGAACACGTAGAACACATAGATCATCATGAGTGGTTTTACATACCAGTACTTTTAAATGAAATGTGTTACTTCTTCTATTAAAGAAAAATACATATGTACAGTGGTGGAAAGAAAATAGTATCTGGATGGAATATACACACTGAATGTTACTGTTGCAAAGATGCTGGTTTAGTGAGGTGCTGTGATTAGATGGCATCATACCTCCACATGTTGTACAACATTGGTGCAATGAAGAATGATGATGTATGCATCTTTCAGATTTCTTGAGAGCCTTTCTTTCAGAGTGCACACTGTGTCATTGCACTTCACCCATCCCTTTCTGAACTTTCGTCAAGTGACATAGTAGCCAGAGTGAATGGATAGGCTGCAATGGAAGATAATCACATGAATGTCAGATTGAGTTCCTGAGAACATAGTTCTCCCAGCAATGAAGTGAGAAATTGGTGGTATGATTTTCATGCCTTGAGAGTTAAAATGTTGCAATACAATCATTACGTATGAATTTAAAGATGTTACTCTCAGAGAGCAAAAACAAGAATGACCACATGTTCTTCACAGCCAACCAGTTTCTGCATGTGCAAATAACTTATGGAACTTCATGGTTCTCTGTTCAGAGACATAGACAGACAGCCAGAGCATGTTCTGACTTGCTTGCGATTCTTTGTGGCTGCATAACAAACATGTGTACTTGCACACATAGTCAACTTTTAAGTGTTGACTCAGATCAATGCCATAATCTGCTAAACTGTTTATCATTCCCATCATGAACTCTGTGACATCTTGTTGTGCATTATCAGCAAACATTGATTGTCCTGCATATTTTCCAAGAGTTAGTCATAGAGGAGTCAAGCTTTGTAAACTGGGCAACTGCTCTTGAATACCTCTAATGATTCTCTTTAATGCTTCTGACAGAGGTATCGACTGACTTGAGTTTAACACATCAGCAAACTCAGGGATGTGGAGAAGTGCTTGCATTGTAGCATTTTCATAGCAGTTTACTCTTGTGCTGTTGTCAAATATTGGCAGTGTGTTAACTCCGACACATTTGTTCACAGGCGGAGATGCAAGTTGTTTATGGATAGAGTGCTCAGTAATTGAATGGTGAGGTGATGACTGTGGAGTCTTAATGTGCTTTCTTTTTAGTTTGCTCCCTTCATCCATTGGGATATCTGTTCCTGATGTATATCTGGCAATTGGTAACAAAGGAGCATTTGGTTGGTACAATATATATAATCTGTTGTACTCAACAATGCATTTTGTGGCAGCACATATTTCACTTTCTGCTAGATTTACTATGTGTAGTCCAGACAACTGTCTGACATGAGACAAAGCAACATAAGACATCCCTTGAATATACCAGTGCCTATGTCTACTATGGCACTATCAAGGCTGAGCCCTTATGACTTGTGTATGGACACTGCATAAGCAGCACACAATAGAAATTGTTTCCTTGTCACATATATGTCTTTCACAAGCTCAAACTTGACTGTAACTCTGTCTATAGGTCAAGGAGTTTCACAGTTGTCAAACTTAACAACCACAAACTCCACAGTTTTATTTTGCACATTGTACTGGAACTCATGGATGTACCCCATGGCTCAGTTCACAAGATCTCCCTCAACATCTATGTTTATGTGAAGCATGATACGTGCATTTCTACACAGTGGTAGCACAGCTTCCAAGCCAGCAGTACGTAACACATCACTTGTCAGCTCTGTGGGATGCTCAACCATTTTTGATACCAATGTTCACCTTAGAGTTATAGCATCTATGGTATCTATGCAAGTGAGAGTGACAATAGGTTGCTGTTCTCTCTACATCATGATCTCATTGAACTCTGCACACTGTTTAAGTCTTGGGAATAGACATACAACATACCCTAGATTTCTGCACATGTGCAAAGATATCACAAGCATCATGAATAAGAGCATTATTTCTAGTGATCATGTGCTGTCTTATCATTTCAACATGAGTGGGTGACAATGCACCAATGAAGCCTCATCAAGCAATGCTTTGTAAGACATGTCACCTTGCTGTCTCATATTCCGTGAGAGTTCAACATACAAGAAGAACTCCCAGAGATTGACTCCTCCTATGCATCCAATTGTTTTATTTGCCTCTTCAATGGAAAGAGTACGCAAAACATGTTTGCCATTTACAGGAGCCAGCTGCAGAAGATCTGCAAGAACAATAATATTCTTGCCACTAAATGGTATGCCATCACTGGTACCTAGTATCTCCTGTAGATGGAGGTAGACATACGTAAGGAGAACATTTGAAACCTTGCTGATCTCATCTATTATCAGCAAATGCATCTTGTCAAACATTGACCTCCATTCAGAGGCAATGTCATATGACAATTTCTTGTAATCACCACTCTTTCCATGCTCAACTGGCAACATGAACAACCTATGAAGTGTGATACCACCTATGTTATAAGCTGCCAAACCTGTAGGAGAAGCAACAATAACTGAGGTTGCCAAGTTAGTAAGGTCACGCACACCTTTGCTTATAGCTTCAATCAAGAAACTTTTTCTAGTCCCAGCAGCACAGTTACAGACATCCTCACTGGTGTGTGCTCCTCACAAACACAGTGCCTGGTAATGTGCTGAATACCATGTTGCACAACATGTATCACAAACTGATACACGACTTTTTGGTGTGAGTTCAAGTTCTCAACAATGTCTGCAGCTGACTCTGAGAACTGCATGCTTTGTTGCATTGTGCCCTCTACCTCTGACATTAGCATAGCTTGGTCATTATGAGGAAGGGGGCACCAAGAGCCCCTTCTCCTTCAACATCAACCATTTCCTGTGATGTTACTGGGGTGTCATCATCCAGAACTTTTTTTGTGTTCTCCAGCTGATTATTTTTCCATTTCAAGTCTGTCAATGCAAGTGTCAGAGACATGACTCTTAAAGGTATCATAAGTTTCTAGGAACTCATTTTCATATGTGTCAGATAATCCTTTTAATTCAGATTCTGATCTCCAGTGCTTAAGCAGAAACAATACAGCAAAATAGTTATGTTCTTTGCTTTCTGTTGTGTTCAAGCTGAGTTTGCAGTGGTCAACTAGCCATGGTTTTCACTTTTTCACAAGTGACCCATCACACCCAGTGACTTTATATATGCTCTGCTCTGGGTCTGAAGGAACACCCCACTTGTAATCATACCATTGAGCAATTTCAAAGAGACAAAGATTGTCCATAGCACTGTGACGCTGTGGATAGAAGTTGCCAATTAAGTTGCTTTTGAGAATATTTGTGGATGTTGGTCTTGTAGCAGCCAGATCCTCAATCTCTTCATGGCTCTTAAGGACGTGACGCTTGTTCTGCTTTTAGTTCACATTCAAGAAATGAATAGAGTCTGACTTGACATACAGACATACACCTGTAAGTCAGTCACTTGCTTCATAGGCTGCACACTCACGGTGTGAGAGAGTCTTAATTCCCAGTGACCATAGCCTAGAAGACATTGACCTGTTACGGTTACACAACTCTTCCCACATTTCTTGTAGGTTTGTCTGCTCATGCTTAGTGATGCATGGTGTGACATACCTCATGAGAACTATTGAATTATCAGCAACAAACTGAACATCAATGTTTGCCTGCCACATCAACAGAAGTGAAGGGCTGTAATCATTGATATAGATACTCAACCCTCCAAAAGTAGTGCTCAACAATGCCAAGAGGAGGATTTGTCTTAGACAGTATGAACTTTAAAAGAACGTGGAACCAGTGGTGGAAGTAATGTGAAACAATTACTGGATAAAGTGAACATAGTTCAGAGTCATAGTTTGTATGTTCTCAATGTCAGAGTTTGCCCATCTGAGAAGATCAAGCAGATCATCCCAATAATGTTCAGCACAACTCAGTGTTAGAAACCATTTTACTGGTCCAAACTCTCTCAGCATGCACATCACCTCAGAGTGTCATATGTACCAATATTCCTTAGTACCATGTATGCTAGATAAAATGGAATAAATACTGACTTGCAATGTTTCATCTTTGCTCTGCAACTTGTATAGTAACTGTGCAGCTGTCATATTGGTGAACTCTGTACCAAGTGTCAATGTGTGAGCAATACTAGCAGATAAGACACTAAGCTCAGTTTCCCAAAGAAGGTGGAAGAAGTATGCAATGTTTCTTTGAAACTTGTCATCCTTATGTAGAACTCTTGAGGCCCTATAGTCAGCTCCTGGTACACAAAATTCTCGTTCATCTAATCAACCACCTGCGTCAAGTGGAAACAGATCAGGAAAACAACGAGCTTCTAGAGTAGCCTCTCATATACTCACAGGATTGCCTCCACTTGTTTCATTTGACATAAATCAGTGTTATCCATTACTGGATCCTTGCCATGCAATGGTGTATGGTGAATTGCTCATAGACATTCTGTACAGTTGCAATGTCAACCTTCTTCAGTATTGCTTTGTCAGAGTTCTCCACAGCATTACCTGTAGAAAGACCAGCAAATGCATCGATGTCAATGTCAGCATAAAAATCATTATGCTCCTTTAGGTATCGCAAAGCATGCTTTACCTTCTCAACATTGACTATGTCCTGCCATATTGTTTTTGCATTTGTTGCTACACCATTCACCAAGATGACTACACTATTGTCCTGAGAAATAGTGTTGACATGTTCTTGCAGAGGTAAAGGCAAATATACAACAGTACCTTTCAGAGACCGTAACAGTTCTTTGTTTGGCAGGTCTCGTGCCTTTGTATTAATCCTGATAATTGTTTGAAATGGCTTCATGGTCTGAATTAGAATCCTCTCAAACAAGTTCAAAACTGCTATTTCAGGAGAAGTTGGTTCAGCTTCCATTTTATTAAGTACAGACTGTACTGTATTGTTATAACAGTAAGAACAGAGTGACACAGTTCCAACTTCTCCAAAGTCAGACTGTAAGAGAATGTATGCATGAAGATGGCCCCACATTACATTCCAGCATGGAATGTTCTGCAGGTCTATTGTGACACATAAATGTTTGTAGAACAGGCACGTACATGATACACTGATTACATTGACATTTTGTGTCTTGCTCATTTCAAATTCAGCAAACTCACATCCAAAATTCTTCAGAAGCTGAGCTTCTTGCACCAGTGATGTGTGCATTGTGTTTGTGTGTTCGGCAACAGTAGCATTAGACCTCAATCTATGGGTTGTTTGCAACTGTTTTATGAAGTCCATAAGTCCTTTTACATCTCCATCACCCGAGCAATGCTTGAAAGTGCATGGAGTCTCGAACAACATATCATACCTGATATAATCTTTGTACAAATTTTCGAATGCCAGAGTTATGCACTGCTAGCATACGAAAGTGATGAAACTCACTGTCACAGTTCATGCTTTCTAAGCATGCAAGGGAGTGACCCATAAGGGCTGTGTGAGGCTGAATCTCACACTTGTCAATGGTGAATCAGTGTATGTCAATCAGATCTCTTTCTGGTTAGAAATGTTGAGAGGAAAATTGCAATACACATTATTGATTATTCTCTAACATTGCATGTAGTGTCACATGCCCATTTCTTAGCTGACGACTTTGGATTACTTGCAACCTGTTCAACTTCAGCATCATTCTGCAAGTCAAGGGTTTCACGAGATAGAGCTAAGACATTCTGCACTATTCCCTGTTCATCAATTATCAAACTGACGTTTCTGTTGTGTGCATGGTATGTCTCTTCCCAGAAGAATGCTTCTGAGTATTCTGAATGAAACCAGTCTCCTTGAAACACCATAGAGATATTTTCTGTGTTCAAGTGTTCAAAAGACAGTAGTTTGTTTCCCATCTCCTCAATTTTTAAACTTAATTTTTCAAAAGCTGACATCACTTTAGCCCATAACTGGGAACAAATTGCTAGAGCTACATTAACAAATTGTCTTACTGTCAAGCGCAGTTTCATTAATGCGACCTTACTATGTAGTCTGTACCCTTTGCGTCTCACTATGCTAAAGATCACATGGTCAATTTTAGCTCTATGTGCAAGTTTTTTGAAAAAAACTTGTCTTACTGTGTTGTGAAGTAGCACAACTGACATGTCCAGCATTTTTTTCTGTCTCGCAGATCTATGCTTTGTTGATAAGAGTGCTGGACACTGTATCTGCACAGTTCCTCTAGAAAGTTTACTGGTTGTAGTTTTATTAGAGGAGGTGTTGTCTTTGTTTAAATGTATGGCCAACAAGTTGGCAATGCTCCTACCTGCCCCCGTGATTTTAGGGAGGGATTGGAATATTCCTCCAACTCAAGATTTGGACAGGACCTATAAGCCACTGAAGTCACTTTTACTCACAGAATGCCATGCAGGATTTTATGGCCATGATGGGGTTGGGTGACCCGTGGCACCTCCTAAATCCTATACAACAGTCATATACATTTTATTCAAATATTCACCAGACCTGATCCAGACTAGATTATTTCCTAATTAGTGGTTCTTTTATGCCAGGCCTATACCAGGCGGGTATAGAACCCATAGTGATATCAGACCATGCGGTGGTATGGGTGGCCCTATCGGTAAACCCCCATACTCAAAGGGAAACAATTTGGAGACTGAATACCCAGTTGTTACAGGATGAACCTTTGATCTCTCGCATCAAGGAACTTATTGCCGAATTTATGGGACATAATAGTGACTCAGTTCAGAGATATGACCTCCTTTGGTGCTCTTTGAAGTGCTATCTTCGGGGAGAATTTATTAAAGTTGCCTCCAAGAGAAGGAGGAAGTTACCAGACTCTAAGGCCTTAGCTTTACTATCCCAGATTAAAGAGAAAGAAAATTCTTTGTCTCCGGATACTTCCAGGGTTGCCATGGAGGAGTTGTTGGGCCTACGTAATGATTATGTGGAGTTATTAAGGGAGAAGGCAGAATATGTCCTTATAAAAACTAAAGCTAAATATATTGACCCGGGGGAAAAGGCTGGGCGGCTGCTGGCTTTATGTTTATGACAGTTGGAAAGTTCCCATTTAATCCCATCTGTAAGGGCTGCTGATGGCTCCATCAAAACAGAGCTGGCTGACTTAGTTATGGTCTTTGAGAGTTTCTATCAGTCGTTGTGTGGGAAGTGTCTCACTGATTTAACCCACAGGATATTAGCAACTATCTAGACTCTTTAAATCTGCCAGTGTTGGAGGACTCTTGTCAAGCTTCCCTAACTTTGTCAATCTCCATTGCTGAAATAGAGATGGCTATTAACAGTCTTAGCCCTGATAAAGTGCCAGGACCGGACGGCTTCTCTTCAAACTTTTATAAAACTTTCTCGAAATAAGTAGCCCCTCTTGCTTAAATTATACAGTTATATGTTTGCAGTGGATAAGTTAGATCCATCGCTTATGGATGCCATGATCATTCTCTTACTCAAGCAAGATAAATCCCACCTGGACCCAGCTAATTACAGACCAATTTCTCTTTTAAATTGTGACATTAAAATTTTAGTGAAATTGCTTTCATTTCGGATAAAGGCTTTTTGGACCAGATTACTAAGCCCAGAGCAGGTAGGGTTTGTGGCAGGACGCTCCCCAGCAGACCATCTCAGGACACTTTCACATATTTTCCAGATAGCCCAACCATCCCAGCTCCCAATGGCGGTCATTTCACTAGATGCCGAAAAGGCTTTCAATAGAGTTTGCTGGGAATTTTTATGGCTAACTTTGCGGAAAATGGGCTTCCCCCCCAATTTATTGGAATCATACAGTCTCTTTATGCCTCCCCATCTGCCAAGATTTATTGTAGTGGAGTGTTTTCCAGGAGATTCCTACTACATACGGGTACCAGGCAAGGTTGTCCCCTTTCACCCTTCCTATTTAACCTGTTCCTGAAGCCTTTACTTTGGCACATTAAACAGTTCCCTCAAATTACGGGCATCCCTGCTCATACTCAGGTTCTTAAGCTCTCTGTCTATGCGGACGATATTCTTCTTCACTTAACTTATCCAGCTTCCTTGCTAGAGCAAGTTTTAAGGGTGGTTAAACAATTCGGTCAGCTCTCCAATTACAAATTAAATATCTCTCAAACTGAGATCTTCCCTCTGAACAACTTTGCCTTAAAATCTGAAGTTACTCACTTAGGTATCAAATGGTCTTCACAGACTCTTAAGTATTTAGGTATTTATTTAGCCAGAGACCTTACTTTGGTACAAAAGCTCAACCTTAGTGATCTCAGGTTAAGCAATAATAGATTAGTAGGTCATTATACCGGGACCTAGGCATAATGAGGCCTGACGCCAGGCAGAGGGCCTTGTAGCCCCTGGAAGGTCTGGTATAGCCCAATACGGCCCACCCTGGAGGGTATTATTGTACTTAGAAAATGGGCACTGTAAAAAAACAAAATGATAATGAATATTTAGTTTAACATCTGCTTTGTAATAAAACAGTTCCTCCACCTGCATTAGCTATGGAGTTTAGTACTACTGAAGACTATATACTTTAAATTGAAATAAAAATGGTTAAATGCAGTTACACCCCTCTGTGGTCATTTGTATATACCCCCCAAGCACTGTCATCATGCAGTGTGTGTTTCATTTAGTTGGTTTCTAATTTTCATCTTGTTTACTCCCCCCCAACTGAATTTTTTTGCAATCGCAAAATGACGAAGGAGAGAGAGTTTGTGAGCACAGTCTGTGGCAGAGGATAGTTATTTAATGTCAAATATATATATTTGACACTTTGAATAGCTGGTCAGGGAGCTGTTGTGGTTCAAGAAAGTGTGGTCTGGACTGATGTTGGCATTTAGGAGGGTGAGCATAGTCAAGAAGGGAGTTTTCAGGCTGCTGGTGAGAAAATCAGAAAGTTCTGCCATGGAAAAAAGAAAGGAAGTTTGATTTTGTTGCTTATTTGTTGTGGGGCTTTATTTATTTTTCATTTTAATGCTTTACGTTTAACTGCCTGCAATGCATGGTGGTTTCAGTTAGGCAGCGCGTTACTCCAGATGCCGATACTGCAGCATGAGAGGGCAGATATTTTCTTAATTTCCATACACAGATGGGCGTCCATTTGCGGTATGGGAAATCAGAAAAATGCTGCTCTCATGCTCGTTGTAGTGCTACTGATAACATGCAGCTACAGGTGTCACTGTCTCCATTTTGGGGATCGATACATCTCTGTGGCTGGACAATATTGTATCTGCCCAAGTAAGGCATGTTTTGTTTGGTTTTGGGTCAAGGAAGCATGATGGCCTGCCCGCTATTTTTTGGGCTATTTTGGTGAGCAGGGAAATTTTTAATTTTCTAAATGCCGTTTACGGGCACAGGATGTAAGGAGATGCCTCGTTCATGCACTGCAGTTATTTCTATCCATGCGGTCTGCTGTGCCGAATGGATTAGTTTACTTTCTGATTTTCAACTTGTGTGTGGATTTCTTTGTGTCAGGACCACTGGTAAAACCGCTAGATTTTGATTTAATTCCAGTGATTGTTGGGTGTACTGAATTGTGTAAAATCACTCGCTAACTTGAACGGAAAAATGGCACCGAGTTTGAAATTATTTTTTACATATTGGCCAATTGGGAAACAGAGTGGGTGCTGGGATACTACAGTGGGTAAAGGGGCACTGTTGGCTGGCTCTCATTTTTAGGTGGGCATCTATTGTCTGATAGATGCCCACCTAAAAACGTGTCTCAGCCAATCAGGGTAGAGGATTAACTTTAACTATTTTCTAATTAGAGTTATTCAACAGGACCTTATGAGATGGCAGAGTTTATCCCTTTCCTTATGTGCTCGGATATGCATAATTAAGATGAATATTCTTCCACCCTTGTTTTATCCTTTGAGCCTATTCAACTTATGGCTTCCAATTTCCTTTTTTAAGCATGTGCACGCCATGATTTCTAATTTTATTTAGCTGAGTAAACAGCCCCATCAAGCCTTCTGTAAGCTTAGTGCCCCCAGACCCCTGGGTGGTCTTCGTCTCTCGAATTTCCTTTTATACTACTGGACGAGCCATTTAACTAAATTGGGTAGGCGGATAACTCAGGGTGACATGGAATATATACCGATTTGGCTTCAGATTGAGAGAGATCTCCTAAAAGCTAGTAATGTTAATCCCATTTCGGTTTATTATTTAACAAAACATTCATTGCCAAAGGATTTAAGGGATTCAGTGATTGGTACTTCTTTGAAGGTCTTTTATCAATGCTGTTCATATCTTAGGATACCCCTCAAAGGTGATACAGGGCAGCCGGTCATTTCAACCCCAACATTAAAATTGGAGGGATGAATCTTTTACAACCTTCCTGAGGAAGTTGTGGAGTCTAAAACTGTGGGAGAATTCAAGAATGCATGGGACAGACATAAGGCAATTCTTGTGGGGGGCAGGAAGATATAGGCTGTTGGATAAATAGGATCTGTGGCCTATCCTGTAGGTAGGGAAATGGGCAGACTAGATGGGCCTAGCAGTCCTTATCTGCCGTCAAAGTCTATATTTCTATGTTTACCCCAATGGCTCCCACAGTTAAGGTATGTATCTGTGGAAGATTTATTTGCCCAGGATAATCTCCTCTCTTCATCCGATATCCTTAGCAAGTATGATGTCCCGAGTTAGATGATTTTTAAGGTATACCAAATGAGACATACTATAAGCACCTTGCTTGGGGTTAACAGCCAACCTTCTTTAGTCAGACCTTTGTTAATGCAAGTTAGTGAACGTTCTATGAAACCACATGCTGTTGCCGCAGTGTGTGCCTTACTTTTGACCTTTATTTATACTGACTCACTAACAGGTTCATCAATTTGGGAGTCCTTGCTTCTGGGGTGAATTTGGACTGGGTTAAGATTTGGAAAGACCTTTATATCTATCTCACCCAAGATAGACTCAGACTGATGCAATAGCACATATTGAATAACATGTATTACACCCCCCTGAGATTGGCCAGACTAGGGAGGATTATAGATACTACCTGTATAAGGTGTGCCAAAGAGGAAGGGAACATGGTACACATATTTTGGCACTGCAAGAAGATAGCTCCACTCTGGCAGGAAATTAGAGGTAAACTGGACCCCTGTTTAGGGTTAGAGGACCTGTTTACAGTAGAAGTTTGCCTCCTGGGATGCTGTGAGGATATTAGGGTCAAAGAGCACAAATATCATATTACCCTAATAGCCATCATTGTCAAAAAGCTAGTTCTGAAACATTGGAGGGACCAATTGGTAATATCTTATAAGGATTGGTTAAGGGACATGTCTAGCTTTTTCAGAGCTGAGCGGTTAATAGCTGGTTTCCGGAATAACATGGCAGGTTTCGATAAGAAATGGGGAAAACTATATGCGGTTTATCTAAAATAAGTGAACATTGACTACTTAACATATGCAGTGCTTCGGGATAGTGGACACCTCTTCTCCTCATATATAATAAACTTGGCACACTCCAGAGGGGTGGGGAGAGGTGTGGGAAGGGAAAAGGGGGTTGGGGGTAGCTGGGGGGGTTTAGTTAGTTGATCTATGTATAGATTAGATTGACTTTGTTATCCCAGGCATACTGTATATATTGGCGACTGATATGCTCATGGTTGGGTGTGTAAAATCAATAAACTTTGAATTTTTAAATGTGTATGCTTTATGATATGTGTACATGCAACAGAAGAAATTTTCTTTTTCTTCTGCTGACATGTTGCACCTTAACTGCTTACATGGCATTACTATGAATAAGCAGTACACCTGGCACTTTTACTTTGTTCTTTTACTTTACAGAAAATGGCCATGATGAAAGAGCTGAAGTATGTGTTCAATCTTTTGTCTCTTGTAATCTCCTAAGAAAGAAAAAAGAAAACAGAAAGTAGTGTAAGAATAATGTGCTATAGGTTAGTAAAAAGTGCATACTGCATAAGTCATTGACAGCATACTACACCACAAAAAATTTCATTTGTTAATGCTAAACTTTGTCTCACAGTGTGTGACCAGATTCAATAATTTTGTGCACCACAATGTCATCTGAATATTGGGTCAGACTTTAGAAAAGTAATGGTTGTTGAAAGACCACATGTGGCAAGTGCAGTGGAGCACGTATCTGCTTACAACCAAGTTACAAGTTGTGGAATTGTTAAATGTGAATTGCTAAATGTTTTCAGCCACTTATCTCAACCTGTAATAATGATGGGATAGCCAGGCTACTATTACTCAATGGAGATAGTGCACAGTGGTATGACTCTGCACGAAGGTGCAACTGGTGTTTTTAATAGTGTCTGGGAGGTAGAAAATTAGCTATGTTGGTCAATGCAATTACATATTTATATTAATGGGATGTTAATTGTGTAGGAAAGTGAAGCAACACAAAGTTCCATGAATTGTACATACAAAATTTCACTTTTTTTGTCACAATCAAAAAATTTGTTGCCTCGCAAACGATCCTCGCTATCAAAGATGGTCGTGATCAAAGAATTTGCACACTTGCAATCAAAGAACATGAAAACATAATAAAATAACACTAAGGCCCAGATATTCAAAAGGGTTGCGCATGGTGCAACAGTATTGCACCATGCGCAACCCACTGATGTGCCCCGGCACGATGTTCAAAACAGAAAAGTGCGTGGCACAAATCCCGATGCACCGGAGCGCATAGTAATGTATGAAGGCACAGGTGGGGGGGTCATGCCCACGCATACTCTGCACAGCCCAATATTCAGCCTGGGATGTGCAGGCCATGCATGCGCAACTCCTACTTGCGCCAGCACAAAGTTATGCCAAAAAAAAAGGAACAACTGATGGCCACCCACAGGTAAACTGCCACATTGCAGGGCACAACACGACAACTGCCACCTGTGGGTAGCCACCTAAGTTCCAGCTGCACCTGACGGTGCCTCTCCATGCACAATCATGGGCATTTTAAAAAAAAAATAAGAATTCCCTGAAATATCCCTGGTGGTCCAGTGGACCGCTATCTGCCTGATCGTGGGCATTTGTAAAAATAGAATGAAATATCCTAATATCCCTGGTGGTCCAATGGACCCCTGCCTGCCTGAGCGTGGGCATTTGTACATAAAAATACATATGTACAACATCCCTGGTGGTCCAGTGGACCCTGTCTGCCTGAACGTGGGCATTGTACATAAAAATACATACATCCAACATTCCTGGTGGTCTAAAATTTTCCCCACCCACCCACTGACCCCACCCGCTCCCCGGTCAGCCAGCGGGCGGCAGCACCACCGCCTGCCACCCCGCTGCCCATCGCCTGACACTGTAGAGGGTGGCTGCCCATTGGTTCACAGCGTGAGCCAATGGGCGCAGCATTATAATACTACTATTCTAGATATGTGAATGTATCATTCACATATCTGAATGTAGAGCTTACGGCTGCACACCCTTTGGCTCATGCTGTGAACCAATGGGCGACAGCCCTACCACGGTGTCAGTCGGCGGGTGGTGGGGTGGCAGGAGGGTGGTGCTGCTGCCCACCAGCTGACCAGGGGAGCGGGCGTGGGGCCAGTGGGCGGTGGGGAGGGAGTATCCCTAGACCAGCAGAGATCTTGGACATATGTATTTTATGTACAAATGCATCAGTGGCTCAGTAGTAGCACACTTGCCTCTGAGGCCAGGAGTTCAGAGGGCTGTGGGTTCAGTTCCCACATCTAGCACTTGGGCTACTATCCCAGTACTGACACTGTAGTACAGCATGAGAGGGGTGCTGCACTTCTGAGGTGCCATCTTTCAGATGAGATGTTAAACCGAGGTCCCATCTGCCTGGATTAGTGGTAGTGGCAACCTCCTGCTTTATTGATACCTTTGGTGATATCCAGGACAGGCATGCACCCATGATCACCCGGAGGGTGAGGGGAGCGGCCACCTACTGGATTAATGGAAATCTGCTAGCCAAGATGCGCGAAAGAGCCCGATGCTGGGCTCATGCCAGGGGATCCAGTGATCCCTCAAAACTCCAGAGATATCGGCACCTCAGGAACCAGTGTAAGAAGGCTATTAGGGTAGCAAAAAGTGACTTCTGCAAGTCCGCACTACTCAGCTCTGCCAGTGACCCCAGGAGGTTCTGGAGGAACATTAAATCCTTAGTTAGTGGATCCTCCAGCATGGGTGTCACGGATATGGTCTTAAATGGCGTCTCTTGCAATAATCCCCAAACCATCACTTCTCTGACCTCTCGGCCCTCACCTCCCGACTTACGATGAACGGGGGGAGCTCGCCCACGATCCCGTCCCTCTCGAGTCAGGCGGATCAACATCAGAGTGTGTTTAATCTCAGGGCAGTATCAGTCCTCCAAGTCCAGAATCTTCTTGCTGCCCTGGCCCAGTACTCCAGCCCAGGTCTCGATTTCCTGGAACCGCGACTTCTCAAGCTAGGAGCGCCCTTCATTTCCTCCCCGTTGCCCACATCTTTAATCTATCCCTAGCTCAGGGACAATTTCTGTCATATGGAAGGAAGCAAGGATAGTACCAGTTCTGAAGCAGGGCAATCCCAAGCTTCCTGACAACTATCGCCCTATTGCAATCCTCCCATCCCTTAGCAAACTTCTTGAAAAGGTGGTGGCTGAGCAACTCACGGAGTATCTGCACTCCCATGATCTGCTATCCAGGGCACAGCATGGCTTTCAAAAGGGTCACAGTACCACTTCTGCTCTGATCACTGTAACCTCCAGCATAAGATCTGCCATGGACCAAGGTAAACTGTCCGGTGCTATATTTATAGACTTATCAAAAGCTTTTGAACTTGTTAACCATGACCTTCTAGGAGAGCAACTAAGGGCCATTGGTCTCTCCTCCCATGCCTTGAACTGGTTCATTGACTATCTGAAGGGTATACAGCAGCGTACCTGCTTCAACAAGGTCCTCTCGGAGCCCAGGGCGATGACTTTGGGAGTCCCCCAGGGATCAGTGCTGGGCCCTCTCCTTTTCTTGCTCTTTATCAATCAACTGCCTCTGGTGACCTCTCACTGCCAAGCCACTCTATACGCAGATGATCTGGTACTAGTGGCCCATTCCCCCAATGTCGCTTCACTAAACCATAGCCTGACTGATGATTTCAGAAGAGTCCTGGCCTGGGTTACTCACCATAGGCTGGTGTTGAACACTAATAAAATGCAGGCCATGCTTTTTGTCTCCACAGCCAAGATAAAAGCCTCATCATCCTTGCTTCACATAACCTGTGATGGGGGACCCTCACTGCCAAAGGTGAACTCCATCAAATATCTTGGAGTTACTCTTGACTCCCAACTTGACATGGGGAGTCATATCCTCAACATCTGTAGAAGCACACATTGCAAGTTGGGTATGGCCTATAGGGCCAAATACAACCTGACCCCGGGGGCGAGACTCACACTTGCTAGAGGAGTGCTTCTTCCCACCCCTCAGCTATGGACTCCATCTGTTTGCCTGGTCCCCCCAAATTCACCTTGCCCGGTGGAACACGGCATATAACAATATATGTCAGTTTGCACTTGCCATCCCCAAACTCACCCATCACTGCGATCTCTATGATAAACTCTGCTGGTTACCTCCAGCTGAATACCTGGACTTCGGTGTTGGAAGCTTCTCCAAGAAGGTGCTCGCTACTGGCTCCCCTCAGGGACTGGCGAATCTCCTCCCAAAAATGGACATCATGCCCTACAAGCTTAGGTCACAGTCTGCTGGACTGCTCAAAATTCCTCCCACCCGGACCCTCATGGGGGGCCAAGACTTTGCTGTCTACGTGCCCAGACTCTGGAACTCCCTTCCTGATCATGTCCGCATGGCCCCCCTCCCATGGGATCTTTCGCTCCACCCTGTGGTCGCACTTAAAATTATCATCAGTGTGTGACTGTTTCAAGCCTCCGTAGTGAAATGTTTTCTGATGAACCCCAGTTGTGACTAATGTCAATCTACGCAGTTTCTGTTATATGATGTAACTGCTGCTTGTGTATATGTGTTACTACAATTGTTAGTACCTCCTGTAATAAGATGTACCTCCTAAGTTGCCTTGTATGTATCTTGTAAGTTTTGTACTCTCCCGGGTCGTTCCTGAAAATAGGCATATTACTTGTCTAGTGTACCTACCCGATAAACAAAAGCTAAATAAATAAATAAATAGTTTGGGTGGATGTTAAAGATCCCATGGCACTTATCGAAAAGAGTAGGGGAATCTTTTATTGATATCACATCATCACAAATCATAACACATTGTACAAAAAATAAAGAGGAAAGAAAAAACAAACATATAGAAAGAAAGAACAACAGGTATTCACTTCACACACTTGATGCAGTATGTTAAAGACCACACAATAATCACTCTTTAACCCCAAAGAAACCTCCCCCTCTTATTATCTTTCCCCATACCATTGTGGCAGGGGAATTTTGCTAGTTGTAGCTCTCAAACCCAATTACTTCTGAGTGTGTTAAGTCACATGAAAGAATACAGTTTTAATCACAAATAAACAAGTATTTCATTCATACTCTGGTTAAAAGTGATTGTTCAAAAATAATTTTCCAACTACTGAGTAACCAATAAACTATTAGGGCAAAAATCAATAGTACTTTTTAAACACGTCTTGTTTAGAAATAGGTTTCTAGTCTACCTCCTTACTTGTATTTGATAAATCCAAAGAACCCTTTCCATTTCCTTAAAACATAGCTCTTAGGATTAGTCTGCAGATCTTTCTTAAACACTGCCCCCATAGCTTGTTCTACCAGTGTCTAATAGGTGGTATATGACATCAGTCTCTGTTGGAGTGCCCATTGACAGCAAGCCTGCCAAAGGTAAAACTTTAAACAGCAAAACAACACCATTAAAGTATCATAATCATACATTATCTTGAGGTTGGAACAATGCCCAAGGACCAAAGACTCACAGGTTAAAATGTCTAACCACCTTAGATTCCATTCTGTCTTTAAATATCCCCATAGGACTTTTGCATAGGAACAGGTAAAAAGGAAATGATCCATTGTCTCTTCAATATTTATACAACCGTTATATGGACAATTCCTTTCTTCTTGGGCCTTGTGTTTTGCATTGCCTCTTACATTCAGTCTCCGGTAAGCTGAAAGCCATAATACCTCCCACATGTGCATTGGAATTCTGTTGTTATTTAATTGTTTTAACACCCCTCCCTTTAGATCTGGTGGGCAATTTTTAAATTCTGGTTGTTCCAGATGGATTTGACTCACAATGTGCAAGTACAGTTGTTGTCCTGAAAGTCTGGAGATATCCACTTTAGTGATCTCCCATTTGCAAAGCTTTTGGAATGCTGGTTTAATGTATTCTGGTATTTTGATACAGGTGGGCAATTTTGGGGGAAGGTTTCCAGTCCAAATTTCCAAATATGCACTACAAGTTTTACAAAACAAATGGTATGTCACACCGGTTGGTTCCCCATGCCCAAGGTATCTTTGTAAATGAGCCTATGGCTCAAAGGTTTTCCAAACTGCTGTTTAAATAAAATAAAAATAAAATAAGATTGTGAGACAGGAAGGAAAAGGCTAAGGAAAAAGATTATAGGGTCCACCATACCCAGACCCCCTTATTGTTTAGA
The DNA here is from genome assembly GCA_016271365.2 of Neoceratodus forsteri. NCBI lineage: Eukaryota > Metazoa > Chordata > Ceratodontiformes > Ceratodontidae > Neoceratodus > Neoceratodus forsteri. Next base: position 1,166,051,229 of record CM057458.1, read on the forward strand.
CAAGTATGTAAAACACCTTTTTATTGGGTTCAATCTGGATCCCCAAACCATCTGAAAAAAGCATGCATATAACCTGGTTTCTAAGATCACTGGGCGTGGTAAAATCATGGCTATATACAACAAAGTGGGTATAATGAACCTTTTAATTATGTGTACCCTTTTTATTTTAGACAACCTCCATGACTTCCATCTCTGACTTATTTTCAGCCCCTGAAGAGCCCTTTCCCGGTTCTCAAGCGGGAGATTATGTTGTCCAAATGTTATTCCCAAGATTTTTTTGTGGCTCTGAGGAGAAATAAATATGGTTTACTGTTACAGGTGCCCTCTCTGTATTTCCTAAGTACAATCTTTACATTTATTTAGATTGAGGGTGGCATTAGATACTCTAGAATATTCCTGCAGTTGTTTTATTACTCTTGGAAATTGCCCCAGGTTTGCTATAAACAGGCAGATATCGTCCGCATATGCTTGGATTTTCAGTTCCGTTTGTCCTGGGATTCCCCTCAAACCTTCCCATTCTTGAGTATTGCTCATAACTCTAATCAGAGGGTCCAGGGAAAAGTTATAAAGGAGTGGACTGAGGGGGCAGCCCTGTCAAACCCCTGTAATTATGGTGATACCTTTCATTACCAACCCTCTAATAATAGGTTGCACATGGACTCTAGAATATAGAAGTTGGATTTTATGCACAAATTCCTTTGGAATACCATAATGTAATAAGGTCTGAAAGAGGAAAGGAAGGCATACTCTATCAAAAGCCTTGCTTTGATCTAAAGTAATGATACAACTGGATGTTTGTGTGCAGCACCACACATCTCTATTACATCTCTGATAATCATTAAGGCATGTTGTAGCTTCCTTTCTGGATCCCACAAAACTGGGATGATGTATTAATAAAGGAGCTATTTGCCTTAGCCTATTGTTAAGAACCTGAGACAATATTTTAAAATCAGCATTCAGGAGAGTTACAGGTCTCCAGTTTGAGATGTCTACCTTTTGCCCTCCCTTCTATATAAAAATTAAGAGACCTGCTGTGAATTGAGGGGGGACCACCCCTTTGTCAAAAAATACTGAAAACAGTTCTACTAAACACCTTGCCATTATTTTGGAAAATGATCTGTAAAACTTATAAGGCAGTCTGTCAGGTCCGGGTGAAGATCCATTTTTTAGTTTCATAATTACATCTTCTATTTCCTGTAATTTCAAAGGAGAGGTTAAAAATTCCTGATCCTTCTGGGCCAAGGTTACCTGGCTTTTCTCCAAATAAGAATTAATCAAATTGTAGAAGGAGGAGGGTAACTCTCATGTGATGCTAAAAGCCCACAGATTATTTCATGGATCCCCATCTCAGCTTCCACTATGTTTCCTCTATCATCTACTAATTGAAACATATCTAAAGTATCTTTCTTCTTTTTACAGGCTTCAAAGGGGTCTCCAATTGGGATTTTTTGTGCTCCAAATTGCAGTTCTGTATTTAAAGTTTTTGCCATGTCATACTGAAATTTCCTCATTTCATCCTGGATCTGTTCAATGTCAGGGCCATAATCTTGTCTAGACATAGCAGACTGTGTAAGCATGTTCTGAAATTTTGATCTTAGTTTTAAATAGCTAAAAATATTGTTTTGTGCCCTATGCTTGCCACAGTTTTGGAACCATATTGCTATCTCTTTTTTTGTGTCCATCCACCATACCCCAAATCTTCATAGAGATCACTCACTGAGGTCCTAGCCCAGAGTAATGATGAAATTTTCTCTTTAACAAAAGGGTCTGTGAGCATTGAAACATTTAATCTCCATCTTTTCTTTCTCCTTATTTTCGGGGGGGGGCGCTGTCTGAAACGTTATTTGTAAGAGAAGGTAGTCTGAAAATTCTATAGGATAGTATGAAAGTTTGGGTCAGGGAGATTCCTAGAAACAAAAATATGGTCTATATTTGATGTCAGGTGTCCCCTTTTGTATGTATATTTGAGCCTTTGGGATTGGTAGTGCGCACAATTCTTCAGCTCACCAATATCGACACAATTTTGCAAGGCATTTGAATCGCAGTATGTTTTCACTCTTTCCCCCCTCAGTCCCCCTTTGGGTAAATCGCAATTAAAATCCCCCCCAGGATTACATAAGTGGACGTATGTAAGTAAGGTTGAAGCTTTGAAATTAGAGCTGCTCTATCTGCTTTTGTTTGTGGGCTGTATACTTTTATTAATCTATATGGGACCTTATCCCAATATCCATCTAGGATGAACAGCCTCCCTGGAATCAAATCCACCATCTTGGTCATTTGGAAAGAAAAGGTACTAAATATGATACCTATTCCATAGGCCCTGTCTGGCCCAAAGGACCAATAGGATGGCCCCCATCTCCATTCGGCCTGGAACAGCCTAAGTTGGTCTGATGTGAGCATCCATGTTTCTTGCAAAAAACAGATATCCAGTTTTAGATCTATCAATAGGTGAAACAACACCATTCTCCTAAGGGAATGTAAGAGGCTATGACAGTTACATGAACCCAGGGATAACTTAATCATTCAATTTAAGAGTTCAAGGCCCTTTCTTCCTCCTTTTCTTTTTTTCCCTTTGTACTCAAGCATATCATCCTTCCCTCCTTCAGCTTGTGTGGGTGTAAGAGCTACATCCATCTGTTCTGTGTCTGATTCTACCTCAGTGGGAGCCAAAACCTCAAAGGGAGTAGGTTCCGCTAGACCTGCTTGCTCACTTGTGGGGGGGGGCGGGTTTGGTTTTGTATTCCTAGTTGTCCTTCTTGGAGGATGGGTTTTTTTGGGGGTTGGAAGAGAGATCACCTGCACATCAGTGGATTGCTTATCTGTGTAGCAAACCATTAATAGGTCCCCCCACTGGATGGGCTTATCAGGATTGGGACCGAGTGGATGATTCTCCTCATCTATTCTTATCTCTTCAGTCTCAACTTCCTCCTTTCTGCCTGGAACAGGGTCTGGAGCCTTATCTGGGGGGTTGTGTTATGCAGGAGGGACTTCAGCCTGTACCACATTTTTGGCTGCTTCCTCTTGAACTTGTTGGATAAGAAGTTCAGGGCTAATGACTGTTGCCTTATTTCTTGCGGCCCACAGACACTCTGGAAATGTGTGACCTGTGTCCTCACATAACACACATCGTGTCAGGTTTGCACATTCCATACTTAAGTGCCCCACCTCCCCACAGTTACCACAGCGGGGGCGATCACATACATTAGAGAGGTGAGTCCTAGCCCCACACTTGTAGCATGCTCGTGGCTGCCCTGAATAAAAACACACTCCTTTATCTCTACCCAGCATGAAGGAGTTTGGTATATGCTCTATATCACTCTCCAATTGCCTCAATTTAACCTTATATTTCCATCCCCCAGTCCAAAACATCTCGGAATCCAGTTGTGCTTCTGGTGCACTCAATACTTCACATTTTTGTTGAAGCCAGTATATAATGTCATCAACGTGTACCCCTTCATTCCAAAACATCACTGTCACATATTTAATGAGGGGTTTTGTCAAGGGGATCACCATAAAGGGAGACCACAGAGGTGAAAATTTAACTTGATTGAAGCATTGATAGAACAAATCCAGGGTGTATGCAGATCTGAAACTAATGTCATAGTTGTTCTCTCCTGAGATGTTTATAAAAGCATAAACATCTTTTGGTGAAAAGTGTAGTGAGTCCTTCAGGAGCTTTCTCCCCACATATTGCCGATCTGGCCTGATTTCCAGACCCCCTTTGTACCGAATCCTATCTGCATTCCTTCTAGGAGCAGCCTCTTTTTTTGATTTAGCAAAGAGTTCTGACAATAGAAGGCACTAGGGAGGGGGGGTCAGTTTGTTTTTCTTCACCTTCAGGTGCCGCTCCTCTTCTGAGATCTGAGGTCCCTGCAAAGGTTGTTTCATTCTTCCTGTCCTGAGTTGGATCCCTCCAGGGTTCCCGTATGTTTTTCTCTAAAGGCTCTTTTTCCAGTATAATCAGTTCAGTTATATTTTCCTGAAGCTGTCCCATATTTTCATCCCCCATATCTTGGGCAGAGTCTGGATTTGTACTCCCCTTTTCCCCAACAGAGATTTGAGGCAAACCCCTGGGACACCATTCTGGAGTGTTTGCAGGCCACAGTGGGTCTGGCAACCATTGGCCTGTAGGCAATTTCTTCCATCCTGCCTCCTGTAGGGCTTTTCCCAGTGACCAACTGCAGAAGGGTTCAAGTCCCTGATTTAGATTACTGTGTAGGGAAAAATGCTTTGCCAATTGCCACTGTTATTGATGTTGGACTGGACTGCATAGATATATTTTGTCACTTGTGTTCTACAGGCCCTTTATGAGTATTAGGCCCATCTAGATTGCGTTTTGCCAACATAATAGCCTCTCTCCTGTTATTCCCTTCCTTTGATCCTGGTTTAGCAGATCGTGCTAAGAAAGAAAAAATGGTAGCATCAGTCTGTTCAAATGGATTATTTTGGAAAATGACTTCCCCAGTTTTCTTTTCCTCTGTATTTGGGCCTTTTTGAATCTCTGTGTTGAACCAGGGGACTGTATTACCAGATTTAGGATTGTTTTCCAGTCCTGAAACTACATTAGGCATTTCTTTATCTTGTACAGCAGTTTTTAAACCTTCATTCCCCTTCTCGCTCCTTTGCTCAGTTTTAGAGCTAGTTTCAGTAGGAACTTCTGCCTTAATATCACTGCCCTCTACCTCCCGCAGGTTATTCAAAACATTCACCTCTTGGGGCTTTAGGCACCGGAATCCCTCAGTTTTCCTGCCAGCCCTGTTCACATTTGCATCAGTGGTTGAAATAATAGGGTGAAGATTTACCTGTGGGAGTGTCTGTTGGCTTTCTCCTTCCTTGTTCTTTGATGTTGATGCATCATATTCAGAGCTGTCAGCTGGGCCATACCCATTGTCAATTTCTTCACTGTGATCCAGTAACTTTAATTCAGCTTGTTTTCTTGCCATAAAAGCTGCATATTTCTCCTTGGCTTTCTCTAATGCCTGCAGAAGTTCTTCTTTACTTTTGCCCTTAATTCCTTCCATTGGAGTTCTCTCACAGTCCTTATTTCCATCAATATTACTCAAGTCCTCGATCGAGAAAAACATCTCTTCTTGTTTATTTTGAACTAATTCTTGGTTTATTTCCAGTAAAGCAGCCTCTTGCAATATGAGGTTGGGGAGGAGGCCATCTCCCCTGCCACATCAGCACTTCCTCCTCCTCCTCGGTCCGGCTCCCAACTGGGCTTCTCAATCCCTGCTCACAGGAAGTCAAGTCCCCTGCTGGCAGGAGAGTAGGGGAATTTCCCCGGTGTCCTGGCCAAATTTCCCTCATTCACTAAAAAAAAATACCACCAACAGCTTAATCTGGTTCAAGGTCAGTTGGCATTCATCTGTATCCCCCTCCTTCAGGTCATGCCTGAAAATAGGCAGGATTTGTCTAGTGCACTTACCTGGCTAACAAAAACGAAATAAATAAATAAATAAATAAATGCCCGCGATCAGGCAGACAGGGGTCCACTGAACCACCAGGGATATTGGACGTATGTATATTTATGGACAAATGCCCACGATCAGGCAGACAGGGGTCCACTGGACCACCAGGGATATTTGGACATATGTATTTTTATGTACAAATGCCCGTGATTGGGCAGACAGGGGTCCACTGGACCACCAGGGATATTGGATGTATGTATTTTTATGTACAAATGCCTGCAATTGAACAGATAGCGGTCCACTGGACCACCAGGGATATTAGGACATTTCATTCTATTTTTACAAATGCCCACGATCGAGCAGATAGCAGTCCACTGGACCACCAGGGATATTAGGACATATTTATTTTTAGATACAGATGCCCACGATTGGGCTGCAGGGGGCTCCAGTCCCTGATGGCTGCTGCCTGGCAGGGCGCCAGGTGCAAGTCGCCGGGGATTGGCACAGCTGCATGCAAATGGAGCCATAATGATATGAAAATGGCCCCATGTCCACCTTGCATACATTATGGCCCCATTTGCATTTCAAGTTTTGAATATCGCAGTTGCTGTGCATGGTGCAATGGAACTTGTGCTAGCGCATCTCCATGCTCCACTCTGGCCACTTGCACTGGCGGAGTGCCACTGCGCCATGCACACTTGGGGTGGCCAGGGTGCAATATTCAAACCTGCTGAGCCATGGTGCAGCTCCATTGAATATCCCCCAGTCCACACCCCTGCACAGCCACATTGAGCTGCGTCCAAGCTTGTGCCACAGCCTGGCGCAGTTTGAATATCTGGGCCTAAATGTTTATTTAGCATAGTTACTGCAGTAGACAGGTCTTCTAATGTATAAATAGACATCTATCTATATGGTGTTGTGAGAATGACTAAAAAAACAGAGTTTTTTACAAGTACTCCTTTTAAATAGTTTAAATCTCATGTTATTCTCACGAGCAAAGAAATTGTGAGCTCACGAATGATCCTCTCAATCAATCCAAGTGACGATCAAAGATTTTGCTTGCTCGTGATCAAAGATTTAAAAGTACAGTTATTGTTTCAAACATGATGAAATATTTTAATTAACACTACGTCCAAGTTTTATAAGTCATGAAAACATATGCCCACACAGTCTGTTGAAAGTTATGGATAAAAATGTTTATTTTATTTCTATTTACTTTCAAACTTCAAATCTCATGTTATCCTCGCGATCAAAGAGTTTGCAGGCTCGCGAACGATCCTCACTGTCAAACTGAGTCACGATCAAAGAATTTGCATTCTCACTATCAAAGATCATAAGAATGTTGTCAAATTTTAGAAAATGTAAACAGGATTATTACTGTGATGTTTATGTCTGTTGAGTAGTGGAAAGACTAATGAGTACTCAGTGTGTTGAAAAAATTAAAATGCTAACTTTTTTTTGAACTACAGAGGCTTCAGCACTGAAGTTTCATGTTATTCTCACAATCAAAGATGTAAGCTCACAAATGACCCTAGTGGTCAAACTGAGTCATGATCAAAGAATTTGCGCGCTTTCGATCAAAGATCGTAAAAATACCCTTACATTTTGCAAAACTTAGTAAAAATGATTATTGCCATCATATTTATTTGTGATAAGTAGTAGTAGAAAATTTCATGAGTGCTCAGTGTGTTAAAAAAATACAGACTGTAGTGTTTTCAACAACTACAGAGACTCTAACAATGAAGTCTTGCGTTATTCTCGCGATCAAAGATTTTGGATGTTCGTGATAGATCCTCGTGAACAATTCGAGTCACGATCAAAGATTTTGCTGTCTTATGAACAAAGAAATGGCTAACTTTATCATGTGCCTTTCCTGAGCCAATAGAATCAAAGAATAACACTTCAGGGGCCATTTTGAGACTAGTACTCGAGCAGCAGCTACTCCAGGGGCAAATAGTGAATTATTTTCTCAGTACAATTTTGGCTCATTTTAATTAAGTTTTTAGTTAGTTGAATAGCATATATGACTTTTTCAAGAGCATAAGAAACACTGTGCCATCTTTTATGCTGGATTTTGCCAATCTGTTGCCCTGTTTTGGTGTGATAAATTACGTTTAATATTGATTCATATTCTTTTTTACTGTTGATAGTAGTCATGTTAAGACTGTTACTGTGAGAATAATTATAAGTGGGTGATTATACTACCCAAGGGTATGCTATTACATGTACCAGTTTCTCATTTTTTATGAGACATTTGTTACATTTAAAAGTTGTTGCATAAAGGAGATCTGCATTTTACTGGTAATACAGTTTGTGGTAGTTGCTTGGTTGTAATGTGATAATAGCACTACAATTTGCTTAAATATGTGTTTATTTTAACATATGTTCAATCCTACCTGGGAAAGACATTCTGTGCTGTTTATGCTAAGACGCTAGTGATTGTTTTACTGTTATTAGATAGAGACATTCAAACTTATTTGTACTTAACATATATAATATCACTAATTCTCTGTTAATACATACTAAGCATTGACTTTATCACAGCTGTAATCATAGTAATGCAAGGTAATGAAAATAGATAATAGACTTTTAAACTGTTGAAGACTATGTCTGTAAGGTACATAGCTATGGTTCCACTCACCACTCAAGCTGCTAGCTGAGAAAGAGAGGAAGTTGAGCTTCACAGACCATAATGACTACTAAGTTTGTCCAATGAAAATCAGTGTTGTTGGCTAGTCATAAAGTGTGCCCAATGACCAGCCATTGTTCTCCCACCAAAACAAAAAGAATGTTTAATAAACAAAATACCAATAGAAAAAGCCTTTACAGACATAACTAGATCTTTTAGGCTGTATGAGCCAATCTGGGATCAGGATATTACTTGTGATTCTTTTGACTGTATTTATCTTTATGATACAAGTGAATACTGGTCATTCTGCTGATTAGGCTTGGTAGTGCTTGGTAGTCAGATAGATACAATTGTGATAGTTCTTAATCTGAGTATTTTGAGATTTCTCACTCAGCATGGCAGAAACATCAAGACTGAGTGCATGGATAGTGGGATCAAGTTTGGTGAGAAGGCCAGCAGTGTTCAGTAGAGGTAGTCATTTTGGTGATGACTTGCACCTACCTGACTGCTCAGTGTCTTGGTTTGGGAAGGGTGGCATGAGGTGGGAGCAGCTTATGCTTACCATGTACCACATGTTGGAGACACACCCACAACCTGACATACTCCTTATATATCTCAGAGGTAATGATTTGGGGAACAAAAGGGTGATTGATTTAATTAAAGCTGCACAGTTTGACTTGCAGCATTTCTGATATTACACAGCGCATGATCTGGAGAGGTGAGAATTACTGTCCTGCACGTGAAAGATCACGCAGGAAGGTAAACATACAAATATCTGGATTCCTTCATGCTATAGGAATGCATACTATTCGTCACCCCCAAATTACATATGACAAATGTAGTCTGTATCTAAAAAATAGTGTGCATCTCTCTAGCACAGGTAATAAAATTTTTGTTGGGGACCTTCAAAATGGCATCCTTGCACTTCTGTGGTTGTGTACCTGTACAACTGTACCTTTCAAACACATGACACAGGCACTGACAAAAACGGCTCTTTTAAGAGCCAATCTAAATGGTCAAAAAAATAGAAAAATTCACAAGGTACACATCATTGTCTATAGCTTACAGTGTGAGTGATTGGTCAACATGCAGTGCATGGTATTTCTATGATGGAGGTATTAGATTCATAGTAATCAGTTAAGTGGGATGTCGATTTGTACTCAGGATGGTATATCTCTTTGGGGGGAGGGTGACATATTGGTTGGCTGTTTCTGTGCAATTGTTTGTTTTTGTGATGTGTTGATGTGGTATGAGATATGTGTACTGTTTCTATTCTGAAGTTGTTCTTGGTATGTGACTGTCCACTGAGGATGGAACATGCTTGATTTTGGGGGGGGGGTGTATTGTCTGACTAAGGATGTGCAACTCTTGAGTGTTTTAACTACTATGCAGTTGCTATCAGGCACTTATGTTGAGGTAGAACCTCTGAGGCTTGAGAAGCTGGATGCCACATGTTCATCCAGACTGGTGACCAGGCTTCTTGAATGAGTCAATAATATTTGTTGTTTGTAGGGTAAGACTGGGATCAAGCAGCTATCACGTGCTCTGCCTGTACTGCAGATAATGGTGGGATACAGACTGATGTTTGACAGTCTCTGGAGAACCTTGGTACTATTGCGACCATGTGTGTTTGTGTGTGTGTGTGTGTGTAAGATGGGTGATACATGGTGGATGTCTGGATATTGGTGCATGGATGACATTTCTATCTGTGTTCTTTTTGCTTCAAAAATGAAAAAGAGGGTTGAACAGAGGAGCTTGATGGCTCTTCCCTGACATGCGGTTACCAGTGTCATGGAAGGTTAGTGGAGTGACTTCAGTGGCAGTGCAGCGGTTAGGAAAAGGGCAGCCCTTCACTGTATTGGCTATAGCTATGCTAGAGGTTCATCATATCATGTTAGTCATCTGGTGGCTGCCTCTGAATGTGGGGCATGTCACTGAATACCCTTATTGGTAAGCTGCTGCAGTTGTGGACAAATATAGCTAAATAAAAATAATAAAGTGATAGAGTTATACTGTTAATGTACATACCTTCTGTTACACTGTTTTATGTAGTGAGGATTTAGTACATAGTGGGTGGCACTATGTGGATGCTAGTCTTCATCTTCTTAGTGTTGAAGTATGTGTGCATCTGCTTTCACAGATGTTTACTATTGATGTACATGTCTTTATTATTGGCGTGCAAGTGCACAAATCATTCATTTCCTGCTCTGGAGTCAGGGTATGGGGAGTATTGGCTGCTTGAAAGCATGAAACTGCTCAGTGTTCTAACTTGTATGCATCTGGTATGACAGAGGTATACTATTGCTGTATAAGCTTATCTGAGCTGGATATCGATAATGACCAGGTAGTTCCTGGTCTGGTGGGAGGGAGGTATTCCCTGGGTGAGGTTGTGCAATTACTTATTGTTGGTAATAATGTGCAGGTCGTATGATAGATTTATACTATTTATGTGCATCAGCTTAGTTCACCTGTGGTTATGCAATACAGGTGTAGTACATGTTCTATTTTGAGGCATGGGGTGGTATTTTGTGACTCAGATATCGATTTTTCCTATTTTTTCTATTGACAGTTCTGTAATACCTTATCTTTATTTGTTTCAACAGATAGTGGATAATTGCTAGGAGGCATATTCCTATGTGATCAAACAACTCAAAAGTAAGTACTGCTGCTTTTTGTGTTCTTTCAATGCTCAGCAGGTCAGAACAGTGATGCCACACTGAATGATGCTATAGGAACTATTTTAATTTAATATTTACTAGACTGTTTTTTTGTAGGTTCTCCTGTCTTAGGTAGACAAAATAGTGTCACACAGTGGATGATGGTAAGAATACACTACTGACCATCACTACTACTACTACTGAAATTAGTTAAATTGTGTATTGAGGTGAAAACAGATATGAAGATAGGAAAACCAGACAATCATGTGGCACCACACTGACTAGCAGGCACTATAGTACTGTTGCCTGGCTTATGATACTTCAAGCAGTTGAGCACAACCCATGGTGTTATGGTGGAGTGTAGACTGTGGTAGCATGTTTCTGACATGGCAGTTAGATAACTCTAGATTCATTGTACTTCTGTTTTAGAAGCACATACTCAGTATATTAATAATAGACCATGAATTTGGTTTTAAGAAGACACCACAGCTGGTCTCAGTACAACTTTTGATCTTTCATGTTACTATTCTGTGTCATTGATCTGGGTAGGCATTTAATTGTTTGAATAATCCAGTCATTCAAACTGGAGGGACTGGAAAGAAAAGTATGCCTCTTTGCAGATGACACCAAGATCTGCAACTGGGTTGACACTCAAGGAGGTGTGGAAAGGATGAGAAGGGACTTGGCAAGGTTGGAGGAATGGTCAGAAGTATGGCAGCTAGGATTCAATGCAAAGAAGTGCAAAATTATGCACCTGGGAAACAAGAACCAAGGGGAAGAATACACAGTGGGAGTGGAGGTAGTAACAACAACAAAAAAAGGAAAGGGACCTGGGGGTAATCATATCAGATGACCTTAAGGTTAGCAAGCAATGTGAGAAGGCAGTAGGGAGGGCTGGGAATATACTGAGATGCATAGGGAGAGGCATCACCAGCAAAAAATAGGAAGTTGTTATCCCTGTGTACAGACAGTTGGTGAGACCCCATCTGGAGTACTGCATCCAGATCTGAAGACCCCATCTCTGCAGGGACATAGACAGGATAGAGGCAGTCCAGAGGCATTAAAAGCTCACCCCTGCAGCGAGCAGGGCAAGCACGTGCAGGGCGCGTGGCGAAGTGCGTGGAGACACGCGCAGAGACACATTCATCGTGCGTGTCTGCCATGTCCGCCAGGACTGCAGGGACCAGGGCCCCAAAACTGTAAGTAAACACATCCTTGCTATAATACACAGTTACTTCACCAGGTGTTCTGCCTGACATACTAAAATGGAGGCTTCAAATAACTATTGCCTGCCATGCGCTATGAATGCCATTGGTCCCCAGACTACCAACTTTGTATATAATAAATGTTTAATGGTGGAAGCCCTCCAGGAAGAAATTGACCGTTTACTGGCTTCCACAACAGTTGGTCCTGAAATTGAAGCATTGGAGGACTATATTGACTTTATGTTGGGACAGTCATTATCTTTAGTTCCCCCATCTGTGGATGAGACAGCAACTGTTATAAGTACTAATGTCATTACCTCCTCTACTCCTGCTGTATTTCAAGAGGAGTCTGATAGTTGGGCAATGGTACCCAAGGGTAAATCACAACATGGGGGGGACAGATTGGATGCAATATGTTACCCATACCCTTATTCAATAAATATGATCCACTCAAGCAGGACATAAGTGCTCCATCCCACAATGTCACTACCAATACTACCTGCAATGCCCCACTAGTCAGTAGTCCTCCCCGTAGGAGAGAGAATAACTGTATGGTGTTCCCCACACCCAAACAAAATAAATCCTGAACAAAAGACCAAAATCACGATTCAGTTATTTTACCACCGAATTCTAGCAACATAGAATCTCACCCACTAACTAAACAAATCTTTGTTCTTGGTGACTCAATTATTAAACACTTGGATCGCCCTATATGTAACGTGGACAAATTCAACCGTACCTGCACTAGCTTGTGAGGTGCTCGTGTCACTGACATCACTGCTACTGCAAAAAATATACTGAAAGGGGCTGGTGAAAATCAAGTGTTCATAGTACTCGCAGGTACAAATGATATAAATAGAGGTAGTATTGACAAACTTAAACAGGACATTATAGCTCTTAATAATGTACTAGCAGAAAAAAATAGCATAGCATGCTTCTCAGAGATTCTACCCATACTGAGAGTGCCTGATATTATTAATATAAAGATTAAGGTCTTTAACGACTGGCTCAGACGATGGTGTCTCCGACAGAACATTCTCTGTCTAACACATTGGGAAACCTTCTATCTAAGAGACTCACTGTACTGCTGGGATGGACTCCACCTCAGTCGCAGGGGTAGTTCACTCCTGGGCAAAAGCTTTACAACAGCCATTAACAAACTTTTAAACTAAAACCCGGGGGAGAGATCAGTGACAGAAGATCCTGTTCTCTAAAGAAACCTACTACGGACATTTCTGAGTGTGAGGTACTCAGTTTAAATGCTAGATCTTTAAATCAGGTTAAAATGGCTGAATTAGAAGCTATGTGTCAACTGAATATATATGGACTCATCTCTATTACAGAAACTTGGTGGGACCCTGATACTTCTTGGATCCAGCACATCCCAGGGTATAAACTGTATCATAAGGACCGCCAGGGACAAATGGGGGTTATGTCTATATGTTAGAGACGACCTATCCTCATTTCAAATCCCCTCAACAAGCGATACTGAATCAATCTGGGTTAACATCCAGTTCAAGGGTTACCCACAGCTGATGGTAGGGACATGCTACAGGCCCCCGACATCAAATAAAGAATATTCTACTTGCTTAAATAATGAAATCTTAGATATGGCCTCTAAAGGAAAAATCCTTATACTGGGTGATTTCAACCTGCCTACTATAAATTGGTATTCTTTAACTGGAAACGCAGGCGAGAAAGACTTAATCACGCTCATGGTTGATATGGGCCTTGAACAAATCGTTACAGAACCAACACGAGGTGACAATATACTGGACTTGGTTATTACTAATATAGGGAACTTAATATCCAAAGTTATAATTGGTGCCCCACTAGGATCAAGTGATCACTACACCATTTCCCTTACACTGTCATTTTGTCATCTTATCACCAACTGTACCGAATTGAAAAACTATAAAAAAGCTAATTTCAATGGTATTAATAACCAATTAAACTCAGTTCCTTGGGATACAGCACTATCCTCTCTTACCATGGAAGAATCCTGGGACTTTTTTAAAACTTCCATTTATAACTCAGAAAAATTATATGTTCCTACAACAAAAAAATATAATAAAAAGGGGAAAATACCTCTGTGGTTTAACAAAACTATCAAAGCTCTAATTAAGAGGAAGCAGAGGCTATTTGCTCAAGTTAAAAACAGCAAGGGTGACACCAGAAAATTATTGTTCACTCAATACAGGGAAACTCTAAAATCACTAAAACAAGCTATTCTGCAATCTAAAAAGAAACTTGAGTTTCGTTTGGCCCATACCAAAAACAACTATAAATCACTATTTTCCTACCTTAATAATAAAAAGATAAATAATAGACACATGGGGCCCCATGCATACATGACACAATTATATCTACAGACAGAGATATGGCAGACACATTTAACAAGCAATTCTGCTCAGTATTTACCAATAAAGAGGTTCCTAAATGATTCAAATCTTCGAACAATGTTACTCCCTCTTACATCATCACCGAGGATGATACACTAAAAGCAATTTTATCCCTAAAACCTAATTCCAGTCCAGGTCCTGATAACATCAGCCCCCGATTTCTAATAGAGACAGCAGCTGCTATTACTAAACCACTCTCAATTATATTCAACAAATCCTTATATGAGGGAATTATCCCTCAGGACTGGACAATGGCTACTGTGGTCCCAATCTTTACGAAGCGTAACCATTCTATACCAGAGAATTACCGTCCGATAAGTCTGACTTCTGTTATAAGCAAGATCATGGAGAAAGTTATTAAGAATCTACTAGAGCATGAATCTGTTGGGGGTAACTTGACTGACACTACACAACATGGCTTTAGACAGGGATACTTCTGTACTACTAACTTGGTTCCCTTTTATAATCATGTCAGTACGGCACTGGATAATGGCATCCCTATGGATGTGATACTTCTTGATTATAGTAGAGCATTCGACAAAGTCCTCATGACATCCTACTTGACAAAATGAATGATATGGGATTCTCTTACTACATAATCAACTGGGTGTCAGGTTGGTTGAATGGAAGATATCAGCAAGTCAGAATTAATGGCTCACTTTCCCACCCACTGAGTGTGACCAGCGGGTCCCACAGGGTCTGTGTTGGGACCCACCCTGTTTAACATCTTTATTAGTGATCTGCAGGCTAGCCCTGAAAATGTTCTCTCAAAATTTGCTGATGACACCAAGCTGTGTGGCTCTGTTCTTACATCGACAAACAGAGAAACTATGAGGAATAACTTAAAATCCATCGAAGAATGGGCAGTTTTAAACAAAATGACACTCAACTCAGACAAGTATCATGTTGTACACTTTGGTATGAACAACCCTAGGCAGACTTATTTACTAAACAGTGTGGCCCTTCATGTGTCACCATTAGAACGTGATCTGGGGTAACCATTAATAATAAACTATCCTCTAGTGATCATTGCAGGATGATAGCTAGGAAATCTAACACCTTGCTCACTCGAATCCAACGTTCGTTTGTGTCTAGGACACAGGAATGCATAATCCCCTTGTAAAGAGCTCATGTCAGGCCCCATCTGGACTATGGATCCCCCTGCTGGAGTCCCTACCTGGGGCAGAACATTGACAGGGTTGAGACGGTGCAGAGGAGAGCCACAAGAATGGTCCCTTATTTATCCAAACTTGATTACGAGGAAAGATTAAGAGTTACAGGGTTACACTCACTACGCACAAGACGTACTAGAGGTGACCTTCTCCTATTGTACAAAATCAAGAATTCTCAGGAGTTAATGCACCACTGTGGCTTACATTTCTCTTCCAGCTGGACTTCCCATGATCCACAACAACCAGATATTTGTATCTAAAGCTAAAACAACAACAAGGTTAAACTACTTTACAGTAAGAACCCCCAAACTGTGGAATCTCCTTCCACAATACTTAGTGAACAGTAGCTCTAATACAGTCTTCAAAAAGGGGCTGGATTGTTGGCTCGAGTCTAACAACTTCAAAGTATAATTATCCCACCTATGTGGTGGGGGACAATCTCGATGGGCAGTAGCCTTCTTTTGTCCTTTGAAACCAAGTAAACCAAGTAAACTAAAATGGTGCAGGGTCTACAAGAGAAGCCATATGAGGAGAGGCTAAAGGCGCTTAATTTGTATACCCTTGAGGAAAGAAGGGAGAGGGGGGACATGATAGAAAATTTTAAGTACCTCAGTGGAATCAACAAAGTCCAAGAGGGTAGCATCTTTCAGACAAAGAGATGTGCAAGAACAAGGGGACTCAATTTAAAGATGGGGGGGTGGTTCAGGGGCAATGTGAGGAAGTATTTTTTCACAGAGAGAGTATTGGATGCATGAAACAGCCTTCCTGAGGAGGTTGTGGGGTCTAAAACTGTGGGAGAATTCAAGAATGCATGGGGCAGACATAAGGCAATTCTTGTGGGGGGTTGGAAGAAATAGGCTGTTGGTTAACTAGGATCTGTGGCCTATCCTGTAGGTAGGGAAATGGGCAGACTAGATGGGCCAAGAGGTCCTTATCTGCCATCAAAGTCTATGTTTCTATGTTTCTATTAGTTGTTAGAAATGTATTATTTTGAGTGTTAACAAAGAAACAGATCTGAGATACAGTAGACACAGCATTATGTCTGTTATATTTAAATTTTTGTACTGAAACGCATTTTTTTTCAGACAGAAACATGCCCAAGTCCTGGAGTGATAGAGAGGTGCTGGCCCTTGTTCAGGCTGTGAAGAAGCATGCTAATCCTGGGATAGTCAAGCATATGACTAACCTCATCCTGATTCACACCTGGGGCAAGGTAGGTCATAAATTGAATTGAGAGATTAATATTTTTTTACTGCCATACATGTAAGCAATAATAACTGACAGCATGGGCATTATTGGGAAATATCGGAATGCCCAGGGGCATAAGGAGACTTGATGCCACAGGTGGAGGGCGTTATAGCTACTGGAAGGTCCGATATTTGCCAATGATGCCCAACCTGGAGGGTGTTATTGTACTTACAAAATGGCCCATCAGAGAATATTACTCTGTGAAGAAGCACTTGGATTGGCTCTTATTTTTACCTGGCCATTTCTTGAAAAATAAATACCCAGTTTGGAGCCTGTCATAGCCAATCAGGTTTAAGAGTTGATTATTAACATTTTCTAAACTACAGTAATTATAACTGTTGATATATGGCATTAAAGAACAGTTTATTAAGACATATTCCATTTTCACTAGGTCTTATTATGTTAACATGTGCAAGGAGAATGAGTTATACAGTAGTTAAACATTGTTTAAATGTATTTTATGGACAGAATTTTTTTTTTTACCTGTGATGACAAACCACAGAAACACATTTCAGTTTGAACAGTAGATTGTGGTAGCTAGAAGACTGTAACTAGTATAAGAAGTATCCTTTTATAGTGGGACAGATTTTCTATCTAGGCAATTAATACTGACAAACATTCTCTGTGAATATTTAATGATCTGTACATCTCAATCAGGTATTGTTAGACTTTGTTAGTGACAGCTGCAGTTGTAGTTTTTGTAAATGCACATATTTTAATAGTACAAAAGCATTCACAATACTTTTTTTTCTGCTTTTTTTGTTCAGGTTAGTCTTGCCTTGGGGAGAGAGGAGATCGCAAGATCCCCTGATGAGTGTAGGAGGACGTGGAAGATCATCTGCCTGACCTTTTTTAAGGTGAAGACAGTGGTGGGTGATATGCGCAGGAGTGTGAGGGTGTGGTACAACATAGCTTATGCTATGTGGGAGGATGCAGGGAAGCCGGACTTTGGAGATCGTCACCATACTTGTAAGTAAATTTTAGAAATGGTGCTCATGTAAATGTACAGGCTCATGTCTTCTATGTGTTATTTGTTGCTATGTGAGTACACACCTCCTTTGATGTTAAGTATGCAAATGTTTTTGCCTGAGGTTTGCAGCTTATGGTAGACTATGTGATTGTCCTGAGAGTCCTCATATGGTAATGAAAGTGTCAATCATAACCTGACTTCAACAACCATCAACTGAAGATTGCCATTGCAGTGATAGGGCTATTTGAACTAAAAAGCAGACACAAAAATGTGTTTACTTCCTTAAAAGATACATTATGAGAGTTGTATAATGCTATGGGAACATATGACATTTAGAAGACATGACTTTTAGTTATCTTTAAATTTCCTCAATATTGTATCTAGAAAACATACAAACATATGCAATTTCTGTTCAGATAAGGTATTAGAGTTCTATCAAGTGGGGGTAAATGTAGAGCTAGCAGTACTTATTTTGAAGCTGCTGTTCTGTGGCACACTTTACCTGTCACCCTTCCTGGAGGTTGTGGCTGAGTTCTACACTCACAGTTTTATGAGTGTTAACTTTAGTTATTGTAAATACTAGGCTGAATTTTGGTCAGATACCCTTTGACCACTACCCTATGTTTTCTATGCTGTAGCTGCTGAGTATGAACAGCCTTGTGCCACAGTTCACTGTTTTCATGGTCATGTACAATGTTTGCCCTTCTGAGTGGTGTTCAGTCAGTAAGAGTTTTTGTAACATGGTTAATTTGTCAGACATGACACTTCCACAGAAGGCCTGGGGTATTCCATAATCTAGTTTCTTTACAGACCATTTACATTAAGACACTGTGCTGTAACACATTAAGCAGTATGTGCTAAATATTATTAGTGTTTGTTGCCATTCTCCAGTGCATTACTGGCATATTGAAGTACCGCAAAATATCTGTACTACTCCTGACATAGTTTCTTGTGCAACTAATGTGACAGAGTATGTAAATATTGGACGCAACAATCTTAGTATGCTGGTAATTGAGGGTGTTAGTACTTAGGAACTTTAAACTGTTGCCACATTATTTCAGAGTCGGAGATGGGGTGTTGCTTGCTGCATGGTAGGCAGATGTGTGTCACCATGTCATGTCTGTGGATGTTAATCCTAAGTGCCAGTGTCCCATATACAGGTTGCGAGAGGGGAAGACAGGAGAGGAAAAATACCCTTGCGGTCCTAGAAAATGACTGGATAGCTCATTCTGGGCCATCAATTGTAGGGTAGGTTCTGTTGTGCAGATGTCGGGAGGCGGCACTCTAGGGGTAGATCCTAGGTTCAGGGTCTGGACATGATGATGAGTGTGGGCCAAATGAGTGGCTTGTGAGGGCAGGAAAAAGGAGTGCTAAAAATAAATTCTACAAATAAAAGAAAAAAAAGAATAAAGTGATATTGATGCTAATGCTGAAATAGTTAGAAATAATGCTCATTTTTTTTTCTCAGCCACAACACCAAGTGCCCCTGCTTCCTCCCATCGTGTGCAGCTGGCACTATTCCTGGAAGGTACAGCACGAGGGGCTTCTGTTGAGCAGCTGCTTGTGCTCGACTCTTCTTGTAAGTTAGAATGATGTAGTGACAACTGTCTTTTAAGTAAATGTCTACTATGTACTGTTACATGATGTGATAATAGTGTGTGAAACAGAGTGTACAGGTGATTTATTTTTTAACCTATGCTGTTTTGTGTTATTCAAAATATTATCTTCATGTTGAGAGCTTTATTTCTGCTATTGGTAAGTGCTATAGATGTTACACCTAATGTTCACAGTCTTATAGATGGTGTCTACTGAAGCTATGCATAATTTTATGTTACTGTACATATCTAGTTCTGGTATAGTTAATTTTGAATGGGAGTGGGGTATATTGTGTGGATCACACTATTAAACTCTTTAGTACATTGTGCTACGATGGAGTGCTCTGTGATATCTTAATGAGATAGTACATGTTCTCAGTTATTCCATATGTATTGAATAGTGGAATGTTCTTCTGAGTTGAATTTCACTGCCTGTCTAAACACACTCTTTCTCAGTTCCAAACTGATGCAATTCTGTTCTACCCTACTGTGGTAGGACACCATTCTACATTTTCTAGACTATGTATGAGTAAGTTTTGTGTTGAGAACAAAAGAAATGAGAAAACACATTTTCATAGAGTACTATGCAGTAGGAAAAGTACAGAATGAGAAACTATTCAGAAGTACTGTGTTCTGTGTATTTGGGGTTCTGATGACTATGGACCTCTCAAGGTTGGCTTTTGAAGTCAGAGGGTATCAGAATGCATATATTCGAGAACACATGCTTCTACATAGCTAAGTATTGCAGTATTATATATGTCTGCAGATGATGTGAATGAGGTATGTGTTCAATATGTCCAGTTTTAGTTAGATGTGTCTCTACATTCAGGATCTAGCAGCACTTATAAATATGTAACACCATTACAGGGTGAAGTCATACTAGTCATCAGTGTTGTTAGCAGTTGTGTGTACTTCATATTATGAAGGTTCGGTATTTATTTTCACAACCTTCATTCGCTGCTTGGGGAAGATGTGGTCATTCTTACAGTGGGCATTTTTTACTCTGTAGCCATGTATATTTTGTACAGGTATATGATGGGTGTATCACATTCATGTAGACATGTTTAGGTACTCTGCGAATGTGCACTTACTATGTAGTAGCTCTTGTATAAAGAGAGTAGATAAACAGAATTGTGTGTGACCAGATTCTTGTATTGAGAGGCTTTCTTGGTGACAGATACTCTGTTGTGAAGGGATGCTCAAGATACAAGAATTTATTTATTTGTGTATCACTGTCAATGCAGTATCTTTTATACTGTGCTAACAGCCACAACACTGAAAATAGTACAAAACCAGCTAGACAATTCAATGAAGAATAGTAATTTTAACATTTTTTCCTATAAGTTAGACAGTGTGCTGCAGATGTTTCTACAACTTTATGTTTTAAGAAAAGATGAAGCTTCAATGCAGTATTCTGTGTTTGATAGTTTTAAACTACTTGCCCGAAATGGGGCGAATCGGCAACACATTGTCTTGATCAGCTCATAAAATTGCTCACTATGTAATGTTCTTTGCAGCTACTAACAAGCCTACAATTGTAGTTAGTCTACTGATTTACAGAACAGGTGTACATTATGTTGTGAATTCTGTAGTAGATACTATTGGAGTTGTCAAGATTAAGAATTTTGTACAAGTGGTAGTGCTGATATATGTAAATATATATATATACATATACACTACTCAGACTAATATTTACAGACAAGAAATGTTTTGTCTTTTACTATGTTTTTACAGAGGATGAACCATCTACAGAGGGTTCTGCTGGAGGAGGAGGATGAGGAGACGCCACAGAGGATAATGAGATTGTGGAGATAGAACCGTTTGTGGAGTTGACACCAGACTTTCCAGCAGTGGGTCATCCATTAGTGCTGCAGGTCCAGCTGGGCCTCCAGCTGAGGAACGTAAGTACCTTTTATCATGTTTTTGAGTTTCTTTTTAAAGAGCAGTACAGGCCAGTCAGTATACTGATTTGGACTGAAGAATTTCATTATAGGTCCTCACTGAACAGATCAAGTTCTGCATAGTGACTGCAGAGCCACAACCTAGTTGAAGCTATGCTGATGATTGGTAGACATTCCTAATAGCAGTTACACACAAATTAGGATACTGAGTACTAGTATGGCTTTATCAGGCAATGCCTCCCCCTCCCACCGCCACCCCCATCTGAGACACATCAGGTGCTGCATCCTGACTACAGAGCTACTGACCAGCTAAAGCACTAAATATGACAAAGTTTACCAAAAACATGCAACTCAGACTTGTACATCTGTATATAGTGCTGAACTGCAGATTGAACATATGCTTCTTACATAGATTCTGATCTATTTATGATAGCAGCTGTACACAACTTAGGCCCCAATCATTACACAGCAACAATTAGATTTTCAGTACAAAGGCTGAACTGTTGAATGGGTACTAAGTAAGAAATATGCAAATTTTCAAACTTACCATACGAATGACTTCATCACCCTAAACCTGCATTATTAGATAATAAGACAGACGGTGGGTGAACAGCTGGCATGCTAACGCATGCTAACTCATGCTGTTGTCAAATGCCCACAATGTCCTTACCAACCCAAGTCTGTAGACACCTAGTGCCCTGATGGCTGTTCTTCCATGGGCACTGCTGTGTCAGTTGCTAAATGTACTCTAGTAACCTATGCTAGAAGGAGCAGAGTATCTGTTGGTATGGTCAATCATCTTCCTACCATCTGACCTCTGGTGACCCATGTAGGTTTGATCAATTTTTTATGTTTTTGTGTATTTCTCTGTGCAAGAAGTTGAATCACAATATTATTTTTTACTTTTTAACATTTGCAATCACATATGTTGTATATTCTTCAGTACGGGTGGATGGGGATCAAGGTGAAATTTATGATTGTGAGTGATATTCTAGATGGGTGGATCCCAACTCAAAGTTGCACTGCTGCATTACATTACGTTACACAGTAGCACTTCTTTTGGTGGTGTGATGTTAATGATATTTTATTATATCTGATATTTGAGATCTCCAATTCACAGAGATGAACAGTTGCAGCAGCATATTGAACAGACAAACTGTACTTAATAGGAGTTCTCTGGAAGATTAGTATGTCTGAGAAATATTAGACCACTGAGTTGCACTGTGTATAAAGATCTACTTTCACTGAAACTATGTTGGTATGTGGGTGGAAAGGTAGTATACTAGCATTTTTGTATTTATATTGCTTGATGTCAGATTTACTGTTGAAGCACAGTTACTGTATGTTTATCCGGAATATGTGTGGTACAATTTTGTTACAATCAAATTTTTTGAACTATACTGTCTGATCTTGAAAAACCTGATGAGGTGGAAAGAGATCATAGAGTAGTGTAGAAATGGTAGTCTTGCCACTTGGGATCTCATGACTACCTTGCCTGTTGAGCTATAATGTGTGACCCACAGTACAGCCTGAGAAACTCACACACAAATGGTGGTAAGAGACACACAATGGGCTAGGAAGTGTACCTGTGCAATACTGTGTGACTGGAACGTAGGACATCTGTGTACCTCTGTGAAGGGTGGCATCTGTGGCCTCTTAATTAGTGCACTTTCAGACCTGCTGTCTTGTTGTACAGGTCTTCCCACACAGTCAGCATGAATTAGCATTACTGAGTGTATACAGCTGTGCGTCATTGTAGACTGCTTAGTCATTATAGTGCCACTGTACAGACAATGTACAGCAGGACACATAACTGCAGGGTGGGGGGGCAACTAGCTACAGATGCTGATGGTTCATCATTATGCAACTTTTGCACATACTGCCATACAGAGGTTCTTGAGGTCTTTCAAGAAACAACATTAATGAACACCTATTCTGGGATTTACAGTACCACATTCTGCTGGAAGAAGTGTGACATCATAGTATCTGATAGGGTGGGGGCAAATGTGTGACCAACAAACGTAAATGATAGTATTATTAAGTTAACACAGGTTTACTAATGTGACATAGGTGTAAATAGATCTCGCCTATCATTAATACAACAAATAAACACAGTTAAGTGTAGTCTATTATCAGAAAACTACAGAACAGCTTACTTTCATGACATGTCTATTCTTGTATTTTTTTGTCTCCACAGGGTAAATAACCATTCTAAATAAAATCAGTGACACTCTCAGTCAGCTGCTGGAGGCCATGCAGGGTGGTAACAGGGCTGCAGCTGAACATGCCCATGACACTGCAGCAAAATTTTATTATTTAATAGGACAAGCTTGGGAGATTATAGCATAAGGGGGAGAAACTATAGATTTGCTGCAGCGTTATGGGCAGGTGGGCATGCGGCCTTAGTAGCCACCCATGGGCTTGAGCAGAGCAACAGGGGCCTCACCTAAGTGATTTGCTCACTAAGGGAGCTGGAAGAGGCCTCTGTTGCTTCGCTTGAGTCCCCACACAGTGTCATGGTGCAGCTGGCTGAGAACCGACTGGAGGCCACAGAAGCTATTCACCATGTCCTTCATCAGGACCTGCAGCATCTAGAAGATGACCAGCCCTCCACAGTTCCTCAGCAAGAGCCCCTCGAAGGTGCCCCTCCAACAGCACCACCACCATTAACTACAGAAGAAGGGCACCTGGCCACATCCACTCCTGTGCAGCCTTCCATTTCCTCCTCCCCATCCTCTCCCCAAGTCCCTACAGCCTGAATGGCCAGCACCTCTCTATCACTCCTGGCTAATACTTGTACATAGTTTGTAATGAACAATTTGTTTTATTTATTTGTTTTTTATTTATATGTCCCCCTGACTGTCTACTACAAGTGTGCAGTAACACTTTTATTTTATTTTTCACAACTTTTATTTTATTTAAATTTTATTTAATATTCCTTCCCCTCTGTGTGAAGGAACACATTTATTTATTTGTGCATTTCTGTTTTTTATAACAGTTGTAAATAAAAGTTTTATATTTTTCTAAAAAATATTATTTTAATTAAATATAATAGTTTTGCAATTATGTGTTTGTCTCGTTATTATAGATATGTATGTTGTACAATCATTGGTTAGAGAGGGGTGAGTTGATAGCATACCTGACAATATACAAATTACGACTGTCAGAGCTAGTGAATAGTTGGTATCAGACAAATATAGTGTTGATGATCATGGTCTTGTTTGGCCCATAATTCTTGAGTTATGATGCAGTAGCTGTTATGGAGAGATGGGCTGACAACTTCGGTGAGGTATTGTTCTGAATGTGTCTTATATAAAGCTTAGATAGGCTTTTTAACATGTAGTGTGGTAACAAAACATTGCATTTTGTTTTTCTTTTTCAAAATGTCAGGAAATTAATTGCAAAAAACTGCGTTAATGCAACAGTTAGGGTTTTTTACAGCGACAAAAGTCAGGAAATTCAGCGTTAGGCTTTTCAACCCTAACTCTGGTTCCCCCCAACCCCCCACCACACTCCCCACTGGCACACACACACACACACACACACACACACACAGAACACACAACTATGTGGGCAGCACAAGGCAAGACAACCAATCACAGACAGATACCATAACGCAACAAAAATAACATACAACTTCTTAAACATACCACAACAGGCATCCATCATCATGTTTCACCAACTGTATCACTTGTCCTAGCATCAGACTCTGTTGTCTGCATAGAGTGAGATGTGTTAGAAGCATTTCAGCTGGAACTACCTATACATCTCCCTCATCACTTATATGGTAGAGTTTTACATAAATAAAAGATATGATAGCAATGTGAGGGTATGCTGTCATGTTACAATAATACAATGCTGTTTGAACATTTTGGAACCTTATTGGTAACAACGTTTAACATGATCATGGGTAAATCCTCCATTGGTTACGTCTGAGGAATGTTATTTATAAAAACATTATTAAACACATTTTAACAGTTGTTTTGCACATGGGTCCATTGTATAACCACAATAAGGTACGCCAGGGTGTGAGTTACTTGAGATTTACCCACTCCTTATGTGGTTAAGTCACCCAGCTGTACCTCATGACACTCTACCCAAAGCATGGGCAAACTCTAATAACCTACACCCTGTTGTGCCTTATTGGTTAAATATAGTGTAGTTAGTAATAGATGATGTTGCTACTCATATTATGGTGCTATGCAGAAATGGACAACTTGGTGACGACATGGCCTTTGTCATCATCCACAAATGTGGAAGTTGGTGTAGGATGGCATGTAAGAGGGACTCACACTCTCACAAATACATGAGATGTACTTCTTACATCATACTGTTATGCAGAAATGGGTAGCTTTGGAAACTTGCTGCAACTGGAGTGGGTCTAAACCTCCTGTGTTCTCACCAAGTCATGTGTTTGTCTATTTTTATTATGGTGTTATGCATAACTTAACAATTAAGTAGAAAGCTTAAGATATTCTGCTATTTGGCAATGGTCAAATTGCTGGTCCTTTGTCCCTAGTAATATGTCTATGTTACCAGTTATTTAAAAGTTTTACAGAGAAACTGGCAAGTAAGTGGATTCATGGGTTTGGTGGCATGCAGAAATGGTAACGTTCATTGTATCATACTGTAATGCTGTTATGCACAAATTGTTAAGTCACTAGGGGGTAAATACCATTTCCTTAACAATAAATGTATTTAAGTATTTATATTATTCTGTTATGCAGAAATGGTCAAGAAGGCTGACATATCACAGGGCCATGTTATGCACAATTGGCAACTTTGTAATACTGTGTAGCTATACTCATAAGCAGTAACAAGTAATTAAGTGGAGGTGTGCAGTACAGTTTCATGCAAAAATGACAACATTGGTAGTGGTACACTGCTGTACTTCTATAGGGAAATTGACTAGTTGGCAACACAGCAGTAAATGAAATGGGTCTACACTGTGAACAACACATGTGCATTAGTATCAATCATATGCTGTTATGTATGAGGCTGTGTACAGTACATGAGGGAAAGTGGAATGACACAAGAACTGATACAGTTGGTGAAACATGATGATGGATGCCTGTTGTGGTATGTTTAAGAAGTTGTATGTTATTTCTGTTGTGTTATGGTGTCTGTCTGTGATTGGTTGTCTTGCCTTGTACTGCCCCCATAGTTGTGTGTTCTGTATGTGTGTGTGTGTGTGTGTATGTGTGTGTGTATGTATCTATGTTTGTGCCTGTGTGTGTGTGTGTGTGTGTGTGTGTGCATGTGGAGGGGTGGTGGTGGGGTTGGGGAGCTGGAGTTAGGGTTGAAAAGCCTAATGCCAAATTTCACGACTTTTGTCACTGTGAAAACCCTAACCGTTGCTTTAATGCAGTTTTGCTATATATATATATATATATATATATATATTTTTTTTTTCATGGCAAAAACTCCTTTTAATGCATCAGTTAGGGTTGCTCCTGGCGACAAAAGCCAGGAAATTCGGTGTTAGGGTGAAAGCCCTCTTGCACTTACACCCCCCAACCGGCATTGGGGTATGCATTGGGGTCATCGGCCATCACATGTGTAAACAAGCCAAGGTATAGGAGAATGGGATGAGAGTTAGAACTGATGACCCAAATGCACACCCATTTGCCGGTTGGGGGGGCAGGCTGGGGGGGT
Source organism: Neoceratodus forsteri (assembly GCA_016271365.2). NCBI lineage: Eukaryota > Metazoa > Chordata > Ceratodontiformes > Ceratodontidae > Neoceratodus > Neoceratodus forsteri. Next base: position 1,166,078,074 of record CM057458.1, read on the forward strand.
GCAAGGGGGGCTTTCAACCCTAACACCGAATTTCCTCACTTTTGTCACTGTGGAACAACCCTAACTGATGCATTAAATGAAGTTATTTGCCATGAATTTCCCTTCTTTTTGAGAATGAGGACTATAAATAATGAATATAATGTGGTGGTGGGAGCGTGGGTCCTTCAGGCCCTGTGTTCCCACCACATGATGCCTTGTGACATAGTAACGGTAACTGCAATGCAGACACAAGTGCTAACAGTTATGCACATGGTGACTCAACCGATTTTGAGGCAAGACTGAGTTAGTGAATATGTTTAGACTGTTACTGATTGCAGGTTAGAATTCAGGAGAGCCAGTTCTCAGTGATGATGGAAGGTGCTGGAACTAGAGGTACCAAATCTGCAAAGAAAACAAGTTTGTACAGCAGCCAGATGGGGACCGGCAGCAAAAAAGTCCATGATGCAGTCATCCAGGATTGAGAGAGGGACATAACTAGCTGGCAGGATCCATATGATGAGGGAAAGGAGGCCAAGGGGGCTATAGAACAAAAGTTCATGGAAAAGCAGGATGGCAATTGGAAACATTTAAAGCAGAAGGGTCCAGTGAATGAAGGGAAGAGGCAGGCTGGCAGGATGGAGGCAAATGAGTTGAAGAGGTCTTGGGTCCACTGGTCAAAGTCACAGGCAAAGCTGGGAGGTAGAAGGCAGTTAGAAAGGAAAGGTCTCATTCCCAAAAGGAAGCGGAGACCTGCATAGTCATGTACCTGGAGGGAAGAAGGATCCTGAAGTAGCATAAGTAGGATGATGAGGGTACGTGGAGTGTGAGAGTTCAGTTCCTGAAAGGAAGTGGCAACTAGCAGGAGGTAGAGAAGGTAAGGTAAAATTTCATAGATTGGAGACATGGCAATCAGGGTGAGCTAACCTGCACTCGATGCTGTCCAGCTGAGTTAGGGATTGAGGATGTCAAGTTGGTAAGTGGAATGTAGCTCCATTCCTGAAGGGAAGTGGCAACTGGTATGTGGTAGAGAAGGTATAGTACAGTCTGCTGATTGGAGACATGGCTCCCATCCCTGGTAGTCAATGAGCTGACCTTCACTCAATGCTGCAAAGCAGGGTTATGGATAGAGGATGTCAAGTTAGTGGGGAATAGGAGGCAGTGAATGTAATGGACTCCAAGCCCCAGTAGACAGGGGAAGACTACCTTCACCCAACACCGTAAAAGGCGTGAGCAAGGGACGGAGTCCGGAATACTGCTGGTATGCACTGGCTAAGCATAACATTGTGGAAGAAAAATGGGTAGTTAGGACACGTAACATAGGAAAAGGTGATGGAGCAGAGATGTCAATGATATTGGTAATGGGTTTGTAAGGAAATGGTAACATAAAATAAGATGAGATGCAAGGAATGGCACACAAAAAAGGATGGCATGAGGTGGTAATATACAAGGAGAGGGAAGGATACAGGGCTAGCTGAGAAACAGGATACATCCATATAAATTCAAAATGATTAATGCTAATGATCCGGGGGAGAAGGACTGTGATGCATCCAGGAATGGGACCAGTGAAGGACATATGTAAGGTGAAGGTAATAAGGGACTGCTAAGTTAGAGGGCTGGCATAACTCCCCAACCCCCTAATAACCACAAGAAGGAGAAGACCCCATTCAGAAGAAGCGGTGTAATGGTGGCCCAGTAAATGCAGAGGAGGAGAGGAAAGCAGGCCCAAAATCATACAATTGGCACAGCAATATGAGCACTGTGCCAGCTAAGGTCAGAGTCATAAGCAGGGGCTATCATTTTGGCAGACTGTCATGTGTAACTGTGGCTGCTGCTATCATAGTGAAGAGGCTGAGTTTGTGCTACTTATCCGTTGTGCATCCCTGACATGAGGTGGTAAAAACAACAAAAATGACAGTACCTGGTTTGCAATGGTGGTAGAGAGGCATATCTGAATCTGGACCTGTGGCGAGGAAGAATGGAGTCGGGTAGAGAACCACTCACCACTGGGAACTCCAACTGAGGTGGCGGAGACCAGTTGGCTACATCACAGAGAATCGGATAGGTAAAATTGCTGGTCAGAATGGGTAGGTTGGGAGACTGGAACCAGGAGATGGGAGCGGGAACAGGAATGGAGATGGATGGAGCATAGGAAGAAAGGGAACAGGGGAATAGGACAGGCAGGATGGGGACACTCATAGCAGAGCAACAACGGAGTAGGGAGTAGGGAGTATGGTGGGGAAGTCTGCATCAGAAAAAAAAACAAAAGATGGTCAGGAACCCCTAGGTTGTTGAGGAGCGAAAACCAAGGGAAGTGGGGGGGGGGTTGGGGGTCCATAAAAGTAAAACCAGACATATCAGGGGAACACGGGAGAAAGAGGGAATGGAGGCACAGACAATGAAGAAATGAACAACGCACAAGGAGAATCACAGGTAGGAAATGACAAACCAGAGCAGCACTCAGAAGTGCATAGCACACAATCCACGCAGGGAGCCCATGGGGAAAAAACACTCCCTAAGCAAGGAAGGTGTGGTTAGTATAAGGGTTAAATAGAGGTTGTGGGAGGAGTTATCCCCCAAATTTAACCACGAGTACAGCCCTCCCAATATAGCTTCTCTGTCTCTATATCTGTGTAATTCTCTCTATCTCTCTCTCTCTCTCTCTCACTGTCTCTCTCTCTCTCTCTCTCTCAGTTTGAACACAGCAGGAAATAAGAATCATTCTTGACAGACCTCTTACTTAAATCACTGCACACTGCCAACTTCTGTTAATTTGACCACTTGCTTTTATTTAGGACCAGCAGCTCTGGGCCAGGGTGGGGGGAGGGGTGATGTACTTCAAAGGTAGTCCGTTGAGTTTCACAATATTTTGAATGGAGGATGCATTGGCACCCTCTACCCTCACTAGAAATAGTGCAATGTGATTGATGCGGCTATGACTGTGGAGTAAGTCTGGCATGTTGCTCGTTCAGAAAGGATTCAAGGAAAGCAATAGGTCTGCAGGACTACATCCACTGCAGCCCAAAAAAGTTGGTGAAAAGTTTATGATTCCTTCCCAATTCTGAATATCTACACTGAGATTACCAACATTTGTGTTGTTAGAACACAGCAGTATTTGGATTTGTAAGTGTTCCAGTTGACTGCTGTTTAGTTACCCCCCCCAAAAAAAGAAAAAACATACAAAATAAATTAGTGTGGACCATGTGATTTGTCTTTTAGCATTTCTGCATCACTATTTCTGCAACTTAAATCTTGCAGAACACAACACTATTTGTAGTTGTCCCAGTTGGCTACTGTTTAGGCTCTCCCCTCACCAAGAAGAAAAACAATGTTAACAGTGTTATATGTCCTGTAGTGTTTCTGCACCACTGTTTCAGCAATGTATGTCTAGAAGAACACAGCATTATTTGAAGTTGTCCCCATTGGTCACTGTTTAGGCCCTCCCGTCTGCAAAAAGAAGCAATCTGTGGCCAGAGCCTATTGAGCTGCAGATGAGGAATTTGGGGTAAAAATATTGAAAATTACCAGTTATGAGCCTGAATTAACAGAATGTAATGTAGAGTCATAAACTTTGCAATATTTGTACACCACATTTTCAACATAGCTTTGTTATGACCCTGCCTCATGAAGAAAAGAGCAAATGTTTAACTCCTACCTGAAAGGTGACTTCGCGCAGGGTTATGGGGAAAAATATTCAATATTACCCATATTACGAGCCTGCATTTGCAAAATTCAACATAGCCTCATAACCTTTTTGAAAACATTTGTACACCACATTTAGAACATAGCTTCTTATGATCAACATGGGTCATAATGTTGCAGGCAAAACCATGCAGCACCACAATGTCGCATGCAATGCAGCGTGCAGTAAAATAGTATTGACACAATATGCAGACCAGCGCACACAGAGAACACACCACAGCAACAGCTTAGTTGTTGCCAGGGGCTTTGCCCCTCTGAACTACCCAATGTGGGTGCTTCATACCCAACCCCCCAAATTAATTATAATCAGCTCCAGGGAGTCATGGACATCGGGGGTAAAAAAATACTCAGGTCAGTAAAATTTTGTTTACTGGGGCCAAAAAAGCCACAGCAGAATGGGACCTGTGGAGAACAGAACTGCAGCCCCAAGTCACAGCACCACTGGAAGTTGGTGCTCTAGCCGTCCACCACAGGAACAGCTCAGACAGGCGCCACCATAATGGAATCCTTCACCTTCCCTGCTGGCAGTCTACAGTGACAGGGATAGCAGTTTCTACCGCATGCTATAAAACCCCCTGTCGCTGTAGAGCCACTAGCGCTTCTTATAGCACTGTATCTTATGTGTGGTTTTATCAGCACTATCTTAACCAGGCACCCTTATGACCACACCTCATGAACAATAGCAGGAAACATTTTCAACTTCTGCCCAAAAAGTGATTTTGCACAAGGACTGTGAAATAACCTTTCGGGATTTAAAAAAATAAAAACATTTTAGCCAGGATTTGAAAAAATTACAGCAGTCACATTCATAAACTGTTGTAAACATATGGCAATATTGTATATTTGAGGTAAAAATATTGAAAATTACCAGTTACAAGCCTGAGTTTACAAAATTCAACTTAGCCTCATAACTGTGTTGTTTTTTTTTAATATTTTTACACCAGATTTAGAACATAGCCTTCTTATGACCCAACCTCTTGAACAATGACAGAGAACAATTGGGGCCCTTATTATAAAAGCAATAAGACACTTCAGGGACATTGGTTGTACTAGGCTTATCCCATGGTTAGGGCTGAAGGCACTTGACTTTGCCTTGTGCCTTGAAATGCCCCTGACTGTGGGGTTAACCTAGTAAAACTAATGCCCTTTCATGCCTTATTGTTTAAACACATCACATCTCCAGCCACTGTTACACAGGTTAGTAGAAATAATTTGTGTTTTGTCTACTGATGATTCCTACTCACTTGCTTATTAGTACAGTATAATGACACTGTACAATGCTGATTAGGTTATAGGTGTGCTGTCCATTTCCCAGGTCACCACCACCATCTCTCCACTGCTGGCGCTGGAGTGCTTGGTCAGCTACTTACCTGCCCACTCCATTCCATCTCTGACCTGCTCCTTTCTTCCCTCTGCTTCTCCTGTTCCACTCTAGTCCCTGGCTGCCTTGAGAGAACACCAGCAAATGTATCTTCCTGCTTCTACATGTCCCTCTCTCCCACCTCGACATGAGCCATGGTTAAGCGTGCCTTTCCCTATCATGAATTTTTCAATAAGTACATAAATCTACATGCAGGTGTCATGCAGCACTCAGTTCAGTGTGATGATGATTTGTCATTATTCTGACAATGTTCCTGGTACCTCACTGGTGCTGCTATCCATGATTGGTCAGTATTGGCCAGTCTACTGTAGAACGTTCAGTAAATGACTGTGTTAATTTGCTGTACAGCTGTCCTTTGCGTGTGCACATGGCAGTGTGGTTATCCCTGCATGGTTCATCATCATTATTATCAAGTGGCCCTTTGGAGGGTGTGTGGCTGAAGGTACATTTTAAAACTGTTTACAGCCACCTAATCTATTTTGTTGCACTTGCCTCCAGACCTGAGGACATGCTTAACAGGGCCATATAACTGTTAGATGTCTACTGTTTCTAAAATAATTGTAAATTGTTATGGTCCCTTTTCCAGGTATGTGCCTTGGATTCCATCTGCTGCTGCTGCCATTATGATTTCAGCCCTCTTTCTGCGTGAACTATGGCATGGACATCTCAAGAATGTAAGTAGAAGATCTATTTGTAATTAATTGTAATTTTTTGACAGGTGACTGAGGTGCAATGCCAAAGCTTATTACAGTGGGCAGCTGGCAGGGATACTGGATGGCTGTGCTACCATACTCTGGAAATGGTTGGAGGATGTCCTGTGACATGGACGAGTCAAACTGAGTGACTCAGTTTGACCGCCTGTGAAAAGAGCAAGTGTTGAAGGATAGAGATTCAATCAATCAATCAATCAATCCAAATCTTTATTTAATCAGGCAATCATCATTGAGCAAGACCATTTGCGAGATGAACCTGGACAGGATACAAGAACATTATACAACACAATGAAGGTAATAAAGCCAACAATATCTAACTAACTAACAAGGCTGGAACAAAATACAATGTACAAGGTAACAACACTGGCAGGGCATTGATAACTATACATACACATGGGTAGATCATTTCAGGGTATAGTCATTGATTTGACAAAATGTAGTAACATAAAGACAGAAGAAAAGAAAAAACACAGAGCAAGGGTAGGGTATCAAGGGTAAAAGATGGAGTTGGGAAAAAGAAGGGGGTGGGCAACGGTAAGAGTTGGAGGGATGAGAGTAGAGAGGGAACCTGTGAAGTTCACAGAATCAGATAATGATGCCAGGGCCATGGGTATGGACAGGATCCAAGATGAAGGGGGGGGGCAGTTGGTAAGGTGAAGGCTCCAGGGTAAAGGAGGTGGGAGGGGCATTTGGAAGAGGTAAACATATTTATTAAGGCCACTGACACCAAAGCAAGGGAACAGACTAAGTAATGAAAAAAAAATAATTACTATGAAATGGACTATGAAATTACTATGTTAAGGAGGGAGGGTAAGGGATCTAAGAAATGGGGTGGTATATGTATGATTTCTAAAAACATGTGACTGGAATTCACTGAGAAGTTGAGGGGGTGATCAGGAGATACCATTGCAGGTTTCCTTGAACGAACAAGCAAATAGAGTTTTGAATGCTGTTATACTGATCACTTGGGCCAATTTCAAGGTTTTTTGCAGCTTATTCAGCACACAGATAACATGATTTATGGATGCCCTACTGAAGTGAGATTTTACTTTGGGCACTGCCAGGTAGATATAAGAGGCACTTCTCAGCGTATACATACCTAGCATGCTTAGGAATAAACAATCCAGGATATACTGTGGCCAGAGGGTGGCATTTCTCTGTCTTCTGTAAAGGAGAGATGTCCAACCCACAGCATTGTTTAGACAGCAGTGCTGTGTATTATAAGGAAGATCAGTAATAAGCCTTAGAGCTCTATGGTAGAGTGTGTCAAGTTTTGAGAGCACAGCATCAGGGCCCTGGCTGTAATAAAAGTCTGCATAATCAAGTAGGGAATGGAAAGTGGTTTGGACCAGTCTTTTCTTGGCATCTCTTCTAAGGAGATGCTTGATCCAATAGAATAGACCCAGTCTGTCTAAGCTTTTTTATCAGTTCATCGATGTGGTCGAGAAAAGAGAGTCTGTGGTCTATCCATACTCCCAGATATTTAAACTTGGGTATATACTCCAGTGGTTCACCAAGAAGGGTGGTGATCAGAGGTAGTGTTCCAAGTGAGGCCAGATTTCTTGCTGATGCAAGGAGAGAGAAGAACATTGTCTTAGTGTTTTTTTTTTCATTTACGAGTAGTTTTTCATTTAGAAGCTGTTGTTGCAGAAGATTGAATTCCTGTTGAAGGTGACTACAGGCAGCCTCAAGGGTAGGTCTACTGGTATAAAGTACCATATCATCCGCAAAAAAAGATGTATATTGGCATTTTTGATGGAGGCATCTATTCTGTTAAGATACATTGTGAAAAGCAACGGGCCTAGAATAGAACCCTGTGGTATGCCTCTCAGAAGAGGCTTTAGTGGAGAAAGTTCCCTTCCGCTTTAACCTGCTGAAACTGATCTACTAGATAATTAGAGAACGATCTCAAAGAGAGGTGGTCCAGTCCAATGTTCTGGAGGGAAAGAAGGAACAGGTTGTGGAAACATTATCAAACACCTTGCTTAGGTCTAAAAATACTGCACAAACAAAGTTCTTGGCAACTAGCTCACATTGCCAGTCATTAGTAACCTTAGCAAGTGCTGAAATGGTGCTATGCCTTCATCTGAAGCCAGATTGCAAAGGGTTAAAGAGATTAGAAGACTCCAATTAATTCATTAGTTGAGAGCTCACAATTTCTTCCAGCAATTTGGACAGGATGGGGAGTAAGGAGATAGGTCTATAATTGTTTAGGTCACTGGAGTCTCCGGATTTGAAAAGGGGAATGACACCATACAGAAGGGAGGACACCCTGAGAGACAAATAGATTAAAAAGGTGGGGAATTGGCACAGCCAGGATGTGATATTTTCAGGAAGAAGGGGTCAAGCAGATCTGCTCCTGCACTCTTCAATCAGCAGTTGCAAAAGATCTTCAATCTCTTTTAAGGATGCAGGCTGAAGGGAGAATGTAGAACATGTAACAGGGACTTTGTTGTAAGAGTGGCTGTAAGAGGACAATAACCATGACAGTAGGACAGAGCAATGAAGGAGGGAGATCAAGTGAAGGAGGATGTAGGAACTAGTCTGACCAGACAGTTTCCAGGTGGCATTGTGGTCTTGTGGAGGTAGTCTATGACTCTGGTGTGGAAAAATTCAGGTTCAAAGCCGGGTAGGAACTTTTTTTTTTGTCTTTGTTGGCCACTTGACTTTTTTTTGTTGTGTTCCATGCTGTCTCACCCTCCATAATGTGGTCCCCCCAATTGCTGGTAGCTCACCCTGAATAGCCACCTTCCAACATTTACCCCATATCCCAGTGTCTGCCCCCCCCGGAGTTGATTATGATTATAATGGGGGGTGCAGAGGGCATATCCCATGCATAAAACATATTGTACATATTGTGCCCATAGAAAATGTTACAGACGATCAATGTTTGCCATTCTACTGTAGTGCACGTCACTGTTGTTGCTTTCAGCGATGTGCACTCGCTCATGTTGCAATCACTATTATTGCATCACTTATATCACATGAAACCAAGTGTGGGTGGTGTTAACTTCCTGAGCACCTATTTTAGGGCTATTGCAGGAACAATTTAAGACAGGATGTGATTTGTCAGGCAGTATTTCTTCACTGAGGGTGTTAGATGCAAGTAACATTTCACTAGTATGGGTAGCATTGCCACCTATCTGGTGTTAGAAGAACTCTGGTTCTTTGGGTCCTTATTTGGATATCCCTTCATCAGGTTTAGTGTTGCATAAACATAGTCTGGTTTTGAGCTCATGTTCAGGGAGGGATCACGATGCCCACAAATAACTGCATCACATCATGTCAAAAAGTCTTTCTCATTTTAATATCATTTCTGTGAGTTCATACAGGTTCGAAGAGGTTGTCCCGTGTGAGTTCATATGGGTTCAAAGAGGTTGCAGTGTGCCTCTGTTCCATCAACGGCTTGCACACAGACATAGTCACACACAGACAGACAGACACACACACAAAACACACACACACATGCACACACACACACACTCACACTCATAATAACTTCAGTTTCTCTAGCCTTCAACATTGGATGTTTTATGAACCTTGTACAGCTGCATGAGCTCCACACTGCTACACAAGGAGGTTCCTCTTTACCCATTTGTGCAACCAAGCTAATGACTTCTCTATAATTGGGTCATTCATGTGTAGAATGAAAGTAGGTTTCTTACTAGGCTTGCCACTACCTTTCTGATGAAGGTTGATTTTTGATCCACCCACCCACCGCCACCCCTGGTCCTATTTAAATACACTTAACCCCCCCCCCCACCTTTCTAGCTCACTCCTACAAGCTTCTTCCAGCAAGCTGCTCAAGCTTACATTGACAGAAACACTGTTTCTTGGCAAGCATGTTCCCTATCTAGCGTAACTAGATTACATTCCGGCATAGTTGCATTCTGGCTATGTGATATAGCTTAGCTCATCAGCTCTCATGGAGCAGCTTATTATTCCAGCTTCCCTCATGACCATTGTACAGCACTCTTATTACCACTACTATTTCCCTGCATTAAGCACAGCAATACTTAAACTTTGTTGTCTGGCTGGCTGCCTTATACTCCCCACTGTATCCAGATTTTTTGTGAGGCTCAGGTACTGCTCTATGCAAGGTGCTTACTCTTCATCTAGACTCTCTCCCCATTGCAAAAGAGAACCTACCCATATCTTTAAACTGCTACTAAGTGCCCTGAGTAAAATGTTGCTGATATTATTACTCTTTTCAGGCAATGTTGAACTGAACCCTGGACCATTTGCTTCGATAACAGCTCCTTCGGGCTTAGCTCACCTCAAGGGTATAAAATTCCTTTGTATTAATGTCTGTAGCCTTCTAAAGAAGTTTGATTCCATTCAGTCCTGGAACCTTCATACTATGTCTGATATACTGGTAGTAGCTGAAACCTGGCTCAGCCCTTCTACTCTGGATTCTGCCATGAAGATTCCATCCTATAACGACTTCCAAACTGACCAACCTACCAGAGGAGGTGGAGTAGCTGTACGTATGTATACTAGATAAATGTTTGGTGACCACTACCAATTCAACCTCTTTGCCTAAGGAGTTTGAAAGTTTGACCCTGAAGGCTCAGCTCTCTTCCTCCCAATCTCTTTGCATTATTGTATGTTACTGCCAACCCTCGGCAGGCCTAAAGGCACCTGACCACGTACACAATAAACTGAACATGTTGACTTCAGAAGTCATCATTTTGGGAGATCTCAGCCTCAACTGGGTCTCAGCAAGCTCTGGACACCTTAAAGAACTACGTGACACCTTCGGCCTTATGCAACTAATTCCTGAAGTCACACGCCCTAATAAGAAAAATCCTTCCAACGGTATCTTAAATTATCTTATTCTAGTTAATAAACTTCATCTTTTCACCCATTCAGGTGTTTTTTTCACCGACCTTAGTGACTATTGTTCCATTGCTTATGTGAGATCTGCTACCAAATCAGTCTCCTCTTCAAGACATATAAACAGAAGAAGCAAACGTTACTTTGCTCCTCTAGCATTCCTTACTGAACTACAAAACTCTTGTTGTCAAGATTTCTATCTAGCCAAGTCAATGTGTGTGAAGCTTATTAATCCTTTCAAAGGATTATACCTTTGGCTATAGATAGACACACTCTGCTGGTTAAAGTTTGCTCAAAGAAAAAATCATGCCTATGGTTTATTGCCAACCTGAAGGCCACTTTACTTAATAGGGATGTTATTTGGAAAAAAAGCATGTAAAACCAAGCTCCCTGCCAACTGGTTGGCTTTCAGAATGGCTAGGAACACTTGTACTAAACTTGTCAGATCAGAAAAAGCTTAGTATTTTCAGCACGAGCTGGACTCATGATCTAAGTGTGCTTCTAAGTTTTGGAAGACCATTAAGAATATAGAAGAGCATGAATCAATGAATTCTCTGCCAGCCAAAATCTTTTCTGGTGGCTCCACATTCACTGACAAACAGACAATCCTAGATCTGCTTAACAACCACTTTGACACCGCTGGACTTGCCTTTGACTCCTCACCTGCCTATAATCTCCACACACAACTTTGCAGTCAGGATACTGTTAGACCCTGTAGCATTACCTCTATCACTAACATAGCCTTCTCCTTTAGCCCTGTGTTGTTTAAACATGTGGAAGATCTACTGCTAGCCCTGGATACCAGGCAAAGCATGACCTTATTGACCTCTATTTTCTGAAGCTCACCTCCCATGTATTATCAGCACCGATCACCTACCTCTTTAATCTATCTCTTGCCCAAGGAGACCTCCCTCCCATTTGGAAAACTGCCCATGTTGTTCCCCTACTCAGATCTGGTGACCAAAGTGACCTAAACAATTTCAGACCGATAGCCATACCTCTCAACTGTACCACATTACGAGGAATGTTCCTCATTTTACTTCACAAAAGCTCCCTGTTCCACATTGTGAGGACTTGTTCCACATTCAAAGTCAACATTTTAAAGCAAAAATCCATAGTAAATGATGCAAAAAATATATTATTCAATTAATAACAGACTTTCTGAACATAAATGCAACATTTTAACAGTGTTTTGAGCTTCTTAGATAAAGATTTGATTAAGTGTTCCACATTTTGCTCATTTGTTCCACATTTTGACAGGCAATGTTCCACATTTGGGGGACAAAAGGTTGAGAGGTATGCCGATAGCTGTACTTCCCATCCTCTCTAAACTGCTCAAAAAAGTGGTTAACATGCAGCTTAGGAAGTACTTGGACTCCACCAATCTGCTTAAACCTGCCCAGTCAGAATTCAGAGCTTGTCACAGTACAATATCCGCACTTGCAAAGGTAACCAATGACTGGCAAAATTCTTTGGATGTCAAGAAATATGTACAGTATGTGTCTAGTTTCTTGATGTTAGCAAAGCATTCAATGCAGTGGGCCATGGCCTGCTGTTGGACACACTTCAAAGCATTGGCCTAGATTATCCTGCCTTGAAATGGTTCAATGATTACCTCTCTGGGAGATTCCAACAGGTTAAAGCCCAAGGGATCTCTCTCTCCCCCCTAAAATTGTTTCGAAGAGTTGTGTCACAAGTGTCCATTTTAGGACCACCACTCTTTATTCTTTATATTCTTTATATTAACAACATTGACTCTGGAATCAAAGCAACCAACATTCATCTCTTCGCCAGTGACATGATCATATACATTGCTAGGCCTACCCCAGAGCAGGCATGTATGGACCTACTGGTGGACTTTAATCAGCTGCAGTTAAACTTGTTGAGCCAAAAACTACTTCTAAATGTAAAAGAAATGAAGGCCATGCTTTTCTCACCTTCTGCCATAGGTCAAAAACCTTCCCTACATAGCTTACCTCCACAGATTCTATTGCTTCTGGGAGAACCTATTGAATATGTGACAACATTTAAATATCTGGGGCTTTGGATAGAGCACAAGCTTACATTCTCTGACCATATTGAGGAACTATCAAAGAAGCTAAGGCAAACACTGGGAACTGTTCTTCTGGATCAAGAATCTCCTATCCAACGATGCCAAAAAAAAGACTAGCCCAAACCACCTTTCTATCCTTATTGGACTATGCCAACTTCCTCTGTGGCCAAGACTCTACCTCTGCACTCTCTAAACTTGACTTACTCTATCACCGAGCCATGAGATTTATCTCTGGTCTACCATACCTCACCCACCACTAGTCTCTGTATGCAGCAGTAGGCTGGACATCCCTCAAGGTTCAGAAGGCAAAGAAATTCTGCCTTTTGGACTTTTAGAGCTATTATACATTAGCTTCCTCAGTATATCTCTGGCTGCTTACCCCTATGCACTGTAGGCAATTACTCCTTTCACAGCCTCTCATTTTTTTCCTTATACATTCCTAAAGTTAATTTACATTTTGGTAAAGTGTCTATAAGCTATGAACTCCCTCACCTATGGAACAAACTACGAAAAACTCTGAAGCTGGCAGCCCTGACAACCTTCTCCTCTTTAAAAAAGCTATTCTCTCATTCCTTTATAGAATCCTGTAACTGTGCCCCCTCCACCAGAGGCCAGTGAAATAAGTGTCTGACATCTGTCCCCAGGCCTTGTGATTCCCTGTTTATCAACCCTTCTCCCTTCTTCTCCCTATCACCCCTTCCACCCTTTTTCCTGAACTGTTCATGTACGTACTATATAATAATGTATATTGACAATATTTTTTTTCTTAGCCTCTTGCATATTTGCCTGTATAGGCCTTGTCTAATACTGTACTATGTATTATGTCCTTTTCCACATTATATTCCTTGATTGTACACCCATGTTTTTTCTTTGTAATTTGTTTATGTTTATGTGCATTTATTCAGGTTCACTTTACAAATTAGCTCGCTCAGTGATGCTTCATCTGGTAAAATGAAGACCGATTGATTTGATTGATTGATTGATTGACTGATTGATCGATTGATGGACTATGTAAGTTTGAAAGCTTAAAGTTTTTTTTTCTGGAAATCCTTGTTGCTCTAACAAACAAGTTTTACTACTGAGCTGTGTGTGAACTGTTGCGACTGATTTATGGTGTTTTACACACCTTTTTAGCAGAGTTTGTTTGTGTTTGTCTAAAACCTACATGTGTCTGAGCCCTGCTGACGTACTCAGGAAGCAGGAAGAGGGAGTGTAGTTCTCCTACTCTGTTTTGAGAACTACACTTCACCTAGGGAGCTGCTTTTTCTAAGTTTGGGGACTTTACATACACATATACTACACTAACTCCACGCATGAGTGGAATTCGTGGAGTTTGATAAAAGACAGTTTTATTTTTACTTCGAGGGGATCGCTGACCTTGGGTGACCACTTCCGGGTCACGGTAGTCCTTAAAACATCCCAGTTCCTTTGTTTCGGCTTCTAACAAACAAGTTTTACTACTGAGCTGTGTGTGAACTGTTGTGACTGATTTATGGTGTTTTGCACACCTTTTTAACAGAGTTTGTTTGTGTTTGTCTAACACCTATGTGTGTCAGAGCCCTGCTGACGTACTCAGGAAGCAGAAAGAGGGAGTGTAGTTCTCCTACTCTGTTTTGAGAACTACACTTCAGCTAGGGAGCTGCTTTTTTCTAAGTTTGGAGACTTTACATACACATATACTACACCAACTCCACGCATGGGTGGAATTCATGGAGTTTGATAAAAGGCAGTTTTATTTTTACTTCGAGGGGATCGCTGACCTTGGGTGACCACTTCCAGGTCACTACACTCTTTTATATCACTCACTAAGTGAGCAGGGCAAGCTAGGGAGCAGGGCATGCACGCCTCCGTGCGCGAAGCCGTGCACGTTCTTAGTGTGTGTTAAGCATGTTAGGCGGTGTTAGGAGGTAAGGGTCACACTTGTGTTTCTGTACATGTAGTATTTGTGATTTCTTAAGATTATGTGGAGTGTTCTTGTTAATTCTACACATTGAAATGGCTTCTCCAATAAACACAATCAGTAATATCAATGTGATTGTTACCACCACAACAGGAGAAACTGGCATACAATGCACATATTGTCATATGTTCAGTTTGTTGACTATTATTGCTGACAATCTTCCTTATCAATGTGCAAAATGTACTGATAACATAGTATTACAATGTGAAAACAGTTTGTACTACAAGAGGATTTTAGTGTTGGAATCTAATAGTAACCCTGAACATTTAATGGTTCAATCAGCGTTATGTGCTACCAATATCCCAGCAAATGATACTCCATCCAATTTGACCTCTAGCTCCATGTCAATTATTACATTAACTAAAGAGAGTAACTGTATTATTCCAAGCAACTTGTCCACAATTCCAGCTGATGTCTCAAAAAAAAGAGCTACAGAAGAAGAGTATAGTACATGCAATAGTTTGGAAGACACTAACTGGTATACTGTGCAAGGGTCTAAAGTAACAAAAAAAAAGAAGGCGTAAGGCAGAGCATTTTTCTACTCCATTACATAATAGCTTTGATCCCTTGTATACTGTTGCTACCAATTCTTATGGTATTTCTTTTGACCCCCCCCAATGAAGATATTAATCCCATAGATATATCTTCAGCTAAAACGTCACAAGTTTCTGGCTCATTGTCTAACCTCACCCCAAATCCTCCCTTGATAGATTTTGCTACTGTGCAAACCGATGAAGAAACATCTACTATGTATGTTTCCAATTGTAATGTTTCAAACTCTAGACAGTTATATGTTTTGGGTGACTCTTTAGTTAGAAAATTAGATAGAGATTTATGTGAGCCTGATAAATATAATAGAACTTGTTCGAGCTTTAGCATTGCTAAAATTTCAGATTTAACTTTCATGGTTGATAGCATTATTGGTTTTCATGACATTAATCCATTGTGTATTGTCCACGTTGGTGCCAATAAAATTTATAGTGATTCTATTCAAAACATTAAACAAGCTTATGTTTCAATGACTAATAAATTGATAGATAGGGGGTGTGATATTATTTCTTCTGAGATTCTACCTATTCTGCAGTACTCTGGGTATCTTAATAAGATCAAAATTGTCAATAACTGGCTCAGGCTTTGGTGTTTACAACAAAATTTAAAGTGTATTACCCACTGGGAAGATTTCCTTGACAAACCAGAGCTTTATTGTGCTGATGGCTTGCATCTTAATAAATTAGGGAATGCTCTGTTGAGTAAACAATTTCTACTATCCATTAACTCAAATTTAAACTAGTATCTGGGGGGAGGGTGGAATTTAAAACATGCACACCATCTTCATTTATGCATAATGTGTCATGCAAATATATGCAATTTCTTAGTTTTAATGCTAGGAGCTTGATACAGAAATTTGCTGAGTCATTTGCTGCAATCTCGAATAAGGATTTAGACATTGTTACAGTATGTGAAACATGGGGTGACTGTGACTCCCCTTGGACCAAGCAACTTCCTGGATATACTTCATATTATTTGAATCGTAGTATAAAGAAGGGGGGAGGCGTCGCCTCATTCATTAACAATAAAATTGACTCACTTAATTTATCTAGTCTAATAAAAACTCATGATCTCCCTCCTGAGACTCTGTGGCTTAAAATGTTCTTTTCTAAAGTGGATTTCTTTATTCTTGGGACATGTTATATTCACCCATCTTTTACTAGTTTAATTGTGGATACTATCCTATCTGAATTTGAAACAGCTATGCAAATGGGGAGTGTTATTATTACTGGTGATTTCAATCTCCCAGATATTAATTGGCAATTATTTACAGCTTCTAGTAGTATTAGTAAAAAAATGTATGTCCTCCTGTATGGTACTGGATTTACTTCAGTGGGTAAATATAGCTACCCGAGGTGATAATATATTGGACCTGGTTCTGAGTAGTTCTGCCCTAGACATTAGAGATGTGCATGTTTCTACACCGATTGGTAGTAGCGACCATAATTCTATCTATTTCAATTTAGAGAGACACAATGTTTTCAATAATAATTCCTCGATAATATATTTATATGACAAAGCTGATTGTTACAGTATAAATCTTAATTTAAAAAATATAAATTAGCTTTCTTTGTTTAAGGATAAAACCCCACTTCAGAGTTGGATACTTTTTAAATCTATTATTTTGAATTTGTGAGACATTTATATTCCTTCAAAAAATAAAAACTCAAATAGGAAACAATCTCCTAAATGGTTGTATAACAATATCAAACGTTTAATAAATATTAAAAAACATCGTCATTATTTAAAAAATAGATCCTCTTCCAGCTGGGATTTCTATTTGAATTCAAGTAGAAAATGTAAATCAGCAATCCGTAGGCTGAAATCAAAATGGGAATTGACTTTGGCATCTTCAGCAAGTAAGTCAAATTCAAAACAATTTTATTCATATATCAATTTACTCAGGAAAAGTCCTAGCATGGTGGGGCCTCTCTCATAATTAACAGTAGGGTCTTGAGGAAGAGCAAGCTTAGTGCCCTCTCCTCTTCCCTCTCCCAGCATTACTGGTCCCTCATCGATCATGCATCTAATATTGACCAGGCCCTAAGTTTTTTTTATAGAGGGCTCCAACAATATTTGTGATATCTTTGCACCACTGAGGAAAAGAAAAATTCAGGGTCAAGTTAATGGCTGGATCACAGGGGATCTCCTTGCCCAGATGAAGGAAAGGGACAACCTCCGGGAAAAAGCCAGCTCCTCTCACAGTAAACACAACTTCTAATGCAATAGAGCTGTAAGAAGCCACTGCACCAACCTTATCCACAAAGCAAAGGCCAACTTCCACAAGAAGAAGCTTAATAAAACTTGGGGCAATGGGAAGTGTTTTTGGGAGAACATCAAAAACCTTCTTGGGCAGGATGAGAAGAAGATCCGCCACTCACTCAACATCAACAACACCATGATTACTGACCCTTGGCACATTGCAGATCCTTTCAACACAGTGTTTACTTATCTGACTGGAGTGCTACCCTCTGACTACCTGCACCTTGCTGGGGAACAAACCAACTGCATACCTTAAGACGGCTCAATCCCTGTCTTCTGCTTCAAAAAGGTGTCAGTGAAAGAGGTTTACAAACACATAAAAAAAAAATACTAGGCAAGACCAGAATAGGGAGTGATGGAGTCGATATGAATCTTCTATCCCTAACACTGGATGTCATCATCATGCCAGTTACAAAACTATTTAACAAATCGCTGGCTCTTGCACAATTCTCTGGGATCTGGAAACAGGCTCGGGTGACGCCGGTGTACAAAAACAGTGATATGACATGCACCGCCAATTGTAGACCAATATCCATCCTCTCTCCCTTATTTAAAGCCCTGGAAAAGATTGTGGCTTCCCAACTCACAGATTACCTCAACAAATACAGCCTGTTATGTCCCAACCAACATGGCTTCAGACTGAATCATAGTACCTCCACTGCCTTGCTGGACTACACTGACTACTTGCACAAGGCACTAGATGAAGTAAAACTGGTGGGATCAGTATTCATAGACCTCACCAAAGCCTTCAACACTGTAAATCACCCTCTCCTACTGACTCAACTACAGAACATGGGGGTTGCAACCACTGCTGTCTGCTGTTTCAAGGACTACCTACCACACAGAAGCCAACGTGTAAAGATTGTGCACACAGTATCTAGCTCCAATGAGGTAACTTTATGGATCCCACAGGGTCAATATTAGGGCCCTTACTATTCAGTCTCTTCCTAAATAATCTTCCTGAAGCTTGTGACACTGAACTGATGCTTTATCTAGACGACACTGTACTTCTCACCAGCAGTTCATCAATAGTTGCCCTCCAGTCTGAGCTGCAGGCATCCTTCTACAAGCTGAAAAACTGGTTCTGTAACCATAAACTTCTATTAAACTACAAAATGACCAAAGTGATGATGATTACAGCCAGCCAACAGCACTAAAAGAAGCTCCCTCCTCTCACCATCTCCAATAAAGTCAGTGAGTTGCTAGAACAAGTTCACTCCTTCAAGTACCTGGGTGTCACCATTGATGACTCCCTCACCTTCACCAACACATTGACACAGTGGTAAAGGCAGTGAACACCAAGCTGGGTGCACTCTATAAGCATAAAAAGTATATCACTCCAGAGGCCCTCTGTCTCTTAGTCTCCAGCTCCATCCTTTCTACCATCGACAATGGATTGGTGTCTATGGTGCAGCCACAGACACCACTAAAAAAGATTCACACTGCCCTCAAAAAGGCATGTAGGATCACAATGGCTGCAGATCAAAATACCCACACCTGCTCCTTATATGAGGAGACAAATTGTCTGCCACTAAAGAACTGGATTATATTCCAAACGTGTCTCCTTGGAAAAAAGGCGCTAATGAGTAAACCCCCCATGTATTTCTAACATCCTAATACCAAGTGCTTCCAGCTATACCACCAGAGGCAGGATGAGGGGGGCCCTAGCAACACCTTTCCATCGAACTGTGCAAGGACAGCATGCTTTCAGCTATAGGGTCCCCCAATGGCTCAATGAAATACCAGTGCACAGTCTAAACTCCCAATGCATCTCACAATTCAAAAATGGCCTAAGGGCAACACCTTCTTTCTAGGACAGTTTGTGACTGCCACTAGGACTCTAACACCCATAATGCCCACTTACCCACACTCTCCTTTCCTGTTCTTTTAATCCCACCCTTCCCCCTTGCCCTATCCCTCTGTCTTCCTCTCCCCCCTGTGCCTTTTCCCCCACTGGATCAACCTTAAAACCAACCTAATACCACTACCTCCCAACCTCCTAGACAAAGCCATTTCTTTTGGCCGCCCACTCTCCCCTCCATGTCTCCCCTCCCCCTCACCTTGATTCTTCCTCAGACTCTCACACTGGGTGTCACTCCTCTTTTATCTCCTTCGCTACATGAAAACACTGTCCTTTATCCTAGTTGAATGCTCTTGATGCTGTACTATCACCATTGGTACTATGAATGCCATTGTAACCTTATTGTATACTAGTGACCTACTATTCTAGTATTGTACATAAACTGTTTGTTATTGTTGTCATTGTCACTGTTTGACATGGAACCTTTGTAAAAGAGCTCTGAGCTCAAAGGTATGATCCAAATCCCTAAATAAATAAAATAAATATTTAAGGAAAAGTCTGATTAATTCACCAAGTGGTGAAGCGATGTATCTCTTCAAGAAAGCTTTTGGATGGTGCTGTTTCGGTGTTGAATGCTGAAGATGCATCAGGAGGGAAGTCATCAGGATCAATGTCAGTAAGATTTGTCTGCAAGTCTTCACCCAGTGTCAAAGCCCAGTGAAGATGTTCTGGCAAGTAGCTGTAAACTGGTTTCACAATGTCAAAAACGTCACAGCAGCACAAGAAGTAGAAACCTTTTTTAGCACAACAGTTCATGTGAGAAGCCACTCAAGCTTGGAGAATTGGGTGGTAAACCAGCATAGAAGGAAGTTCAGTTCATTCACAGAAAATTTCATTTTCAAGATGTCCGATGCAGTGGATATTGATCAACTAGTCAAAGACAGATGTAGCGGGATCAAAACATGGTAAGGAGACAGTAAAGGTCACAAACATGTTGTCCTTAATCGAACAAGGTTTGCTCAGGTAACAGGGTGCTCTGTTAGGAAACCTGGAAACATAACCAATATTACACACTGTTGACATAGAAATGTTAAGAGAATTCTTTAAACACATAGAAATGTAACCTGTAGTTGAGCAATGTGGGCAATATCATTTACCCAATCTGAGATCATGAATAACATCTGGAATTTGGCCTGATTCCAAATCCCTGAAGAGAGCATTGACAGTTGAAATTACATAAGAATCATAAGAAGAACATAGAATTTCGCACCCAATATATTGCTTGTTCGCCTTGTGGTTATTCTGAAAAATGAGATAATTAAGTTTTTGTCTGGTATCATTAAACCCTGGAGCAATCTCCTTCATATCGTACACTGTATAATGTTCTTCCTCACTAAGAGAATTAACACCTTGCAAGATAGGGGACATAACATCATTGCCAAGTGTTTGCTGAAACTTAAGTGTCTGTGCCTTAATGGAAGCAATATCTGCTCTATTCCAAATAGACATTCCTGAGCCAAAAAGGCCAGTAACCATCCCAGCTACTCCAGTTATACCAGAGACAGAACCAGCTGCACCATTGACATCTGAGGATGTGTCCTGCTTGGTGCATTTTGGTCTGGGCATATTAATGGGCTGCTCTAAAGACACCAATATAGTCAGTGGTATGAGGTCCTCCAATAGGATCATTTGTGTGTGTTTGGTAAGCAGCTACAAGATCGGTAAGCATCATACTGTAAAACTTAGAAGTATTATTCTGCCGACATAAACCAAATTCAGCCATATTCCAATGTGATAGATAGAAAATAACTGGGACATGCAGAAATTGCACACTGTTTATCAGAGCTCCTGGGAGAGATGTGACAGTCAAACCACTAGGAGAGCTATCACCCATATGAGGGCAGGCAAGCAGTTCTTCCTGACTGGGTGGGAATACAGAGAGATAGAGAGAAGAAGATGCAGCATAGTTTTGGATACAAAAGTCAGTGGCCTCCAGTGAAGGGAGTCTCTCTGACAAAAGGCAGGATCAATGAGTGCAGTAAGATTGTACTGACCAGTGTGTCATGGAGAAGCCTGTCTGATAGAAAGAGAACCATTTTGAGATATGTCAGTATTAGGCCAGTTATGAAATGTACCTTTGGCCAGGTGAGCTACAGGGATTGTATAGCCCATTGCATCAGTTTGCAATTGGATGGAAAGTGAAAAGTTATCTGGGGCAACCACTATAGCATACAGAAAGGTGTCTTTGCCTTGAGTAACCTTAACATTTTTGTTTGGAATGTTAATCTGAACACCCATGGGAGTCGAATGTTCCATTTGACCAAGCAAGTGAGCCAGTCAGTCCTTGTAAGTCTGAGGGGGTTTGAGTGGGGGTGCCAAAATGGTTAGAGGCAGTAGTCCCACCAATAGGAGAAGAGGATGCAAGGTAGCCATCTTGCTGATATCTGAAAGAAATAGAAAAGGATTAGTTAGCTGTCAGTACTATTCCACCCTGTAAGGTTAGGAAAAGTAAGTTTTTAGTCACCTTTATATAGTTTGAGTTGCTTAGCATGGAACCACTTGTCAGTAATCTTTTTCTGCTGCTGTTCTCTGACCTGATACACAGCAGGACTGAACTTGTTGACATTGGGATAGGGACCTTCCCATTTACTGGCAAATGAGTGTGTGGGTTGTCTGTATTAGAGAAGCATTACTTGGTCTCCAACTTGCCAGTTGACTTCTGTGACATGTTTGTCAAAATGAGCTTTAGCTTGTTGTTGAGCCTTGCTCATCAGCTTATCATCAAACAGGTATGTCTTCATGATGCCATCATGAAGCTTTTCCACATACTTGTCTATAGATACTCTATCTGCAGTAGGGGTGTGAAGATCAATCAACAGGTGCTCACGTAGCCTCATAGCTCTACCAGTCATAACCGCATAGGGTGTGCACTGGGTAGTAGCTGCAGAGGTGCCCCTAATTTCCATTATTAACAGTGGCAAGAGGTAAACCCAATCTTTTGGATTGCCGTTAATGAATTTGCTTAACATCTGTTTTATGCATCTGTTAGCTCTTTCTACCTGACCTGATAATTGAGGATGGTAAGGAATGTGGAATGTCTGGTCAGTTCCAAGGAATTTGAGTGTCGGTTGGATCAGTTCAGCTATAAAGCTGACTCCCTGGTCTGAGTCTACCTTTAACGGTAAGCCCCACCTGGAGAATAATTGATCCACCAGGATCTTGGCAATGGTCATTGCCATGTTGTTCTTAGTGGGGAATGCTTCTACCCACTTGGAGAACAAATCTGTGACAACAAGTACAGTGGTGTGAAAAAGTATTTGCCCCCTTCCTGATTTTCTCTATTATTGCATATTTGTCACACTGGATGTTTTCAGGTCTTTAGACAAAATATAATGTTAGATAAAGGGAACCTGAGTGAACAAATAACACTTTTTTTTTTACTTATTTCATTTATTTAATGAAAAAAGTTAACCAACACCAACTGGCACTGTGTGAAAAAGTAATTGCCCCTATGTTAAATCAACCCAATTAAAAGGATAATTAGAGTCAGCTGATTGAACACAGCCAGGCTTGATTACAGCCAGCCCTGCTCAATATAAACCTCACTTATTTTGACCCTTACCATCAGAGTCACGCTACAACACAAAGATTCAACCAGCACATTATGCCATGATCAAAGGAAGTTCCTGAAAGATCAGAAAAAATGTGTTGCCCTCTATCAGTCTGGAAAGGGTTACAAGCTATTTCTAAGGCTCTGGGACTCCATCGAACCACAGTGAGAGCCATAATCTCCAAATGGAGAACGCTTGAACAGTAGTGAATCTTCCCAGGAGTGGGCGGCCTGCCAAAATTACTCCAACATACAGCGTGAAATCATCCAGGAAGTCTCAAAGGATCCTAAAACAACATCCAAAGAACTGCAGGCTTCTCACCTCAGCTAAGGTCAGTGTTCATGACTCCACAATCAGAAAGAGACTGGGCAAAATGGTCTTCATGTGAGAGTAGCAAGGGAAACCACTGCTAACCAAGAAGAACATAAATGCTCATCTCTCATTTGCCAAGAAGCACCTGGATGATCCACAAGCCTTTGGGAAAATGTTCTATGGACAGATGAGTCCAAAGTGGAACTTTTTGACGACATGGATCCCATAATGTCTCACGAAAGCAAACACAGCATTCCACAGTAAGAACACCATACCAACAGTCAAACATGGTGGTGGTAGTGTGATGGTGTGGGGATGCTTTGCTGCCTAAGGACCTGGATGACTTGCCAAAAAGGAACCATGAATTCTGCTCTGTACCAGAAAATTCTTAACGAGAATGTCCGGTCATCCTTCTGTCAGCTGAAGCTGAAGCGTAGTTGGGTCATGCAGCAAGGCAATGATCCAAAATACAAAAGCAAGTCCACATCAGAATGGCTAAAAAGAAGTAAAATTAAAGTTTTGGAGTGGCCTAGTCAAAGTCCAGACTTAAACTCAATAGAGATGCTGTGGCAGAACCTGAAACGAGCAGTTCATGCTCGAAAACCTACCAAATGTTACTGAATTAAAGCAGTTCTGCAAGGAAGAGTGAGTTAAAATTCCTCCACAGCGATGTGAAAGACTGATATTGAATTATAGGAAGTGTTTGGTTGCAGTCATTGCAGCTAAATGTGGTGTAACCAGTTATTAAGTGTAAGGGCAATTACTTTTCACACAGTGCCAGTTGGTGTTGGTTAACTTTTTTCATTAAATAGGTGAAATAAAAAAAAAAAACAAGTATTATTTGTTCACTCAGGTTCTCTTTATCTAATATTACATTTTCTCTAAAGACCTGAAAACATCCAGTGTGACAAATATGCAATAATAGAGAAAATCAGGAAGGGGGCAAATACTTTTTCACGCCACTGTACATACTTGTTGTTCTTATTAGAGATAGTAAGACGGTCAACAAAATTGATTTGTATTGCATTCCATTCCATGGTCCAGACTGCCTTTGCAGCAGTAGCTTGCCATTTTTGTTCCATGTAATAGGATTATTCTGAGCACACACTATGCAGTTGTCTACATAATGTTCCACATCTTAGGCCATGCCAGGCCACCAGATGACTATCTTGAGCCTCTGAAGGATATTTTCTGTCCCATGGTGTCCACCAGTGGGAGTGTCATGAACATATAAATGAATTCGATTCACAGAGATTGTGGTGCAACCCAAAATTTGTCACCTGTATCCTGTTTGTGATACCAGATGAGTTTCTGATCACCAGATAAATGTAAGTTGTCCGAGTGTCTTTTGTAGGGACTGCCAACAGGCAGTGGTTGTTCAGTTCCCTTGTCTAAGATTTTGAACACATCTCTGATCTCTGGATCTGCTTTTTGTGCAGTGGATAGATTCAGAGGGGGCTCTGGTACTGGTTTCTTGGTGGCAGCAATTATAGATTTCACAATTGCTGCTATGCACTGTGTGTGAGTCATTTCCCATGTCTCCTTCCCCAAGTGCCTGCTTTGGCAAGCGAATCCACTCATTCATTGAATTCATGGTAAGGGTCAGACTTGCAATGAGCCTTTACCTTGTGAGTGTACAACTTGTAGGTGAACATTTATGTCAAGGTGTGTATGTACACAAACAGTTCCCTATACTTGACAGGAGTATCATCAGATGAGGTAAAGTAGTTATTTTGCCAATATGGAAAGAACTCTGTTAGGGATGAGCATGCTCAATTGAAGTCACAAAAATGATAACATCCTTGTCACCATGTGGCATGATTTCCAGTGCACAGGTCACAGCAGCCAGTTCGGCATACTGTGAAGCAATAACAATGTACTTTATAGCAATGCACCTGAAATCACTTGCATAATACCTAATGAGCACTCCAAGCCCTGCTACCTGCTCTCCTGCCATATAAGATGCAGAACCATCTGTAAAGAGGTGGAACTTTTTTTGTCTTCCAAGACCTCAGGCGTGGCTGGCAGGAAGGGTTCTGGATCAGATAGATCAGGTTATTGGAGGTCACAGTTATGGTGCTTACCTGTGTACAGGAGGCCATGGGCCAAGATTGATGGCATTTTGGCAGGCAACACCTTGATGTTTTTATCCTGCAAAAGCAGAGAACAATGGGTGAGTCTGGTATTACATACTGATACATCTTTTACTTTGTCTGAAAGTAAAAAGTTAGTGGGAGTGTGACATGTGTGCAGAATGATGGGAGCATAGCCAATGATGTAGAGAAAGTGTTCGACAGCCTAGAAATTTGCCAGGATTGTCCTTTCATAGAGACTGTATTTCATCTCAACTGGGGATAGCATAAGAGATGCATAGGCAATGAGCCTATAGTACTCATTGTATTTTTGGGCCAGCACTGCAGACATAGTTGCATCAGAGGTGTCAGTTTCTAAATGGAAATGAACTCTTGGATTTGGGCTAGTATGTGCTGGGACTGAGGCCAAGGCCTGGGCCACAGCTTCAGTGTGTGTGGGGCCCCATGTCCATGGGACATTCTTTTTCAGCAGTTCATATGGGGAGCAGCCTTCAAGGCAAACTCAGGGATAAAATTCCTAGGGTAGTTTACCATTCCCAAAAAGCATCTCAGTGTTGCCACACTAGTGGGTAGTGGCAGATCTTGTAAGCCCTGGATCTTCTTGACAGCTCAGCTTTGGCCTAGGTCTGTGATGCACAGGCCAAGGAACACCACCTCCTTCTGAAACAGCTGTGCCTTAGAGGGGTTGCACTTGATGCCTGCTCTCCTGAGGAGAGTCATAGTTCATCCAAAAGGGTTAGGTGTTCTTCTTTGGTGGACGTTGCCAAGAGCAAATCATCCTCATACTGCAGGAGACTCAGGGGCATGGAAACCCCCTGGACAGCATCCTTCATGTGGAGATGGAAGATTGAAGGGATGCTGTGGAAGCCCTGGGGCAGGCAGGTCCAGGTGTACATGCATCCATTGAAGGTAAAAGCAAATTTGTATAGGCTTTTTTGTGCTAATGGGGGTGACCAAACCCATTAGAGATGTCAAGAGCTGAGAACCATTTTTGTCAGGTGTCAGCAACTTGAGCACATCAGAAGCTGATGCCACAGTTGGGGCACAGTGGGGGGTAACTTGGTTAAGTTTTCTGTAGGCTTTTGAAAGCCTCCAGCTCCATTTGGCTTTTTCACAGGCCAAAATGGGGGAATTTGCAGTGGAAACACAAGTTCTAATCACTTCTTGTTGTAGCAGTGACTGAATGGTTTCTCTCAATGAGGGTAAGGCTTCAAGAGGAAATGGGTACTGCTTTTGCCTCACAGGATTAGGTGCTAGGATTTAAATGGTGGTGTGCATCCTACCACAATCATGCTTCTTAGTAGCAAACACATCACTATGTTCCTGTAGTAGTGGTTGTAATTCAGGAAACAAGTCATGATTTTCAAACAGAGCTATGACGTCATACTGCTTGTTGTTGTGGGAGATGGCAGCCACCACATGGGAGTTTGGTATGGAGACAGCACGACATTGTCCCTTAATCTGTAGCAATAACCTGTTAGCTAGGTCCACCACACAGTCATGCTATGCAAGAAAACAAATTTCCAATATGCCGGGGTGATGACATAATACCACAAGATCAAATACAAAATTTATTTTGAGTTGGCCTACCTGCACTGGCAGAGACACAGATTGATAAGTTTGCAATTTGGTGCCATCTACACCCTGTGCACTTTTTTTCCAGCTGGTAGACCAGGCCGATATATCTGGGTTCTCATCATAGAGAACAGACATACTGCTCCTGTATCCAGAAGCATGTCCAGTTGGTGGCCCCTGACAGTGGCCCTTACATAAGGCCATCCATTTGTGTCAACAAGCAGGTCACTCACTATCTGGACTGGGACCTGTAATTGTTAATCGGTACTACTCCCAGCTTCTTCCTCATCCTCCTATCCCTGTGACTTAAGGCATCTGGAGAATCGTTGGGCCTCAATCAATCAATCAAAATCTTTATTTATTCAGGTGAACATCATTGAGTAGTGCTCATTTGCAAGATGAACCTGGTTAGATCAAGGTCATTTACATGAACATGGGACTAAGCAATAAATACAATGAAACATGAAGTAATATAAGTCATTAAAGATGTCAACACATAATATATATGAGGATAGGCATAATACATTGAAAATATTTCATATATTTACAAGTATATAAGATAAAGAAAGGGATATTGAATTAGGGTATGGAGAGTGTGTAGATGACAATTAAATACATAATTGTACTGAGAGATTTGTCAGGGGAGAAGGAAGTCAATGACAAAGGGTGTGGACAGGTAATGGGTGGTGGAGTTTTAGAAAAGGAGAGGAATAAAATAAGGAAGGGGAGGGAAGGGATAGGGAGGAAAGAAGGGTGAAATTAGGTAGTGCTGAGGGTGAGGAACATAGGAGTGGTGATGGACATAGCATAAATTATCATGGTGGGTACACTAGAACATTAAAGTAGGATTGCAGAATATATGGAGAGATTAATGGAGATAGAAGGAAGGCGACTAGTGGGAGGAATGTTACAGGATCGTATGCCATGGAAACAGGAAGAGACAGGCTTAGAGGTGATCGATAGGGAATAAGTTTGTACTAATGATGTTGAAAACAATTGCATTGTTCCTTGATAAGCCTTGAGTGCCTCCTCTCTGCACTTCACAGGGCATGAATACTGTACCTCTGACATCAGGGCCGAGATCTCAAACTGTTCAATGGATGGTTCCTGGATCACCAATTGGCCTGGCAAGTGCCCGATACCTTGAAAAGGTTGTGTCCTCAGCTGCACAGTTTTTCAGTAGCCGAAGACCAGAAAGGGTTGGTGCCTTTACTAGCTGGTGCCAGCACCACCACAGAATGTGTGGACACGGACTCTTTTACAGCATGAGCCTCCTCCAGCTGTTTGTGGAGGGTCTCATTTTCATCCTTTAGATCCCTATAGTCAGGC
This sequence comes from Neoceratodus forsteri, assembly GCA_016271365.2. NCBI lineage: Eukaryota > Metazoa > Chordata > Ceratodontiformes > Ceratodontidae > Neoceratodus > Neoceratodus forsteri. Next base: position 1,166,106,227 of record CM057458.1, read on the forward strand.
CCATTATGGTACTTGCCACTGGAATTTGATTTCCCATTCCTGTTGTAGTTATTATTGTTCTGGTTGTTCATGTATTTCTGGTTCCTCCCTCCCTTGTGTGACTGTCAGTCATCAGAAGGGGCTTCCTGTTTATCATTGTTGCCTTCCACCACATAGTGGGTTGGGGCAGAGCCTACCATGGTGATGTGGCCATGGTGGCCTGGGCTGTTGGAGTTTGGATGGCAGCAGCCTTGTTGGTGTTCTTGCCAGAAGCTAGGTTACAGAGGTAGACCTGGAAGGCCCACTCCATCTTGGTGAGGTTCTCCTCAAAGGTGTCATTCTGTGGGTATACGTTGAGTTCAACCTTCTCCCAAAGAGCAGGAGTCATGTTCTGGATGTATAAATCCTTGCACTCAGTCTGGTTATTGTTAGCGTTCTCACCCGCTAGGCCTTTGCTGGCCTTGTAGGTGAGCCACAACCATTGATGGCAAGCCTCTGTGCTTTTCATCACATTCTGCTTGACCTTGTAGGTCAAACGGGCTCCAACAATATCTGGGGTATTTGCAGCAAGGAGTGCCTGTGTGATATTGTTGTAGTTGAGCATCTTGAAATTGTGGACAGCCTTTGAGAGTTTGGTCCAGAGGTTAGGCTTGATGGTTTGATGGAATTGGACCTGGTACTTGGTGGAGAGAAAGCTCCTTGCAGAGGGAGCGTACCTTCTCTAGATGACAACTGAGGTAGTCGGTTGGGCCCATCTATCTGATGCCTTGAGAATTTGTTGAACAGAATCAGTGACCTGTAGGGGATTAGAAGTGGGTGAGCAGGGAGCGGAGTTGAGTTCCCCACGACCCAAAGCACTATGAAGGGCAGCTTCCCCAGCCACATCAATGACTGCCTTCTTTTGGGTTACAGCATTTTTTAACATGTGTCCGATCTGCTTGTTCATAGAGGTGCTTCCCTCAGGGGCGAATAGTCTAGTCAAGACGTCCTGTACAATGCCTCAAACTTCTGTACCTTCTTCCTGGGAAAGGGGAGCCAGTGGAATTGGGCTCCTACTTGGAGGTGGTCAGCATCTCATATCATGGGGTCGGTATGTTTATTTTGATGTGGCAGTGTAGAAGACATATTAACATGATATGGTGGTGGGCTGTAATGGTCACCATCTTGGGAATGGCTGGTAAAGGCCACCACCCTATGGGTTGGGGTCTTAGATATGATGAGGCACCCTAAATCCTCATAATAAGAGTCATCATTACCACCTGAAGAGGTAATGTCAGTGGGTGTGTACTGAAAACCATTCATGGTTTTTACATGGCCAGCGAGAATATCTCAATGATGGCACATTTTCACCATTCTGTCTCTACATTTCTTGTGACCAACTTAAGCAGTGCCCTGCTAAATACGCTTATCAACCTCATACTGCAATACTTTGTATGTAGACCCCGATTAGATGGTTTCCCCTTAGCTCTTTGTCTAGTTCATGCATTAATCTCACATTCTCTTCTTTCAAGTCAACATTATCCTCTCTCAAACTTTCATTCGTATCACTCAAAATGTCATTCAAATAAGATAGCTGTTTCTTATCACATTTTAACCTTTCATTGTCATTTCTTAACATGCACAATTCAATCTCAGAGTATTGAGCAGTGCAATGCAACAGTCTGTTGTTATGTTCACAGAGTGAGTGTGTCTCCTCATGAGTTTCTGTTCTTTTTTCAGTAACTCCGATGCCTGAAAGTCCATCTCTTTTTTTAGAGAAGTGTGTTGCAGCTCAAGAGAGGCACATCATGCTAATAATCTTTCAATGGCTGTATGTAAAGCTGCGACCAAGAGACCTTTGGTGTGATATTTCTTGGCTTTTTGCTTCCACTCTAGATATTGATCAGAGGTTATAAGCAGAGAGTCTTCTGATGACTTCAAGTCCAGTGCAAAATCAGTCTAACTTCCATGGGAGGTAAGATAGGATGAGACGTTGAGTCTCAATTCTGTGCACAGTTCAGTTATAACAAACAAAGTGGTAAATAGACAAACAAGGAAAGCAGTCGAAAGACTGGAATAAAATGCTTGGCGCTGTCACCCAATGGCTTTCTGGTCCCCGTGGATAAATGTTAGTGACAAGGTGGTATGCTGCTACTCACAAAAGGAGCATATCAATAGTTCGGTATGGGTCTGCCACACTCGAATCTGAGATGGAACAAGTCCGTAAAGGAATGACAGTAATTTCAAGTAGGTCCAAGTGGACAGAAATGCACCACATTACTTGATATTCAGTTCAAAGAACTCAAATGGAATTCTCAAGTTGTACATTCCAACCTGCACATGGTTGCCAAATGTAACTTGGTAATAAAATTATCTTTCTTAGGTTCTTGTTGAAACTGCACAAAAGTGAAGAAACTACAGACAAGTGGTGTCAGGCATATTTGTGATTTGTTTCTGGTATATAAAGCAGGCTTACAACCAAATCATAGTGATAAACACTGGTGAGATCACCTCCAATCGTTCTTACCTATAGGCAGCAGCAAGTTTCTTCTTCTCAGAGAAAAAGGTGCAATGCAGAAGGGTCTTATATCCCTGATAATTACCATAACAACTACTAAAAAGATATATAAAAGTCTCATCATTTGATAATACAAATAACCTGACTTCTCACTAGCCTGGGAAAGCATGCTGAGCAAGCAGAGAGACAAGATAACTAAACAAAGGACCTGTATTCATGAAGGCCATTTGTGGTTACACACATAATTGCATAAGTAATTATTGTTCTGTACTAGAACTAATGATGACAGTATTGTCCAACTAATGATTATACAGTGCTATAAACAGAGGTGGGTGCTAGTCCATGGATAACACCTTATAATGGACAAAACATGCTTTCACAATTGTGTCCATTGTAAGAAGGTTCCACTGTAATGTGAGCCTGTTAGTCATGACTCATGCATCACAAGAAAAGTAGCATAATGTGATGTTCTCATTTGCATATGATCTGAATGCAACAGATCACAGTATAGCAATAATCTTAACAGTCACAAACAACAATAAGCAAAAAACAATATTGTGACAGTAGCATATTACTGACCATTACAAATAATCTCCCAGGACACAAATAAGTGCTGCATGTGCTGCTGCTGGTCCCTAATTCTCTTATGTACTTCATTATGATGAAAAGTGTTGCACATCTCCATGCAATGTACTTTCATTAATTTCAGAAAACCCACTCCGTGGGGCCACAGCAGTTCAGTCCTGTCCACCTGTAATGCACCACCATGGTGCCTCTATTTCCTTCCCCCCACAAGGATCCCTGGCTCCCTTTCACTCAGTCACTTCAGTCATACTCATCATCACATCACCCCTGCTGTCAAAATCAGCCTCCTTTCAGGAGGGTCATGTTCTGTATCTGAACCACCAGTACTGTAAATTTTTAAAGACTGATTGTAAAAGGAAACTGAATGTGAATCAAACAACAACAGTCAGGCAATATGTTCACTGAATGTTTGTTAACTTTCACACCTAGTAAACAGATCCATGACAAGAAAGTCTTTTGTCAATAGGAAGATATTTATATAAGCTCATTGCCTCCTAGCACATGCCTGTAGTTGGCAGATCAAAGTGCTCCAGTGTGTCCTAGTATGAATACAGATGTCAGCTATAGACTACCCATGTGCCCTTGCTACATTTGGAGACATCAGTAATACATTTTAATTTTACTTGCCAGCCATTCAAGATATGGCTTATACATCCTCTCTGGTTGATACCCCATATTTTAAGCATCTTGTGATTGTCTGGCAATTTTAGGGGTCCCACTGAAAAATCCATAAAAAAAATCCCCATTTTAGTGTCAGTGTCCTCACTTTGCTTCTGCATGCAGGGAGAGCAGGAGTTGAGCTGTTGAGCAGTGCAATTTGTGTTTTGTCATATTCAAAGTCTGCCCGATATTGCCCCGTATTGCTCCTCTTACTTCAGGTATTTATTGTTTCTTTATGTGGGTAGTGAGCAGGATTCTTGCTTTTGTGTAAAGGTGAGAGCCACGTCACTACAAAGTCTAAAAACTGGAAGTACAGCTTCTCAGTCAACGTGGCTCTCACACTCTGCTGCTTGTTTTGTTTTAGGCCTGTTTCTTTAGTTGTTGTTTTTTTTTAGAAAGAATGCTGTATTTGTGATCTGGGCAGAGTGGGGAGCAATCGTGGAGCCGGTGTCTTTGTGGGCTGTGCTGGGGGATTGTTGGCATGCCTAGAACACCGATAACAAACTCAGCAGCAGGTGAGTGCAGGTAACGGTATTGGATTTGTGTGGGAGGTTTTTAAACTAGGCTCCTCATTTTGTTTTTCTTTTCTGACCATTTCCTTAATTAAAAAATAAACAAAAAAACAACAACTCTAATCTGGGCAGAGCAGGGACCGGTCATGGAGCCAGTGTCTTTGTGGGCTTTCCTAGGAGACAGTCTGCACATCAAGAATAAAATCTGCATCAGGTAACAGTACTGCATTTGTGGGGCATTGAACTTGCAGCAGTTTGTAACTTATGCCTATGTGTGTCCTTACCATTACACAGTATTCTGCCCTGCAAACTCAAGTGTTTGTTTGCATGTTTTTTTATTCCATATATGTTTTGAACTAAATGTGGAGGGGTGGCAAGATGAGGATGGGGACCAGGGACAATCTGTGATGATGTGTTGTGTTAGAGAGCTATGAGAATGCTTATTTATGAAGGAGTCTGGGGTGGGGTGGGCATGGGCGGGTCTACTGGACACCAGGGCATGCTTTTGTGAGATGGCACTGGGTCTTGGAGGGTAGGGATTGGCCAACAGGCACCAGTGGATGCTGTTTATGGCATGGTACTGGGTGTTGTAGGGTAGTTTGGAGCCCCCAGACACAAGAAAATGTCATTTTGGGGGTTTGTGCTAAGTCTTGGAGGGTGGGGGGAGCCCTCACCCACCAGGAAATGCTTTTCAGTGATGGTGTTGGGTCTCAGAGGGTGGGGTTGATTGCCCCTGGTCACAAGGGAATGCTGTTTTTGGGATGGTGTTTTATCTCGGAGCATTGGGTGAGTCCCCAGACACCCATGGGATGCTGTTTGTGTGATGGTGTTGCATCTTGTAGAGTAAGGGGATTGGGGAACAACTGGACACAGGGGAATAAATTTTTTGAGATGGTGTTGAGTGTTTGACAGTGTTGGTACCAGGTCTCAGAGGGTTGTGGGGAGCCCCCAGACAACAGTGAATGCTGATTGTGGGATAGTGCCTTGCAACACTCAACATCATGAATTCCATGGGGTCCAGTGTTTCCCCCATACCCCCAGGGGTTTGGTGCTGGCTGTTCAACTATGGAATGGTGCTGGTGGATTTCATGTTGGGGTGGGAGAACCCTGACACCCTGGAATCCATTTTGTGGGATGGTGCCATGTGTTTGATGGAGGGGCATTTCCCTGATAACAGGGAATCCATTGTGTGTGATGGTGAAGGGTCTCAGAGGGTAAAGGAGCCCCAGACAACAGGGAATGCAGTTTTTGGGATGATGCCCAGAGTTCCAACATCCAGCACCATCCAAAAAACAGTGGTACCTGCTTTCCCTGTGCCCCCCCCACCTTCAGAGACCTAGCACCATTACACAAAATGGACTTCATGCTGTCAGGGGCCTCCACCCTACTGTCAAACACTTGGCATTATCTCATAAAATGAACCCTGGTGTCCAGTGGTTTTCATCCCTACCCTCAGGTGTTTGGTGCTGGTTGTTCTAGGGTGGGATTGTGCTGTGTCTCATATAAGTGAATGCTGTTTGAGTCTGATGTGGGGAAGGAGTGTACAAAAGACAAGGGGGAGGATTCATGAAGCTTTTGAAAGACCTGCAGCTGCAGGTAAACTGCTGCGCAAGTGGGTTGCAACCTGCACAGCCACAGGTTACCCGCAGTGGCAGGTATTCACTAGGGCTGTGCAAATACATTATTTCAAATATTCAGCCGAATATTCATATTTGCCCACCAAATATTCAGTATTCAGTTGCCGAATATTATATTCAGCACAGACCTAACTCTTGAGGAAAAAAAGAAAAAAAAACAGCCCCCACCTTCTTCAGCAGCCCCATCTCCCAAAAAAAAAAACATTCAGCCATGAAAGCTCCTTCTGCCCAACACTCTAGCAGCACCTCCCACCAGCACAGGTGGCAATTTGTTATAAAAAAATAAAAGAAATCCCCAATGGGTGACTGGCAGATCTCACCCGCCTCCCCGTCCAGCCACCCTCTTGTCTGTGGAACGTAATGCTTAGTATACTCTCTCCCAACCCCACCACCCTGGAAGAACTCCATTACTTCCCTTCTCCCCTCCCCAGCACAGGGAATTTTTATAAAAAATAAATAAAATCTCAGATGGGCAACTGGCACAACCCACCTGCCTCCATGGCCAGCCGCCCTCTTGTTTGGTGAATCTCATGAAATTGCCTATAATATACTCTTCCCACCCTGGCAGCACCCTACTCCCCCCAGCACCTAATTATCCTTCTGTAAAGAACGTGATTGTGGTACTGGTGCAACCCTCTCTCCTCCACTGCAGAGCATCTTGTAATGAATGAAAAAGTGATACAGACTTGCTGCATAGTAAAACCAGCAGATCACATGATTTGCTGGTTTTGCTATGCAAGCCCATACCATAGCGCTTTTTCATTCATTACAAGACGCTCAGCCATGGAGGAGAGAGGGTTACACCGGCAGATGCTACAATCGCATTCTTTACAGAAGGATAATTGGGTGCTGAAGGGGAGGAGGGTGAGAGTAGTGTGCTGACCGGGTGGGGAGAGTATGTTATAGGCATGAAATTCACCAAACAAGAGGGCTGCTGGCTGTGGAGGTGGGTGGGTTGTGCCAGTCTCCCATCAGAGATTTTATTTATTTTTTTATAACAAATTGCCAGTGCTGGGGGGGAAGAGGGGGGTAGGGTGCTGCCAGGGTTATTAAGTAAAGCATTACCTTTTCAGTCAAGAGGGCAACTGACTGTGGATATGAGTGAGTTCTGCCAGTTGCCCATCTGGATTTGTTTTATTATAACAAATTGCCGCCAGTGTAGGGGGGGTTGCTATTAGAGGGTGGGCGGACAGGGGTTACACGGCATCTTATTTTTTTCTTTTGGAGGAGGCTACAGAGGAGGTTAGGACTGTTTTTTAAGGGCTGTGCAAGCAGGGGCTGCCCTGAATATGAATACCTCCCAAATAGTCCTATATTTGGAAAGGGCTTTAGAATATTTGGAAGCCCTGATATTCGTGGTATTCGGAAAGTAATATTTGGCCCCTACACAGCCCTAGTATTCACAAAGTTGGAGCAGATTATTACCAGCTCCATGGGTTACAGCAGCTTGTGGGTATTGTCACCAGGGTGATGACCGCAGCCACAGGAATGGGCTACGGCAGGTAGAAGCAGCTGTAACACCCTCTGCAACTGCTGCAGCTGTGAATCATGACTGCCGCAGGTGTGGGTGATTACAGTCCACATCAGTAGTTGTGGAGTGGGACTTAGAAAGTCAACTCTTCATGAATCCTGCCCAATACCTTTTGGTGATGGTGCTGTTTTTTGGTGGTAGGAGGGAATGTACAAAAAAATGCCTTTTTTTGATTGTGCTGTGTCCCAGAAGGTGGGGTTGGGACCACTGGACACCTAGGAATTGCTTTTTCTGTTATGGTGCCCAGTATTGGAGATTGGGGAGAACCACTGAACACTAGGGAATCTATTTTGTTGGATGGTGCTAGGTGTTTCACGTTCAGGTGGGAGAACCTTGACATACTTTAGGAGTTATTTCTCATTTGTTTATGGTATGATGTGTATGGCTGATATTTTGTCCATCAAGACTCACCTATGCAACTTGAATAATATGCACTTTTTTGGTATTTCAACCAGTATAAAACAAAAACTGAATTGATTACAATTGATTGCATAGTATAGCACCATTGCAAAGATAATTTTGTGCTGAACAACTTTGCTGCTTATGCTTTGTGTGTATCATGTATACTTTAAGAGTTATACACATTTGTCCCTCAAACCTCACCAAAGTACCTTGACTAAAATGGGGGAAAATGATGTTTTGTGCTACAAAAACATTTTTTTTTGTTTTACAAATGTACTATTATAGCTACTTCTAATGTATGGATGCTTAATTTGATGTTGATATGTTACATGTTTCTTAACAAAAAAGGGCTTACATTGTAATTTTTAGTAAAAAAAAAAAGTATTTTGGCTGTTTTGACCAGCATAGAAAAAACACTAAATTGCTTATTATTATTTGCATACCACTGTTGGAAAGGTAATTTCGTGCTGAACAGCTTTGCCCCTCATACTTGTGTGTAGCACTTAAAGGTCCTGCGTTATAAGCATTTGTTTGTGGCATGCTGATTATGGTATGATTTTCCTTAGAAAGGCCCAGGATTCAGTGTTAACAGTAAACAGGAGACAACTCTCAGAGAGCTCCTGTGGAGTGAATGAATTAAGAAAAAAACAAATTATACAACCACAAAGAACTATAAACAGGACAAACAGGAAAACAAAACTAATTACATATCAATGACAAACAAATCAGCACTATTTACAATTATTAGCAATAAATGCTCCTGAACAGCACACCAGCTGCTGGCTTCTGCTGTGGTCTTTTACTGGCAGAGAGTTTTTTTAAGCAGCCACAAAATGTAGTCCTGGTTAGCCTCAAGTCTTGCTTGGCTAGCCTGCAGTGACACCACCTATTTTGGTAATTTTTTTTACATGTGTGAGGATGGCTCAGCTCTCCTCATGCTGCGTGGGTGCTGACGGTGGTGGGGTGTATTCCTCAGCAGCTGGTGCTGCAGGTAGCACTGGCCCTGTCACTGTCTCTTTCTCAGAGGCCTGTTATTGCTTCTCCCTCACCGCCAGCCTCTCCAGCTCCCTCTCTATCTTCAGCACATGGTTCTTTGACCATGTGCTGGTGGTCTTCTGCTTTGCCTCCTAGTTGTCCTGTGGGCCTGGCACTGGTGGTGGCAGTGTGTCAGTGGTGTCTGTAGCATAAAAGAAAATATGCAGTTTGAACAAAATGAACTGTGCAAGGAGTTGAGCTGCTGAGCAGTGCAATTTTTGTTTTGCCATATTCACAGTCCACCCTATATTGCCCCCTATTGCTCCTCTTACTTCAGGTATTTATTGTTTCTTTATGTGGGTAGAGAGCAAGATTCTTGTTTTTATGTATTTGTGAGAGCTGCATCACTAAGAAGTCTAAAAACCGGAAGTTCAGCTTTTCGGTCAACTTAGCTCTCAAACTCTGCTGCTCATTTTGTTTATTTTTGGCCTGTTTATTTAGTTTGTTTTTTAGAAAGAATGCTGTATTTGTGATCTAGGCAGAGCGAGGAGTGATCATGGAGCCGGCATCTTGTAGTCTATCCTGCGGGATTGTCAGCACGCCTAGAACATTAATAACAAACTCAGCAGCAGTCAAGTGCAGGTAATGGTATTGGATTTGGGGGGGTCTCAAACTAGGCTGTATATTTTGGTTTTCTGCCCATTTCTTTACTTTCCAAAAAAAACTAAACTCTATATTAGTGATCTGGGCAGAGTGGGGAGTAATCATGGAACCAGCGTCTTTGTGGGCTATCTTCAGAGAGAGTCATCACTCCTAGAACACAGAGAACAAACTCAGAAGCAACTGAGTGCAGGTAATGGTATTGGATTTGTGGGGGAGGTTTTTAAACCAGACTGCTCATTTTCTTTTTCTTTTCTGACCATTTCTTTACTTAAAAAAACAACAACTCTGAACTGGGCAGAGCAGGGAGCAATCGTGGTGGCGGCATCTTTGTGGGCTGCTCTAGGAGAGAGTCTGCACACCAAGAAAAAATCTGCATCAGGTAACAGTACTGCATTTGTGGGCCATTCAACTTGCAACAGTTTGTAACTGATGCCCATGTGTGTCCTTCCCTTTACACAGCATTCTGCCCTGCAAGCTCAAGTGTTTGTTGGCATGTTTTTATTTCAAATATGATCTGAACTAAATGTGGAGTGGTGACAAGATGAGGAAGGGGACCAGGGACCATCTGTGATGATGTGTTGTGTAAGAGGGCTGTATGAATACTTTTTTTTTGTGAAGGGGTCTGGGGTGGGGAGGGCATGTATGGGGCCTACTGGACACCAGGGCATGTTTTTGTGAGATGGCGTTGGGTCTTGAAGGGTAGGGGTTTGGCCAATGGGAACCAGTGGATGCAGTTTCTGGCTTGGTACCAGGTGTTATAGGGTGGTTGGGAGCCCCCGGACACAAGGAAATGCTGTTTATGTGTTTGTGCTGAGCCTTGGAGTGTGGGAGGAGCCCTCACCTACCAAGGAATGCTTTTCAGTTGGTGCCAGGTCTCAGAGGGTGGTGGGAAACCCCCTGAAGACAGTGAATGGTGTTTGTGGGATGGTGCCTTGAAACACTTGACATCATGAATTCCCTAGTGTCCAGTGTTTTATCCCCCTATCCCCAGGTGTTTGGTGCTGGTTCTTCGAGGGTGGAATGTTGCTGGTGGATTTCATGGGAAGACTCAAACTTGGTGGCCAGGTGGCCATCCCACAGTCTCATGGCCTGTCACTCTAACCACCACCCCTTGGAGCCAGTTGGTTCACCCCACACACAATGTGATTGTTAGAGGGCTAGGCCTAAGTGAAACAATTTCCATCTATAGTGCTGTAATGTTCACGCTATAATTCTCCTGACTCTTTCATTTATGTTGTTTTTATGGTGCAGTTTTTTCTGCTCTGTATTTGACACACACACATTTGACATGCTACCTAACTATTGACCACCAAATTGCACCAGAGTACATGTAAAGTCAATAGCTTGTGGGAGCCAGATCCACCAGATATTCCCACCATCTATCTTCTGATGAGATTCTCCATTCTTGTGTGTACAATTCTTTGAAGGGGGGTTATTCCACTGGGTGTATGCAATTGTACTAAACAAATTTCATTTTGTACCATGCTGTACCAAGGGACAGCCACAAAAATATGATACTGTACCATTAGTGGCTATCCTTCTATTTTTTGAACCATTTAAGTAAACAAATACAACAACACTACCTCACAGCTGGAATTGAAAAAAAATTTATTTTTTATAATTAAATCAATAGCACATGGAATGGTGGAAATGCTTACTTGCAGCATAATGTTGTATTCTAGTTTAGATTCCCCTTGTGTACTGTGGTATAAGATGCCCCCTTCACATTGTCAGATTGCTTTAGCATTTTTTAGATTCAAAGTCATTAAAGGAAAGTTCCTTTAATATAGCAGTCTCCAAAGTTCCATCAATATTCTCTGTTGTATCGAACTTCTATTGTTTTATACAGCCAGGGAGCATTCTTCTTGCATGCTAGTTCACCATAATCATGAAAAAAGGGATGCTAAACTGTGTGTTCCTAGTATTCAGTTGCAACTTATGTAAGAGCAAATTGGGAGTAGAAAGCCTCCCTCTTATGCACCACACACTGCAGCTAATAACTAAACTCTGAATTCATCACTGGGGGGGGGCAGCATGTAAGTCAAGATGCAAATGAGCATTGCAAGATATTGATTTATGCAAACAGAGTTTTGCATACTAACACATGCAGCGTAACATCTGTGGACTTCTGTACATGGCTCAGTGCAGTCTCATAACATTATTTCATGGAAAAGAACAGTGGATACAGGCAGGCATTACTGCCTTAGTCATGTAAAACCTAACTTAACCATGTATTTTGGCTGACCTGCTTTTATACCAAAGAGGCACTGTGTGATCATCAGGCTCTCCTAGCTCTGCTAGTTGGCCAGAAACCATCTGTCAAAGCCCAGATCAAATATTGTTCTTTGTATCCAGACCTGGTAACCTGTTGTTCATGTCCCATCCTCCAGTCCTTCATTAATCTCTGTCACAAGCCAGATCCCCTTCTGCTCACACTTTTGTAACACCACAAACCATTAGGTTGCCACAGTTCCACAGGCAACAAGTAACACAGAAGTTGCAACCAGGATTATTAGGTTTGCCATGCTTTGGGCTACACTAAATGCATTCTTATCACCCAACTACCACCACCACTATCACCACCACCACACATGCAACAATACGCTCTAAAGCCTTGGTGGGGAGAATAGAGAGGGTGATAGTTTGATGGCAGTGATCTGTCTCCACTTTTATGGACTAGCGTGACAATTGTACTTTCCAGTATTGTGGGAATTTCTCATATGTGATTGAGAGATTGAGAAGTGTGGTGAGGCAATTTATGGACCGTGTCACGGGTGAGGTTAAGGAGTTGAGGTCAATAGTGTCGCTACTGAATCTGGATTTGCCAAGTATCTTTCGACGTTTTTCTTGGCATCCTTCATGGTGACTTTCTTGAAGGAAAAACGGGGGGGCTGTTTGAGGGGGGTGAACCATAGTAATTGTGCTGACTGTCAGGCACATTAAGAAAGTCTGGAGGGAGAGTAAACCACTGAGTTCCATGAAAGCATTATTGAGGATGTCTGCTATTTGTTTGAGTCCTGTAAAAGTATACCATTCACCTTTAACATATTTTGGGGTGGTTTCAAATGCTTCTAGGTAATGTCCTTAATGTTTTCCCAAAGGTGCCTCCCATTTCCCCAGGAGTTCGAGAGCTCATGCTTGAAACATTTTATCTTAGCATGGCGAATTTCATGGTACAAGAGTTTCTTACAGCTTTGTAGCATTGCAAGTCTACATGCTTCCCAGAAACAAAAGCACGGTGCCAGAGGTTGCCCGTATCACTCATCATTTTTAATAAGGATGTGGTGATCCAGGGGTTCATTACACCATTTGACTTACATTTCCAAAAAGGGATGAATATATCACATGCCTTGTTGAATTGGTTAATTAAATAGTTGAGGGCAGCATCTACACTATGGCTGTGTTCATTGGGGACCAGTCTCATTGTGCAAGGTAGTGCTGGAAGTGTTTGAGTTTCCCTCTTTTTAGTACATGTTTGAGATATAACTTTAGCTGGTGCCTTAGAGGGATTGTTAGACCAATTGCAGGTGACTGGGGAGTGATCACTCAATGAGTCAGCTACAACTTCCATATGGGTTATTCTTTAGGGTGTATGGTAAGGATAAGGTATAGAAGCAAGCTGCCACCAGTTCAGTAGTTGATCCTAACTGGTGTAGTAATAAGTTGGGAAATATTGACCACTGCAATAGCATCTTTAAAGGGATCTGCTTCAGGGGCTAGCCAATAAATGATAAAATCCCCTAGCACCGCCACTTCAGCACTAAGATGCAGGTCAGCTAAGTCATCAAGGACCAATTTAAAACCTGTGGATTGTTCATAAGGTGGGATTTACATGGACAATACAGTGATTCATTTGTCATGCTGGCGAGAATCACCTTAACAGATAGTACTTGGGAACTGTTCACAGGGGCTAGTTGGCTAGTTATGGAAGGGTCTGCCCATTTAGCATATCCGTTATGTAAAGAGCACAACCCCCCCCAACATTTTAACAGACCTGTCTTACCTACATAAGGTATATCCAGTTAGTGAAACAGAGACATCAGCACCTTGGGGGAGAGCCATGATTCATTAATGGCGAGCGCATCTGGATTGTGTTGTGTAACCCTGACTGTTAGGTCATCAAATCTGGGTAGGAGGCTTCTGATATTCATGGAGACAGGTTTTAGGGAGCTGTTGTTCCTAGTCTTATTAAGAGCTGGTTCAGGAGGACTAGGGTTGGGTGGACATTTCCTGATAGGAGGAGAAGCAGGACAATCTTATGCATGTGAAGCTTGGGGTTCCTATGCGGTGTACGTGGTCTTGAGCCAGAGGTTGTTTGTTTTTGGCATAGAGTTAAAATATGGGGAGGAGAGACACTGAAAAAAATGGCAAGACAGTGTGGAGTGGTAGCTGGTGGTATATGCCAGCAGTGGTGTGGGCCTAGTGGTGTTGCTAAGTAAGGAGATTGTGGATTCAGTGCTCTGCAGTACAACCGTATACCTTGTAATTAGGATATAGGTTTTAGGGTCGGAGATGCTATTGCAGGAGGGGGACACAAGGTGGAGGAAAAAGGCAAATGTGGCCATGTAGCTAAGGGGCCCCATGATGGTGACAACACAGCGTGTGCCTTAGGCAGAGAGAGAGAGAGAGAGAGAGAGAGATTATGTTGCACTGGGGGGTACAATAATACAGGTGGCTTGTATGGACTGAAGGTATGGGGTAGAAGGGTTACTTGAAAAAAGAGGGTATGTTGGGGGGGAGTAAGGGGTATACTTGATGGCAAGGTAGTGAGGTGGCCAGTAGGTTAAGTGAATCAAATGGATACACTAAAGTGTAACTAACATAATGAAGCAGTGGTAGAGTCACCGCCTCAAGAGTAAAGGTTGTGGGTCTGACACTTAATAGGGTGAGTTTCAAAAAATGTGAGAGAAGAACTCTAGGAGGAAACCCATGGGGAGACAGCTTGAAACCATGCAGCAGTGGTGTTGGACTGAGCTAGTGTGAGGAAGATGGGGCTCGCTCTCTAGTGACTCCTAGTGGACACAGGGAATAAAGTGATGCAGGGAAAGTAGGGAGACAGAATCTGGCTGATAAGGTCATTTGATAGGTCACATGATATCTGAGACCTTTAAATCAGGAGCTGGACCAGGGGGTTGAGGGAGGGTGAGGTAGTAGGCGTGCAGAGCTGATGGACTAGCACAGGTAAATAAGATCTCTACCTGTGGAGTGACTGGCAGGCTCTCTTGACCTCTTTCTGTGGTCCATGTTCCATCTGGGAGCTGCTGACCTTGCAGACAATACAGATAGAAGAGACAGGGAGTATCAGTGGCTAGGCATGTTGAAGTTAAAACAAAATGCTCTATAGATGGGGCGGGATGCAGAGGGTCAGAAAAGGGTGGGTGGCATGGGGTCTACTGCACATACGTATGACAGCAGGAAAATGGTGGAGACCACGTTTTGAAGGAAAGGAGTCAGAGGATGAGGCAAACAAGAGATACAGTTGCAGAGGTACAATACAAGCAATGTCTCAGTGCAGTCACAACAGGTATGGTCTAAAACCACAGTTATATAGCCACAGTAACTCTTCTTAGAGCACTATGCAGAAACACCACTCTAATCAGTTGGTACACAGTTCACAAAGCAGATAAAAATTAATCAGTTGCATTTAGCTGATGGATATTCTGTACAGCATTTTAGACACATAGAAACATAGAAGTTGATGGCAGATAAGGACCGCAAGTCCCATCCAGTCTGCTCATTTCTTTTTCTGCCTTAAGAATGTGCCATCGGCCTTTGCCCTGTCAATGGCCTATCTGTTCATACTCACCTGTATTGCTCCCTTATGCCTATCCCATGCCTCTTTGAAACCCTACACTGTATTCATATCCACCATTTTCTGAGGTAGGCCGTTTCATGCATCCACCACCCTTTCTGCGAAAAAGAACTTCCTCACATTTCCGCTTAATCAGCCTTCCTCTAATCTCATGCTGTGTCATCTTGTCCTGCTATTTTTCTTATATTGAATCATGTTAGACTCTTTCACCTTGTTAATTCTCTTAAGGTGTTTGAATGTTTGGATCGTATCACTTCTGTCCCTCCTTTGCTCTAGGGTAAACATAGTGAGCTCTGTTAATCTGTCCTCATATGTTTCTGATGCAGTCCCTGCACCATTTTTGTTGCCCTTCCCTGGACTGCCTCAGCTTGGTTAATGTCCTTGGGAAGGTGTGATCTCCAGTACTGCATGCAGTACTCCAGATGGTTCCTAACCAATGTCTTGTAAAGAGGGATTATTACCTCCCTCTTATGACTTGTGGTACCCTTGCTAATACCCCCTAACATTCCCCTAGCCTTACCTATCCTTTAGTGGTCTGCTTAGATGAGTTCAGGTCATTCGTGATGATGATGCCCAAGTCTTTCTTCCCTTGAGACTGCCAGCAACTCCCCTCACAGCATAAAGGTGGCTTCACAGTTTCTCTTCCCTAAGTGCATGATCTTGCACTTCTTTGCGTTAAACCTCAGTTGCCACTCTTCCAACCATTTTGCTAGTTTATCCAGATCTCTTCTCATTCTACCCACCCCATCTGGATCATCTACTCTGTTGCAGAACTTGGTATCATCTGCAAACAGACAAACCTTACCCTACAGTCCATCTGCAATGTCACTGATGAAGATGTTGAAGAGGACTGGCCCCAGGACTGACCCCTGAGGCACCCCACTAGTGACTTGCATCTCTTCTGACTGTGTACCATTTACCATCACTCTATTTTCTGCCCGTCAACCAGTTTGCCACCAAGCTGACCAACTTCTGACCTACCCCAAGCCTACCCAGCTTATTAATAAATCTTCTATGTGGAACAGTATCGAAAGCTTTGCTGAAGTCAAGGTAGGTGATGTCAACAGCTCCCCCTTGGTCCACAGCTCTGGTTACCCAGTCAAAGAAATCTATGTAATTAGTTTGACAGGACCTTCCTTTTGTAAACCCATGCTGTCTTGGATCTTGTGCTCCTATGGATTCCAGGTGCTGCACTATCCTTTTCTTAAGGAGTGCCTCCATAATCTTGCCCACTACTGAGGTAAGACTGAATGGTCTGTAGTTCCCTGCCTCCTCCCTGCTACCACTCTTGTGGAGTGGGATCACATGAGCCAGTGTCCAGTCTTCTGGGACCTCTCTTGTACTCAGAGACTCACTAAACAGTTCTCAAAATGGCTCTGCTAGTTCCACCCTTAGCTACTTTAGTACCCTGGCATGTGTGATATCAGGTCCCATTGCCTTGTCCACCCTGAGCTTATCGAGCTCTTGTAGGACCTTTCTTTTGTGATGGGACTAGTGCACACCTCCCTCCCCCCTGTGTCCATGGTGCTGAGCTGTGGGCCCTGCCCTACCTTCTCTTCAGTAAATACTGAGCAGAAGTATCTATTTAGGAAAGATGCTTTTACATGGTCTTCCTCCTCACATGCCCCCTTATCTCCTTTGATTTTAGCAATGCCCTCTCTGGACTTTTTCCTTTCACTAATGTATCTATAGAAAGTCTTGTCACCTTCTTTTACTGTTTGTGCTAGTGTTTCCTCGGTTTGGGCCTTTGCCTGCCTTACTGCCTTCCCTTCATACCTTAGGGAAGTTTGGTATGCCTCCCTATCTTCATCTTGCTGCATTACCTTATATTTCCTGAAGGTCAGCCTTTTGGCTCTGACCTTTCTGCTACTGTTTTTGAGAATCAAAGTGGTTTCCTTCTTCTTTTGCACTTCCTTTTCTCTCTAACACAATGGGATGTTGCTTCAAGTATTGCATCCTTAATGCTTGCCCACTTTGCCTATACCCCTCACCTGTATTTCTTTTTGCCAGGGCTAGCTTAACTCTGTTGACCATCTTATCAAAGTCAGCTCCTCTAAAGCCACATATGTTTGCCTTGGAATGGGATGATTTAGTTCTAGTGGCCAAATTGAACCATACCATGTGATGGTCACTGGCCCCCAGGTGACCTTCTACCTGGAGATCTGAGATCCTTTCTATGTTAGTAAGTACTAGATCTAGGATAGCCCTGTCTCTTGTGGGTTGTTGTACCAGTTGTTTGAGGCCATCCCCCTGCAGGGAATCCACCATGTGTCTAGTTCTGGTAGATGTTCCTGCTGATATTGACCAATCTGTATCTGGCATGTTGAAGTCTCCCATTATCAGAACCTCCCCTTTAGCCGTCATGTTTTGTATATCTTCTAACAGTAATGTGTCTATGTCTTCCCCCAGTCTGCAGGCCTGTACACAACCCCATTTCATATGGCTGTCTCATTTAGAATTTAAGGATTCTTGTAACACTGGTAAATAAGATCTCTATCTGCGCAGTGATTGCTGGCAGGCTGTCTGGACCTATTCTGTGGACTGTGCTCCATTTGGGAGCTGTTGAACTTGCAGAGACTGTTAACTCATTCAGATGTCTTGGAGTAAGCTTAGACCATTTGCTGGATTTTAGTCTACACATATCAACTACATGCAAAGCAATAAACGCTATGCTGTGTTTGGCCTATAAAGTCAGGTAATCACGTACCATGGCAGGAAGAAAGGCCATTGCCTAGGGGGTTGTCTGACCAAGCCTAGCCTAGCCTATGGGCTCTTGACTTACATGGATGCCAACAAAGGAGCCCTGTAAAAGTGGGACACATGCTATAACAGCATCTTCCGCTTTGCCCTATCAGTACCCAAGCTCACTTATCAGTGTATACTCAAGCCTGGGTTGTCTCTCTCTCCATCTTCCTATTGTCAGTACACCACTGGCTGCATGAAAGATAATATCATAAGAAATGGTACTCCAGTGGCACTGGCCCACATGTTAAGTCCAGCCACCCATGCCCATCCACTGAGGTCAGTAGAAAGGCCTCAGTTAGGCATTCCAAAATGTGGTATAAAATTGGGGGAACATGCCTTTGCAGCCTCTGCATCAACACTTTGGAACTCACTGCCTACAGCTGTAAAGCAATCCCAATCACACTGGGTATTTAATAAGGGACTTTGTACCCTCCTCATGGTGTCTGACAAATGATCTTGTATCTGAACTGTAGAGTTCACTTAACATGTCTGCCTACATTCATTTGATAGCACTTAACTATTGTCTGTCTCATGAATTTGCTCTCCCCTTCAATGTTAAATCTTCTTTAGATAGGTACAACATTTTTAGATGTCTTGCACTGTTGTAAACTGTGTATGTAATGATGCACTGTGTTGTTCACCTATTTTTTTGCTGTTTCCCCAGTGCGTATCTGTCCTAAGTTGTGCCTGAAAATAGGCAATGTTTTTGTCTAGTGCACTTATGCGGTTAACAAAAACTAACTAAATAAATAATTAAACCCATTAAAAAGAGTTATCCTTTAAATCCTTCAAATAAAAACAAAGGCTAAAGCAGACACAGATGAGGAAAAATGGCTTCTTGTTAGGAAAAAATAATTCTGAAATAGTATCCAATATATTAGTAAACATTTTCAGTGTAACATACTCTGCTACTTTAAATACACATGAGGATTGATCTTTTTATAAGGTGCATGGGGAAACAAGGTGTACCAGTTAATGAGGAAAATTAGTGTTTTCTCCAGGGAGTTGATTCTTACCTTTCACGTAACATTACTTTAATTGGACAAACGTAAACAAAGTGAAATTTATAAGGAACACACACACAGCTGCTGAAAAGCAGTCATCACTATTGTGAGTGTCACATTTTGAAACATCAGATTTCTGACATTAAAAAGAGTTTTGCTGATGGAAAACAGTAGTATGTGCAACAGGTTCTTGTCCTCTGCTCAGAAGAGAACTTAAAAAAGTTTGACAGCACACTGTAGGAAAACTATATGTAGCATGCCTTATACTCCTGCCATTATTGAGGAATGAGACGCTGGGCTGCTTTGTTTTCCATAAAGAAGATCTTTACCTTTTTTGTGGAATGTGGTAAGCTGTAGATGCTCTGTGCTTTTTGAAATTGAAATGCAAGTATAGTAAGAAGATATGACTATGGTAAAGACATGTTATTAAGAATGCAGATAATATTTTAATTCTGTCTTAAGAACACATCATTGTAATTTCATTCACAAAACAGAAGATATAATATTTTACAAGATGAATAATATTTAACTAGACAGTAACAGTTTTTAAAATGTGCTAACAGGTTAGCATGGTGCAAAAAAAAAAACTTATCAAGTGTAAGTATCTTATTTAAATAAAACCTCTTGATACTTAATCCATCAAGACTTTTTCTATGTTTTTTGCTCTTTTTCTTTTTTGTTATGAAAAACTAGTCTGATATTTTATTTTTTAATTTGTATTTAAACATTTGATAATCGGAAAAGGCACACTGAGCTGAGGCTTGATTTCAGGTGTAGACCGAGGGAAGGGGAGTACAAACATGTAACAGATAGATATACCAGTACAGAGTAAATGCAGTTCAATATACATATGTCTACACAAATTCAGTCACAAGTGCACCACATTTAGAGCAATTGTATAGTAAGTGCTTACTAATGCCAGAGTCAACACAGTCAGTAGAAGGAAGCAGGAGTGGTTTGGTAATGACAGAGGTGGGTGGGGGTGGGGTGGAATGAGACATAGTTGTTGCTTGCAGGCAAAGTGAGAGGAGGAGGAGTTCCTGATGGTGGGGAGGGGGGGTTGTTTCATAGACTGGAGAGCCAGTATGAGAAAGCAGCTTTGCCAGCTGAGGAGGATGGACGAGGCAGGGTAATCGATCTTTCATTTCTGCACCTCTGCTCATGAGTGGAGTGAAACACCGGGGAGAGACATTCAGATAGGTAAGAGGGAAGCATGTTTAACCAGAATTTAGATACGAGGTTGAGAGAGGGAGGGAATATAACATCTGTGGGACAACAGGGTTAGTCCTAGCAGGGAGTAGAGATCATAGTGGTGAATTCGCAAAACAGGAGTTGGTAGCAAAGTGACAGAAAGAGTTCAGGAGGGTATTCAGCCTGGAGAGGGTGGTTACAGGGGCAGAGCTGTAGATCACATCTGCATAATCGAAAATGTGGAAGATCATTTTAGATAAAAGTTTGCATCTGGATGGCAGCGGGACAGAATCTCTGTGCCGGTAAAGCATATCTAGATTGGGCCGGAGTTTAGAGTAGGTTGCATCAATGTGAGTTGAGAAAGATAAATGGGGGTCCAACCAAATGCCAAGGCATTTGTATTTTGTGACTGGCTCTGTTGGAGAACTATCCAATGCAGTGATGGGGGGAGGGGGTCTGCTATATTTCTGTGCTGTGCCAAAAACCATGGATACTGTTTTGGAGGTGTTTCATTTTAATTGGTTTTGTCTGAACCAGTGTTGAATGTTGTTGAAATCATTTTGGAGGGTAGCTTGGACTTCATGCAGTACAGGGCCTGAGGTAAAGAGGATGGTGTCATCCGCATACATGTGTATGCTGGGTTTTATGGAAGAGGAGGAGAAGGAGGTTGTTTATGAAGAGGGAGAAGAGGATGGGACCTAGGACTGAACCCTGAAGCATACCTGCTTGGATTGGGGGTGTGTGATCTCAGTGAGTCTGACTGATTGTAGACTGTTGAAATGATTAGACTGAAACCACTGTATGGTGATGGGAGTGAGCCCTGCTGCCTCAGGTTTTAGCAGGAGGAGAGAGTGGGATATGGCATCAAAAGCCTTGGCCAGGTTGACAAACACTACAGTTGCTAGAAGGCCTTGGTCTGAGGCTGTGTGGCTGTGATGTGTGACATGCAGGAGTGAGGAGGTTGTGGAATGCTATTTTCTGAAACCTGATTGATGGGGAGAGAGGAGATAATTAGCAGTGATATCAAGACAAACTGCAGTCAGTTATGATACAATGCCTTGTGATGAGCATGTCATGCTTTCCTGCATGACTAACTGGGGTAATTGTTATAATGTTATTATAGCACATTGCGTTCCTAAAATATTCTGCAGCATGTCACTGGCAGAAACTGGGACACTGTATGAGAACTGTTGTAGTTTGTTTTAGGTTGTCAAGAAAACCAAGCTTATTTTATTGTATGTAACTCTTATTTAAATGTTTCATCTAACTAATTAAAAATCTTATTTTGTGGCATTCTGGCATTATCATGTTTTCAGAAAAAAGTGCTAGTTTTAGGAATTCTATTTTTCTTAAACCAGCTTCATGATTTTATGAGTGGAACTCTTTTTCATTTTCTAAGCAACTTATATTAGTCACTTTGCATTTGGCTCTATTTTAAATGATTCCTGCAATTACTCTCTCTCTTTGTGGCCAAGTTCCTGCACCACCCTATGCACCATGCATCCAGTGCATTCATATCACCCAGCCACCACCACCACCACCACCACCACAACACATGCACACTCTCCCTGTGGCTTCCTCCTTGAGATCTGGACCTGTATCATCTATAGACATGCTGTTGATGATGTGACTTTGGTATTTGCTGCTTACCAGATTGCAGCAAATTTATTTTATTTATTGTTTTACATTAACTCAGCAAAAATAATGTCTTGATGTGACAAAATATATTTTATCCCACGTTAAAGTATTTTATTTGAATAACAATGATGTTCTAAACTAGCTATTTCTTATTAATTTCATCAAATAGGTACACAGTGTATTTTTCTTTTAGCAATTTTATCTAATAAAATGTTATTCTATAACTTTTTGACACCATCCTCTTTCGAGACCAAAATATTTTTGATTTTATCCTATAACCATTTTTTTGAGATGATCAGCAGCAACCTTTGTTTCCACTTTTGCAAATGCCGTGGTCTTTTAAATTTGTTATGACCACAGTGCGAAGCTCTGGAAGGCATCTTGCTATCACTTGGGCAAAAAGGGCACTTCAGATTCCCACCAATGCACAATTTTGGAGTTAGAATATAGTCCATCCACTATCTTTAATCAGTCCCTTGGGGGGAGGGGGTTGCTAGCTCATGTCAGCACAAAATACAATCAATAGATGGCACAGGGTCATTATGCAACATCCAAACTAGCGCAAGAAACAATGCCATGGGAAAAATGGTGTGTGCTGAAATAATGCCAGGAAAAACAGTGACCTTCCACAAACAGTGCACAATATTAATCCCAAAGGCACTTTTGGTTTTTTTGAGGGGGGCTCCACCATCCGTACCAACCATTGTGGGTGGATATACCCCCACAACACCGGCAATTAATATAACTAACTCTGAGGGGGTGTGGACTTCAGAGATGGGGCAAAATCTGGGAGCAGCAAAAAATCTTCCTTTACAAAAAAAAGCTGCAACACTATGGGACCTGGAGGGGGAATTGATCCATAGCCCCAGGTCCCCTATACTGACAGGTGCTGGTGCCCTAGCCACTCTACCATGGGAATGGCTCAGTCAAGCACTGCCCCAGCAGACCTCTTCACAGTTACCTACAGGACCATATAGCGGTTATTTCCAATCACTGTCAGACCCCTGTTGCTATACTCACTTCAGTGCTTTCTACAGCACAATAAGTCATGCGCTGTTTTCACAGCGCTGTTCACCTGGTAACTCAGTGGATACACTTAGTGTAAACAGCACATGCATCTTGTTAAACTAGGCATCTGACACTGGAGAAATTCCTCTCTACTGCATTTTTCATTTAGTCTTAAAGGACCCCTAAACCCTTTTTTTAAACATGTTTACCTAAACAATTCCCTGTTGTTCAAAACTGAGTTTTAATAAGGCTACATTGCTTTAGTAGAAATTCTAATTACACATTTCTGTCTCTCTCAATCATGTGTGTGTGTGTGTGTGTGTGTGTGTGTGTGTGTATGTGGCAGTGCACAATGATTTACTGTTGTCTGTAGGGTTTGTTAACCCATTCAGGACTGATCTAAAACTGCATGATAAACAGAACTTCACCATTCCTCCTCGCTCTCTCTCTCTCTCTCTCTCTCTCCCACTCTCTAGGAACCAGACTTACTTATGAATATATAAAAAGAGCCAGCAGAAGAAGACCAGACATTCTATTGTGTCTACTCGGTAAGTGATGTAGGGTCTGGCCTTACAATATAAGGTAATGACCATGCCCCCCTTAACTGTCCTTCCCTTTCCCCCTTGTCCCCCTCCTTGGTCCCAAGGGTTCCCTTTGTAATTGTCCCAGATTCTTTTGAATGTTCCCACCATCCTTGCTAATACCATCTCCGCTGGCAGCTCATTCCAGATGGACACCACCCTTTCTGTATAGAACTGCTTCCTTACATCCCTTCTGAATCCCCCCCATAAATATTAGACTGTGCCCCTCCAGTGGTGTTGTTGTCACTCATTTTATAGAGACTTTCCCTTTTCACTCTGTTAATCCCTTTCATGTACTTGAAGGTCTTTATCATATCACACCTCTGCCTCCTCTCTTCCATGCAGTACATCCCCAGGGCTCCAAGACTCTTCTCATAGGACCTATCCTGTAAGCTCTCGATCATCTTGGTTGCACGCCTCTTGACCCTCCCCAGCGTGCTAATGTCCTTCTTAAGGTAAGGATGCCAGTACCTTACCACAAGTTCTAAATGTGGTCTCACCAATCACCTGTACAATGGTAAAATAGCCTCACTCTGCCTACTAATGAATCCCCTTGCAATACACCCCAACATCCTGTTAACCTCTTCCACTGCCTTTTTACACTGAGGTGTGTTTCATGTCACTCATAGTCACTACCCCTAGATCCTTTTCTTCTTCAGAAGCAGTTACCCGAGTCCCTCCTATGTAATGCTCTGGCCTAGTGTTCATGGCCCTTATGTCCATTACTTTGCACTTTTTGAAACTAAGTTGCCAGATTCCTGACCATCTCTATAGTTTGGTGAGGTCCCCCCTTAGGACCTGTATCCCCTACTTAGTGTCCACTCTCCCTCAGAGTTTGGTGTCATCTGAAAACAGGCACATTTTGCCTTTAATGCCTTCCTTAATGAACAACATAGGCCTAAGCACTGATCCCTGCTGGACCCTGCTGGTGACCACCTTGATGCTGGAGAACTCACCCCCAATCACCACTTTTTGAGTTCTATCATTCAACCAGATTTAGCCCATCTTATCATATTCTCCCCCACCCTTAGATCCCTCAGTTTCATTATCAACCTTTTGTGTGGTACAGAATCAAAAGCCTTGCTAAAGTCCAGGTATATGATGTCCACCACCTGGTCTTTGTTCACTGCCCTTGTGACCCAATCAAAGAACTTGATCAGGTTTGTTTGACATGATCTGCCTGCCACAAACTCATGCTGTCTTTTGTACTGTAGACCATTCTACTCTATGTCCCTCACCAGACTTTCCTTTGGTATGGTCTCTATGAATTTACATACTATCAAGATCAGACTGACTGGGCTATAATTACCTGTGTCATCCTTGGGTCAGCTCTTGTGGAGTGGAACTATATGTGCCCTTCTCCACTCTAGTGGCACCACTCATGACTCCAGAGATCTATTGAAGAGAACAGCCATTGGGCCAGCCATATCCTCTGCTAACTCTTTCAGCACCCTGGGTCTATTTTGTCTGGCCCAGGGGATTTGTTCATCTTCAGGGCCATCAACCACTCTGTCAATCTTTCAATCCTGCCTCCCGTTATAGCTCACCCCCACCCTGTTCCCTTCCTCCTTCTCCCTGCTTGTGGCACCAGTACATCCCTTTTCTTTGTAAAGACAGAGCAGAAGTATTTGTTTAATATCTCTGCTTTGTTCCCATCTTCATCAACCCAACCATCTCCCTTCCTCAGTCTAACAATGGCATCCTTCTTATCTCTCCTTTCTACTATGTAGTAAAAAAAAATCCTTTTCCCCATTCTTTTTTCCTTCGGCTTTTGGGAGCTATTTCTGTGCCTTTCCTACTGTACCTCCTTTCTTGTCATTTTAGCAAGCCTCCTGTATTATTCCTCATCCTCTTCCTTTGCTGTTCTTTTCAGTCTTCAATAGGCAGCCCTCTATTCCCTTACCACTCTGGCCACCTCCCCATTTAACCAGCTTAGTGGTCTGACTTTTGAGTTCTTCCCAGTCATTTTGATACAACTGCTTATGGCCTTTTGAATGGCCCCTCTAATGGTGGCCCATAATAGGTCCACCCCATGTCCTTCTTCATGCTCTCCAGGTTTTTCCTTAGTACTTCTCTCATCTTTTTAAAATTAGCCCCTCCTAAAATCCAATGTTCTGGTCTTAGTGGGGATGTTATCCTTGCCCATGTTCAAACTGAACCACACTGTATGGTGGTCACTTCCACCTAGGGTTCCCTAACTTTTATCTCCTGTACGTACGCTCCATTGGTGAGAACTGGAACCAGGATTGCTGCCTCCCTGTTGGCATTAGTCACACACTGAGTCATGAAGACATCCTGGATTGCATTTAGGATTTCCTTACTTCTGGCACAGGATGTGGTGGAAGTAGCCCAGTACACTTTAGGCAAGTTAAAATACCCCACCACTACTAGCTCCCCTTTTCTGACTGTGATCCTCAACTGGGAAAAAAGATGTCTGTTCTTGTCCTCACCCTGGTTGGGTGGTCTTATACAGAAAAATGCTGAAAAGTGAAGATGATCAAACCTGATAACTTACTTGACTTTTTTGTTAACTTAAACTTTTAAATTATTTCCCAGCATTTTACAAATAAAGCTTATTATATGCACTGAATAGAGCTGATGGCGTGCATAAAATAATGTATTTCTGAAATCACTGACTGTAACCTACAGAATATGTATGTAATGTTCATCACTGTTGGGTTTAATGTAGTGCATAGTATTATATGGCACAGGTATTTAATTTGTTTTGTTCTTAGTTTCATTTGATCCTCAAGCCCATTTCTCATTGCTCCCCCAACAACCACAACACACATTTGTATCTAAACTTACTCTATAACCCAATATCACAAATGCAACATTGTAACAGCTGTGTGCCTTATCCATTTGAATCACATAACCTGTCATACATAGAAATGTAGCCCCCCACATCTAGGGGTATGAATGGAATATGTCCATGGGGGGGGTCACCCACAGCAGCAGAAACACTTCCAGTGGCCACAATACCCAAGCCCCAGATGTCACACACTGGGTCCCTTTTCCTCATTGGTGTATGAAATCAACAGGTTAATACATATTAAACAGTTCCTTTAAATAATGGAATGTCCACGTGGAATTTGAAGAAACAACAGGGATCCCAACTTCATTAAATATATTCACACATATCCCTGGGGAGTATCAGCTAGTTCATGGTAAACACATTCAGCTGTCACATGGCCAGTATGGCTATAATAGCAGCTTTTAGCTGGACTGAGAAGGTGGTGCAGTCTTTAGGGCAGTATTAACTCAGAATCACTATGATCACATAAGTTTGAAGGCAGCACAAGTCCTAAAACAGTTCACAGTGCAAAACAGTCCATTATTCTTCACAGGCTTCCAAATTCTCAATGACCCCAATCTCTCTGTCTGCCTGTCTCTCTGTCTGTCTCTCTCTCTCTCTCTCTCCACACTGGCTCATTGGGTCCCCTTCAGAACACGCAATCCTCATGATTTGGGATTTGCAGGTTCCCTCATGATCCCTGCATCCTTTCCCAGTGCTGGCAACAACTGTCCCCAAATTGAGAAGGGGACACATCCCACAGAGCTCCAAGACAACTCGCTCTCTGGGCACTACACTACCTGCCACATTCTTGCCCACTGGATCCCTGCATGAATTGACCCAGGCTGCCAGGGCACTTTGCACTTGCAGCTGCTGGCTGTCCTCTTGGCTTTATCCAACCTCCAAGATACTGGGAGGCTTACGGCTACTGGCTCCCACTTAAACCAGTGGGAGAATAAACTGGTTTACCCAGAGAGCTATATCACCCTGGAATGGTCTACCACTTGAGACAGTAGGAAGTACATCCATAATGGTCTACATAAACAGGGATATTTTACTTTCTAGGCAATAAGAAAGCATTATGGACAAAAGTCTGTTTAGCTCTGAAAAACCTATGAAACTTCTTCTTCTTCTTCTGTGTCCCCCCAAGTGCCACCACCTGGGTGCCGGAGTGGATTCTTGCCCCAACTGGCCCACAGCCCCCCTCTCACTCTCACTCTCACTCTCACTCTCACTCAATCGCCACTCATTCCTATGACTGGAACTCCCCCCTCACCTAAACTGCTAGACTTTATCCTCGGACACACCTGTGGTGACCTGCTGACCTGAAGGAGGCTCCACCCAAGTGTCGAGAAGAATTAACCCTTTTCTCTACTGGCCTGAATTAGGCCACAAAACCCCTGGAGGGAATAGAATTGTAATCTCCCAAAGAAGGGGAGGGTTTCATAAATATAGAAACTGATGGCAGATAATGATCATTGGGCCAATCTAGTCTGCCCATTTCTAATTATGATAATTTTTTTTGTAGACCCAATTTGATCAACAGCACTGTCTCTTCCATCCTCTTCCTTCCTACAAGGATTCCTTTGTGCCTGTCCCAGGCATTTTGGAAACCCACTGCTGGTTTTACCCCCACTGTCTCTGATGAGAGGCTGTTCCAGGAATCCACCACCCCTTCTGTGCAGAAGTACTTCCTCACATCTCTCTTGAATCTACCTCTTTCCATCTTCATGTCTTAACCCCTTGTTCTACAGCATCTTTTTCTCTGAAATATATCTCCCTCTTGTGCCTTTTTAACCCCAAGAGGTATTTAAGAGTCTCCGTAATATCCCCACTCTCCTTCCACTCCTTCAGGGTGTATATATTGAACTCTTTCAGTCAGCCCTCATAGGGTTTCTGATGCAGACCTTGCACCATTTTGACAGCCCTCACCACTCTTCTTGCTTCTTTCTCCTTTTTCCAATTGTTCCCCCTTCCACACCTTTCTCATTTGACTGATCCTTTTCCCCCTTCTTCCTTTGCTAACCCCTACTTACTTGAATAACTTGCATTCTGGTGGGACCCTCTTCCCTTGGGATCTCCCTACTCTCTATCTCAGCTTGCAGTGGCCCACTTTCTGCTTCCCCTATTTCTTCCATCACCCATCTAGTTACTTTAAATGTCAATTGAAGTAACATTTGAATCATCCACTGAGGACTGTGATTGCCTCTTGGATGAAAGCAGGCTTTCACTTTGATATAAGTTCTTATCCTCCTAGGTTGGCTCACAGT
Source organism: Neoceratodus forsteri (assembly GCA_016271365.2). Classification (NCBI taxonomy): domain Eukaryota; kingdom Metazoa; phylum Chordata; order Ceratodontiformes; family Ceratodontidae; genus Neoceratodus; species Neoceratodus forsteri. The sequence goes on from CM057458.1 coordinate 1,166,134,711, forward strand.
CCCCAATGTAGCTATACCTCTCCTCTTTACCATTCCTTGAAGGTCTTGGTGCAGTGCTTCCTCTCCTTCCCCATATAATACAACACGCACTCACCGCTCACATTTTAAACAAATGGAAAATGCAGGACCACCAAATAAATTATCTGACTTTACCAAAAATGATATTTACATACAGAGCTGACTAGGGCAATTCACCTTTATGTTTAAGTCCAAGAAACACCCTTATCAAGTTATTGTATTAGTAGCCATAGTGGCTGTGATCAGAATTTGTTTTTGTTGTTGCTGTTGTTACCATTATTCACTTCCAGGGTGGCCAAGATTATGATTCATAATGCACCATTTAACTGTTTCATTTTCATCATCATCTTTCCCCTGTCTACTCCACTTATCCAAACCAGTGTCATGAAAGAGGTGAATTTGAGGGTAACACCCATTTAGCAATTTTGGATTTTAGATAAACAACATGAGCAATTGTTTTGTACTATATAGTAAAATGTTGTTCTTCATGGAAATCCATTGCCTAGGCTAGGGTTATAATACTGCAGGGTTTTATTTAACTCTAAAAACTCATCTGTGATTTGCTCATAAAAGTGCTAAAACTTTGTGAAAATGTATATCTCTTGTCTCACTGTGTTTATCAAACACAACACTTCTAAAAACCTATATAAATACTTTCTGTACAGTTAGTATTATCCCAAGAAAAAAACTGCTAATCAATTATTTATAACCCTGGTACTGTATATTGTTAGCCCCTATTGCATATGGATTTCCACACAGGCAAGTTTCTTGCTGTGGTAGAGTTCCAAGGTCATGACAAGTTGTTGTGGTATCATCCTTATATCATAGAAACATAGAAACATAGAATTTGACGGTAGATAAGGACCGCTTGGCCCACCTAGTCTGCCCATAATGATACAACAACAACATTTCAGCCTTGACATGCATGCCTGCAGTTTCCCCTCATGCCATGGCAACTCAAAACTGTCTTTATCTAACTGACACTCACTGAGTAAATTTTCTTTTAAACAATTAAAAAAATACTCTCAAATCATACTGTTATTTCACATATTTAAAAATAAACAGATGCCAAATAGAATGGTAGTTTACTCACCTGGTAAAGGTGATTGCATGCGCATCACCTTACAGCATCACTTCATCCATTACCTCTGGGTTACGTCCACCTCATAGGCTGCAAATGCACATGTGACCAGATTTGAAATCTGATCTGCCTAGCCCCTGCCCCTTCCCTCAGGTCTCCAGTTCAATCTTTTCCAAAGCTGTGTGGCTCGGTGTTGTTCTGTGGTAAAAAAGGTTATGGTATGGAGGTATAGATAAGGGAGAGAGAAGAGGCTGCATACATAATTTCAGTGTATTAGTTTGGTATAACAAAAGGATGCTTGCGCTGTGTAAGCAACCAGTTGATGTTTATTTCCTATTATTTACACTCTACTTCTATCCAGGCTATAAGGTCACTGGAAGACTGATGCTTTTTTTTTTTTTAATAAAGCTTAGAATTGAGTTAGCTTCACCATCATCCGAGTGAACCTGGGTGGGACTGGGGATGCTGTAAGGTGATACTCATGCAATCACCTTTACCAGGTGAGTAAACTACCATTGCATATTGCATCACCTTACATCCATTACCTCTGGGTTGTAAGATGCAATGTCATGTTCGCTTAGGATATAGGAGGGTCAGATGACTGTGTAGCTAAGTCTTGGTGACACCGAGTAGCACCTTTCTAGCAAAAACTGCCCTGTCTGTGTTTTTTACATCTAGTTTGTAGTGTCTGGTGAAAGTATGGACTGATGACCAAGTGGCTGCCCGACAGATGTCCATTATAGAGGCTTTATTTCTCTCTGCCCATGATGTAGACATGGCTCTGGTTGAGTGGGCCTTAACACCCAGGGGCTGCTGGAGGCCCTGAGTTTTGTACGCCTCTGCAATGGCTTGTTTTATCCAGCTGGCCAAGGATGAGGCTGCTGTTTGTCCTTTCCTGGGTCCGCTGTTCACGATAAAGAGTCCTTCTGGTTTTCTGATTTTTTTTGTTCTGTCCAAGTAGATAGTGATCACTCTCTTCATGTCCCAATGCTTGGCTTTCTTGTTGGATGGGCCAAGCTGGAACTTCTACTGGTTGGTTGGTATGGAATGGGGAGTTGACCTTTGGAATGAAGGAGGGTGTGGTTCTTAGGGTAATTCCATCGTTATGGGAGACGGGATAGGGTGGTTTGCAGGAGAGTGCTCTCATTTCTCCTACTCATTTGGCAGAGCAGATGACTAGTAGGAATACTGTTTTGAGTGAGACCCCTTTGAGGTCCACTGAGGTCATAGGTTTGAATGGCGGATGAGCTAATGCCTCAAGTACTATGTTTAGGCCCCAGGGTGGCACTGTATGTCTTTCTTTGGGGTGTATGCTAGACACCACTTTCAGGAATCATAGGATGTCAGGGTGTGAACCTGGTGTGTACCTCTCCATAAGTCCAGTGCCTGCCCCTATGGCTGCCGTCTGGACTCTGAGTGAAGCTATCGACAGCCCTTTGTTTACCCCTTGTTGGAGGAATAGAAGGACATGTGAGATGTTGATTGATTGTGTTTGGATGTTGTGCCCATGGCACCAGGTTTCGAATATTCTCCAGTGTCTTTTGTAGGAGTTGGTGGTAGAGTTACGCCTAGCGTGTAGCATAGTTTCTACCACTGTGTGGTTGTACCCTTTATCTAGCAGTCTTTGTCTTTCAGCAGCCAGGCTGTGAGTTGTAGTGGTGCTGGGTTTGGGTGTAGGATTGGACCCTGAGTCAGAAGATCTGATCGTAGCAGGATTGTCCATGGTGTGCTTATTGACAAGTCCACAAGGGTGGTGAACCAATGCCGTCGGGCCATCGGGGGGTGATTATGATCACCGTTGTCTCTGATTGCTGAATCTTGTTGAGTACTTGCTGGATGAGCGGTATTGGTGGGAATATATTTGCTCTTTGGAAGGACCAGTTTTGGGTTAGTGCGTCCACTCTGCTGATGCCCGATTCTTTGTATCTGGAGTGGAATGTTGGCAATTTTGTGTTTTTTGCTGTTGCCATCAAGTCCATCTCCAGTGGTCCCCACTTTTTGTTGATTTGCTGGAAGGTGTATTGGTGTAGGGAACATTCTCCCAGGGCTATCTGCTGGCGGCTCAGCCAGTCTACCCATACATTGAGTTTGCACACCAGGTGAACTGCCGTGATTGATGCAAGGTGTTCCTGTGCCCAATCTAGTACTCTTTTTGCTTCTCTGAGTTGTCAGGGGCTCCGTGTTCCTCCCTGATTGGAAATGTATGTTACAGTGGCCCTGTTGTCTGACCTGATGAGTACTCTCTTGTGCTTGATGATTGCTTTGAAGAAATGTAGTGGGTGGTATACTGCTCTCATTTCTAGTATGTTTATTTGCATGTGGGATTCTGTTGAGGACCATTTCCCCTGCACCAGTATGTGGTCGAGGGTTGCTCCCCAGCCTTTGAGGCTTGCATCTGTGTCGAGTACTATTTTATGTCGGTCGTTTAGGGCTGCCCCCCTGTTTAGATTGTGGCTGTTGGACCACCATTTCAGTAATGTTTTGGCTTTGTGGTCCAATTGAATTGTTTGGTGTAGGCTGTGTTGAAGTCTGTGTTCCTCTCGTGTTGCGATGTTCTGTAGGGGGTGCATGTTCCACAATGCCCATGGTACTAGGCTGATGCATGAGGCCATGGAGCCCAGGGTATGCAGAGTTGCTAGCAGGTTGGGGTTGCCCTTGGTCCCTAGTGCTTGAGCTTGTGACGGTACTTTGTCCATTCTGGCTGGGGATGGTCTTGCCTTTCCAGTTGCTGTGTTTATGGTTGCCCCTAGGTGATTTATTACTTGGCTCTGTATTATGTTGCTCTTGTCCCAGTTGATGACCCAACCATGCACTTGCAGTGTGTTTATCACTGTTTGTGCATGTAGTTGAGAGGTTTCTGGGTTTCTGGCTTGGATGAGCCAGTTGTCCAGATAAGGGATGATGTGGATTCCTTGCTGTCTCAATTTGGCTGTGAGTGTGATAGAGATCTTGGTAAAGACTCAGGGATCTGATGCCAGTCCAAATGGTAGCATCTGGTATTGGTAGTGTTGGCCTAGTATTTTGAAACTGAGGTACTTGTAGTGTGCTGGATGGATGGGGATGTGGAGGTATGCTTCTTTCAAGTTGATGAAGGTGAGGTAGTCACCAGGTTTTACAGACCATAGTGTTGTGTGAAGTGTCTCCATTTTGAATTTCTTGTATTGTATGAAATGGTTGACAAATTTGAGATCTAACACTGGCCTCATGTCCCCCATTTTCTTGGGTACCAGGAGGAAGATGGAGTATATTCCCTGGTTGACTTGGTCTGGTCGAACCTTTGCTATCACTTTGTTGGTGAGTAGGGAATTGATTGTGGTTTGTACCGTTCAAATTTTGTGAGGGTCCCGTGATACTGGGGATATCACTTCTGTTTGTGAGTGGTTTCTGAGTGATTTCGATTGAGTACCCCTTGGGGATGGCCTCCAGGACCCACCTGTCTGAAATTATTTGTTGCCAAATGTGTGAGAATAGAATTAGTCTGGTGCCTATGGGAGGGTGTCGAGTACTTGGAGGGGGCTGTAAGGAGTGATGGTCAGTTAGGGCTATGTTTTCCTCGTCTGAAAGATGATTGGAATCTACCTGTCTGGTATTGTCTGCTGGATCGCCCTCTTCTGTTGCTAAAGTATGAGGGTTTGAATGAGTAAGATTTTGATTTGGAGTACTGGGAGGTTTGCCTTCTGTCATGCCTCCCTCGAAATGGGCGGTACCTGCCTCTGAAAGTTGGGAGATAGGTGCTCAAGGAGGGTCTTTCCTTATCGAGCAATTTGCCATCCCCTTTTTGTTTAACATACTTCTCTAGTCCTTCCCCAAAAACTAGTTTCCCTTTGTAGGGTAGTTTGCTGAGCATATTCTTGGATTCGGAGTCTGAGTTCCAGGTCTTGAGCCATATATAATGTCTTGTTTTGTTAGTTAGGGCTGCTAACCTGACAGACATTTTTAGGGCATCCATGGATGCGTCAGCTGCGTACTTAGCTGCTTCTATGGCATATTCCACTAGGTCGGCTTGCTTTGAGTCAGGCTCTAATGAAGATGCCATTTCCTCCATCCATGTGACCAGGGCCCTCAAAGTATAAGTTGCCGCAGTGTTGGCCCTGCAGGACATGCCTGTCATCTTGTAGGATCACTTGAGGAGCTCCTCCATCTTTTAATCTGTGGGGTCCCATAGGGGAGTGGTTGTCTCCAATGGGAGAATGGTTTTCTTGCATAAGGCCGTAATTTGGTGATCGATAGAGGGGGGAGTGCACCATGTCTTGTTGACATCGTCCTGTACCAGATAGAATCTATCAAAGGTGCATTTCTCTGAGATTCTGGATGGATCCGGGGATTGCCATTCTTTCTCTACCACATCAGTTAGAGCTTCGCAGACTGGGAAGGTTTCATCCTTCTTCTGCCTGGCTCTGATAAGGGGGTTCAGCTACATTGTTGGGGAGCCTCTGGGGTATCGAACCCCATAGTCTGCTTTATTGCTCTAATGAGTTCTGGTAGAGCTTCGATGGGGATGAGTTTTTTTGTGAGGACGAGTTCCTTCTCATCTTCTTCCTGTTGATCCTCATCCCCAGAATCACCGTTATTGGGTTCTGCTGGTTTCGGACCTACTGGAGTGCTTGGCTCCGTAGGTGTTTGGCCATCGTTTTTGTTTTTATTGGTATTGTGATTGTCAGATTGTTTATGTCCTTTATTGTTCTGTGAAAGTTCCTCCATCCTCTCTAGTATCTTTAACATCACTGCTTGCTGCATTTTAAAGAAGTCCTCTATGGTAGAAGGTAGTTCATTGGGTGGTGCCTCAAGGGGGTCTGACCCTTCCTCCATGTCATTGTCACTTAGGGTGCCTGGATCAGGCTGTAGGTGAGCACATGTGGGACATAGTGGACCTGCCTGATTGCCCAGAAGGGCGAGATGGCAGGTGTTGCATTTTTTTTTTGTCTTACCCATCCTGTGTGATCTGTGGAGACAGGGGATTGAATTAGAGATGTAGTGATGTTGGAGGAATAAGTAGCTGCTGAAGAAGATCAGCATGCGAGGACAAAAAATATTTATTTAACAGTGTACACATTTACTGACTGTCCCGGTGGCCCTTGACCCCTACTGCTAGGCCAAATTCTGTATTCTGTTTGCTCAAAGCTCTGATGAGCTGTGGGGTGCTGCGCCTTTAAGTCAGCTCAAGAGGCCATAGTTGCATATTGCCCATGAGCTGTGGGGTGCTGCACCTTTAAGTCAGCTCGTGGGGCTGTAGTTGCACATTCAAAAGAACGTGGACAATTACAAAGGGAACCCTTGGGACCAAGGAGGGGAACAAGGGGGAGAGGGAAGGACAGTTAAGGGGTGCTGTTGGGGCCGTTTGAGAAGTGCACATGCGCGGGGCTTTACGCATTGTGCATGCATGAGTTGTTGCAGGAAGAAGCTCTATGCACCATAGCAAGATGGTGAGGGGTCCGTAGAGGTACTGAAATGCCATACTACCTTGTTTATGGAGCGACGGAGGGGTAGTTTGATGGGGTGATGTGGCGATCAGGTGACTTGCTGTGGGAGCCCGGATAGTGTGCCTGCTGTGCTTGGGGGGAGTGCTACAATGAGGGGTAAGCCCATAACACATAATACAGTTGAAAGGGGCTAAGAAAATGTCATGCCTTGCGTCTGTGGTCTGGCCCACTCATAAGGGGGCCTGGCCGATGCGAGGGGCTCTCGGGCCAATACTGATGCAGGTTTAATGGGCAGTGGGAGCATAGTCTGCCTGTTACTGGAAGCCTTGAAGCACTCGCAAGGGCTCTCAGGCTGGAGTCAGGAGGTTAAGGGAGCAGACAGATTGGAGGCCACATGACAGAAAATGAGTACTCGATGTACTAAAAACACTAAGTCTAGCCATGCATATTCCCTGATTAACTTTCATACCATGCTTTTGCATTATTTACAGTACCACTTATTTCAGCTATTCAGACTTGCAGCAGTCTATCTATCTATCTATCTATCTATCTATATATATATATATATATGACTTGTCATTGTATCATCTGTTCCTGTGTTTCTAACCTGGGTTGCTCATGATTATTGTACTAGTACAATATAATAATAATAATAATATCCTTGTCTGTTTATGATATAGGAACCATACAATTTGTAGTACAGATTTAAGCAGGGATGGGTCTGGCTAGTAGCTGGCTAGTGGTTTCACAGTATCTCAGCATTATTTGTTTGCATCATAGAGTTTGTAACATATTGTTTAGCTATAATAATTCAGGTTGTATGCCTCTGGAGATAGATATACAAAAAATGTCTGGCAATAGATGCTCTTACCTTGATTAAAGTCGTCTGGAGCTAGGCAATATGCTTGCAACCTCTGCAATGCACATGAATGAACTGGAGACCTGAGGGAAGGGGCAGGGGCTAGGCAGATCGGATTTCAAATCTGGTCACATGTGCATTTGCAGCCTATGAGGTGGACATAACCCAGGGGTAATGGATGAAGGGATGCTGTAAGGTGATGCAATATGCAAACTCAGTTTCTAAGTATGTGGCTTCTGATAGAGACTTGGAAAGCAGCACTGTAAATGGAACATAGTTCACATTTCACATTTTTTCTATAGAATCACAGTTTCCAACAGGGGCAAGGTAGTCTATGTACTATATAAAACAGTGTATTGGTGACCATGCACAGCTATGGCTGCTTTTTCATCTCAGTGATGTGGTGCCATCATGAAGATCTCTTGAGCTTCACTCTTGAGGTCTCTATTATAGCATCACACCCCCTCAATGGAAACACAGCCTTGTAGTGTATGGTCACCTACACACTATTCTATATATGTTGTGTTGCAGTAAGGACAGCATTATGTTGATGTGCTACAGTAATGATGTCACTACTAGTGCAGCACAACTTAGAATACCACAACACAGTTGTTTTTATCTAGCCTATGTAGCTACAAGCTGTTTGTTTTCTTGTACATTGTACTTGCAGAAACAGATTCAATCACTAGCCAAACATTAAATCAGACATTTGAAAACACCACTGATCCTTAAGTTCCTCCCTCCAACTTACAGTTCACTGAAATGAAATGGAGTGTCTGAAATGGACATGGATGGTTAAGCACTATAAAAGATAAAGTATGGGCATCCATACACAGATACTGTATGTGTCTTCATCACAAGATTTCTGTGCCAACCAGGGAACCTCTCAAGCTTCACACTCAAGGTTCCTGGTGCATATAAACCTCTTGATGCAAATGCAGACTTGTTGTATATGGCTGTGCTTACATTATTCTCTATATAGAGTATAAAGGAAGCTTGGTTTGCATGGATTTTCATCCTAAGCAGAACGCTGTTGTACCACAGTGAAAAGATTATGGAATGCAGTTGTACCCTTCTGTGGAACCACAGTGTTGTACGCAATATGCGCTCAACATGGTCTAACAAAATCAAAGCTGAAAAAATTATACCATGCTCTGAAAAGATTACCACAAAATGGAAAACGATAATATGGACCTCGGCAAGTTTGCTTTGTTTTCAATGAAAGTATAAAAAATGAAACCTTTATATTAATGTAAATTTAATTATATTTGTTTTTAAACCATGTGTTTCTCCATATTAGCTGTCACTTTGACAATGGCCAACAACAGGACATGACAATGTGAAAGCAGTCCTTTTGATGTTCAATTTTATTGCTAGACTATCATGGTCATCAACAAATATTAAAAACAGCTTGAAATACATACATTTACATTTAAATAAATATACACATAGACCTTTATATATTGCATGTAAGAAAATGGATCATAGCAATTTACACTGTCGCCCCTATAATCATAATTAGTTTTAAGGTGCAGAATGTTAACAGATTGATTGAGCAATTATCTATCTTGCTTTTTATCTTATTTATTGCCATTAAAAATGTGGCCACCCTTTCAATAGTCCAAGTGTCTGCAGTATGCAGAAGAATGGTAGTTAATGCAGATATATCTATATTAAAAGATGGGTTTGAAAATGGTTTAAACCAATAGGTACGTTCTTTGGTAAACCAGTAACATTTCCACATGACATGTCAAAGATCCTCAATTCCACCCTTAGAAAGTGAACAATGGTCAGTCCCTTGATAAGATATATTATGATGATCTTTAAGTACATTACTGGGGGATCTTTTGAATTTGTACATGATAAACAATCTATGCAAATTAAGTTCAGTTAGAATATCAAGATGAGGTTTCATACCGAAGTAATAATTGTTAATTGCAAACCATTTTGAGTATGTTGATTTATTAATATACTCCAAATCCTTGTTGTCCCAGAATTTTATAACTTTTTTGGAAATGTATTTTTTATATTTAACACTAATTCTCATCCCCTTAGCTATATAATTGTTTAAAACCTGTAGATTGTAATTGTCTAACAGTCTTAGGATTACACTACACCAGTAATTGGCAACATATCCTAGACCATGCCATTCTAGTTTTTCTTGTAAACAGAGGTTGGCTAGTATGGCAGTCCCATGCCTTGTAATTTTCAACAAGAAATGTAATTTTCTTATCTCAATGCTGTCATTTGTATTCACCAAACCCAATTCTGCCCTAATGTACTGGGCAGGGCATGATGAACCCAGCTCTAAAGCTTTTCTTATCATTTTATTTAATGGGATAGTTAAACATTCCCTATTATTGATATCCCAAACCTCCAAACTGTATAATAATTGGGCTTAATTACCTCCACCAGTGGCCTTATACTTGAACCACCATATTTAATGTAACCTTTTCCCAAACCTACTACTGTTTTTTTCAGAGTCTCTAAGATCTTCAAATAATGGTCATTCCACATGGTATTTGCACTAAATTCTACACCCAGGCATACATATTGTTTAACCACCTCAACTCTTTGTATACCAAGGGTCCAGTTCCCTTATTCTGAGTTTTTCCAGGTTTTTGTTGCCCAAATATAATAATCTTTGTTATGGTTAAATTTATTTTTAACTGTAACTCTGATGATTTTGTGTTTGTAAAATCTGCTTTTTTTTCTGTAGACCTTTTTTTGAAAGAGAAAAAAAGGACTAAGTCATCTGAATAGGTCAGGACTGTAGAACTAAGTTGTTTTATCTCAGGTGAGTCAGAGGCAATCAAATCCATGTCTCTTAACATCTGGACAGTATATTATGCAAATGGAACACAAGCCTGTCTAACCCACAGGTCACACAAGGGAGATGAGCAATTTGTTGTTCAGCGTGCCTTCCTGGTGAAACATTTCAATAAATAAATAAAAATAAATAAATAAAAAATGTATATTAAATGAAAGAGACAGCTGACCACCAACCCCCATCTATACATTGGTCCAATAATCAGTGCATAGATTATAGATGATATACACTAAGGCCTTATCTATGCCCTTATCTAACATCTGAATCCAGAGTATCCTTCTGGCAATGGCATCAAAAGCCATAGAAAAATCTATAAATACCACATACAGTTTTGGTTTTTCTAACTTTATATACTTTTCAGTTAAATGATCTAAGATGAAAACATTGTACAGAGTAGAATATTCAAATTTAAATCCTACTTAAAAGGGGGCTAGACCTCCATTCTGATTTATTCGGTAATTCAATCTTTCGAAGATAACCTTACAGAAGATGTTCACAGTCACATCTAATAAGCTAACTGGGCGATACATGGACAGGTTAGTTCAATCTTCTTTTTTATGTAGGGGGATATTTATTTTATTTTATTTATTTATTAAACTCTAGGATTACAAGTACCTTTGAGCAGGAGCTGCTCATTTACAAAGGTTACACGTCAAAGGAAGGGGGTAACATACATACAAAGGTTGGTAATGGTAAACAGGCATAATACAGACATGGTTGACATTGTTTTGTGGCTGTTAAATACTTTAGAGATAAAGGATATTGCTAGAGAGCAATGTAAAAAAGGCAGATAGATGATGTAACAGAGTGAGAGAATTAAGAAACAAGGGGACTATTAGCTTGATAATGAATAGGAGGGTGTCAGAGAGAAGTAGGCAGGCTGAGGGGTCTTTGTCATAAGATGGGAGAAGGATGGTGGGAGGGGATCAGGTACAGGGGAAAAGAAAGTGAGGTTTGACGAGTGGAGGAGGAGTGTGGGGGGAAGGAGGGTGGAGAGAGGGGAAGGAAAAGGGTCATAAGGAAAGACAGATGCCAGAGAGAGTAATGCCAGGAGGGATGTAGGGCACAGGTCAAGATCACCTAGGCAGTGAATGGAGTAAACTTTAAGGAGAAGCAGTCACATTTGGAGGTAGCACTGAGGTAAAGTCGGAGATTCCGTTTAAAGGGTCCAAGTATTGGGGAGGAAAGTGCTTCTTTGTTGAGGGTATTAAACCAATGAGGAGCCCTATAGGTGAAGGACTGCTGACCCAAGGAGGTATGGCATCTAGGAACCTGGAAGGCTTGGGTTTGGGTACTATGTGTTTGCTGAGTACTACTGAAGGCAGTAAGGAGCTTACAAACACGGGGGGCATGAGACCAAGGAGAATCTTTTTGGTTAGAAGGCAGGTCTGGTATTGAATTCTGTTGAGGATTGGTAGCCAACGAGACTGTTCATAAAGATCACAGGTGTGAGTGTCTAGGGCACACCCATTAAGAGCCTGCAGGCTTTGTTGAGCTAGATTGAGATTCTGTGGAGGGCAGTTGAAGAAGCAGAGCCATAAATAGCCAGACTGTAGTCAATGATAAAGGTGACAGAGCTGTAGATAGCCAGTCTAAGGGTGTCTGCAGTCATACAGTGCTTGTGCTTGTGTAGCAGACCAATTCGCATATTGGAGGCATTGGCAACAGTGTCAATATGCCACATGTAGGAGAGGATACTATCCAGTGTGACACTGAGGTATTTGAACTCCGGGACATGTTTGAGTAAGTACCCACAGTTCTTCATGATATTGAAGGACTGAGATTTGTGCCTGCTTGGCAGGTTGCAGAAGGTCTTTATTTTGGTCTTGCTGTAGTTCATGATGAGTTTATGCGTACTAAACCAATCTTCAACATGCTTGAAGTCAAGCTGCAGCTGTGTTTCAAGGAGTTTAGTGTCATGGTGGCTAGAGAATAACACTGCATCATCCACGTAAAGTAGCATTTTTTACTTGGCAGACACCAGGGAGTCTATTGAAGAAGAGGGAGAAGAGTAGAGGTCCCAGGATGGACCCTTGGGGGACTCCAGAGAGAACTGGCTTGACATTGGATGTAACACAGGCTATCCTGACTCATTGGGTCTGATTCCTGAGGTAGCTAGCAAACCATGGAACGGCATCATTAGAGAGCCCAATGTAGGACAGTTGCCTAAGTAGTAGAGGGTGATAAATGGTGTTGAGGGCCTTCGTCAGGTCTATAAAAACTTCTCACCACAGTTTCCTTTGTTAAGCGTGTCATGAATAGAACTCTTAAATTCCAGAAAAGCCATGGTGGTGCTATGCCCTTTTCTAAAGCCATGCTGTTCTGGGCATTGGACTTCATACTTATCCAGGAATTTGACTAGCTGGTCTGACACTATTCATTCTAATGCCTTATATACCGGGGAAGGAGTGAGATAGGTCTGTAGTTGGAATGAAGAGACCTGTCTCCACTTTTATGCACTGGTGTGATAGTTGCCTGTTTCCAGTGTAAAGGGAATTGGCCCAGACTTAGTGAGAGGTTAAAGATCTTTGTCAGGGGTTCAACGACCTCATCCAGAACTTGCGCCAGTAGTTTGAGGTCAAGGGAGTCTCCACTGTGCCCGGACTTGCAGATGGCCTTGCGAATATAGTTATGAGCCACATGTGGTGGAACCTCTTTGAAGAAGAATTGTTGGAGCTATATGAACATTTAGGGTGGTCTCATGGGGGGGTATTAGGGGAAGGGTCATCAAAGAAATTAGGAGGAAGCACATTGCCCAGGTTCGAGAAAGCATTGTTAAAGCTATTGATAATGGTGCCAAGGTCGAGCGTTGGAGTGCCGTGTATGTTGAGCATAGTGTGGGGTGCCTTAGGATCCTTGCCAGTGAGTTCTTCCAGGTTGTTCCAGAAGTTTTTCCCATCACCCCAGGAGTTGGACAGTGCCTTCTTGTAATATTTGCTTTTGGTAGTCTGAATCTGATGAGTGCAGGCATTTTGGGCTGCTTTGTATTTTTGAATGTTTCCTTGCATTGGGGTAGCATGAGCACAGTGCCAGAGGTGGTATCTCTGCTTAAGACCTGTTACAAGATCAGAGATAATCCAGGGGTTTGACCTTCCTTTGACCTTCATCTTTTTTAGTGGTGCATAGGTGTTACAGGCTGTGTTGAAGCTGTCAATGAACACATCCAAGGCATTGTTAGTATCACTGTGTGTGTCCAACACTACCTAGTAGCTGAAGGTGCCCATGATTAATTACCTGTGTGTAGAGTAGCTTGGGAGAGGGGTTGAGGAACTTGTTAGTCCAAGAGCAGATGCCAAGTAAGTGATCACTTATTGTATCCAGGAAGACTGGGACATTAGAGATTTGTTCAGGGCTGTTTGACAGAATCCAATCTAGTAACATGAAAGTACTGGTCCTATAGTTGCATCTGGTGGGGGTGAAGACAAGTTGTGAGAGGTGCTGCACTGTAACTGCATCCTTGAATACAGAGGCCTCAGTGGAGAGCCAGTTAATATTAAAATCACCTAGAATTATAGTTTCTGTGTTATGATGCAGGCTCCTTATGTATTTCATAATGTTGTTGAAGCCAGTGGCCTGGTCCTTAGGGGTAGATAAACTGAGACAACAGTAAGTTCCTTATTGTGGGCTTCAAGGAGGACTTTGATGGTGAGGACCTGAGCAGAGATGCCCTGGTTAGGAGATGGAATAACGTGACCTAAGAGGGTACTCTTGAGGTATATGGTGCAGTCCACACCTCATTTGTAAATCCTGTCTTGCCTGAATATGGAGTAGCCAGGGATTGAAACTGAGGCATCAGGGATCTGAGGGGTTTAGCCATGTTTCAACCATGGAGAGGACATCAGGGCTGTGATATATAAGTACCTATCCATGTTGGGGGATAACTAGATTCTTTTACACATTTATTATAGATAATTGTTAATGTTTTGCACCATAATCCAGTATGACAGTGATAAACTTCTGATGGGATGCAGTCTGGTCCCGGTGCCTTATGTAATTTAAGAGTATTAATTGCCCTATACATTTCCTCTGTGTTAAATGGAGTAATTGTATATGCAACATTATTTCCTAAAGGGAAAGATGTATCAGCTGATGGATCATAAAATATCTGTCTAAAGGAGTTTATCCAAATGGATTCTGAGATATACAAATCTACTGAATCATTATAATTATTGGTCTCTTTAGCTACTAGAAGCCAAAACTTCTTGCTGTCTTTGGTTACTAAGGGAAAACAGTTGAGAACAGGGGTATGCACCTCCCACAGTGAAACCTCTACAGCGACATATGTGGCTGCTAACAACAGCTCCAGGTCACTGTAGAGGTTGCTCCCAGGACTGGGAAACACTTTCCCTGACCTCTACCTCATCCCCAAACTAACTCCGACTCATAGTTGGTATCTATAATAATGGGTGGTGTGGGGGGCAGAGCTCCCCATGTGGAGGGTTTGGGGGCGAAGCCACCTGAAAAAAAAACAGTCCCTGGTGTGAGCAGCTCCCTACCAACTGCAACTTGCAGTTGACAAATAGCTTAGCTCTGTGATGCTTGTCAACAAATTAGTTGTCGACTTGGCATTGAAGATCTGAGAACAGGATTCAGTAGTTTAAGCAGCATAAAAAATATTTCTTTTTTGATTCCAATACATTATAAAAATATCGTTTGGGCAAAATCATACAAAACTAAGCTGTGCTGCTACCTCAAGGCTCACATTTTTTTTTATTTACTGCTGTTAGTTTATTCTGGATGATCACTCAAGTTCTGTATGCTGCAATGCAGCATGTCTTGGGCGGTTAAGCATTTGGCTGCTTTTTGCTTCTTAATACATCCTTACTTGATAATCCAACATATATTCCAAACCAAGTAGTGTTACTGTCAAACATTTGGCTTATTATTCATTTCTAGCAACTATAAAAAAATTATTGGTAATATTATAATTTAAAGAATATTTGCTATCAAACACACTTTTCTTTCTATACCATTGATAGAATGAGACATCTGCAAGTGTTCAACATAAACAACTTTATTTATTTGAGTTTTGATGACTTGGTAGGCTCACTGAGACAAAAATTTTCCCTTTTTCAGGGGTGACCTGGAGAACATAAGCATTCTGTAATGAATACATTGTAATAACAATAGGTAACGACAGATTAAAGTTCCTGTGTACATAAATATAGTTGGAGAATATAAATATCAAAACAGGTAAGAGCCAGTGTACAAGAACAGGGGTTATTTATATAAATCTGAACTATTAATATTGGACAGCAGTATTTCATCGATAGGCTAATGAAACATACAAAGACTAACATCTAAACATTATTTTGAAAATTATCAAGTTGATTTTTTACTAAATAGATAAACTTGTTTTCACTAGACATTTGAAACTATTAATAACAATTTAGTGTAAGACTTCCAGGGCCAGATATTCAAAACTTTGCCCCTGGGCTAAATTAGCACTGCCCGGTGGGCAAACTTAGCCCAGAGCACAAAGCAAGTTATATTCAATAGGAATAGCCCGGTGCTAAACCTGCTGAATAGAGCTGTCTAAGGAAGCCAGGCAAACCGGTCTGGGAGTGCAGGGCAAAAATGGCCTGGGAGTAAGACAGCACTGAATATAGCAACAGGGAAGTGCAAACTGCAACTGCAGCTCATTAGACTCTTCACCAAGCCAGCGTTGCAGGTGGAAAACATTGTGCGTAATTGCACAGAGATGTCTCACATCTACTGCAAACACACCTCTCAGCCTCCTGCCTCATAAATCAGGGAAAAGGCTTAAAAAATCAGCGACAAAGGTTTACAATCAGGGACATATCTGAAAAAGTGGTGATATCCACTCAGGAAGCTGGTACAATAAGTGGTGTAGTGTAAAATGCATTTTTTAAGGAAGAACACATCTGTAACATTAATATATGACATTATTTTATGCTTACAACCCCCACTGTTTGGTCATGGAAACACAATTTTTAGGAGGGACAGAGTAAAACATTGAGGTAAAATTAGGGACGTCCCTGAAAATGAGGGACAGTTGAGAGATATTACTGCAAACAACAGTGTAAGCCACACACTGCAGAACTGTGCTATGTTGAAGTGAGGTTTAGCTAGATACAAAATCCTCAGCTCCACACACACGTGCCACCTTGCGAAACAGTCAACATGTAAAGAAATAGCAAAGGCACCACAGGTATATTCAACCATACCTCTCAAGTGTTCCTGATTTTCAGGGACGTCCCTGATTTTGCCTCAAAATTTTATTCTGTCCCTCCTAAAATTTGTGTTTTTGTGGCTAAACAGTGGGGACTGTAAGCACACAACAAAGTCAAGCATTAAAGTTACAGACTTGTTCTTCTTTAGAAAATGCATTTTGCACTAAGTCTCATATTCTACCAGCTTTCTGGGTGGATATCTCTAATTTTGAAGGTGTGTCCCTGAGTTTGGTCCTTTGTCCCTGATTTTTTTAAGCCTTGTCCCTGATTTATGAGGCAGGAGGTTGAGAGGTATGTACTCGACATACAATTTAATTAGTGCATAAAAATCGCACAGCCACCCAGCAGTACAGGGAACAGAACCTCTACTAGTTTCGCACATTGTGCATCATCAGGATGATGGTCTACCAACACTGCATACCCTTAAAAAGTTTTCAATTAAAGCAATAGTACCCCAAAGAGGAGTGCTGATAATACATCAAAATACAAACAAACACACAACCCTTCAGTGGAAAACAAAATACATAAAGCTAATGAACCCAAGAAAATCAGTATGTGCAACATACAGTATTTGTGGGAAACCATGAGAAACTGTGCTTTGAGTACTCAGGACTACAGCAAGAACTGTGAATAAAAATTCTGACTTTTTCAGACTCACTCCTTATGGTAAAATTGAGACCCATGGATGCACATTGCTACATTTACATTCTACACATGGACATTTTCCTTCCCAATATACTTATGACTTGAAACGATTATCATTGCCATTTCTTGCAAAAAGTATTCCCATATGAGATATGTCATGGGGGAATCATATGGCATTTCAGTTGGGGGAGGTTACGGGGTTAATGTCTACGTCTGTATTTGCTACCCGGGGTGAAGCGTAATTATTTAGTGAACAACCAAACATTGCTACAGTGGAAAATCCTGTGGAAGAATCAGATCCTGATACCTATAATACTTCCACCAACATTGATATTGCCTTTATCCAGTTTGAAAGGGCTAGGCTTAAATGCAGACGCCATTACTGGAATAAGGTGTCTCTGGAGGCTTATTTAAAAGTCAGTAGATCCTCTCGTGGGTTGCGGGCCCTCAGTACACAGGGCTACGGTACAGACCAGCCATCCTTTGGATCTGACTGGAATAAGGGATTACAATTAGGCATGGATGCCTTGATCCAAGCAGTAATTAAGGATTATTTGGCAGAGCAACCTACTATTGAGGCGGACATAAAAAGTAAAGAAGAAATTGTGTTATGCTT
Source organism: Neoceratodus forsteri (assembly GCA_016271365.2). NCBI lineage: Eukaryota > Metazoa > Chordata > Ceratodontiformes > Ceratodontidae > Neoceratodus > Neoceratodus forsteri. Next base: position 1,166,152,374 of record CM057458.1, read on the forward strand.
CAAGGAAGATCTGAGATTCCCTGTATATGAACAACATTTCCAGGATATAATTAATAAGGAAGAAAATATAATCAAACTAAGAAAACTAAAGAAGTTTGAGAGGGATAAACAGGACTATCATATGGATCGAGTATTTACTTGGAACAAGAAGTCACATACAGTGAGGAGACAACAAAATTCCAGTGGAAATAGAGGTAATTCCTACATGGGGGTAAACTCGGCGCCTAAATCTATTTTGCGTAAGAGGGGGAATTCCCTGTCTTCTTCTTACTATACCAGGACAAGTGACTCTGACAACACTGAAGACCCATTCCTGGAGAGTGAACAGGAGGAACCATCTACGAGATCTGTTACCCCAACCCCCCCCCCAGAAAACACAATACTTTCAATCCAGGAGAGGAGAGAAGCAAGTCCAGTTCCAGGAACCTTGTAATCAAGAAATAAAGAACCAAGAGATTCAGAGAAACTTCGAATGCCCATATCCCAAATGGACTCGGGGGCGGGGGTGCAAACAGTACCAGGCCAAGAAGAGGAAATCGAAGAGAAAATCAGAGGGGATGCTTATGATAGTTCATACACCTGAGAATATTGTAATAAACATCACTGAGGTAACTTTAACTGATATTGAGACTCAGATATTGCAGAAGGAGTTGTCTTTTGTACCAACTGTGAATATTAATGAATTTGAAGTTTATCTGGATGTTAAACATTTATCAAGAACCTTGAACCTCAGGACATCTTTTGCAGCAGACATGGGTTATAATATTGTGGCAGATAATTATGAACCTTTGGATATGGTAGAAACATTACCAGCGACATCTAGTGGTGTAACATCTTTGGAACACCTTCCACATTTAATCCAACTTATTCAGCTGTAGTTAAGATCTTTGAAAAAGCAGTATTGAATGATATAGGAACAATTAATACTAATAATGAGGTGTCAAATTATGTGAATTTATCTAATATTGAGAGGACAGCAATGAATTCTTTACAGGATAATTCATTGTTGGTTATTAAACCTGCAGATAAAGGTGGTGCCATAGTTGTTATGGATACAGTAAAATATATTAGTGAAATTAACAGACAACTACTAGAACAAATTAGACTATTGGTTAAACATGGATTCAAAAATGGGCATACAAAAAAAGGTTCATTCTTGAATGTGCTGAGACTGTACTAGAAAAAAATGTGTTCCTGTTTCAGGATGAGTATTACCCCAGATTAAGGGTACGGCTATGGGTGCGACTTTTGCACCTAATTATGCCAACCTTTATTTGGATCTCTGGGAGAAATTGGTGGTCTATGATGCAAAGGTCAATCCTTTCTACCATAGGATTGATCTGTGGTGCCGTTTTATCGTCAACATTTTTTTAATATGGAAAAGCACTATTTGCGAACTAGGGGAGTTTGTCACATATCTAGAAACAAGTAATTCTAATTTAAGATTTAGTGTAACAAGTGACAAAAATATGGTCACTTTTTTGGATTTGGAAATCAAGAGAGACATCAATGATGGTATTCAGATGTCCCTCTTTAGGAAAAGTACTGACAGGAATTCCCTTTTGAGTGCATCTAGTTGTCATCCGAGACACATGATTAATAATGTTACCAGAGCTCAATTGCTTCGGGCAAGGAGAAATTGTAGTATTGATACTGACTTTATGAAACATGGCACAGATATGTGTGAACATTTTTTGGATAGGGGGTACTTGAGAAATTTGGTGGAAGATGCCATGGTTGAAGTATCTGGAATGAATTGTGCGGATATTATGAAATCTTATACCAAACATCGGTCAGATGATGATCAAATTTGTTTTGTCACCACATATTGTAAACAGGCTGGTGCAGTGGGTGATATAATCAGGAAACATTGGTCACTTTTGAATTTGGAACCAAAACTACATGGGGTAGCCACTAAATTGCAATGCATAGTGTATCATTGTGTCAAAAATATTGGAGACATTGTCACAAAAAGCCACCAACCTGCTCAGAGGATACAGAGAGATGTGAAGACATGATTACCATGTATACCTAATGACAATTTTGCATATGGTAATTGCAAATATTGCACCACCATGTTGAAAAGTACAACATTCACATCAATTAACACTACAAAAATATACACAATGGGCTCTTTTTTTAGCTGTACCTCTGAGAATTTGGTGTATTGGGCACATGTACATGTGGGGCATTTTATATTGGCAAAACTACACGCCAATTTAAAGTCAGAGTCGGAGAACATATGCGTAACATTGGCAAAAATGATGACAGAAGTGCACTGGCAATACACTGCTGTAAACACAAAATGGACAAAATGAAACATGAATTCAAATTCTGTGGGATTGAATTGGCAAAACTAGGTCCACGAGGGGGCAATATCAATGATTTACTATTGAACAGAGAAGCATATTGGATTTACAGCCTTGGAGGTTTACAATTGCCAGGATTGAATGAAAAGTTTGATGTTATGCCTCTTATTAATATGAGAAAGAAAAAAATTATTTTTATATCTTTCTTAGATGTAATAACATGGTTTGATGTATTTGAGATGTAGCAATTTGTGATATTAGATGTGTAACATGTAATTATCAGTTCCTTAATATCTTTTTCCTTTTCCTTTCCCCTAGATGGTGCTATTTTTGCATATACACTACCAGAAAGTAATTTTTAAGCATCAATAATACAACAAATTGGACTTTGACTAGTAAGTCTCGAGATCTACCTGGTCATAATGATTAATGATACGGTTAAAGATAAGTAGACTAGGTTTCAATAAAAAGTATAACTATGATTTAACTTGAGAAGTAATAACAGTACATTTGTACATTATAGATATAATGCTTTTGTTCTTAACTGAAATGTGCATTAGAAACATTTATATATGGTGATTTTCTTGGGTTCATTAGCTTTATGTATTTTGTTTTCCACTGAATGGTTGTGTTTCTTTGTATTTTGATGTATTATCAGCACTCCTTTTTCGGGAACTATCGCTTTAATTGAAAACTTTTTAAAGGTATGCAGCGTTGGTAGACCATCCTCCTGATGATGTACGGTGTGCGAAACTAGTAGAGGTTATATTCCCTGTACTGCTGAGCGGCTGTGTGATTTTTATGCACTAATTAAATTGTATGTCGAATATACCTGTGGTGCCTTTGCTATTTCTTTACATGAAGTGAGGTTTGCCCAGGGCTAACCTGATTGCACAGATTGCACAGTGCTAACACATTAGCCTGGTGCAAACTGGTTATCCCGAGGCAAACAGGAGCTATATTCAAAGCTCCCATGCAAATGAGCCTACTTAGGTAATCCATGGGCAAACAGGTACATTTGCATCTCATTAACTGCTACTTAGCATACATTACCATGCAGTTTGCCTGGTGCTACTGCATGGAGCACAAAGCTCCCCCTTTTGGTTGGAATGGAAGTACAGGCTGGATTCTGCAAACCAAGGCAGACCCACAGCATCCCCTGTTGGTCAGAATAGAAGTACAGGCCTGAAACAGGGACAAGGCTTAAACAAATCAGGGACAAAGTACCAAAATCAGGGACACATCTTCAAATGTGGAGATATCCACCCAGACAGCTGGTAGAATATGGGGCTTAGTGCAAAATGCATGTTCTAAAGAAGAACAAGTCTGTAACTCTACAGCTTGACATTATTTTGTGCTTACAATTTCCACTGTTCAGCTACGAAAACACAGCTGTGATGAGGGTCAGAGAAATAATTTTGAGGCAAATTCAGGGATGTCCCTGAACTTCAGGGAGAGTTGAGAGGTATGCACCTGACGCATTCACAATAAAAGTAAACATAATATCCCTGGTAGTCTAGTGGTCCCCCCGCCCCTCTGCACGAATCCCGAACCTTTTAATGAAATTCAACATAATTTCCTTGGTAGTCTAGTGGTCCCCCACCCCTGCACAAATCCTGACCCATTTTTAATGAAACTCAACGTAATTTCCCTGGTAGTTTAGTGGCCCCCTCCACCCCTCCTGGATGAATCCCGACCTGTTTTTAATGAAATTCAATGTAATTTCCCTGGTAGTCTAGTGGTCCCCCCACCCCGCTGCATGAATCCCGACCCATTATAAAGGAAATCCAAAGTAATTTCCCTCTTCCTGGTTTGCCAACTACCTGAGTGGCCTCTCAGAGAGAGTAAAAATCAACAAAACCCTCTCCACCAGTTTGCCTATTCACTCTGGAGTCCCCCATGATCAATTCTTAGTCCTCTCCAGTTCAGTCTGTTCCTTAACACCCTTCCCCAAGCCTTTTCTGGGAAGATGTCACTTTTTACGCAGATGATGCAGTTATCTACAGCAGCCACCCTGACCCAGACCCCTTACAGAAAGACCTCCAACTGTTCTTCTCAGAATCTGAATCATGGTTCTCTCACCACAAACATATTTTAAATTACAAAAAAAAAACAAAAAAAAACAAAGTCATGTTATTTGCCATTCTACATAACAAATTCAAAGGCACTCCCCAAAATATTCTCAACTGCCAGCTCACATTCCTGGAGCAGGTGACTCACTTCAAATATCTAGGTGTCACTCTGGACTCTACTCTCTCCTTTCAGGATCATATCAATCAAGTACATAAGGTGGTAAATACCAGAATCAGTCTTCTCTATAGGCATAGAACTTGCATGGCTGCCAAAGCCCTGCATATGGCAGCTCAGTATTATCCATAGCAGATTATGGCATACTTGTATACAGATCTGCTGCTGACTCTTCACTTAGAAGGATCAAGGTCTCCCTGATTAAAGCTTGTCATCTGGTCACCAGTTGTAATCATCTCACTCACACCTGTGAGTTACAGAGGCATTGCTAGGGCTGGGCCTCCAGGGCTGGAGCCCCGAATGTTTTGTCTGGGGCTCCGAATGTTTTTTTGTTGTTGATGTTCCCATTTATAAAAAAACAAACATTGCAGATTGCAGCCCAGCCGCCTGAATTGCTTACTTAGTAGTACACACAGAAATGCTCAATGACTGAGCCTCGCTCGTTTCGGCCCAGTTGTTGCGTCACCATGGCAACCATCACAGCTCCTAGTTCAGACTGTTTTCTGATTGGTGGAAGTCTGTGTGGTTGCCCTAGTGATGGCACACGCTGATGGCAGACCCAAAGGGAGAGCAGGAGCGAGCGAGTACTGTTTGGGACTCGGGAGCCTGAAAAATAAAATGCCTCCAATGTCAGTGTGCCACAGACAGTGGCATGTCTTGTCAGAGTCGGGGTCCGATTGCAGCATTGTCGCATGCTGCTTGCTTGCAGATGCAGTCTGCAGAGTCAGAGGGGATTTTAATTTAAGTGGTGCTGCCACAGCACTGGCAGGTGGGGGGCGGCACACAACAATTTAATCAGTCAGTTGCCATCGGTCCAGTTGTCGGGTCGGAATCCAGGGAGGGCCACATGGGACTGGGAGGAGCCGGGGGGACTTCACTCGTGACAGTCACACTCATGACACAAGAGGAGTAGAGGACAACAGTGAGACATTGGGGGGAGTCGGGGGACTAGGGACTTCTGACTTGGAGTCTAAGTTGCATGCACTTTGGAGAGACGACGAGACGTATCCGAGACAAGACAGAGAGAGAGAGAGTGAGATAGAATTTAATTGGATGGATGCCATTGCTAGCATTGCCAGTGCTACTGCCACAATGAGAATGATCGATCATGATGCCTACCTGCAGTGTCTCTGCTGTTACATGAGGTGAGTCAACTACTTGGACTAGAGAGAGTCAATGTGACATAATAATGTTGTGGTTGGGGTCAGGTGGTGGGTGGCCATGGCAAAACTAAAAGTCAAAGTGACTGCATGTCTGCAGCATTTATTTGCGGTGGGGCAGGGGCTCTTAGAGGGAGTAGACTGAGCCAGCAACAGTGCACTAGTCTGCAGCTGAGCTGCTGGAGGTGCCTCTGCTGTGCTAGTGCTTGTTTCATGCTGGCTAGCCCAGCAATGAGCAGCAGCCAGCTGTGTCACATGACAGACAGTTACTCTTCTGGGCCACCCATGTGCATTGTGGGATACCTATTTTGTAGTTTATGCTACTTGATAGTAATGCTACTATCAAGTAGCATAAACTACAGAGTGTCATCACAGCAATAGAGCCTTGTGAGTGGCCAGTGAGAATCACAGGGTGTGTGGCCTTTATTCAGTTAGAGATAGAGACAGACAAGAGGGAGAGAGTCAGAGTGAAAGCAAAAGCACTGCAGTTGTTCAGTGAGTCAGTACAGAGTTTGTCTCCTCTGTGTTTGTGGAATTTGAGAAAACAAGAGAATACAACTTCTATATTTTGGCATAAAAACAGTCATTTTCTGTATTTCAGCAATTGCTGCTGCTAACTTTGTAGTTCTTTTGCCACTACTGCTGTAAGACAGGGAAGGCCCATTTTTTAGTCTAGGCCTACTAGGCCAGAAGGTCTCAAAGGAACATAACTTTTCTAGTCTAGTTTGTATCTTGTGTGACTGAGAACTGAGTCAGCCTCTACAGTCATCAACTCAAGTCGAAGTCAACACAATCTAGGTGGCCTGGTTGTGAGGGCAGGGAGAAATTTTGTTGTAAAAAAAAAATTTGTTGTAGTTGCAGTTTAAATCTGATCCACCTCATCAGTGACCCAGAGTACCTGAGGCTGAGATTTGTTTTTTGCCAGTACTGGGCTTGTTGTGGTAGGGCTCAGAGGGCAGCAGTGTGTGTCGCTGTACTGTACTAATAAAAGAAAAAATTGTAGTTGCAGTTTAAATCAAAGCAGCCTCTGATCCACCTCACCAGTCACCCAGGGTACCTGAGATATTTTTTTGCCAGTAGTACCAGGCTTGTGGGAGGGCTGAGGGCAGCAGTGTGTGATGCTGTACTTTGTTAAAAAAAAAAATGTAGTTGCAGTTCAAATCACAGCAGCATCTGATCCACCTCACCAGTGAACCAGCATACTTAAGATATTTTTTTGCCAGTTGTACCGGGCTAGTGGGAGGGCTGAGGGCAACAGTGTGTGTCACCGTACTTTGATAAAAAAAATTTTAGTTGCAGTTTAAATCACAGTAGTCTCTGATCCACCTCACCAGTCACCCAGTGTACCTGAGATATTTTTTTGCCAGTAGTACCGGGCTTGTGGGAGGGCTGAGGGCAGCAGTGTGTAATGCCGTACTTTGATAAAAAAAAAATTGTAGTGGCAGTTTAAATCACAGCAGCCTCTGATCCACCTCACCAGTGACCCAGCATACTTAAGATATTTTTTTGCCAGTTGTACTGGGCTTGTGGGAGGGCTGAGGCAACAGTGTGTGTCACCATACTTTGTTAAAAAAAATTGTAGTTGCAGTTTAAATCACAGTAGTCTCTGATCCAACTCACTAGTTACCCAGTGTACCTGAGATATTTTTTTGCCAGTAGTACCAGGCTTGTGGGAGGGCTGAGGACAGCAGTGTGTGTTGCCGTATTTTGTTAAAAAAAAATGTAGTTACAGTTTAAATCACAGCAGTCTCTGATCCACATGACCAGTAACCCAGTGTACCTGAGATATTTTTTTGCCAGTAGTACTGGGCTTGTGGGACGGCTGAGGGCAGCAGTGTGTGATGCCGTACTTTGTTAAAAAAAATTGTAGTTGCAGTTTAAATTATAGCAGCCTCTGATCCACCTCGTCAGTGACCCAGCATACCTGAGATATTTTTTTGCCAGTAGTACTGGGCTTGTTGAAGGGCTGAGGGCAGCAGTGTGTGATGCCGTACTTTGTTAAAAAAAATTGTAGTTGCAGTTTAAATCACAGTAGCCTCTGAGTGACAATAAACCTTGGTGTATTTGTTCCATTGCAATTGCCTTGCTGCTAGCCCTGAGGTGGCAGTGAGTGGCTCAGAGTCAGTTGTATTGCAAAGAAGAAGTATATCAGAACTTTTCGGTTTCCACTGTTTCATAAAAATGGTTATCTGACATTTCTTTAAGTCCAAAGAAAAGAATACACATGATGAGGTGTGAGTAATTGCCAATTCAGAAAGTAATGATAATGTTGAACTCCCTCATTCTACTGCATCATGTACCACTGTGCATGAGGGGAATGCTGAACCAAGCACAAGTGACCAGAACAGTCACAGTTATATTGATGCTGACACAGAAGGCATAAATAAAATGAACAGTAAACTAGTAAATGCTCAGAATATCACAGACTTGGAAACACTTGAGACAGGGCCTATTCAGAGTAAGTTACCTTGTTACCAACAGCGCACATTTGGAGGGAAAAAAAGGTCATTCCAGTTTCACTGGTTTGAAAATTACAACTGGTTAGAATATTCTGTTACTCTGGATGCTGTTTTTTGCTATCCTTGTAGATGCTTTGGAATGAAATATGGAGCCACTCGCCCTAATAAAGATTCTTTGTTAAGCACAGGATTTGTTAATTGGAAAAGGGCACTTGACTTATTTAGAGAGCATGAAAAGACTTCATATCATCTAAATGCAAACACCTTATGGGCTGGATTTAAAGACACAAAGAGTACTGGTGATATTGTTCACAAATTACAAGCTGCAAACATCAAAGAAGTAAATGACAGGCAATGCTATCTTGAGCGCATCATTGCTGTCACATTATTTCTGGGTAGGCAAGGACCTTCTTTCAGAGGTTACGATGAAACGCATGGTAGTTTAAATAAAGGAAATTTTCTGGAATGCTTGGATCTATTAAAATAATTTGATCCTTTTCTACAAATGTATAAGGCACCTTCAAATGCCAGTTATATTTCTCCCCAAACTCAAAATAAGGTGATTGCACGTTGCACAAAAGATGTCATTTCAAAGATAGTTGCTGAACTTAACAGCTCAGAAATGTTTGCTGTTATGGCAGATGAAGCAAGAGACAAACATAAAAAGCAGCTGGCAGTTTGCATGAGGTATATTGTACCTGGAACTGGAAACATTACAGAGCGTTTTATAGGATTCACAGAACTTAAATATTTAAATGCTGACTCCATTGTGGAATTACTGCTAAAATGTCTCCAAGACAGTGGAATTACAGGTGCAAAATGTGTGGCACAGGCATATGATGGTGCCTCTGTTATGAGTGGGGCAGTAGGGGGAGTTCAAACTATGTTCTGCCAGCATCATCCAGAGGCTGTGTAAGTGCGCTGCTATGCACATGAGCTGAATCTTGTACTTTGCCATACATGCAAATGTATTACTGAAGCAAGGGAATTTTTCTGCACTATGGAAAGTGTGTATGAATTTTTTAGCACTTCCCATGTTTATCATCATGAGTTTGTAAATATACAGTGTCAGGCTTCAGCCCATCAGAGTTGGTCCAGTTGTTAGATACTCACTGGTCTTGCCAGATCCGATCAATCAAGGTCTTGATGAGCTGCTATGTAGCTGTACTTCAGTGCCTTGCTACTATTCGCACTCCAAAAGCCATTGGACTGTTAGCATCCTTGCAAAAGTCAGCCACAATTTACTACCTGGTCATCTTTCATTCTCTTCTAAAGGTAACAGAAGGCATCCACAAAGTTTTACAAAGGGAAGATCTAGATCTATCCACTGCAGTAGATATTGTTGACTCAGTTCGTCACACTCTTGAAGAGATGAGGAGTGAGGACAGTAGCAATGAACTTTTAAGGAATCTGTGGATTTCTGTAACAAGAATAATGTGGAAATACATGACACAAACAGAAGAAAAAAACAGGAACAGATGGATGATTTTATTGTTGAGGCATCAGTGGGAGTGCGGGACCAAACTTCTTCTCAAGTGGACTTTTGAAACAAGCTTTATTATCAATGCCTTGAAAGAATGTCTGTTGAACTAAAGCAAAGATTTTCTAGTGTTGCAGTCAAGATAATAAATAGTATCCGTGCATGCAACCCATCGTCTGCACATTCCTTTGCTCTGAATCTCTGGCCCCTCTAGCTCTTCACTATGGGATTGAACTGCCAAAGGAGGAATTGTGTGTTGCAAAAAATTACCTGAAACCAAAAATGGAAGAAAAACAAATTAATACAAATGAAGTTTATAGGCTACTAGACCCTCTTATGTTTCCAAAACTCAAGCAGTTGGTCCAGGCAGCATGAACTATTCCAGTGACAAGCTGTAGCTGTCAGCGCTCCTTTAGTGCACTGCGAAGGGAAAATACATGGCTCAGAGGCACCATGACTCAAAACAGATTACATGATCTTGCAATTCTAGCAATTGAAAAGGAAATGTGTTCTGTGTTATCATCAGATCAGGTAATTACACGATTTGCAAAGAAAAACAACAGACAGCATCACCTGTTATTACCACAGAAAGAGAGAGAACAGCATGGAGGAGAACAAGAGAATGCACAAAAATAAAAATGATTAGGCAGTATTATTTAATGTTCTTTGTTGTTATTGTGTATTTCACTGCTGTATTTTTGAATGTGAACTTTCCAGTTTGAGTCCGAGCAGAAAATTTAAACCAAAATATTTTATTAAAGGGTCCATGTGATGTGAATATAAAAATAATGTCACGCACCACCTTCATATGCCTGTGCTTCACATTTTCCAATTTTTGGTTAGTATTGTGGTTAGGTGACATATGTAGGATACAGTGTTGTTGCATATAAACATTAAAGAGAAGCTGACACCTTTCCTTTGGGAACACTCTGAAAAACTTTAAAAAACATTTTAAATTTGGACACCATTCACTTTGCATTTTTTTTATCTATCTTCTATAGATTTCTTCTCTACATTACTTATTACTGATTGCCTCTGTAGCTTGTTCCCTACTTGAATTGCATATGCTCTGTTGTGACATCACCATCTATTACCTTGGGAATAACAGTGATATGACAAGCACAGTATTATGACATCAAGTTGGGAAGAAAGAATAGGAGCTGATGAACACTCAGGGAGAAGTGCCAGCAGATATCCTGTTTCTGTTTTCATGCATATGACCTCAATAATAACCAATAAGGATAAGAAATCCAGAACAAATAAATAATATGTAGCTGCATTGTGTACAAATATATTTTTTAAAGTTAATATCAAGGTGTCAGTGGTTCTTTACTTCTTTAAATTCCATTTTCTTGTACTTCCCTAAGTTCCCTTAGTGCATCAAGTATCATATTTTACTCAGTCAGATCATGGACTTGTGTGCCTGTGGGAAAAGTAATTTCATAAGGGTCACACTCAGGGAGGCCACTTGTGGCCTCCTGAGTGTACCTCTTATAATTGGATGCCATTGCCCAGCCCTCCTCCGTGCCCAGCATACTTCTTAAATATCAATAGATTTAGCCCAGATCTACTGATATTTACAAAATATGCTATTGATTCTAAAACTTTTAATCCGCAACATGTAGTTTTTGCCTGTCAAGTAACAAGTCACAAGCTGACCAAAAAAAAAAGACACAAAATAATGGAAAAGGAATGGGGGAAAAAACAAGGCTGAAGTAGCAGAAAATGTGTTATTTTGCACGAGAGAGCACCAAAAGTTCTGCAGCTTTTGGGGGCCTAGGTGGCCCCAGACTCTCTGCCTTTTGTTTGATGCCCAGGCCCTCAATGTTTACTCATGCTGGCAACACCTCTGGTGAGTTATATAAACAAACAGACTGGTTGAACTTTGAGGGAAGTCTTGTTTACCACACTTGTCTGCTAGCCAAGAAATTGTCCACTGGCCTCCTTCCATCTACCTCCCAACATCTCCTTACCTTGGCTCCAACCTCCTGCTCTACCCTAAACTCCTCTAAATCAACATAGTTAGTACAATTTTGTAGATCCTCGCAGGGGCAGAGGGTTTTTATGTACAGAGCTACCCAATGGCTCAATGGGTTGCCCCTGGAGATCTCCACTGCCTTTAAACTTGGACCTTTTAAAACACTGCTCAGACAACATCTCCTGACCACCAACCGATGTGACTGCCTAATGTGCCAACACTTATCTCCTTATGTTACACACCTAACCATATACTACCCCTATGTTTGACAATGTGTTCATGGACTGCAGCTTTTTCCTTTTCTTCCTCTTGCTCTCTCATCTCAATTACTACTATCCTCCTCCTCCTCCTCCTCCTCCTCTTTTTGGTCTCTGGCCTACGCCAAATACCCTCCCATCCCACAACTCCATCTCCTATGCCTGAACCCCCACTGTATAGTGTTTTTTATGCTGTTTTTGTATACTTCCTCCTAGATGATATTTCTTGTTGTTAACCATGTGACGTTGTTATTTGTAAACTTTTTCTGTCGCTCCTTACTATACCCTGGTTACATCCATGTTTTGTTTTATTATATGTACCAGTTGATATGGAACCTTTGTAAATGAGTCCCTGACTCAAAGTTGTGTAATTCCGATACTCTCAGTAAATAAATAAAATAAAATAAAAAAAAAACAATTGGTACAGCTAGTAGCATTCACTCACACCATTTGTTTGCTGTGACCGTGTAAGTATTTGTTTTACTGTGTACACACTACAATAATAATTTGGAGGAATTTGCTATCAGCGCTTGGTTGTGGTGTCACTGTTTTTCTTTTTGTGACTTTTTGTGGAACCTGCCACATCTGTGGTGGAGCCGCTTTGATTGATTGACATCCCTATACACTGTTACAGCAGTAGGTGGTACTTATGTGGATGCACATTGCTCCTTGTACCACCACTCACCAAAATATCATACATAATGTAGGCAGTTGTCATGGTGTGCAGGGAATGGATTGACCCCTTTTACAGTGGTGCTTCATTCAATTATGTAAATAGTCACTTCCAATGTAAGTAGGTAGAACTTGGCTGTGCAGCAACTATCATGCTGGAATTGTGGCAACAACAGGGGTCAGCCCATATCATGGCAACTGAATTATGATAATACAAGCACTATTCATGGTGCCTTTGACCTTCTTCAGAAAATGAAATAGAAACTTAGAAACATAGACTTTGACAGCAGATAAGGACCACTTGGCCCACCCAGTCTGCCCATTTCCCTACCTACTGGATAAGTTGCAGACTCTAGTTAACCAACAGCCTACTTCCTGCCACCCCCCACTACAATTGCCTTATGTCTGTCCCATGCATGTTTGAATTTCCCCACTGTTTTAGACCCAACAACCTCCCCAGGAAGGCGGTTCCATGCATCCACCACTCTCTCCATGAAAAAAAATTTCCTCACATTACCCCTGAGACGCCCCATCTCTATCATTAAATTGTGCTTCCTTGTTCTTACACATCTCTTTTTCTGAAAGATGCTACCCTCCTGAACTTTGTTGATTCCCTTCAGGTACTTGAACATTTCTATCATGTCCCCTCGTCCCTCCTTTCATCAGGGGTATACATATTAAACTCTCTCAGTCTCTCTTCATATGGTTTCTGATGCAGACCCTGCACCATTTTAGTTGCCCTCTTCTGGACTGCTTCCATCCTGTCTACGTCCTTGCATAGATGAGGTCTCCAAAACTGCACACAGTACTCCAGATGGGTCTCACCAACTGTCTGTACAGAGGGATAACCACTTCCCTTTTTCTGCTTGTGATGCCCCTTCCTATGCATCCCAGTATCCCCCTGGCTCTCCTTACTGACTCCTATGCATCCCAGTATCCCCCTGGCTCTCCTTACTGACGTCTCACATTGCTTACCAACCTTTAGATCATCTGATATGACTACCCCCAGGTCCATTTCCATTTTTGTTGTTGTTAGTACCTCCCCTGCTATTGTGTACTCTTCTCCTGGGTTTTTGTTTCCCAGGTGCATTACTTTGCACTTCTTTGCATTGAATCTAAATTGCCATATGTCTGACCATTCCTCCAACCTTGCCAAGTCCCTTCTCATCCTTTCTACCCCCACTTGTGTATCAACTCTGTTATGGATCTTTGTGTCATCTGCAAAGAGGCATACCTTTCCTTTCATACCCTCTGCAATGTCACCTATAAAGATGTTAAAGAGGACTGGACCCAGTACTGAGCCCTGAGGTACTCCACTTGTGACCCCCCTTTCTTCGGAATGTGTTCCATTCACTATTACCTTCTGTGTCCTGTTTTGCAGCCAGTTTGCTACCCAGGCTACCACCTTGGGACCCACTCCCAGGCTGGCTAACTTGATTATTAATCTTTTGTGCGGGACCGTGTCAAATGCCTTGCTAAAGTCTAGGTAGGCCATACCCACAGCCCCTCCCTGGTCTATTACTTTGGTCACTCAGTCAAAGAAATCTATTAGATTCATCTGACATGACCTTCCTGCTGTAAATCCATGCTGCTTTGGGTCCTGTGCCCCTCTGGCCTCTAGGTACTCAACAATTCTTTCTTTCAGAAGTGATTCCATCAATTTCCCTACCACTGAGGTCAAACTTACAGGTCTGTAGTTTCCTGCTTCTGCCTTGCTCCCACTTTTGTGAAGGGGAATCACATCTACCCTCCTCCAGTCCTCAGGTGCCACCCCATCCTCCCATGATTTGTTAAAAAGTGTGGTCAGTGGTGGCACTAGGTCCTCCCTTAGTTCTTTTAGGATTCTGGGATGAATCCCGTCAGGCCCCATTGCTTTGTCCACCTTAAGTTTTAGGAGTTTTCTTCTGTAAATGGACTGGTGTCAACCCCCCCTACCAAGAGTGCTTCTATTGTCCGGTTTAGGTAACTCCTCCTTATCTTCTTTTGTGAATACTGAGCAAAAGTATTCATTCAGTATCTCTGCCTTTTCACTGTCTCCCTCTGCCCACCTATACCGAGAATTCTAAGGTAGCTACATAAGTACCAAAAGAAGAAAATGAAAGATCCACCCCTTTTTATATTTTCTACGTAATTTTTCCTTGTTGTCCACCAAAAATTTCAGTTGACATGTCATGGTCCTTATGCAAATTTATAAGACCCACTGGTGTTTACTGTACTCTTGACAACTGATTCTCATTTCCAGTAGCAAGGAGGATGGCCATACTGCATGCTGTTACTATTGTAATTATCAGTTGAAGCTAAGATGTGTGTGGCTTTTTGTGGAACCTGGCACATTTGTGGTAGATCCAGCTTGTTTGCTTGACATTCTTATACACTGTTACAGCAGTAGGTGGCATTTATCTACATGCAAAAAAGCTCCTTGTACCACTACTCAGCAAAACATCATACATACCCTGTAGGCAGTTGTCATGCTGTGCAGGGAATGGAATGTCCCTTTTTACAATGGTGTGCGATGCTTTGCCACCTGATTATTATTATATTTATAAATTGTGATATACATATATTGTATGTGAATGTCTGCTTAGAAATAAAACAGAATTGCAGAAGTAATGGTGACCTTTGTGACACCAATGGTGTCAGTGTGACTGAGTCAGCAGGCTGTCATAACACTGGCCAGTGGAAACACTAATGAAAGACTTCCTTTCAAAATTCCAGGTGATAAGACATCAGAAAATATTCCTTTTGAAGCTGGGTCCAATGTATGCATTTTATGACCCTTGAAGAGCTGATCCCTCTTGGTGTTTACACCTAGAGGGGAACTGGTGAAAGGATGTGGGTTTATGAAATATCAAAGAAAATGCTTTGATCAGAGAGACGGTCATATTTTACAAATTGCCAACTGCTGATTTTCAGGCAGCAGTAAAATAAAATATCTTCCTTGGATATTCATACTCAGATTACAGAGTGGTTCCAGGGATGAGAGTGATCTCATGGGTACTGTGATCTCACAAGGAGGTGGGGCAATGGATTTTCAAATTGTCAAGTATCTATAGAAAAAGGGCCTTTTATCTCTAGGCTCTAAGAGGAGTGAGACACACTTGGTCTCTGGACTGAAAACAAGGCACTTTTGAAAGACATAATTCAGCTAGAACTTTAAAATATTTAGGTTTTTTTGTTCTGTAATTTCCAATTTAGTTCTGACTGTAAGTATTTATGGTATATGTTCTGTGTTTAGTATTTTATCTAATTTTAATTTTTAGTAAACACTATTTTCCTTGAAATTCTGCCTGTGTCTTCTCAATTTCTTTTGCATGTGAATGCTGGAAAAGTGTTAATTCTGACAACTGTTAAGTGCTCAAGAAAATGGGTGTTGCTATTTTGCTAAAAGGAAAGACTATACCTGGGTCTCATATTGAGTCATATGAGTACACTTTTGAACCTGGCTGGGTGCCCACTGAGTGAATTATTGCATTGCATTTCCCCAAAGAGAATATATACAGTTGTACCTCAATATAATGAACCCCTCGGGAGCTATAGTGAAAGTGTGTTATAGCGAGGATTCGTAATACCGGGAAAAAGTAAAATTTCTTTGCCTGCATACTGTAATTAGCTGTCTCAGTTGGAGTAGCTGCACTGATGAGATATATGGCAGTCTCTCTAGGTAGCGTAGACCAATTTCTTATCCTGCTACTCCCTCTGTAACATGAACAAAGTGACTTGTTGCTTCTGCCAGATCGTCGTACTCATCTGAATCTGGTGCTGCAATTTCCCTGCCTTGCCCCTGTATTTCCGATAATATGGCAGAGTCACTCATGGTTTCCAATATCAGGTTAGCATCTTCGGTGAGCCATGCGTTCAGCTGCTCCAAAGTGGCTTGCGGTATCAGTATTGCTTAATTTGTTTATTTATCTATGTGCTCAGGGGTCTGATTGTAACATACTGATGCTGTATTAGAGCTGTATTAGCCATACCAGATCTGGGAGCAGTACTGTGTCATTTTAAATTGACTTTTTGACACTTCACTCTGTATCAATTACTGAATACTGTAGCAGTGTCATGCCATGCTTTTACATACTTCTGTTGTAGTGTTTACCTAGTGAGGCTCATTTTATTCTGGAAACCAGCACAAAAAAAAAAAAACAAGATACAAAATAAATACCGCAAGTTCAAAAGCATTGTTTTTGATGAGAGCCAAGCAGCCAGTTCGTTACAACCGGGAGTCATTATAACGGGATTCGGTATAATGAGGGACAACTGTATCTGAGTCTGTTAACTGGATGTGCTAGAAAAAGGTTCATATTTAACCCCGGACTCAAGGATAGTAGGTGATTTCGACCCAAAACAGACAGAAGGGTTACCCTGTTTGTTTCCTGATCACTATTGCGCTTCAAGGTTTACACTGTGGGAGCAGAGGACCTGAACTATGGGGTTTGTTTGTAACAGATTTGGTTGGCAGAAGTGGGATTTAAAAGTATTTGGTAATATGAGCATTAACAGTCGTGTGTGTCAGATGAATACCTTAACAGCTCACATGCAAAATAAGGAAGTGATTTTCAAAAAAACAAATAGAACTGTATCATTGTGTTTACAGTCCAAGTTCCCTACCTGTTTTATTTTTTTTTGCGTGCAAGTTAGTGTAGCCGTAAATAGGGAAGAAGATAGCTTCCAACTATAGTGAGTACACCGCAGACTACCTGAGGCAGTTGTGCCAAGAGAGAGGAGTTCAGCACGAGAGCAGAGCCAAAAAGCATCTTGTGGAGGCTCTTATGGCAGCTGATGCACAAGACCTCAAGTCACAGTCTGTGACAGAAAAGAACTGAATCTTGGGCATGGAGGGACCAGGGTCCAGTGCAGTGTCCAGATCAGGTGAGGAGCACAGCAGGACCAGTGCAAGCCAAGGGCCACAGCAGCAGGGAAGGTCACCAACATTCTGGAGCCAGAAGAGCTCAGGCTGCAGATGGAGTTGCTGAGAATGGAGCTGAAGTTTGAGAGAGAGAACAGAGGCAAGAGCGGTGAACCACAGAGGAAAAAGAGCGACAGCTTCAGCAAGAGGCTGAGTGAGAACGGCAAGAGGCTGAACGAAAGCAGTGAGCGGCTGAGCGAGAGCAGCAAGAGGCCAAGTGAGAGGAGCGTGAGTGCCACAGGTGACATAAACTGGAGCAGCTATGACTCCAAACACCAGCACCAGAGCAGGTAAGTGACCTGGGGTTAACTGGGACTCTAGGACTGGGTTACAAATTAAATTCTAAATTGATAGCTGAATTCAAAGGGATATGGATGGCTTTTTAAATTCCTTTGAAAAAATATGTATTCAAGCAAATATTCCTACAGGGTCCTGGAGCTTCCAGCTATCCTCGCTACTTACCAGGAAAGCTCAGGATGCATTGGGTCAACTGGACGATGAGAACAGTAATGCTTACAGAAAACTTAAAGCTGCCCCACTCAAAAAGTATGAACTAACAGCAGAGGCCTACAGAGTTAAATTCCTTAAGCTCATGAGAAGCCTTGACATGAGCTACAAGGAGTTAGCCACTAAACAACGTCAGTTATTAAAACATAGGTGGGACAGAATTGAAGCAACCTCTGTAGAGAAAATTGAAAATGATGTACTGTTAAAGCAGTTTTTTGGGGTGTGCCCAGCAGAGCTGAAACCCTGGCTGGAGGACTGAGATCTAAAAAGAGTGCAAGAGCCTTCTGAATTCTTGGATCACTATGCCAGGAGCAGACCTACTCTGAGAGGGAATGGGGCAGGTGTGGCAATGCAGAAAGGCAAAAGTGCACCTTCAGAGCAGCTAAAATCCTTCCTTCATCCACCAAAACCAAGTAGCCCCAGGTTACAAAGAAAATATTTGCCTGTTACAAGAAATGAATGTTGGGTCTGTAGACTACCTGGGCAATTTCCAGGCATTGTCCAAAAATGGCAGAGTGCACAAAGTGGTGCTAGGAAAGAAGTGGGTTGTTTTTGTGTGCCTGAAAGCATGCCAGTAAACATGAGGGAACACATACACCCAGTCACTGTGAATGGGGTACAGACACATGGATTAAGGGACATGAAGGCATCCCTGACTTTGATAAAAGGAGATTTGGTAGAGCCTGATCAGCTTATACCCAAGCAATTTGTGGCTGTACAGGGATTCACTGAGGAGGAGAAAATGCTGCCTATTGTTAACATTCTCCTAGACTAGGGTGAGACTGGGGGACTGTGCAAAAGGTTGATGTAGCAGAAAACTTGGCTGTAGATGTAATTATTGGGAACAATCTCCAGCAGGGAAAGGTGTGTGCAGTTACCCACAGCCAAGCTGTAAAGGTAAATTGTGGTTTCCTGGACCCCATAGAAGCCCCTGTGGAAACCACTTGGAGGCTGATTCCCCAGCCTGTGTCTCCTGATTTGGAGAATAGTAAAAGGGGGGGGTAGAAGTTCCCCAGGTAGCAGTTAACAGAACAACTATGAAGGGTTACTTTGAGGAGGGAGGTGTGACCCATAGTCAGAGGTTAGGAATGGCAGTGAACCTGTGTGCCCTAACACTAGAGCTAGGAACCCTGGTTTAGAAACTGAAGGGGACCTTCCCCATGCCTTGGGAATGTATAAGGAGTTTGCAGCTGCTCAGAAAAGTGACCCTTGTCTAAAGAAGCTGAGGGTTTGGGCAGACTCTGATGGAGTACAGGGAGGTGATGGGAAACATAAAGTTTATTGCGACAATGGACTGCTGTATATGCAGGATGTAAAGACAGAAGGAGGGGCTATGGGCAGGCAGCTTGTCATTCCCCATGGGTACCGTGAGCAGTTGCTCAAGATTGTACATGATATTCCCATGTCTGGTCATCTGGGAATCGCTTACACTACACAGTGATTAACCCAGAATTTCTACTGGCCCAACTTCACCCAGCAGGTGAATGAGTATTGCAGGTCTTGTCACCGATGTCAAGAAATAGGGAGGACAGGTAAGAGAACCAAGCCACCCTAATTCCTTTGCCCACAGTGGACAAGCCCTTTCAGAGGGTGGGAATGGATATTGTGGGGGCTTTGAATACTCCCAGCTCCTCCAGGAAGAGGTGTATCCTAACTGTGGTGAATTATGCCACCCAGTACCCAGAGGCAGTTATCTTATCCTCACTGAGGACAGACAAAGTGGCTGATGCCCTGCTAGGGTTTTTCTGTCATGTTGGGTTTCCACTGGAGGTTAGCACCAATCAAGTGGGTTCCTTCATGTCAGGCCTGATGACGTGTTTATGGGAGAAGTGTGGGGTGGTGTAGAGACAAATTACCCCTTATCACCCACAAGCTAATGGGCTTGTGGAAAGATTTAATGGTACTCCTAAGTCAATGCTCCAAGTGTTTGCTGAACAGCATGGGAGGGACTGGGAGAAATATATTCCCCAACTGTTGTTTGCATAAAGGGAGGTGCCCTAAGAGTTGGCAGGGTTTTCCCCCTTCGAGCTCTTGTATGGACACTGAATACATGGGCCCCTCGACTTGATCCAGGAGAACTGGGAAGGCAAGCACTCCACCCAGGGAACTCCCATAGTGGATTATGTCCTTAAGTTTAGAGAAAGACTGAAGTAGTTTATGGAGACAGCCCCGAGCAACTTGGCAGCTGCCCAACAAAAACAAAAGGTGTGGTATGACCGCAGAGCCAGAGCTCGCTTGTACACTGTGGGCCAAAAAGTCATGGTCCTAATCCTGGTCCAGAAAGACAAGCAGCAGGCATAGTGGGCAGGACCGTACAAAGTAGTCAGACAGGTAAACGATGTAAACTATATTATAGAACTACCTGACAGGAGACATACACAAAGAATGTACCATGTCAACATGATGAAGTCATATACCAATAGGGGTGACATGGTGTTTGCAGTGTGTAGTCCTGTGGAGGGGACAGATGAAAGAGACCCCCTTCTGGGACTTGCTAGAAGAAAGCAAGCAGAAGTCCTCTGTGGAGGCAATTAAAATGTCACCCCAGTTGACCCCAGACCAGATCCAGGAAGTAAGAGAGTTTTTAGCAGGCTTTGCCAAACTGTTTAGTACCGAGCCTGGACTAACCCCCTAGTGACACACGATGTGGAGACAGGGAAGCAAGCACCCATATGGTGGATGGCATATAGGGTGTCTGAGGCTGTCCAAAAGGACATTAGGAGGGAGGTGGAGGAAATTCTGGATTTAGGGGTAATCCAGAAATCCCACAGCCCATGGGCCTCACCTATAGTCCTTGTTCCCAAGCCAGATTGCTCTACTCATTTTTGTGTGGACTATCATGGACTCAATGTAGTCACAAAGTCAGATGCCCACCCAATGTCATGGATAGATGAACTCCTGGACAAGTTGGGAGAGGTGACATACCTTACCACTATTGACCTGACAAAGGGGTAATGGCAGGTATAGTTAACTACCAGAGCTAGGCAGAGGTTCACCTTCATCACTCCAATAGGGTTATTTGAATTTAAAGTAATAACTTTTGGAATGAAGAAAGCCCCTGCCACCTTCCAAAAGTTGGTGAACCAGGTGTTTAATGGTGCTGAGGAGTATGCCGTGGCATACCTGGATGACATTGCCATCTTTAGTGCCAGCAGGGAGGAACACCTGTCCCACCTTAGTGAACTGCTGTGCAGGATACAGAGGGCCGGTCTCACTGTAAAACTGAGAAGTGACAGGTGGCCATGGCTGAGGTGGCATACCTCAGGCACTTTTGTAGGCCAGGGACAGCTCCATCCTAACCAAGTGAAAATAGAAGAAATCAAGGCATGACCCAGACCAGAAACACAGAAGCAGGTCCAGAGTTTTCTAGGGACAGTAGGGTACTATAGGAAATTTGTACCAAATTACAGTGCCCTGGCTGATCCCCTGTCTGGCCTGTTAAAGAAAAGGATGCCTATGAAAGTTACCTGGGAACCAGCCTGTGAACAAGCCTTTACAAGCCTAAAGGAGCACTGTGCAATGCTCCTGTATTGACAAGTCCAGACTATAGTAAACCCCTTTGTAGTCCAGGCTGATGCCTCAGATGTGGGTATTAGGGCAGTGCTAAGTTAGACACCCAACCAAGGGAAAGATTACCTGATAGTTTACCTCTGTAGGAAGTTGCTTCACAGGGAGCAGGCTTATTCTACAGTGGAAAAAGAGTGTCTTGTAATAGTATGGGCACTAAAGAAGTTAGACCCATACCTATATGGACAGCATTTTGAGATACAAATTGACCACAACCCCCTGGTTTGTCTTGCACAAATGGGTAAAATGAATGGTAGGCTGTTAAGATGGAGTCTTGCCTTACAAGAGTATGACATGACTGTCTCATACAGGGCAGGGAGCAGCAAATGAAAATGCAGATAGACTGTCACTTCAATTTGAGCTATGACCTGACTTTGGTGGAACTCATCCCATTGCAGGAATAGAGCCTCCAAATTCAGTCTAGGAGGGGAGGAGTGTGATGTTCTGCCACCTGCTTGTTATTATATTTATAAATTGTGATATACATGTATTGTATGTGAATGCCTGCTTAGAAGCAAAACAGCCTTGCAGTAGTAATGGTGACTTTGTGACACCAAAGTGTGACTGAGTCAGCAGGCTGTCATAAAACTGGTCAGTGGAACCACTAATTTAAGACTTCCTTTCCAAAATGCTAGGTGATAAGACATCATAAAATATTCTTTTTAAAGCTGGGTCTAATGTATGCATTTTATGACCCTTGAAGGGCTGATCCCTTTTGGTTTTCACGTCTAGAGGGGCACTGGTGAAAGGATATGGGTTTATGAAACATCAAAGGAAATGCTTTGATCAGAGAGAATATTATATTTTACAAATTGCTAACTACTGATTTTCAGCCAGCAATAAAATAAAATATCTTCCTTGGATATTCATACTCAGATTACAGAGTGGTCACAGGGCTGACAGTGCCTTCATGGGTGTTTTGATCTCACAAGAAGGTGGTGCAATGGATTTTCAAATTGTCAAGCATCTGAAGAAAACAAGGCTTTTATCTCTGGACTCGAGGAGTGAGCCACACTTGATCTCTGGACTGAAAACATAATTCACTAGAACTTTTAAGTATTTAGGCATTTTTTTTTCTTCTGTACTTTCCAATTTAGTTCTGACTGTAGGTATTTATGTTATATGTTCAGAGTTAATTATTTTATATATTTTAAATTTTTAGTAAACACTATTTTCCTTGAAATTCTTCCTGTGCTTTTTCAGTTTCTTTTTCATGTGAATGCTGGAAGAGTGTTAATAATTCTGACAATTGTGAAGTGCTCAAGAAAAAAGGTGTTATTATTTTGCTAAAATGTAAGAATATACCTAGGTCTCAAACTGAGTCATATGGGTACACTTTTGAACCTGGCTGGTTGCCCACTGGGTGAAGTACTAAACTGCTTTTCCCCGAATCGAATAAATATCTGAGCCTGTTAACTGGGTGTGCTAGAAAAAGGTTCATATTTGACCCCGGACTTGAGACTAGTAGGTGATTCAGACCCAAAACAGAAAGGAGGGTTACGCTGTTTGTCTCCTGTTCACTATTGTGCTTCAAGGTTTGGCACTGTGGGAGCAGAGAGCCTGACCTGCCAGGTGCATTTGTGACAGTGCTGCATACAAATATGTAAATAGTCACTTTAAATGTCAGTGGTTACACATAGGCTGTGCAACAACTACCATGCTGGAAGTGTGGTAACAACAGGAGTCAGCCCATATCATGGCAACTGGAGTATGATAAAATAAAGCCCTGTTCAGGGTGTCTTTGACCTTCTTATGAAACTGTAATGCTGAGGATTTTAAGGTAGCTACACAAGTACCAAATGAAGAAAATGAAAGATCCACTCCCAGTTTTATTTTTGTTTTATTCTTTCCTTGTTGTCAACCAGAAATGCTAGTTGATCATTCATGGCCGTTATGCCACTTCATCAGAACCACTGCTGTACTCTTGTTACTTGATTCTCTTTCTCATCTCCAGTAATGATTAGGATGGCCATACTTCATGCTGTTACTATCACAACTATCAAATGAAGCCAAGATGAGAGAGGTTGTACCAAGTAACCTGTTTACTGAATGATCAACTAACCAGAAGAGGCTGTCATTGAGATTTAACTCAAGGAGTACAGTAACCACCAATAGTTCTGATGACGTGATACAAGGGTCACACCTGATCAACTGCCATTTTTGATGGATGTCATATTCAGGGCCCCTACTTTTCTGCGGCACAGTGGGACCAAGTTCTGCGGCAAGACTACATTTGCCGCAGAACTTCTGCGGCAGTGGTTTGTAATTTCTTCGGAAGTTCTGCAGCACTAACAAACTACCACATCACAGTGTCAGCTTGTCATCCTGACTTCACTTTCATGGCAGTGGTTATAGCAATCAGGATGGTGGAAAGCACAGTAACATTAGTTCAAAAAATAACATACATAAAAATAATTTTATGCCTAAAAAAGCAAAACAAATGTCTCTCCCTTAAGGTCCCAGACTGTTGCATAAATGACATATGCAGAGGGGATCGTATGTGATAAATAAGGTATTTCTATATGCATGCTATCTATCTCACTAATGAGGTTTTCACTGTCTATCACTTATATATCTGTATGTGTTTCTATACCACTCATGAGGTTCCCACTGTGTATCACTTATATATTTATATGTAATCTGTAACATACATACAAATATGCTTGTGTGTGTGTGGTGAGAGAGACTGAGATACTGTATATGTGTGTGTGTGTGTGTGTGTGTGTATGTATATATATATATATATATATATATATATATTTTTTTTTAATTTTCATGAACTTGCATCCTCATTCATACAGGTCCCACTGGAAATGGAATAGAAGAGTTATTGCAAAACTAATTTTTCATGTCAACCTGCTTTCCCTGATGTACTGACATGCATGTGAACCAATTGTGAGATAGAGCTCTCCTGCCCATCACAATGTGTCCACCATGTGATAGAACACTGCACCGTACCTTCCCAGGCTCCAAGCAGTGATGTGTTCCACCAATCCTTGTGCTGCCCAGCCAGCTCCCAGAGCTAATCTCTGAACCTGAGTTGCCAGCACGGAAACACAGCATGCTACCCTCTGGCCCAACAGCTGTCCCGGCATACAACATTTCTCAATAACTTTTAGGTGATTCTATCAACCAATGATGATATGTAATCAATAACCCTGACAAAAATGCATGGAGTGCAATTATTTATTTAACAGGTCTATTCTTTCAATAGGTCTACACATTATTATATTTCACTTTTCTGGGCATAATTATTTTTCTTTAAAATTTAGACAGCTAAATTCATTTTACCAGTTATTCATTTCAGATAGCGTCTCTATACATTAAAGGCACAAATAGGTCTATACAAAGTGAGGTATGGACTTAACAGGTCTGTGCTATTGACAAGGTTTTGTTTGAGTTGGCCCTAGTACAAGATTGTAAGACTGAAAATTGGATTAGGCTGTAGTGCAGGTTGAGCAAATATCACCATGCATGATGTGCTGTGCCACCATCTCTGGCAGTGAGAGCTGTGGTAGATATGTGACTGCTCATTTCTGTTGCAGAATGCAGCCATTTCATTAGCTAATGTATGTTCTAGCAATGATAACATCACATTCTGAACATATAGGGGGGTTTTGGATATAAAAAGAGGGGAAGGGAACCAGATTCTATCTAGCAACAGAAATATTAATAAAAAATCACCAAGAAGAGTGAATTCTGCAGCACCGCAGAAGTTCTGCGGTAGATTGCAAGTTCTGCTCAAAATTCTGTGGTCGCAGAATTCTAGGGGCCTTGGTCATATTAAACTAAGTAGTAGTAAAATAAGGGAAGTTACTGTGTTTTCTTCTTTGGTTCCTGGATCATGATACCATGTTATGGATCATCCCCTAGGCACAGCACTACTGATGATGTTCTCCTCAAACATCTGACCTCATACTATAAGGCCCAGTTCTTTGCTCTTTTCTGGTGGTCCAGTGGCACTAAAATATCACTTGATGACTAATAAAGTTCTGCCTCCTAGTCCCGTTCATGTGCTCGCTAGTGTTGAGTAGTGCTGAATGGTGTCAGACCCCACCCTGCTGGAATGGACAATCTCACTTGCAAGGCAGTGTCCCCTTTAGAGCTGCTTTCAGCAGTCTTTCTGGGCCTGAAGTAGCTTCCCCTTGTGACTAGGGGTGAAGGTGCCCTTGAACCACTGTGCATAGCACACCTCCACATTATTCTGTGCCTTCTGTAGCTCTACTCCCTCATACTCTTTTCCCTCTTCTGGTGCACTGAGTGGTGCAGCAGTGAAAGGAAAATCTTGGAAGTTTTTTGTGCACACCACAAAGGAATACAATGCAGCAATGTGCTGCAAAGTGGTCCTTTCAAGTGACATTGCAGAAGATAATTGTGACTGTTTATGGGTCCAAACTGCTTCAGTGATAGTACAATTTTCTTTAATTATGACCGAAAATCACAGACATGACATTTTATTTACTTTCTTATTTATTTATTTGTTTGTTTATTTTTGTGACATTGTCTGGACCATTGTGTTCATGGCTCTTTGCATTTTTTGTCTTTATACTTCCTAAATTGTACACTATCCTATGATTTCTATTTTACTCCTTTTCTTTCTATAGTTTCTTTTTCTCCTCACCACCTTTGTCCTTCCCAGGAATATACCCTTATCTTAATCTAAGGGATATAACTTTTGCCATCTCTGGACCTCAGTAACCCACCAGTTACCCCCACTGTTTGCTTTCCATGGTAGGGGTTCTTGGAGAGAGCTGATCACCTCCTGATGCAGTGCACACTCTTCTGTGGATCAGGATGCAGTGCCAACAGAGGCTAAGACCCAAGGGAGCCACCTAGGCTCAGACTCTCATATAGACATAAATGAGATTTTGTCCTCCTGGTTGTCTCCTCCCTCCTTCCCAGACATAAGCATAGCCTATGGCCTCACATACTTACAACTAATCCTACAGCAGAAGCAAGCTTCCTGAACTTGGAACCTCTGCATGACAGCACAAAACACTGCCGCTGGGCCATCAAGGTGGCTTTAGTATCTCTTTTTAATGAAATCTCCTACCATTTTTTTATTTATCACTGTGAATAAAGAAAGACATGAGTTCACTCATTGTACTTCTATGTTCTATCTACAACAATCTCCTCTGGTATTAGTTCTTGTTTAACAGCACTGTTGATTCCTTCAGGAAGCTATTTTAAAAAAATCAAAGTCAGGTGGAATCTTTCTTTTAGCCTTTGTCCTTACCTTTTGAGAAACCCATTCTGTTTTAGAATGATCATGTCTACTGGGGTTCTATGTGATAACGGTGATCACAGAAAATTGACCACCGTTAGGGCGAGTGTACATCGGTGAAAATCAATTTTGGCAATGTACACTCACAGTGCAGACCAAAAGGACACCGAAAACATAGGATTTTTGGCCCCCTGCACCCCCTACTAAAGGATTCTCAATTCCGAGGGGGGGTGCATGTCAGCCGGCATGAAAACACACAAACGAAAAAAAACTAGACTGGCACAAAAATATCAAAGTGCCCAATATCGAAACCAGCACCCTCTCAGCTCTACCATGCCACATGGCCAGCTCAGCAATCAACCTCTGCTCTACAGCTCACAAACCCTCCCTCCCCTTCCACCCATCGCACAGCGTACTTCTTCCCCCCCTGTGGCTATATACTTATAGTGACAGGATGTCACTATAGCAGTATTTGCCCCCACCGTCCAGTAGCCCTGTGAACAGGTGCTGCTATTGAGTCACCCTTTTCGAAAGTGCTCAATACCGGATGCTATTATCACAGGTTACCATCTGCTGGATATTAAAGCACAGGTTGCCATTACATTCTAGGAGAAGTTGCTGGCTGTGGCACATTTCAATTCCTGGGGCAATTGTAAACATAATGCATGTACAAACCACTGCTTCTTTCCAAAATAATTTCATGCTAATGTTTTTTAGCTCTTGTTTAATCTCTGCTTTTAATAATAGGAGATGGCCTCTTTGGGAATGGTAGGTAGTTCAGGCTTCAGAGCAACAAAGCCTAAAGCAAGGCATCTAGAATGTTGGGGTATATACAACATGGAATGGTTTTAACAGTAACGGGGAGGTGATACTGACCCTATATAGGTAACTGGTTAGGCCTCACCTCAAGTACTGTGCCCAGATTTGGAGTTCTCATCTGAGAACAGACATTGATAGTTTGGAGTCAGGAGAGTAAAGGGTCACAAAAATGATTTAGGGCCACAGGAAAGATCACACAAGGAACATATGAAAGTCATTAATATGTACTCACTGGAAGAGGAAGAGTACACAATGTAGTAACAACAACAAAAATGGAAAGGGACCTGGGGTAATCATATCAGATGACCTTAAGGTTGGCAAGCAATGTGAGAAGGCAGTCAGGAGGGGTGGGGGATATTGGGATGTATAGGGAGAGGCATCACCAGTAGAAAACAGGAAGCTGTTATTCCTCTGTAAAGACAGTTGGTGAGACCACATTTGGAATACTGCATCCAGTTCTGGAGACCCCATCTCTGCAAGGACATAGACAGGATGGAGGCAGTCCAGAGGAGGGCAACTAAAATGGTGCATAGTCTGTGAGAAAAACCATATGAGGAGAGACTAAAGGAGTTTAATACATAAACCCTTAAGGAAAGGAGGGAGAGGGGGGACATGATAGAAACTTTTAAGTACCTCAGTGGAATCAACAAAGATCAAGATGGTAGCATCTTTCAGAAAAAAAGACGTGCAAGAACAAGGGGACACAATTTGAAGATAGAGGAGGGGTGGCTAAGGGGCAATGTGAGGAAGTATTTTTTCACAGAGATGGTGGTGGATGCATGGACCCACCTTCCTGAGGAGGTTGTGGGGTCTAAAATGGTGGGAGAATTCAAGAATGCATGGGACAAACATAAAGTAATTCTTGTGGGGGGTAGGAAGAAATAGGCTATTGGTTAACTAGGATCTGCAGCTTATCCAGTAGGTAGGGAAATGGGCAGTCTAGGTGGGTCAAGTGGTCCTTATCTACCATCACTCTATGCTTCTATGTTTCTATGAGGTCAGATGGGAGTTGGTGGACATTATAAAAAAACATATAAGTTACTAAAGGGTATAAATAGGGTAAACTGTGAGGACCTGTTTGCTAGAAACAGAAATACAATCATGCAGGGACATGATTCAAGATTAGAGGGAAGTAAATTCAAGAAGGATGTGAGAACATTTTACATCACAGAAAGGGTGGTGGAGACTTGGAACAGATTACCAGTGAAGTCTGTGGGGGCAAGAACCATTAATCTGTTTAATCATGGATGGGACAGGTCCAGAGGACTCTTAATCACATTTGGTAGGAATCTTTCTTTTTCTTTCTTTCTTTCTTTTCTTTCTTTCTTTCTTTCTTTCTTTCTTTCTTTCTTTCTTTCTTTCTTTCTTTCTTTCTTTCTTTCTTCTTTCTTTCTTTGTTAACCAGGTAAGGTCCACTAGATGCAACAAGTGCCTGTTTTCAGGGGTGACCCAGGAGGTTTTGCTCATTAAGTCGCCTGTTCAGAGTCACACAGTTTGCAAGTGGAGGTTATGGAAATCAAACCCAGGTCTTCTGGATGTACCAAGCTCTTTCACAGCTCATTACGCTAACCTGTAAGCTATACTGCCAGCCATGAATCTTTAAGGGGAAGGAAGCAGAATGGAAATAGGGCATCAATAATTCACTGTGGCACTAGGCCGAGGGTAAGGTGATACCAAGTATGGGCATACTTGATGGGCCATCAGTATCCTTCTGCCATCAGAATCTATGTTTCTATTTTTCTAGAATTTAATAAGATGTGCTCATGTTACCATTCTCTCTTGCATACAGTATCTCCCAGTCTCAAATCACATCTTCAAAGGTAGGACTTGGTTGGTCTGAAAGCTTTTCTTTTGTTACATTTATGTTGGTCCAAAAAAAGGTATCAAATCATTGTTTCTGGATTTCTTCTTGCAAGGACCAATATGGAAACTAATTCTGAATATCTTTTGGTGGATATGACACATACTCCACTCATCAATTTTATATAGGGGTCTTGTATCCTTCTATTCATACAACACATAGTCACTTATTTGGACAGAAGCAGTGGTAAACTGTCTGAGACTATCAGCAGTGACTTCATCTAACATCCCAACTGTCCTTTTATAGATTTTGGCTTCTGAACCCATTGCAGGAGAGTTTACAGGACAAGGAATGTGTACAGTACAAGCACATTATGCTGTTCCATCAACTCATTGGTGTAGCATTTTTTTTGTAATGCTACTGCAGTGGCAACTCAAACTGTTGAAGCTTTCAACTATTTTCCAACCATCCTTCACTGCCTATTCAACTCACTTGTAACTGTTTAGTGAAATGGCAGTAGCTGCATTTTCATGGAATTGTTTATAAAATCACAGAATTCCTTAAGAGCATTGTTTATAAATATCACAACATTCCTTAAGAGCATTGCTTATAAATATCACAGCATTCCTTAAGAGTTGTTTAGTCTGCCTTCTGAAATGAAACGCATAAGCACTCAGCTGAAAATAAAGCGTATAGTACACAACAGCTAGATGTAAACCAATACTAACCTTTTACTAATTCATTGAATTAAACACTGCACAGATTAGGAAACTCATTGAACAATGCTACACCAGTGAGTTGAGGGAACAGTTTAATGTTACTTGTACTGTAATACTGTAGGTGAATGGCAGCAATGTAAGATATGATGACTAGAAAGGCCACATATACTACAATCAGCTAACGGTTTGACAGTCTGAATGTAGGGAAAGGTCATGGAGGAAAGCCATTGAGCAATGTTGATGTCAGTTATGTAATACCCTCTCCCCAGCTGATGGGGGACATCCTCCGTAAACTGAATAACTGAATTACACATTTGCAAACCTGTAATTCAGTTATTCAGTTTATTTATTTATTTAAGAGTTTTACCAGGAAGGCATGCTGAGCAGAGCACTGCTCAATTCCAGATGTGTCCTAGGGACACTACACGAGAATAAGGCAGACAACAATGAATATACAATAGTACAAAAATGGCAAACCTTGGTGATAATAGTATAGTGAGCAGTATAAATTAAGCAGTATTATACAAACAAATAGCTCAGCATTTACAGTGATGTGCTAGCAAAGGGGGTGAGACATGAGACAGTGCTTGACACCATAAGATTAGTAAAAGGTTGGTATGAAGAGTGGCACAGAGTAACACAGGGTGAGTTGGGGGGGTAGCTGGCCTAGTTCAGGATGAGATTATGAGCATGAGCAGGTGGAAGAGAAATGCGCTGAGAGAAGGCTGTAGTTTACAGAAGGTGTATCAGAAAAAAAGGTCAATACATAATCTGGTGGTTAAACAACATTTTATTTCATTAGTACTCTCAAAATGACACACAGGCCATATAGTATTGAAATAAAGTACCTTGATATAGAGTGCAAAGACAAACTCCCTGCAGCCAGAATTACATGATACCATATCACACTGTCTACGTGCTTTATCAAAGGTTACATTGTGTGCTGCTGGAAGGGTTCTTACTCCTCTCCCCACTGAATTATACGACACTGTCAGATAAATGTCACTATTCCAGTCCACTGCACATATTAGTCTTCCACCCCACCCATGTATCAATCAAGTAGGGTCTATGGTGATGTTATAGGCAGAGAAAAAATTAACAGACTCAGTAGGACAACAGATCTTTATCAGCTGCAAATTCTCTGTTCTTTGATTCTGTGTTAACTTTTAGAGTGTAACCTAATTACTGTATCTGAAATGTCAGCATGCTATTAAAGTGTACAAAGTATGATATAAACCATTAAAAAAGTTCAAACACTTTAAAACAAAATTATTGAATCAAAGATACACAATGCAAGTTGTATGCAGTCTTGACATAGTCTCCCTTTCTTCAGTTAGTGCTATATTCAGTCAGGTTGTATTTTTGGTCTCTTTTCTGACAACAGCATTCATAGTCATTGGTGTATATCATATGGCTCCTGACACAAAGAGATCAAAACAATAAGAGAACAAACAAAAGCAGTCTAAGTAAGTATATACATTATTACATTCAAGAAAGTAAGGATTATTTTCTAATTGCTGAGTTCTGGATCAAAGTCAAGCACCTGGGAGAGTCAAATATCACAAAACAACCTTCACAATGCATCAGATCTGGTACACATCAATATGACAGTTTCAGTATAAATAGGTGTTGGGGGGGGCTGTGGACATGGCCTACCTAGATTTTAGAAAGGCATTTGACACAGTCCCACACAAAAGATTAATATACAAGTTAGCCCACCTGGGAGTGAGTCCCAAGATGGTAGCCTAGGTAAAGAATTGGCTGGAGAACAGGACACAGAGGGTAATAGTAAATGGAGTCCACTCTGAAGAAAGGAGGGTTACTAGTGGGGTACCACAGGGTTCAGTCCTAGGACCACTCCTCTTCAATGTATTTATAAGTGACATTGCAGAGGGACTGGAAGGGAAAGTATGTCTCTTTGCAGACTATGAAGAGAGACTTAAGGAGCTTAATATGTATACCCTTGAGGAAAGGAGGGCTGGGGGGACATGACAGAAACTTTCAAGTACCTCAAGGGAATCAACAAATTCCAAGAGGGTAGCATCATTCAGATAAAGAGATGTGCAAGAACAAGGGGTCAGAATTTGAAGATAGAAGGGGGGATGGCTGACAGCTAATGTGAGGAAGTATTTTTTCTTGGAGAGGGTAGTGTATGCATGGAACGGCCTTCCTGAGGAGGGTGTGGAGTCAAAAACAGTGGGGGAATTCAAGAATGCATGGGACAGACATAAGGCAATTCTAGGGGTTGGGGGTAGGAGGAAGTAGGCTGTTGGTAACTAGGATCTGTAGTTTATCTATTAGCTAGGGAAATGGGCAGACTGGGTAGGCCAAGCAGTCCTTATTTGCCATCAAATTCTATGTTCCTATGTTCCTAATAGAAATACACATATATTTAAAGGTTACAAGTAGACAGGGAGATCAGAAAAAAACACATGCATACTATATTTACAAAATATCTATAGATACAAATTTCATCTGATATTCCCTCATCCATTCTTATTTTTGAATTAAAATATTTAACTAAGGGATCAATTTAAAATGATCATTCATACAAGGCCATTTCATTGCACCTAACATATGGATTCAAGGAGCTGTATGGTGTAAAACCAGAGCCTCTAAATCTCCTCCACTCTCACCTAACAAGACTCTTTCAGTGTTGTTAAAGGTCTGTCTCTGGTCTTCCCATGGTATTGCATGTAATATATGCTATAAAAGAGGAGGAACACAGGAATTGCATGTGATATACGTTGTGCCAGTTCATTCCTCAGATGTTTGCCCATGATGTCACTAAGATACTTACCTACTGTCTCTTTGAACTTTCAAATTATCCTGCTTATATAAAAGGCCTGATAGTTACATTTCACAAGATATAACAAACGTGTTATGATGTAGTTGATAAAATTTCTAATGTCAAAAGTTTTAGCAACATTAATTGTATTAACATAAACTGTTTTCATAATATGTAGGCAAAATATACATATTCCACACTTGTGGCTGTACTTCACAGGAAGCGGCAGCCACATACAAGGTGTGATTTGTGTCTTCTGTAATGCATGGTCCAAAAGATCTAGATGATTTTTCACCTCCCCAATAAACCTTTCTGAGAGTGACTTTAGAATGTAGTCTGCTCAATACTAGATCTGTAAGAAGCAGACTCTAAATCAGTTCCACTTAGAGCTGGGCAGAAGTTGTGAATTCTGCTTTTGCAGAAGATTCAAGAAATGTCATAAATTCGGCAAGATCAGAATCTTCTGAATGTGTTTTGAAAATGTTCTCAACATTCCACTGAATTTTCTGGCTGAACTGCAGAATAATAACACATAAACAATGGAATGACAGTTTTGAGGAACTTTATTCCACAGTTTAATGGATCATTCCACAATATATGTAATCATTCCATAGTTTAGGGACAGTTCAGTGAAATTTCTTTCAGCAGTACAATTCATTAATCCACAGTTCATTCAATCATTCCTTAGTTCAGTGACTCACTGAACTGAACTGCAGAATGAATGTATGAATTGTTGATTAATGTATTAAACAGTGGGGAAAAATTCTGCACAACTGATCACTGACAGTGATCAGTTATGCATAATTTCTTTCTGCAGTTTAATTCAATAATCAGTAATTCTTACATTTATTCCACTGTTCTATGTCACAAGTTACACAAAAGTTGTCAAAGTATATTCCAAAATTTTGAGAAAGTGAAATTCTCACTTTTGCCAAAATTCCTCCCGGAGAAGTTTAATTACACACAGCCCTAATTCTAATATTCTACTGACAGCCTGTGTCTGTAAGGAGAATGTTGTCACAAAATTCATTTTCTTGTCATTACCTCCCCTCCTTGACCTTTCCCTTAATCCTGTGGTCTACACAAGTATATTTTTTTCCTGCCCTTTTGTGCATTCTCATGCTTCTGCTACTGTATCATGTTCTAGAACCCTTCCAGTCATGGAACCTGTCTGTTGTTCAAATGTCTGGCCCTTACTAAGGGTTACAGTATATACTGAAGGATTGGATCATCACTATATTATTGACGTTGTGGTGGGGATGCCTACTTGAAGCAAGGAGGACTGAATTAGTATTATTTGACAGCCTACCTGTATATAGATCCATGGAAATGCCACCATTATATGTCTTGCTAATTTTTAGCCCCCGGTAATTGACACCAATTCTACTGCTAGTCTCTGAAAATCATAGGTTTAAATAGGAAGTCTCATAAAACATTACAAATGTGTCTAATTCATCTCTCTTTTCTCACCACCTCATCAAAATATCATCAATAAAGGAACTGTAAATGTCTGTCTTATCCCAGTATGTTTTTACATCTCTGTTTCTGACAAATTCTTCCTTTCAGAAACCCAATTGTAGGTTTGCATAACTAAGAGCCAATGCTACCCTCATTGTTGTCCCCTGTACATGAAAATAGAATTTTCTTAGGAAAATAAAATATTACGTGTTAGTACTCATTGTTGGAGGGTAAAGAAAGCCCACCATACTGGGTGTCACTTGTTACTCTTCTTGGAGTAATGTCTGATAGCTCTCAGGCCACCCTCATGTGGTATGTTAGTGTTCAAAACCTCCACATTGGAGCTATACAGAAGCCAATCAGTGTTTACATCTAAATCTTCCAAGCTTTAGTTTTGTGTAAATATTTTTTTATTAAAATATAGAACATTTGATACACCACTTGGAGGTAACACTATCCATCAGTAACAAATAGCAACACATACCCATACAGGAGAAATACATACAACAAAAACAATAAAAAACTTAATGAACTAAAAAGAACAGGTTAAAACAAACTTGGTATTAAATCACCTTGGTCACTTTATTAGTCATATCACACAGCAGAGAAGAAGACATTCAATAATCAAATTAGGAACACTTTTCATCCTTACATACCTTTACGCATTCTTGCATTGGGGCCTGGAAAACCATATGTACATTTCTGGTGCCCTAGATACTGTAGGAAAGGCAATGCCATCAGTTGCTGCAGCCAGGGATGCTCACAGTGCCAGAAGGGATGGAGAAAATGAGGAAATACCTGGAGAGGCTTAAAAAATGTTCTGAGAAGTGGTAAGTGAGGTTCGATGCAAAAAAAGTACAAAATAATGCACCTGGTAAAAAGGAAAACCAGGGAGAGCTATTGGATGGGGGGGAGGTGCTGAAAATCACCAAGGAAGAAAGGGACCTAAGAGTTTTCATTTCTGATGACCTAAAGGTATCAAAATGGAGCAAAAAGGCTACAGGGAGGGCCAGCGGCATGCTGGGGTGCATAGTCAGAGATATCACTAGCAGAAGGCGGGAGGTGGTGATGCCATTTTATAAAACACTAGTGAGGCCTCATCTAGAGTACTGTGTGCATTTCTGGAGGCTGCACCTGCACAAGGACAATGACAGGGTGGAAGCGGTCTGGAGAAGGGTGACCAAGATGGTACATGGCTTGTACCACAAAACATATGAGGAGAGATTAAAGGACCTCAACATGTACTCACTGGAGGAAAGGTGGGAGTGGAGGAGCATGATAAAAATGTTTAAGTATCTCAAGGACATAAACAAGGTGCAGGGGGAGACATCTTCCAATGTAGAAAGAGTACAAAAATGAGGGCATGACATGAAATGAAGGGAGTAGATTAAGAAGAAATGTGAGAAAACATTTCTTCACAGAGTGGGCGGTGGACACATGGAATAGTCAGCCACAAGAGATGGTGCAAGCAAGCACAATAGGGGGTTTTAAACATGCCCAGGACAGGCACAATGGAACCTTGGTGTGGGAAGAAGTGATGAAAAACCACTGACCAGTTAGGGTCAGAGGCCACCTACGAGTATAGGGCTTAGAGGCAGACTGGATGGGCCTAACGGTCCTTATTTGCTAAATGTTTGCATGTTTCTGTGAGCATTGGTGACTCATAATTGGCTGTCAGCTGGGTACTCTCCAGCTGCATGCACATACACGTGTTATTGGCCCAGAGTTGAATTGAAGGGGATCCTCAAACAACCAAGTCTGAGTGATGGCCTTTCTAGCATTAATCAGGGTGCAGGACCATAGCTGAGCCTTTTCTCTAAGGATGCCTCTACCAGGGCCTGCTCCAAACTGAAATTCAAGAGGTGACTTAAGATGTGCAGTGCCCAGTATCTGAGTCATTATCTTGTGCATACCATGCCAAAAGCAATCTATTCTGTGGCATGTGGGCATCATATGAATAAAGGTGCTATCTACCACTTGGTATTTGGGGCAGAGGCGTGATTTGTCTGTGTATGCTTTGTAGTTTTACAGGTGGAATGTATGCTCTATACAGGGTATTGAGTAGCACTTGCTTCAGTTTGTTGCTTCTAGAGCAGTTATTCAAATTTTTGAGGGCCAAACTCCAAATGTCTGGTGTGCACTTGATATCAAGGTCTGCTTCCCACTTGACCTGGATGTCTATGGGGAATGGATTCTTGGCCATGCACATTCTGTAGTAATAGACTGGCAGTGACTTGGAGCATGGTTGTGCTTGTACAGTTTGTCTTCTGTGGAGCTGGGGCTTCCAGCCCTGGGGGAGCCAGATATTCATTTTGTGACTCTTGGGGCCACCTGGAGGTACGTGAAGAGGTTCCCAGTTTGGAGGTTCCACTCTCCTCTGAGTTTTGCAAAGGTTTCTAGCCTACCTCCAGTGAAGAGCTACTCCACCACTAGTAGGCCCTTCTTTCCCCAGTTCAGCAAGATGTTACGTAAGTGTGCCATGTAGCAGAGCCCAGTTTTCAGGGCAGCAATGATAGAGGAGCATGTGTACAACCCCTGTAGGGATTCAAGATGTTTATGTGCTGCCTTCCAGAATATTCCTGTACTTTTTATAAAGGGATTAGTTATATGTTGCAGAGAGGTGGTCTTCAAAGCAGGTGACAAGCAGCCCTTTAACAGGTCATGTGCTAGTTAATCCTGCTCCATTTTGACTAATGCTAAAGAGCAAGTGTCAGATCCTGTCAGGACATAGGCCAGTTGTGATACTCAGTTGTAGTGCTTGACATGTGGTAGCCCAGCTGGATGGGGAATGAAACTGCAGTATGGGTTTATGGATAAAATCACTTTTGCCCCTCCATGGGAACTTGTGGATTATGGAGTCCAATTTGTTGACTGTTCTGTCTGGCAAACAGATAGGCAGGGCTTGAAATAGGCTTAAGCATCTAGGCAGCACCATCAGTTTTACAGTGTCGACCCTACCGAGCAGCAAGAGGTGTAGAGCCTGCAATCTGCTGCATTTCTCCACTAGTTTATGCAAAAGAGGGTCTTAGTTCTTTGTTAATAGGCTCTGTTTGGCTGGGTTGGTTACCCCCAAGTATTTAATTTTATGTGCCATCTGCAGACCTATGCTGTTGTCAATGACCCACTCTCTTCCCCTCTTTGCAATGGGCATGACCTTACTATTGGTCCAGTTAATTCTGTGGCCTAAAAGGGCCTCATAGTCTGTAAGGAGATCTTGGACCACAGCCAGGCCAATAATAGGTTCCTGCAGGTAGAGGAGTCCATGAACATGGACAGTTTATGCCCCCCCCAAATAGCCCCATATGCTGTTGGAATCGTACAACCCTGCTGTCATTGGCTCCAATGAGAAGACATATAGAAGGGGAGACAGGGGACATCCTTGCCAGATCCCCCTTCTCAGTTTAAAGTACCATGTCAGGTTGCCATTGAGTACTATTTGAGTTGTATGGGAGGCATAAAGGGTTAGAATCCAGCCCTCCTTCTGGTGTCTCCCAG
The DNA here is from genome assembly GCA_016271365.2 of Neoceratodus forsteri. Lineage (NCBI taxonomy): Eukaryota > Metazoa > Chordata > Ceratodontiformes > Ceratodontidae > Neoceratodus > Neoceratodus forsteri. The sequence goes on from CM057458.1 coordinate 1,166,190,217, forward strand.
TCCATTACACCTAAGGGCTTCAAACAGGTCCCCCACTCCACATGGTTAAATGTCTTTTTAGTATCACAGGCAAAGACCGCCACCCCATCCTTATCCAATCTTTTTGACCATTTGAAGATGACATTGAGCTTCCTCCTTATGTTGTGTTTCCTTGCCTACCGTTTACAAAACCCAGCTGATCATGGTGTATGCATAATGGTAGGAGTCCTTCTAGTTGTGTGGCCAGCACTTTAGCCAGAATTGCATAGTCATCTGTAACCAAGGATATGGGACAGTGTGATGCACACTGCTTGGGGTCCATGCTCTGTTTTGGGAGTACAGCTATGTTGGTTAACCATGTATAGTTAGGTAGCACATCCTTTTCCTTGTTTTTCATCAGCATGTCATACATAGGGACCAGGAGCTGTCCTCTGAATAATTTGAAAAATTCAATCAGAAGGCCATCTGGCCCAGGTGCCTCCCCACCCCACCCCACAGCTCCTTAACTTATTTGTTCCAGGTGGCCATTTTGGGTCAGATTCAGCAATGGATTGTTCCAACACCACATGGTGTCTATGGGAACAAAGGCATTAACAGCTTTCTGGACCTCACTTTTGCTTAATGGGAGACCGCAATCAGCCAACCCTTCTGCTGGTATTGGGGTGATCCTTGCTCACTCAAAGAAGGAGGTGATCTGGGCATTCTAAGGGGATACCTCCGAGGCATACAGATTTTCATAGAAGCAGAAGGTTTCCTCAACTTTCTGCTGGTCAGACATGAGCACCTCCCTGCCATCAAAGATTTGGCTGACTGCACACTCTCCCTCCTTGTGCTATAGTTGCCAGGTCAGGTATTTCCCACCTCAGTCTCTGTCAAAATATTGACCCACATGAGACACCAGGATAGCCCTTTACATTCTAACTCTACCAAGGGAGTCTAGTCTCTATTTCAACTTCTGCAGGACCTGATAGAAGAGCTCTGAAATATTCAGAACAAAAAACAGTGCATGCACTGGATTGCCAAAAATGCAGAGAATTGTTTTCACAAAATGGAGTATATACTGTACAAGTGCAGCAACTCAGGCAGATGCCCCAGCACTTCAAGGTGTGCTGCCTCTTCATCTTTGGGCATGGCTGCAAGTTGTCAAAGAGTTTGATATCTCATTTAAATGCCTGCCTGACACATGCTTGACTGCATCTGAAAATGTCAACTGTCACTGGACTTTAAAGGATCTTATATAAGCACATGCTTGACAGTTCTCTGCAATGACAGCTATAAACTTCACAGAGGTTACTGTTACATATATAAACCTTATAACATCAAAAGATAACATAAATTAGCATCTAACGCTAACAACAATTAAATCTCAATCCAGAAGGGGTGGTATGTGACAATGGCATTTCCACAATGACGTAAGTCCCCTCTTCCAATGTCTCTTATCAAGCCAGTGGTGCTTAGCAGGGCTGATGTGGCTCTTTGTTAGGCAACAGCAGCTCTTATGCATACCTTGTACTTTGAAGGCAACACAGTTGGGGCAGGCTGCAGTGCATGTGCCACCTCCCTCCAGTTTAGGGATCAAAGAGTGAATGCATAGCCCAGAGCACCACTGCATATGGATAAGCTGTCCGTAAGCCAAAGCAGTGGTATCATCATAGTCACAGGTCCTATTTAGAGGTGCCCAACATCCCAACCTTCAAGTGAGACACTTAAAGGTATGATGCAAAAAATCACTGGGGCTGCAATGATCAACATTTTCAGAACTATTTTTATGTTTTAAGACTCTACCAAAACTTAGCACCGCATGGGTCACAATTAAATGCATGCAAGTTGTCATGGGTATTCCACCAATTTTGTGACATGTATAACACCACTGCTGTGAATATAGGTGCAGTGGATGGAGCTCAATACACTTATTTTCTTGCTTCCACAGGGGTCTAGAGGCCTAAAATATTACTTAAAGCAATGACCTGCCCAGTTTGACTTGGTTCAACTAGTGGTCTCATTTTACCCTTTCTAATTATGTACTATGAGATGCCAGGGCCCTTCCTCTGGGAACCCTCAGAGAGTCCTATTATCCTCAGATAGGACCTTATGAACCTATTCTCTTGGTCATCCAACCAAATTAGCATTTTTTCCATAGCCATCTTCAGAGAATTCATTTTTCTGGTCACATTGCTGACTTCATCTTCTAGCTCTTCCATCTGATTCTCAACCTCCTCCAGGAAGGCGGTATGAGCAGTTGTGGTTTCTGTGAGGATGGAGACAATTCCCTAGAGATGTGAAATTTGGGCAGTAATGTTGATGAAACCTGGCTTCAGTTTCCTGCTGCAAATTAGCCAGCATCATGGGCATGCCCCCCAGTGAATTCTCAAACTCTATCATGCCACAGTAGTCCAAGGTGACCGTGATCACTGACTGGGATCAGGTCCACTCTTGTGGCTCCTGCACTGAACTTCTTTTGGTTGAATTGCCTCAGCAGGTAACATGGGCTGCATTTTGGAAGGTTTACCTGATGCCATTGAGATTCTGCTACCTCTCTATTGTAGGTCAAGTCAGGGATTGTCAGAATTTCACTAGTACCTGCTGATTTAAAAAAAGCACCAACTGGACCTCAGCTAAGGTGTGTCTGCCATGTTAGGTGGTTGTGATCTTCACATCTTGACTCTGAGTTATGCAAACCTGTACCTGGGTTTCTAGGAGGAAGGATCTCTCAGAAACAGAGATGTGAATCCATTCTTGGATGTGATAAACCAGTATTATCACTACAGTGTCAGTGAAATTTTGATGGTGTGATGGGGAAATAAAGAACAAAATAAATCCATTTGTAACATTTCTGGAGACCTCCCATTTAAACCTACAGTTTATGGTGACTAGAAGTAGGATGAATGTTGTCAATGTCAATTTTGTTATAATTCAAAAACAAGCAGGATGGATAATGGTAGTATCTGTATGGCTCTATACTATATAGAAAGCTAACACTAATTTAAATCCTTTCTGATTTAGGAAGGCATACCATCAGTAATACATTGAAGATTCAGTTCATCCATATACACTGCAATGGCAGTGGGAACAAGGCATTTCGACAACAGGCAAGTTTCATGGTTGGGAGGATTCTGCAACATGGATATAACCAGACAGTGGGAGTGGAGACATGAAAATGGACTTGGAGACAGGTGAAGAAGCTGAGGTGGAGACAATAGAACTTTATGACAATATTCTCCTCATAGTGACAAGCTGTCATGATTTGCTCTCTTATAGTTTTGCTCCCTCTGCATCAAGAGACATATGACGTACTTTGCAATTGACATGCTTTGTAACACATGATCACTGAGGAATAACACAGCAGTAATGGAGGGGTTATCTCTGATTCCTCAGCTGATCTTTTCTGTATCATAGAGACCTGGCTGGGAGATGACTCTGGTCCAGTGCTTTAGGCTTTGATTCTGGCTGGGTATTTTGTTTTCCCACCATATACAGATTGTTAAATCCTCTCTGTGGTCTGAATAAGCCATTTTGAAAGAGAAGTATGAAGACTTCAGACAGTTCTTCATGGACAAGGTGTCCTTTATTCAGACTGGAATAGCCTCAACTGGCCTGTCATGGGCCAGTGATATCCAGGTTCAGTTAGGCATTGATGATCTGTCATACTGGGCTGAGTTCTGGCCAGTTGAAGAAGAGGAAGTGATCCAGGTGATCTTGGGTTTGCACCTGTATTTACTGTTTGCTGGGCCCTGGGCCTACCTTACTGCTAATTGGTAGACTGGAATCCCTAGGGTCAGTATGTTCTGAGATTGTTGGGTACTGTATGAGGGAATGTGTTTTTTCCATCTGATCTGAAATGGGCAGTGCTCCTTAAAATGCTATAACTCAACCCTGATAGTTTGGTCAACCTCAGACCTGTCTGGAACCTTTATTTTTTGTGGAAACTTATCAAGAAGGTAGTTGTGGCACAGCTTGATGCTAATCTGTCCCAGTATAACATCTATAAGCCTCTTCAGTCACGGTTTGTGCTTCATCACAGCAGTGACACTGCACTCTTTATAGTGATACATAATCTACTCATGGTAAGAGAGAGAGAGAGAGAGAGGGACTTTGTTCCATCTTATTTCTTTTGGATCTTTGTCGACAATTGACACGGTGGACCATGCAATGCTTACTGATCACCTGAGGTACTATATGAGGTTCACTGACACAGTTTTGTGATGGTTTAAATCATGCATCACCAGGAGAACACAGCAGGTAGCCCTAGATAATTACATCTCAGAGGCAGTTGCAGTGTCTTGTGGGGTTCAACCAGGTTTTGATTTTGGCACGTGTTATTCACCATGTGCACACTGCCATTGAGTGAGATCATTAGACAGCATACTATGCAGATAATACTCATCCAGATCTGTCTTGCACACCTGATGGGTTGAGTGTGACCTTGATGCTTGGGTGGTGTCTACAAGAAATCAATGACTGGATGGTCTCCAACTGGCTGTGTCTCATCCTAGGCAAGATTGAGGTTATGACTGTCAATTCAAGTCAGCTATGATGAGTGGTGGCTTTTCTTTGCCATCTGTGAATGGCCAACCACTATGAGCTGTAGTTGTGGGGTACAATCTGGGTGTCATTCTGAACTGCAAGCTGACATTAGAACAACAGATGTCAGTGGTAGTTGGGAAAGTCTTTTATTATTTTTGTAATATCGTCCAGATGAGACCACATCTTGTGCTGGAGACAACAGCCCATATCTTTGTCACCTCCAGAAGAGATTATTGCAATGTTCTTTATTTATGGTTATCTGGAGGCTTGAACTGGTCAAGAATGTTATGTCTCAACTGGTGATGCAAACTTCTCAAAGGGACCACATCAAGCCTGTGCTGCATGGTCTACACTAGCTGCCTGTATGGTGATGTATCAAGATAGTTTTGTTAACATTCAATACCCTACATGGTCTGGGCCCAAGCTACCTGAAAAACCTCTTGATGTCTGTCAGTATAGCCTAGAGGATAAAATAAACTATGCTTGAACTTGGTACATCCAGCAGACATGGGTTTGATTCTGTAATCACCAGTTATATATTGTGTGACTTTGAGCAAGTCATTTAAGTACCCCAAATCCCCATGGTTAGCCTGAAAACAGGTACTTGTGCATAGCAGGCCTTATACAGTTAGCAAAGAAAACAAGAAAATGTCCTAGACACCCTCCAACTCTATCCAATCCAACAGTGCAGGCATTCAGAGGACAGGGCCTTTGGGGCAGCTGCCCCATTGATTTGAAATATTTTACCAGAAGAAACTGGATCTGCCAACACAGTGTAGACCTTAAAGCAAAAATGTAATGCCTGTCTCTTTGCACAGTCCTTCCCTGATTAAATTATTGAAATAATTATTATTTATTCATATTATATGTTTTTACTGTAGTTGTTTATGCTGTTTGTACTGTTTTGAGGTGTCCTGAACATTTGGATAGGGCACCAGATTAATAAAATTGCCTTGCCTTGCATCAGTAGTCATGAATGCTGCAGTCAGAAAAGAGATAAAAAGTTTATCTTACTGAATATAGCATAGATAGCTCAGTTTTCAAAGACCCCAAAGATCACTGCAATTTCCAGCAAACTAGGGATGCAGCAAACTCCAGGAGCATCAGGAATCTTGCACTCTAGTTTGTAAAAACAGGGGTCCCTGCACCAAAGACCCAGGAGTTGCCACAGCCACAGGGCTGTGCCAAATAGTGGCCGTACCTGCGGAGTTTGATGGAAGGATCCATCAACACCCCTCCCCAGTGCAAGTCTATATGTCCCATAGAGGTTGGGGGAGAACCATGGTTGGAAGGTGGGGAACTTGGGCTGTTTGGGGATAAAAAGATAGGTGTAATATTTATGTGTAAGCTTCTCAATTAAAAACACATGAAGCAGCAGGATAGAATGTGTATTGCACATTCCTATAAAAGGTCCTGCACAGCAAAAATTCATGTATTACTAGTGCCTTGCTGTACCACTGTCTTCATGCTGCTTTCTACAGAGAAGTTTGTTGTATATTGCTGCATTATTACATACTGGGAAGAATCCTACAGCAGCCTATTCTATATGTGAATATGTGCTGTGCAGGACCTTTTCTATTAATGTGCAATGAATATTTGATCCTGCTGCTTTATGTGTTTTGATTGGGATGTTTATATGTTACTGTTGTACTGATCGAGCTACAGTAGGCAGACAGCCCTGTGAAGGGCCTGACACCTAGAGCAAGCTCGATCTTTTAGCTTCTTTTTTCCTACTCTCACAAACTCCTTACTTACTTACTCCTCTTTTCATCCACCCTTGGTACTCACCCTTTGCTCTAAACTCTACCATGATCCCACAGATCATTCCTGCCTAAGCATTTATCACCTAACAATAGTTAAGTTGTTTTATCACCCCTCCAATACCCATTCAATTTGATTCCACTTTTCTTTTCTACCGGGTTCTAGCACTTGTTTTGTGCACAAGCATAGCTATAGACCCTACACCCTGGCCTTTCCTAAGCACAAGCCATTAGCTGTAACGAACCCCTGCCCATCATTCTCCCATGTGCAGTGTGGTACAGCATCCACTACATGTGGCAATTTACAGTGCATTCTCCCTGGGCTTCCCTGGATACTCTTTCAGCTCCCCTTACAATTAGGATGCTCCTGCTCATAGCAATGATCTGTCTCCTGCATCTCATACCCCCACCTGATAACCCATTGCCTTTGTACTCTCAAAGCTGGCATTTCAGCAAGAAAGAGAGTGCTACAGCAAGAAACAATAGAACATTTTTTTTACTATTACTCATATGTTCTGGTAATGTAGAATTGAATCCTAGTCCTCCAATCCCCCTAGCATCCCCCTCTGACTTCACTGTCACCACAGGACTGAGAATGATCTCGATTAACGTCTGGAGTCTGATCATTAAAATTAACCAATTAAGAGTCTCAGCCACCCACCCTACTCCAGACATGATAATCATCACTGAATGCTGGCTGAAGAGCACTATCTCTGATCAACAGACTTCACTCCCATCCTGCAACCTATTCAGAGCAGATAGGCCCACGGGGGTGGGGGGAGTCATCTACACAAAAGACAACTCAAATGCCATGATTATTAACACCATGTCTAGGCTCAAATAATTTGAGTGCATGGCCATTAAAATTCAAATATCCCCAGCAGAAGCTCTCAGCTTCATAGGTTGCAACAGGCCACCTTCAAGGAGTATTGAGCTAATCGTAACCCTCAAAAGCTGGACCGCCCCCATCAACAATGCAGTCATCATTTTAAGGGATCTCAACCAGTGACAGCATTAGAGGTTTTAAAACATGGGTCAAATTAGACCCACTGGTGTAAAAAATGTGAGTCAAAATGAGAAACAGCTGGGTCAAAACCTAATCACAAGTACAAATTTCACCAGTACAGAACTTTAAATTTGTCAAGTGAAAATACTTTTCTATTGTTTACTTTTCCATTTTTTCAGCTATTGTTACAGACAGGTGCACTACTTTGTACCCACTGTCATGTGGAAAGTGGGTCATTTCTGGGTAAGCTGCAACTCTTTCCCTTTTTGCCCTATCTATTGCTGTCCCTCGTCTCAACCTTGATTAGCTCTAGCCTGAGGCATGTCTTCTAAAAGAACTATGCAACAGGCTTGGACAGTCCCAACTCATCATGGAGCCAACCCCAGATAAACAGCAAGAACCCATCAAATAGTTCTATTTTGGACATAATTATCCCAAACTGTCCTCATGAATGTCCTCATGCAGCCATATTCCATAATGATCTGAGCAGTCATAATATCGTAACATGTACCCGAAACCATGTAAAATGCTCCTCTTCCTCTAAATTTGTCACCAAATGTAGCTTCCACAAATTCAACCCTGGCAGCTATATCTCGGACCTCAAACATGTAAAGTGGCAAGAACTCTATCTCGCCTAATCAGTGGATGAGGCTGGCACCTACCTAAATTACATATTAACACAGCTTGCCAATAAACATGATCCGTACATTAAAATTAGGGTTCATAAGTATTCCCATCCCTGGTTCACAGCAGATCTAAAAGCATTGCTAGCTAACTGAGATAAACTATTGGCCCATGCTAGATGTACAAAGAGCGCATCCAACTGGCAGGCATTCAGAACTGCTAGAAATGCATGTATTAAATTAATACGAACTGCTAAGGCTACCATTTATGTGGAATCACTGGAAAATTCCAAAGGCAAATCAGCCAAGACCTGGCAAACAAACAAGACAGTTAAGGGACATAAAGCAGCCCCGACTGTCCCCACCAAGATTGTCATTACGGAGCCAATTATGAGGAGAGTGACTTCATTTTGGAAAAACTCAACACTCATTTTGCCACTGCTGGACTTGAGTTTGATTCCTCTCTTCATGGTGGGCTTCTCAGCCCCCTGACTCACAACAACTCCCATGAGCCATCACCAACTCATCCACTCCAGTTCCACCCAGTGACATACAAACAAGTAGGGGACCTCCTTAGTAAACTTGATATCAAATAAAGGGGGTGGCACTGATGGCATTGACCCCATCTTCCTCTGTATAGACTACTATTACCTAGCTGCACCAATCCACCACATATTTAACCATTCCATCTCCTCAGCCATGGTTCCTTCTTGTTGGAAATCCACCCACATTTTGCCCCTATTCAAATCCGGGGACCCCTGTGACCTAAACAACTATAGGCCTATCTCCATTCTCCCTTTCCTCTCTAAAATACTGGAAAAACTCATCCATCACCAGCTTAAAGACCACTTAGAAAAATGTTCACTTCTCAACCCTGCCCAGTCTGGGTTCAGACAAAACCATAGTACCACCTCTGCCCTAGCCAAAGTCACCAATGACTGGCTTACCACATATGATTCTAAGCAAGTTACAGGTGCCATATTCCTAGATTTCAGCAAGGCATTTGACACTGTCTATCACAACCTCATCCTTAGTGGGCTCAGTAAAATAGGTGCAGATAGTACCACACTAAAATGGCTCTCCAATTACCTTACAGGTAGATGTCAGGAAATCAAAGCTAGTGGTCAGGTATCCGACTCCCTTCCCATAAATTGAGGTGTCCCACAAGGCTCTATTCTGGGCCCCATTTGGTTTTCCATTTACATCAACTCACTGGACCTTAATATTGTCAAGTCCAAAATACACCTTTTCGCAGACGATACCATTTTATACACTTCCAAACCAACATTAGCCGAAGTACATGATGAACTCCAAGATGATTTTGTATAGTTAGAACACAATCTTATTAGTTACAAGCCATTACTAAATGTGGAAAAAACAAAGTACTTTACTTTGTACCTTGTAGCAACAGGCTCCACCATCAATTCTGTGTGACACCTGCACCTATCATGTCAATCATAGGTGAACCACTAGACATGGTAGAGAAAGCCGAATATTTGGGCATTTGGATAGACAGTAAACTCTCTTAGTGCACATACCAACTGCCTTTCTAGCAAGCTAAAAGCAAGTCTATGCTTTTTCTACAGTAATCATGTGCTCTTTTCTCCTGACTTCAGACGCAGACCAGTGCAGACCACATTCCTTCCACTTAAGGACTACGGTGACATCATCTATCATTGTTCAGCTGCCTCCAACCTCAGTAAGCTCGATATACTGTTCCATAGGGCCCTGCAATTTATTACCAAAGCACATTTCTGAACACACCAATGCAACTTGACAAAGACGTTGGATGGCAACTCTTCGCCACCACGCGGTTACTTCACTTAGGTGCCTGGACCCTTAAAAGTCTACTAAACAAACTGCTGGCATACATCTCATCCCTTATTAACATTTCCCATTGTGCCTACTCCCTTTGAAAATCTGACTACATCCTTCTCGATTTACCTCATACGCTTACCTCCCTAGGCACGGGTGCCATTAGCTACGCCATCCTGTCAGCATGGAATCTCATTCAGATGGCACTCAGGCTCACTGGTATTGTCTCATTATATATCTTTAGGTCCCTGACCTTCAAATTCTTTACAGTAGACTGTCACTGCCACAGGAACTAGTGCCCTCTGCCAGGACCTTGACACTGCCAGCAAGGGTAGCATCATTAGACTGCTTATACTTTCCTTCCCTACCCTTCCTGGCCCCCCACCCAAGACCCCAGTTTTTTCCCAGTCTATTTTCCTTTATGGCTTATAATAAATGCAAGCCATGGCTTATATTCCATATGAACCACTCACCCCTGCATAGCTCTTCTTTCATTAACCTTTCATCTGATAGCAGAAGGCAGCAGTTCATTTCAGGGAGGTGAATGTGATTTTAGCCAGAATTTTTGCAGTAGTTAGTGTTTCTTTTGCAGTTTTATTGTTTTTAGTTCTTTTATACATATTTCACTTGGGAAATATTCTGCTTATCGTGTGTGTGTGTGTGTGTGTGTGTGTGTGTGTGTGTGTGTGTAGTGTTTTTAAGCCATTAACATCTAGGGCAGGAGCTGTGTTTTGTCTAGGCCTGTAGCTCGGGGAAGGGGTTTTAATTGTCTGGCCTGGCTCTTCAGCAGAGCTACTGTTAACTACCTGGAGGTGGGGCTGAGACAAGTGGTATAGCTGGCTGCTTATCTGTTGGAGTCTCAGAAGGTACTGATAGCAGAAGGCACCAGTTCATTTCAGGGAGGTGAGTGTGATTTTAGGCAGACTTTTTGCAGTAGTTAGTGTTTCTTTTGCAGTTTTATTGTTTTTAATTCTTTTACACATATTTTACTTGGGAAATATTCTGCTTATCGTGTGTGTGTGTGTGTGTGTGTGTGTGTGTGTGTGTGTGTGTGTGTGTGTTTAAGCCATTAACTTCTAGAGCAGGAACTGTGTTTTGTCTAGGTATGTAGCTTGGGGGAAGGGTTCTTTCATCCAGCAAGGTAAATGCCTAGGAAAGCCTCCAGAGGAAGTGCAGTGCTTGGAGGTGTGGTGAGGGTCAGACACAGGGCTGATACTCTCTTGTGAGAGTTCCTTCCGTCCCCCAACCACAGCACATTTATAGGGGAATATCTGCTCTGCAATTGGTGGAAGGGACTTCAGGTGCAGCTCATGTAGTTCCTATCCAATAGTGCAATCACAGGGTGGGGAAAAGGCATAGGTCAGTCTCAAATAGAAGTAGATCATCCACAATGGATTGCTGATTGGTATGATAGGTGGGGTGGCCTTCAACTAGGCAATATCAGGTACTAGTAGCATTCAACTGGGAGCAGGCAGGACATAGGGTGTGGAAGGCTGAAGGGGAATATATGATGTAGGAGGTACAGGGAGTGATCAGAGCAAACATGACCAATGTTGATGAGAGGAGGCCAATGTGGGAGAAGGGTCAGAACAGGAGAGGGTCCACTCAATGGGGAGGGAGGAAGGTGATTGGCAGTCAGCAAGGGCTAGGGAGGGTAGTTTGTTGCCAAGGATACGGAGCAGCCATGTTCCTGGCAGTGGCATGGAGGGTGGGGGATGTTTGGTATGTTGGCAGATGGGGCGAATGATGGAAGAAATTCGGTGGCTGAGGAGGGAGCTGCAGGCACAGCGAGGCAGAGGTAGGGAAGATTGGGGTTGTAAGAGGAACCTGTTGGAACACACAATACAGCCACCAGCAGGCCAACACAAGGTAATTCCAGAGGAACTGGGAGGTGGGACGCAGAATCCAGTGCAGTCACATGCAAGGCATGGAGACAGGGGTTGGAGTAGTTGAGGAGACAAGACTACAGCAGGGCAAGTGCAAGGTCATAAGCCTCAGGACAGGGGGGTTGGGAAAACATAGGGAAAGAGGATTTCCAGAGTAAATCCAAGTCAATGGTATAGTTAACTGGGAGAAGCAAGAGGGGGAAGTTAGTGTAATCACTGAGGAGGTTAAGGGGGGGTTGCTACAAGAGAGAAAGGATGCATCACAGAAGTGGCAGGCGCTACCTATAGCCCTAGAGACAAGGGGCAGCAGAAAGGAGGTAAGGAAGAAAAACCGGGGACAGTGGAGTAGGGAGGTGCAGAGAAGCTAGAAGCGAGAGGCAGCAAGGATAAGGATGGAACAAGGCTGAGGAAGGAACCTTGGGGAAAGGGCACACACAACTCAAGGAAAACACAGGAAAACCTTAGTGGGGAGGGCTGTGGAATGGGGGTCAGAGAGAAACTGCATAGGGAAGATAAAGGGACATGGGGAATGGTCCAGTAAGTGAAGCTGATGCACCATTCATAGTTGGCAAAGGGAGAAGTCAGGACACTGAATGGAGGAGGCAGAAAGGGGGAATAGCTGGGGGGATAGGGGAATGGAGCTTTTTGGGGGCAAGGAAAAGAGCCCACAAAAAGAGAAGGAGCACATAAAGGAGTCAGTCATAATTCTGGGGGACTCCATAGTTAAGGGAGTCAGATGGGAAGGGGGGCCAGGAAAAGCAGCATCTGGGCAGAGTGTGTGCCTGGCATGACAGCAGGTAGGATGCAGCAGCACACTGATAGGTGTGTACAGAAGATGGGGAAACCACACTTCATTGTTCACCTGGGAACAAATGATCTTGACGGAAGGCAGATAGAGGAGGTTCAGGACAGCTTCAGAGAAGTGGGGAAGCTATGCAGAGAGGAAGGAAGCACAGTGGCATTCTCAGAAGTTCTGCCAGTGCCAAGGGCAAGTACAGATAGAAAAAGCAGAATCATGGACTTCAACAAGTGACTGAGAGAATGATGGGAGTCCATGGGGTATGGCTGGGTGGGAGAGTGGGGCAACACATGGAAGAACCCAGATCTATAAACAGGGGACAGGCTACATCTAAGTAAGGAGGGTTCATGGGTGTTAAAGCAGAGACTGAGGAAATGTATCACCACAAAATATAATTTAAACTTGCTGGGGGGTGCTGGGGAGGTGGAATGAATTAGGAGAGGAGGTCCAGAGGACCTCCCCCCATAGCAATGATACGGCCTACTTTGTCTAGGACGGGGGGTAGGGGAGAGTAAGGGGCAGTTGGGAGAAGGTCAAGGTGGAGGATGGTATCTCTGAATGCTAGGAGCCTGGGGAATAAGATGGCAGAGCTGCAGGCACTACTGGCAGAAGGAGAGGTAGACATAGCAGCCATCGCTGAGATGTGAGCAACCCAAAACCATGTCTGGGACTTAGCCATCCCAGGATTTAAATTATTCAGGAGGAACAGAGGAAAAGGTAAGGGGGGGGGAGTAGCCATTTACGTAAGAGAAGAGATTGGATGCGTCAGGGAGGAGGGGGAAGAAGGTAGGTCAGAAGCCATTTGGATACAACTCTATGTCCCAAAGGGGACAAGGATCTGATTGGGGGTTGTTTATAGGCCCACAAGCCAGAAAGAGGACATGGATAGGGAGCTAGGGGAGCAGATAAGGAGACTCTGTGGCAAAGGGAGCACTGTGGTGGTGAGAGACTTCAATTTTCCAGGGGTGGATTGGAGTATCCCAGCCACCACATGTGTCAGGGAGCAGATCCTCCTAGAAGCAATCCAGGATGGCTTCCTGACCCAAATGGAGACAGTGCCAACAAGGGAAGAAAATATTCTAGACCAGGTGTTGGAGGATGGAGAACAGGTCACAGATGTGAGGGTGGAGGAACCACTGGCTGGTAGCGATCACCACACAGTGTGGTTCTCTATTAGTTTTGGTAGAGAGACTCACAATAAAAAAACAAAGGTCCTGGACTTCAGAAACGCAGACTTTGGCAAGTTGGGGCCATTCATGAGAACACATATAGATGGCATCCACCCTGACATGGACGCAGAGCAGAAATGCGTGATCATGAAACTAGGGCTGATTGACTCCACTAAAGCTTGTGTCAGGAGCCAACAAAAGAAATCAAGGACCAAGCATCCAAGCTAGATGACCAGAGAGGTAATGGAGAAGGTGAGGGGTAAGAGAAGGGCCTTCCGAACCTACAAGAGAACCAACAGGGCCAAGGATAGGGAGAACTATGTGAAGAAATTCAGGAAGTGAGCAGAGTGGTCAGGACTGCAAAGGCAGCCAGGGAAAGAAAATTAGCACAGGGGATTAAGGAAGGAGAAAAGGATTTCTTCAGGTGTATCAGGGAAAAGAGGAAGTACAAGGATCAAATAGTTATGATTGGTAAAGGCAGTGGGTGGGTAGAAAAGGGGTCTGAGAAGGCAGAAGTACTCAATGAGAACTTCTGTTCAGTGTTCACAAGGGAGAGGGATGGGCCCATTCCTGCAGGGAAAGGTGGCGCAGGCATGGGAGGTGAGATAACCACATCACGGTGGAAATGGTGCTGGAGGGCCTTAGGTCCCTGAGGGTAGACAAGGCACGTGGGCCAGATGGGGTATGTCCCAGGGTGCTGAGGGACCTGGCAGAGGTCCTGGCACAGCCACTGGTGGATCTGTTCAACACCTTGCTAAATATGGGATGTGTGCCCAGAGCTTGGAAGGAGTCACATGTGGTACCTCTCCACAAAGTGGGCCCAAGGATGAACCAGGGAACTACAGACCAGTGAGCCTCACCGCAGTTGTGGGGAAACTGATGGAATCTATCCTCAAATAAAGGCTGGTACAGTTTCTTGTGGATAATGATCTGCAAGATGACAGACAGCACAGGTTCATCGCTGGAAGATCCTGTCAAACAAACTTAGTTGATTTTTTTGACTGGGTCACAAGGGCACTGGACAAGGGTCATGTGGTATATGTAGTCTACCTGGATTTCTGCAAGGCCTTTGATTCAGTGCAACACGGAAGGTTGTCCTGCAAGTTGAGGAGTATTGGTATAGAATGGAGGCTACCCTGATGGGTAGAAAACTGGCTGAGGGACAGGCAGCAGAGGGTAGTTGTGAGGGCAGAAGCATCGGAGCCCAGGGCTGTGACAAGTGGTGTCCCATAGGGATTAGTACTGGGGCCAGTCCTGTTTAACATTTTCATCGCAAACATAGCAGATGGGATCAAGAATAAGATCAGCCTCTTCACTGATGACACCAAGATCTGTGTTGAGGTGGATGGACGGGATGGTGACAAATTACTGCAGGAGGACTTGGAAAGACTCGAGAAGTGGTCATACACCTAGCAGCTTGGGTTCAACATCAAGCAGTTTAAGATGATGCATTTCAGAACCAAAAACCCAGGATACAGCTACTGGATAGATGGTATCAAACTGTCCACATCCAATGAGGAGAAGGATCTGGGGGTGCTAGTGACAGGGAAATTAAACCACTCAGCCCAGTGTAGGAAGGCAGCAGCTAATGCTAACAGGATGCTAGGGTGCATAGCAAGGGAGATTACATCCAGACATAGCGCAGTCATATTGCCCCAGTACAGGTCCCTTGTGAGGCCACACCTGGAGTACTGCATGCAGTTCTGGCACCCATACTTGAAAAGCGCTATAAAATTACTGAAGGCTGTGCAGCAAAGAGCAACAAAGATGATCCAGGGGTTGAGGGATAGAACTTACAAGGAAAGACTAAAAGATCTCAATATGTTTACCCTGGAGGATAGAAGAGAGAGAGAGGGGACATGATTGAGACCTTCAAGTACCTGAAGAGGATGAACAAAGTATGCTTCCAGGGTGGGTTCACTCTACAGAATGGAAGAGTTACCAGAGGGCAATCCCTGAAGTTAAAGGGGGGCAGAGTCAGGAGGGATAGGAGGAGGCACTACTTCACTGAAACAGTGGTAACAGGGTGGAATGCACTGCCTGAGCAACTCATACCAGTGCAGACCATGGGGTGCTTCAAGAGGGGTGGGACAAGTTAAAGGGGAAAGTACTTACTGGGGGCAGTTGAGGAAGGGAAAAGGCAATGGGGGGCAGCAGCAGTCTAATGGGCTGAAGTGCTGCACACTCGAGCAGACTAGATAGACCATATGGCCTGTATCTGCTGGCAATTTTGTATGTTCGTATGAACACTTAACATTCTAGCACTTATCCTTTGCTGGCTTTCTCACTCAGCTCTACTGTCACTACTGTTATCTGTGTCTCTCTTTGTGCCTAGATTGGTTCCTCTACGAACTGCAGCCACCAAACACTAAGCATGGAATTATTTCACTGTATCCTTGCACTATATAATTGTATGTAACCATCTCATGTGTTGTATTGTATTGTATACATCCCATGTGATTATGTTTGTCTAATGTTTTATGGATTTTTATGGATTGTTGTCAAATGTTTTATGGATTGTTGTACATATTGTATATTGTCCTTTTGTGTACTAGGACCTCCTTGCAAATGAGCCTGCTCAATTGAGTATTTCATGTAATAAACTTGAATTGAATTGATCTTTTTATGCTTAAACAGCCTCTGTTCCCCACCTTTTCAGCCCAACAGCTCACTGACTGCCCTGCCAAGCAGTGGTGCAAGGCACTTAGACCATTTCCAGGCTGGACTAATGGAAGCCCCTTTTCTGCATCCACAGTGGGGCTTGCAAAGTGCCAAAAAAGGGGATGCTGCAGCCCTGTTGTGGTGCAAGCCCTCTTGCAACCTGTTACACCCCGATTGGGGTCGCAAGTCTGGCACAGTTCCACTTTGATGCAGCAGCTCCCCTCTTGGACGCAGACTGACTTCAAAAATAGGGGATGCCACATCTTTTAATACAAGGTGCCACTTGCATCATGTATGTTTGATGTACGTACTTTGCATCATTTTTCGGGCTTTTAAATTGAGGCAAGAGAGATTATACTGAGGCTGCATGAAAACTCCATTTCTGATTGCTGATTAAGTTATTTTATTTTTAAATGCTGGAACTTTGAAAATGTTTTATGTCACACTTTGCACACTTTAATGGCATTTTTGACACTTTAGATAGTTAAGTGACAGTCTGGAAGTCAAGACTGATATTTATATAATGTAGCGGACTGACACAGTGATGACACTGATCTGACAAAGTCATGTGATTCAGTGGGAAGGGGAATAAGAATGCTTCCCACAGTCTTCCATGTCACCTTTGTTAAAGCACCAAGATGGTGCGATACAGTGTCAGGTATTTTTTCAGGCTATGGGGAGTTTGTCTTTATACTCCATACTAAGCCAATTTATTTCCTCACAATGTACAGTATCCTGTGTATCCTGTTGTGGGTACATATGAAAAAAAAATGTTGCTTACTCACCTGTTCATATACCAACCTTCTTTCCAGTGCTGGAAGTTAACAATGTGGTGTGTGCTAATATTTTGTGTTGTGGCAACAAAAATATATAAAAGAGCCAGATATTAAAATGTTCATGGACTAAGTCTCACTCCACAACTCCAGCTGTGGACCGAAATCTCCACAGTTGTAGAGATTTGTATTTTTAGTTCTTAACAGCTGCTGGAGATGTTATACCTGGTCCCACCGGAACATTTTTCCACAGCCGTGGGGGAAAACAGCTGCAGCCTACCATAAATCATGGAGCTAGTCATAAACCAGCTTCACTTTTGAGAACACAGCAGCTGCGGGAAAAACTCCAACTCCACAAGTGTCAACCCACTTGTGCCGAGTTAATCCAGCAGCTACAGGATTTTCAAGGGCTTTGAAAATCTGGCCTATGGTACTAAAAGTAACAAACATGGTTAAAAAATGCTTGGGAGGGGGAGCACAGAAACATTAAATGAGAAATCTGGACCTTGGTTCGATGACAGTTTCACAGAACAGGAGCCACCACCACAAAAGCTTGGTCTACAGTATTACTAGTATTATACAGTTATGTAATCAATAAAACATTTTTTTTTAGACATCAGATGATACCAACTATGTATCAAGAATTATGGGAAACAACTCTACCATCACTACAATCCAACTGAGAATTGAAGATCTAAGAAATATGACATACTTTTATTCTGTTTGTTCAGTTACATTGTATCTTGCAACAGTGTTTATCAATCTTTTACTTATTTCTCTGGTTGTGCTTAAAGAAGGACTCCATGAACCTATGTATGTTTTTTCAAGTAATTTATTGTTTAATGGCATTATTAGCAGCACTGCATTCTTACCTAAATTAACAGTTGATATTTTATCAGAAACTAAAACTATTTCTCTGTTTGGTTGCTATTGTCAAATGTTCTTTATTCATGTTTTTATTCTCACTGAAATAGCACTTTTGACAGTCATGGCATATGACCGCTATCTGGCAATTTGTAACCCTTTAAGATATTCTGCCATTATGACTGCTGTGAATGTATGCAGACTTTTAGCACTTGCATGGCTGTATTCTATTTTGATTTCTTTAATAGGAATTATTTTATGTATAAGACTCCCATTGTGTGGTTTTACCATAGAAAAACCTTATTGTGATCATTACTCTGTTTTAAAATTGTCCTGCATTGATTATTCAATTAATAGTGTTTATGCAACAGTAACAGCTATAGTTACTACAGTAGTGCCACTGTCAATTATTATATGTTCCTATATGCAGATAATCCATATCTGTTTACATACTTCCAAGGAATCCCATTGGAAAGCCTTTCAGACTTGTTTTACACACTTACTTCTCTTTTTTATTTATATGATTGGTACTCTTTTTATGGTAATCCAACACCGTTTAACCACTAACAATGTTCCTCAAAGTGTGCACACATTCTTGTCATTAGAATTTCTTATAGTACCACCCCTTGTCAATCCAATCATTTATGGACTGAGAACTAAACAGATTAGAATGGCAGTAATACAGTTAACTACAAAGTTAACAAGCAAGATATGCATATGGAAGGTAACTACTAGTAATTCCATTCAGGAGCAATCAAAAATGTCTAAATAAAAAAAATAATTTTTTGACTGCTACAGTAGAGGACATGAACAACAATAAAACAGGTTGGACAAGGAAGACATTAAAAACCTCATGTATAAACAAGCACATCCCTGGTTGAAAGCAGAGATATTGCAAATCTTTAAATCACTAGCAAAGTTGGAGCAAATACACATTATTCACATTTGCTAAACATTTGTGAACTATGTGGCTGAACCAACAAACTTTGCTAGCAGAATTTTTTTAAACTTCAAAAAACTGCCTCACCCATTGTGCTGTGAATCCACACCCTTCCCTCCACCCAAGAACAGTAACATTTATCAAAATGGCTCCCTGCTGGCACCCTCACCCATCCTTGCCCCAGCATTGTCATGCATGATGGTTCAGCTATGAAAGAAAAGGTAATCCCTTCCCCCCACCTGCCTGCCAAATGTAGTCCCCCATCTGAGTCCCACTGTCTTTCATTTTTTACTCCCATTCCCCCACCCAATCCCCCTTTGATCCTCACCAATCTCTTTCCCCCACCAGCATCTACAAAATATAGGCTATAAATAAAGAAATTGGTCCCTTTTCATAAAATGGCACAAATGAGTGAATACTGATGCTTTTTCTCCAAGAAAAACCTGACTGATTGATTTTTCCACCAATAAGGATTTAATAGGAGCTAAGACATCACCATTAATTAATTAAAATCAATACTATGAGAGAGGAGTCAGGACTCAGCACTGAACTGAGTAGATGCTCTTCACTGGGGGACTGTTTTCTTTATTTGCAGGTTAATATTTTGAGAGTGCTGCTGGGGGAGGTGGTTAGTGGGAACCACAGGGGGTGAGGTGGGTGACTGGTAGTCAAAATGAAAGACAGTGAGAATTGAGTGGAGGAAGATGTAGTTGACATGCAGGTAGGGGAAGGGATTATATATTATTTTATAGTCTCAGCAGCAAATGTGATGTTTAACAGGAAGGGTTGAGATGAGGAAAGAGAGGACACCATTGGAGGTGTTTTGAAACAGGATGAATCATGTCATTTGAAAAGAAAAACCCAGAAAAGTGACCTGTAATTACTTTTAAACTAGTAAGGGCTTAAGAGCTCTTATTTCAAATTTTAAAGAAGTTGGTTAAGTGGTGGATGATTTTGATGATTAACTACTCCTTCTCATATCCTAACCAATCATGCAAGGAGGTTGTTGATGGTACTAGATGGATATCCTGCTCTAAGAACACCATGAAAGAGAACCCCACTAATCCTTCATTTAATTTTAGGTCAAATTACAGTAATTCAGGTGTGGTCTAACCCGGCTAGAAATTTCCCTGTCAGGCCAAATTTGCTATCTCTTACAGCTCTAGTTAAAACAAAGTTTTTAGAATTCCCTGCACCAGGGTAGCAGAGCAGGGTGACATAGAATGCACTCAGTGAACAAATACTTGCACAGAAACTGCTGGCATTTTGGCAAAGTATAGTATATCTCTTCCTAACAACACTTACTCTGCTCTGCTACCATGACGAAGGGAGATTTAAAAAACTGTTTTATGCAGGTATGTTTGCATTACACAGCCCAATAAAGTTATTAGTGAGTTCTGAAACTGCTTGAGTTTGCTGTCACTATTTGTCAGCAATAACTTGAGAGAGAATTTTATTCCTAAATAACCCACTGTATTGGTGTACAGGAGGTGACAGCAACCTGTACAGTAGGTTATCAAAGTACAGTCCACACCTTTTGAGTAAATAATTGTGCATTTAATATACCAATGGGTGATATTCAGGAACATTACCTCAAACATTAACACCACTTTACTGTGCCATAGCCAACTCAAAAAATGCAGAAGTAGAGCAGCACTCAGAGACGATAAATGAATAAGATAAAGGAATGTCTGAAAAATAGTTGGTACAATTCATAAAAATAAATTCAAAGTAAATAAAGTATACAGAGAAATAGAAGCACTAAACCCAGCACTTCTACTCAGACATGAGTCATCAGATGGTGGAGTTACATTGTCATTATTTAAAAACAATTTAAAATGTTATCTACTTAACAGAAGTGTGTGCAAATGTTTGAATTCTTTTTTATGTCACTGTATATGATCATATTATGTCTGTTTTGTTTTAATTAGTGATTGTCACTGGACGCTTGTGAAAATGGGCGATCTTGCTCACATGCCATTATAGTATAAAAATAAAATGAAAAGAAATTAAATAAAATGAGTTAGAAGTACACACACTCTAATACATGTACTATATAATTTTAAGACTTAGTGCCAGATTTTATATTTGTATTGCTTTGCATCTCTTCATAATAGAGAATTTTTGACTCACACTCAGATAAATAAACCCCATAGAAATGTATAAAAATACAACAGTTGAAAACAATATGGCAAGGTTTAATCACAGGAGGTCACAAAAGGTCAGAAGTAATAATATGAAAACACTATATGATTGTGCTAGACTTGTCTTATATAAAAAACAGGGAGCTACAATCTAGAAGTCAATCAATTTATTGAGTATTTAAAAAAGTAAATACTGTAATAACAGACAATGCCTAAATTCCTACAATAGGACAGTCTACTGTATCTGTAAGAACATGGATTAACCTAAAACTTCTAACAGGACAGATATTTTGATAAATTGCCAAAACAGAGCTACATCTGAATCATATGAAAATGAAGTTCACAAAACATAATAAGGTGTGAAAAAATAAAATGCTTATCTATAACAATAACTTTTTCAAACCTAAATCTAAACATTGCAGAATGGACCTGTAACGAATTTTTAGCAACTGAATAACATAGGACTACAAAATATATATATATATATTCATATAATATATATATATATATATATATATATATATATATATATATATATATATATATATATATATATTAAAATCACAGATGCTCCCACAATGACAAGCATCATGGGCTGCATATGCAAATCACCACAGAATGTTATGCTGGTCCAACTTTAAGCAGAATTGCTGGTGCCGAAGGCATCTCACACAGTTTGCAAAGGGTGCTAACAGAAGACATAGACACATGTTTCGTCCTACCAGGACTCATCAGTATGCCTCGTCTGTTTGGCACCCCAGTGGAATGGACCAGCTACCCTTAAGGCAGTGTGCCTTGGATATATTGTGGTGAACCCATTAAAATAAAAAACTATTTAAAAGACAAAGAACCTCTGTGTGCAAACACTGAGGCAAGGGTTACCCCAAAGGGCATTTGGCTGGGAAGCCAAGTTTCAAGAAAATACAAAATCACACATGTCCCCACAATGCAAAGCATCATGGGCTGCATATGCAAATCACCACAGAATGTTATGCTGGTCCAACTTTAAGCAGAATTGCATGGTGCCGAAGGCCCTCCACACAGTTTGCAAAGGGTGCTAACAGAAGACATGAACCGTGTTTCGTCCTACCAGGACTCATCAGTATGCCTCGTATATATATATATATATATATATATATTTATACAATGGGGGTGAGAGCTATTCCAGTGCAATAAATTCATATATTTTCACTGCAGTGAGATAAATGCTGACTGGAGTGAGATAAATGCTCACTGCAGTGAGATAAATGCTCATGACGTCAGTGGAGTGAGATATATCCATTTATTCTCACTCCACTGACGTCACCTAGTTAACCCTACAAAAAAACTCCTACAACCAATAAACAAATCAAGAAAACATGAATAAAACTCACCTGAAGCCCAGTAACACAATGTCAAACTCCTCCATATTCACGTGTTTTATTCAAAACCTAAACCTAAAATCTCGCAAACGAATTTTACTATCCTTATAGAAAGTAAAAAAGTCAGCTATTGAACTCATATACAAAATGAAGAGAACTTGTAAATCAAACAACATTCTTCGAACAGAAACAAAAGCCTGCCAAACAAAACAAACAAGTATGACTAAATATATAAAAAGACCTCGATGGAAAATGAAATTGTAGATCTATGTACACAGTTTGAGCGTGACAAGGAACCCTACTCGACCCTACAGAACACCTTATACCAGAAACCCAAGAACGACAAATGCCACAGAAAAGCGTATTTCCTAGATCCAGACTACATCGAAAAATACATTCACAGCACGAAAAATCGAAACACAACAAAAAACAGAAACGGACCTCAAACATCACAACAGTTTCTACTACAGGATTTAGAGATCACAACTCCCATTACTAAATTGAACCAGAAGAACTGGACAGCCTGTTATGCCATTATTTTATAACGGCACAAAAAAGGATGGCGCTGATTACGAACCCCTGACCATTCGTTCCCGTTTCCAAAGTATAGAGAGGCATTTAAAAGAAAATGGATACTGGAATCTCTCTCCACATCTTTAAAATTGAAAAACACGACAAAGTCGTATTATCTAAACAAAACATTTAAAACAAAAGGAATGGAAACAAACCATTTGCAGGCAGATGACATCACAGATGAAATACTAACCAAATTATATGACAGCAATCTACTAGGACCTGACAATCCACAATCACTCATCAATTCCATGTGGTTAATTGTCAATTTATACTTCGAATTAGAGGAAACTCTGAAGCTCGAAACTTAAAATGGGGAGATGTAACTTTAAAAAGACAACCAAAACACAAATTACCTGAATTCTCAACTGAAAGACAAACAAAAACCCGCAGTGGCTCAAACCCCAAAGACACAAGACTAATAAAACCACGAGCCTATGAAACCAGAGACCCTAAACGATGTCCTATAAAAATATACCTAACATACAGAGACAAACGACCTTACAAATGTAACACCCCAGATGCACCACTGTTTCTATCACTACATTACCCCATTAAAATACAGTCCCCATGTTGGTACAAAAAAACCAACCTCTAGGGATAAATACCATCGGAAGATTGTAAAACAATGATCCAGGAAGCGGACTAGAAACTGACCAAGACTCACAAACCATTCCATTCGGAAGCACCTGGTGCAAAGCTGATGGATTCTGACATTGCCCCCACAGAAATAATACAAGTTTCTGGACACAAAAGCTTGAATCTCTCAACACTACTCAAATTAAATGACAAAAAGCAAAAAATATCAGACTTACTGAGTAACCCAGTGAAAGATAGCGAAAACCCTCTACTTCAAACCTGAGTCTCACAGCACTCTGAACCTGAAACCTGGAACACCTGCTGCCTGTTACATGGATATGCTCCCAGCCTGCTTCAACAATCCAATCATTAACGCATCACATATTACATTTAACATAATACAAGGTATGCCAAACTAACAACTCTCACTTATGACTACGTAGTTGAACAACACTAAACATTTTTTTTTTATCTCCACAGGACACCAATATCAACAGAAAGCCAGAAAAGAGACAGAGACTTGACATCGGACTCTGATACGGACTAAACTAAACTACAAAATGAAACAGTCGGACACTACAATCAACACTCCCCATTAAACATTGATTTCCTGATTTTGCTAACTTCAAAATATTTACTTTAAAATAAAAGTTTAAATGACTTCTTGACATGCAGTTCCAAAAAATATACCCTTATCAGAACTCTGCGGTGAATAAAACCGCAAAACACTAACAAAAACTCATTATGTCTGCACAAAACATTTCCCCACAATAAATAAATAAATAAATCTAAATCTCACAAATTCCACCCCTCAAACACTACAACCAAATGAAATATACATACCATTATTTCAAAGACGCTCTCACCCCATTTGTATAAATAGCACACATGATGTCCATGTCGTGAGATATGGTAAATATTCTCACTCCTGCAGAGTGAGCTGTGCATTCTCACTCGTGCCTGCGGCACTCATGAGAATACAGAGCTCACTCTGCAGGAGTGAGAATATTTACCATATCTCACTCCTGCCCATCATGTATCCCCTATATATATATTATCACTGTATATATATATACACATATATATATATATATATATATATATATATATATATATATATACACTCATATATATAGATATAGTGTGTGTATATATATATATATATATATATATATATATATATATATAAATGTATTATGGTAGCATGGTAGTGCTATCATAGTAAAGGTTGAGTAACCCTTTTAAGGTTTAATGGTGAAACTTTGCACCTTAATAATTTTGCCACCGTTCAACAGATTTGCCCAACATTTAGCAGGCATTGGGCGTAACCATAGCTCTTGGAATCTGGCAGATTCTGTACTGGTTGGATATATGGCTGCAGAGTTATTAAGCACCATTTGTGTGTGTAATTACTTTTTTTGGCACATTCTTTGCTCACACCTACATTTCGCCCGGTTTACATGAATGTTCCAAAAACTTCATGGATTGTGCGGCTGGGGTCCCCGAAGATTTTGTGAAAAATTATTAAACGGTTCAAAGGTTATTCAAAAAACAAGTTCCCATTATAAGTCAATGGGAAAAGTTAAAAAAAGGTCTAAAGTGTCGCAAATGCACTTTTTTCAATTCAAACTTTATTAGGTTTTAACTATATAGAGACTAGAATTGACAAATGAGAAGCAGGAGAAAACAAATATTAAATCAGAAAAAACAAATGCACTTTTTAGTGTCGCAAATGGCCCTAGTAGTGTCGCAAAACCACCCTTTTGTTTTCAGTTACTGATAATAGAAATGCTTGGCATTTAAATTTGGGACCATCTAGCAACATCATTATTTTTGTGTTTACCTATTCAAGCCCTGAAGATGCTAACTGTGTCTTTATTTTGGGGTTAAGCATCCCAGAAATATGTTTTTCAAATTTGTGGGAAAAGTAGTGTCACAAAGTAGTGTCGCAGTTGTGACACTTTTGCAAATTTTTGTGAAAGGTGTCACAAATCACGACACTACTTTTCTAGACTATGGCAAAATGACAGGAATTCTTTGCCAGCCTTCTGCAAAAGAACGGTTTGGTCTTTTGGGCTTAAATTTGGAGGGAAGGCAGACAACATTGCTCAGATGTGCCTTTTGGTGGCTTGGTGACAACATTTTGCATGGACACAAAAGTTACGGTACTCCAAAGTTGACATTTTCTCCCATAGACTAATATGGTGGCATCTGCCACGCCTTTTGGGGCTCGTATCTCAGAAATGGTGCGAGATACAGAATTTTCATTGCAAAAATGCATAGTCCCATTCTTTGTTTTCACTGTGTTTCTCAATAGAGCTTTTTGGGAAAAATAGGGTCTGTGCTTCAGCTACTGTTACATGTAGGCTTTACACTTCTGTTTCTGTGCCCATTTGCATTTCCGTTCCCATGTATAACACTGTGTGCATTTCCCTTTCCATTTCCGTTTGCGCTTGCATTTGCATCACTGTTACCATTTGTGTGTCCACTACTGTTTGTGTTTGTGTTTTGCTTAGCGTCATCATGTGCATTACCATTTCTGTTGGCAGCTGCCCTTTCTTTTCTGTTGGCATTTGTCTTTCATTTTGCGTCATTGTTGTTCTTCCTGTTACCATTTGCATTTACAATTGCATTCCTGTGCCCATGCGCATTACAGTTTATGTTTCCATATGCTCTTCCATTTGTGTTTCTGTTTTCTTTGGCATTATTGTTGCTGTTACTGTTATCATTTGCATTTACACTTGCGGTACTGTGACCGTGTGCGTTATGGGTTGCATTTCCATATGCGCTTGTGTTTGTGCTTCCGTTTCTGTTTCCTTTAGTGTTATTGTTGCTGTTACAGGTATCATTTGCATATACAACAGCAGTATCATCACTGTCACATTACCAGTTGAGTTTTCATATGCGCTTGCATCTCCATTTGCATCACTGTTCACTTTGGTGTCACTTTGTGCCTGCATTTCTATTAACGCTTGCTTTACAATTTATGTTTGTATCACCATGTGCATAACCATTACCACCTGTGTTTGCCTTGCTGTTACTGTTACTATGTCACAAAAAATCACATGGTCAGAGTGTGGGGCCCAAACGGCCCCGTGCTCAAATGACCACATTCCATTCACTATTTATAGTGCTCATTCTCAAAAAAAAAGAGAAATTGGAATCAAAAAACTATGCTTAATGCATCATTTAGGGTTGTTCCACAGTGACAAAAGTGAGGAAATTTGGTGTTAGGATTGAAAACCCCCTTTGCACCCCCTCAACCCATCCCCCCAACTGGTATCAGGGTGTGCATTGGGGTCATCAGTCCTAACTCACACCCAATTCTCCTATGCCTCAGCTTCTTCATGCATGTGATGGGGTGAGAGTTAGGGCTGTCAACCCCAATGAACATCCTGATGTCAGTTTGGGGGCAGGTTGAGGGGGTGCAAGGGGGTTTTCAACCCTAAAACCAAATTTCCTCACTTTTATCACTGTGGAACAACTAACTGATGCATTAAACTGATTTTCTCTATATATATATATATATATATATATATATATATGTATGTGTAATAGAGGCAAAACTCCATTTAATGGTAGTTAGGGTTGTTCCACAGCAACAAAGTGAGAATTTGGTGTTAGCATTGAGCCCTCTAGACCCCTCTTCTACACCACAACTGGCATCGGGGTGCACATTGGGGTTGTCAGCCCTAACTCTCACCCCCATCAGATGTGTGAAGAAGCAGAGGTATAGGAGAATGGGGTGAGAGTTTGGACCGACAACTTCAACACACACCCCGATGCCGGTTGGGGGTGTGGGCAGGGGGTCCAATGGGGCTTTCAACCCTAACACTGAATTTCCTTTCTTTTGTCACTGTGGAACAACCCTAACTAGTGCATTAAATGGAGTTTTTTTGCCTCTAATTTCCCTTCTTTTTGAGAAGTATAATGAGAAATAGTGAGTGTAATGCGGTGGCGGGAGCATGGGGCACGCAAACACAAATGGTAATGCGCATGGTGACGCAAAGTGAAACAGAAAGATAAACAGTGCTGTAGACAGAAATGGTTAAAATAACATAAATGCAAGCGCAAATGGAAACACGAAGGGTAATGCACATGGTGCCGTAGACAGGAACAGTAAGTGAAACAGTTACAAAACCGAAAGCAGAAGCTGTAATGGTAACAGTAATGTAAGCGTACAGGCTAGTTTTCCCAAAAAGCTGCATAGATGAAGACAGTGAGTACAAAGAATGTATGCATAATAATGGGTCTTGGAGCAGAAAATGAGGAGGTGGAATAGTAAATTGCTTATATCTCAGGAACTGTACGACATAGAAAAAAAAATTAAAAGTCATATGATTTATGACTTTTCTGGCCAGTTTTGCACTTAGCCCCTGCTAGTGGGCTAAGCATTTTTCTGATGAAAAATCTGTATCTCGCACTGTTTCCGAAATATGGTCCCTGAAATGCACTGTGAATGGCTTAAAGTTATCCTATGGGAAAAAAAGAGAAGTTCGGATTGCCATAACTTTCACTCCCTGCAATATTTGTTCACCAATCCAGTAAAAGGCACATCTGTGGGATGTTGGCTTTCTTCTATCCAAATTTCAGCCCAAAAGACCAAACTGTTATTTTGCACCAGGGCGGCAAAGAATTCCTGTAGTGCGGTGGATGCCGTAATGTTATCCTATGGGAAAAAGCGTCAACTTTGGAGTGCCATAGCTTTTCCACCCTGTAATTATTTTTACAGAGATACTGAAAGACACATCTGTGAGATGTTGGCTGCGTTCCTTCCAAATTTCAGCCAAAAGACCAAACCGTTCTTTTGTAGCAGGGTGCCAAAGAATTGCTGTCATTTTCACACAGCCTGGGAAAGTACTGTCGAACTTTGCAAAAGCTTTCGCAAATTCATTCGACACTGTCGCAAGTGCGAAAGTACTTTGAGAAAATACTTTTCCAGAAATCTGAAAAACATATTTCTGGGGTGTTTTACCCAAAATAAAGACATGCCTAGCATCCTCTGGGTCCGACTAGGTGAAGAAAAAAAGAATTAGGTTGCTAGAGGGTCCCAAATTTAAATGTCAAGCATTTTTCTGATGACCAACTGAAAACAAAATGGCAGATTTTCGACAGCAAAAGGGCCATTTGAGAAAGTAAAAACTGCATTTGCGACACTGTCAAACTTTTGTTAACTTTCCCATTGACACAATGGGAACTTGTTTCTGAATAACTTTTGAACCGTTTAGTATTTTCCACGAAATCTCCAAAAGGCACATTGAGGACCCTGGCCACACATTCCCTGAAGATTTCAGACCAGTCGCGCAAACTGTGTGACCTGTAGAGATGACCAAAGAATTCCAAAAAAGCGTAAACATGCACTCAGATCATGCTTAATAACTCCACAGCCGTATATCCAAACAGTACAAAAGTTGGCAGATCCCAAGATCTATGTTTTATGATCATGTGTTCCAAATTTCAGGCAAATCCATTGAATGGTTGCAATGTTATTAAGGTGCAAAATGTTAGGTTTAACATGTAAATGGCTCTTCAACCCTAAGTATTGTAGCACTACCATGCTACCATTATATATACATATTATGGTAACATGGTAGTGCTACCATAGTTAGGGTTGAGTATCCCTTCTAAGGTTAAATGGTGAAACTTTGCACCTTAATAACTTTGCCACCATTGCACGGATTTGCCTGAAATTTGGCAGGCACAGGTTGTTATCATAGGTCTTGGGATCTGCTGACTTTTGTACCAGTCGGGTATACGGTTGCACAGTTATTAAGCAACATCCATGTGTGCACTTACTTTTTTTGCACATTCTTTGCTCACACCCACAGGTCACATGGTTTGTGTGACTGGTCTGAAAACTTCAGGGAACCTGCAGCTGGGGTCCCCGATGTGCCTTTTGAAGACTTCATGAAAAAATATTAAATGGTTCAAAAGTTATTCAAAAAACAAGTTCCCATTATAAGTCAATGGGAAAAGTTAACAAAAATTTCAACACTTTCACAAATGCATAGAAAATGGCCCTAGTAGTGTCATGAGTCAACCATTTTTTCTTCAGTTACTGATCACAGAAATGCTTACCATTTAAAATTGGCTCCATCTAGGGACATGATTGTTTTTGTGTTTACCTATTTGAGCCCTGAGGATGCTAGCCATGTCTTTATTTTGGGGTTAAACACCCCAGAAATATGTTTTTCAAATTTCTGGAAAAAGTAGTGTCGCACTCATGACACTTTTGCGAATTTTCCGAAAGCTTTCACAAATCACGACACTACTTTTCCAGACTATGGCCAAAATGACAGAAGTTCTTTGCCTCCCTGCTGCAAAAGAACGGTTTTGTCTTTTCAGCTGAACTTTAGAGGGAATGCAGCTAACATCTCACAGATGTGCCATTTGGTATTTTGGTGACAAAAAAATTGCATAGATACCAAGTAACAGTACTCCAAATTTGACGTTTTTCCTGTAGATTAACATGGTGGCATAAGCTGCACCTTTCGGGGCTTGTATCTCAGAAATGGTGTGAGATATGGAATTTTCATCGTGACCATGTGTAGCCCTATGGGCTATGCATACAGCGAGAACCTAGCCAGGACAGCCGTGAATCATGTGATTTTTTTTTTTTTTTACGTCATACGGTTACTGAGATATTAGCATTTTAGTATGGCAACTGCTCATTTCCTGCTCCGAGGCACATTATTATGCATACATTCCTTGTTTTCACTGTCTTTCTCAATGGAACTTTTAGGGAAGAATACAGTGTGTACTCCACTTACTGTTACACGTAGGCTTTACGCTTGTGTTTCCATGCCTGTTTGAGTCACTGTTACTGTGTATGCCACCGTGTGTGTTTCCCTTTGAATTTCCATTTGCATTACTGTTATCATTTGTGTATCCACTATGGTTTGTGTTTGTGTTTCGCTTAGCATTACCATGTACATTGCCATTTCTGTTGGTGGCTACCCTTCCTATTTCATTTGGGTTTGTCTTTTGTCATCGTTGTTCTTACCGTTACCATTTGCATTTCCAATTGCATTCTTATGCCCATGTGAGTTACGGTTTGCTTTTCCATATACGCTTATGTTTGCATTTGTGTTTCTGTTTTCTTTGGCGGTTGCAATTACCATTACCATTTCCATTTACAATTGTGGTACCATGACCGTGCTCATTACGGTTTGTGTTTCTGTACGCGCTTGCATTTGCATTTCCATTTCTGTTTCCTTTTGTGTTATTGTTGCTGTTACACTTATCATTTGTGTTTTCAATAGCAGTACCATGACTGTGCACATTACCAGTTGCATTTACGGATGTGCTTACATCTCCATTTGCATTACTGTTCACTTTGTATCACTTTGTGCCTGGGTTTCTATTAACGCTTGCTTTACAATTTACATTTGTGTCACCATGTGTGTAACTGTTACCGCTTGCATTTGCATTGCTATTACTATTACTGTGTCACAAAAAATCACATGGTGGGAACATTAAATTTACTATTTACTCCTCATTCTCAAAAAAAGGAAAATTAGAGGCAAACATCAGATAGGGTTGTTCCATACCAACAAAAGTGAGGAAATTTGGTGTTAGGATTGAAAACCCCCCTTGTACCCCTCAGCCCCCCAACCAGCATCAGGGTGTGCATCGGGGTCATCAGTCCTAACTCTCACCCCATTCTCCTATGCCTCAACTTCTTCATGCATGTGATGGGGTGAGAGTTAGGGCTGACTACCCCAATGCGCACCCCGATGCTGGTTGGGGGGCGGGCTGACGGGGTGCAAGGGTGGTTTTCAACCCTAACACCAAATTTGCTCACTTTTATTGCTGTGGAACAACCCTAACTGATGCATTAAACAGAGTTTTTGTCTCTAATATATAGATAAATATCTATCTATATATATATATTATGGTAGCATGGTAGTGCTACCATAGTTAGGGTTGAGGAGCCATTTCTATGTTAAATCCCAAAACTTTGCACCTTAATAACTTTGCAACTGTTTGATGGATTTGCCTGAAATTTGGAATTTACAATAAAGAACCATAGGCCTTGGGATCTGCCAAGTTTTGTACTGGTCGGATATACGGCTGCAGAGTTATTAAGTGTGATCTGTGCGCGCGTTTACGCTTTTCTGGAATTCTGTGGTTGCGCCTACAGGTCGTACGGTTTGCGTGACCAGGCCAAAATCTTAAGGAAACATACAGCCAGGGTCCCCGATGTGCCTTTTGAAGATTTCATGAAAAAATATTAAACGGTTCAAAAGTTATTCAAAAAACAGTTTCCCATTATAAGTCA
The DNA here is from genome assembly GCA_016271365.2 of Neoceratodus forsteri. NCBI lineage: Eukaryota > Metazoa > Chordata > Ceratodontiformes > Ceratodontidae > Neoceratodus > Neoceratodus forsteri. Next base: position 1,166,221,954 of record CM057458.1, read on the forward strand.
ATGGGAAAAGTTAAAAAGTTCAACACTTTAGCAAATGCATCTTTACTTTCGCAAATGGGCCTGTTACTTTCGCAAATCGGCCATTTTGTTTTCAGTTGGTGATCAGAAAAATGGTTGGCATTTAAATTTGGGACCCTCTAGCAACCTAATTTTTTTTGTATTCACCTAGTCGGGCCCTGAGGATGCTTGCCATGTCTTTATTTTGTGGTAAAACACCCCAGACATATGTTTTCAAATTTCTGGAAAAAGTACTTTCAAAATTACTTTCGTGCTCTGAAAGTGTCACAAGTTTAAAGCTTTGGCAAATGCATTGTAGTTTTCTAGTCTGTGGAAAATGACAGCAATTCTTTGGCTCGCGCTGCAAAAGAACCGTTGGGAGTTTTGAGCTGAAATTTGGAGGGAACGGAGCCGACATCTCACAGATGTGCCTTTCAGTGTTGTATTGAAAAATTATTACATGGCGGCAAAGTTACAGCACTCCAAAGTTGACATTTTTTCCCATAGGATAACATTACGGCGCCCGACGCATTACAGAAATCCTTTGGCACCCTGCTGCAAAATAACGGTTTGGTCTTTTTTCCTGAAATTTGGAGGAAAGACAGCCAACAGCCCACAGATGTGCCTTTCAGTAGTTTGGTGAACAAATATCACATGGCGGCAAAGTTACGGCACTCCAAAGTTGACATTTTTCCCTTAGGATAACATTACGGGCCTAACGCGCAACAGAAATCCTTTGGATCCCTGCTGCAAAATAACGGTTTGGTCTTTTTCCTGAAATTTGAGGAAGACAGCCAACAGCCCACAGATGTGCCTGTCAGTGGTTTGGTGAAAAACATTACAGGGAGGCAAAGTTATGGTGCTTGAACTTTTCTTTTTTCCCATAGGATAACATTACGGCGTTTCGCTGCGCAAGGCCCGATATCTCGAAACGTAGAGTAGATGGACTTTTCGTGGAAAATTTCTTAGCCTCCTAATGGGGCTCAGATTCAAATTAGCCAGGACAGTTGTAAATAATATGACTTTTAAATTTTTTTCTACGTCGTACGGTTCCTGAGATATAATGTATTTAGTATTCCAAGATCTCATTTTCTGTGCCGATACTCATTATTTTGCATACATTATTTGTACTCACTGTCTTTCTCAATGCAGGTTTTGGGGAAAACCAGCCTGTGCGCTTACATTACTGTTACTGTTGCCCTTTCCGCTTGGGTTCCGCACCGCTTTCACTTACCGCTGACGCCTCGGCGCCACCATGTGCGTTATCCTTTGTGTTTTCATTTGCGCTATGCTTCTGTTATTATTTTTGCCATTTGCTGTCTACAGTACTGTTTATCTTTCTGTTTCACTTTACATCACCATGCCCATTGACATTTCTGTTTGCAGGCACCATGTTACTATGTGACAACACATCACGTGGCAGACCATTCCTGTCTACGCCACCATGTGCGTTACCCTTTCTGTTCTCATTCGTGCTTGTGTTACCATGTGCGCCACTGTTAGCATTTCTGTTTGCATTGCTGTCCCTGTTAGTATGCCACAAGACATCATGTGGCGGGCCCCGGCTCCCCGCCACCGCATTATGCGGTGGGAGCGCGGGGCCCAGAGGGCACCGTGCTCCCGCTGCTGCATTACATTCACTATTTCTTGTTATCATTCTCAAAAAGAAGGGAAATTAGAGGCAAAAAACTCAGTTTAATGCATTAGTTAGAGTTGTTCCACAGCGACAAAAGTGAGGAAATTCGCTGTTAGGGTTGAAAAACCCCCTTGCACCCCCACCCACCCCAACCGGCATTGGGGTGTGCATTGGGATCATGAGTCCTAACTCTCACCCCATTCTCCTATACTTCTGCTGCTTTACACAGGTCATGGGGTGAGAGTTAGGCTGATGATCCCAATGCACACCCCAATGCCACCACGCATCATCCTTGCGCTTTCATTTGCGCTTGCATTTCTGTTACTTTTGCCATTTGTGTACCGCACTGTTTCTTTCTGTTTCACTTTGCGCACCATGCCCATTGACATTTCCATTTACAGGCACCATGTTACTATGTGACCAGACATCACGCGGGCACACCGCTCCGCTCATGCCACAGTGGCGCTACCCTTTCTGTTATCATTCAAGCGCTATGTTACCATGTGTGCCACTGTTAGCATTTCTGTTTGCATTGCTGCCCTGTTACTATGCCACAAGACATCATGTGGAGGGAGCGTAGGGCCTTTGGGCCCCACGTCGCTTCTACCACATTACATCTACTATTTCTCAATATCATTCTCAAAAAGGGCAATTAGAGGCAAAAACTCTGTTTAATGCATTAGTTAGGGTTGTTCCACAGCGACAAAGTGAGGAAATTGCTGTTAGGGTTGAAAACCCTAACTCTGAATTCACCCCCAGCACCACACACACACACACACACACATTCAAGTATGGGGGAGGACCAAGTCAACACAACCAATGACAGACATCCAGCAGCAGGTGACAGAAATAACAAACAATTGTCTAAATGTACTACGAGACATCCCCACCCACCTGACCAGGTACTGCATGCTCAGTGGAGATCAACAGCAAAACTGAGGCCATGTACACCAAACGTACACATCCCTGATTGCAGCTGCACAACGTACCACACTTAGTAGTTGCATGGCCTTACCTACCGATCCCCACACCACAACTGGTACTGTGCCGTTATTCAATATAAATGCTGAAGGTGCATGATGACAGTTGTAGAAAGGTTTTAACACTACTGAGTATACATTAATTAAGAGAAGCACATAAATTAACTACAAGACACTAGCATGCTCAAGATAAAAGTAGTGATACATTTAGTAGGTGATTTACATAGTAGTACATTTACTGCAATGGTTTACTCAACATAGAGAGGCTGATGTAAACGTATGGAAAAGCATTGCCTGTTCAACACTGTGAAATTGGTACTGCCAGTATCACATGCAGTCTTACTGATGAAGGTGTACTGCTGATGTACATACATAGACCTTCAGTGTGTTTCAATATTAAAGATGCAGTAAGTATTCTTTGTAAGAAAGATTGTAATTGCATGGATCAGGCCAAGCAACTTCTAAATATCATAGCACTACTGAGCCAACAATGATGTACCTGTATCAGACATGTATATAGGATAGATTTTCCTGTAGGCACTTACTGAGTATGTTGTACCTGATAAAGACAATCTCATTGCATCTGTGATGGCTAACTTATTCAAATAGTAATACATTTGCTATTGTTGCAATGCGTGATCTATGCCACTTATGGACACAGTGTGATTTTTTTAACAGTTGTTTCATACTCAGGCTGTATGCCTACTGTTTGGGTTGCCACACTTCTGTCACTGATGCTATCAAAGTGATAACTATGTTAATTCTGCTACAACAGGAATCAAGTAGGTATGGTGTAGATATAAACAGAATGGTTTTAGTATTGATTTAACTCATAATGGGGTAAATGTACTAGGACAGCAGGGGTTATTCTCATCACTGAGTCTGTCAATTATAATCACACTAGGGTTTCGATGACTGTAATGATCAAGTTACACTGTTCATCTTCATGAGTTCATATTCACAGCCATTCTCCAGCAACTAGACAGTGTATGGTGTTAACTGGGTGGGACACTGTGTTACCAAAGCTGCTGCAGTGCCTAGCAGAGGAGAGTATCTACTCATAAAGACAATTAAGCAATAAGGCATGACCAACAGTTATGTTAAATGGTCTGTTAATCACCCTGTAGGGGTTTAATGTTGAATGAGGCATATCTGAGTGCCACATGTCACTAGACAGTGATAAACTGACCATTAACATAATACCTGGGAGTGGCTTATTGCTATCATAATAAAACTGTTTTTTAAACAACATTAAACCATGTTCATCATATGGTTAGGCTCTACATGTATGTTAATAAAACTAAACATAAGGCTGTTACAATGTTTACAGTCAATTAGAAAGCTGCATTTCTCAAACCCTTGTTATAATCAGAGATATTATACCTGTACAACTCCTTGGTTTTGCTTAACTCTATTGCTCAGGTGGCCCACCACAAGTGGTGTGGTGTGGTGTGGGGCATCGGTAGGTAAGGCCATGCAACTACTAAGTGTGGTACATTGTGTGCAGCTGCAATCAGGGATGTGTACGTTTGGTGTACATGGCCTCAGTTTTGCTGTTGATCTCCACTGAGCATGCAGTACCTGATCAGGTGGGTGGGGATGTCTCGTAGTACATTTAGACAATTGTTTGTTATTTCTGTCACCTGCTGCTGGATGTCTGTCATTGGTTGTGTTGACTTGGTCCTCCCCCATACTTGAATGTGTGTGTGTGTCTGTGTGTGTGTGTGGTGCTGGGGGGGGTGAATTTGGAGTTAGGGTTTTCAACCCTAACAGCGAATTTCCTCACTTTTGTCGCTGTGGAACAACCCTAACTAATGCATTAAATGGAGTTTTTGCCTCTTATATATATATATATATATATATATATATATCTATATATATATATACTGGTATGATAGTGCCACTGTAGTTAGGCTTGAGTGCCCCATGTAAGATTAAAGTGTGAAATTTTGTAGCTTAGTAACTTTGCTACCATATGATGAATTTTCCTGAAATGTGGCAGGTACAGAGCTGTATCATCAATCTCTGGATCTGGATCTGAATCTGGTGTCCATTGGGTTCGTCAGTCCTAACTCTCACCCATCCCATGTGCAAACAAGCTGAGGTGGTGCAGTATAGGAGAATGGGGTGAGAGTTAGGACCGATGACTCCAACGCACATCCTGATGCCTGTTGGTGGGGATGGGGTGGGCTTGGGGTGCAAGGGCTGACAACCCTAACACCAAATTTCCTTCCTTTTGTCGCTGTGGAACAATCATAACTGATTCATTAAACAAAGTTTTTTGCCATGAATTTCCCTTCTTTTTGAGAATGAGCACTAGAAATAGTGAATGGAATGTGGTGGTTAGGGCCCCGCTCTCCCACCATGTGATTTTGTGTCACATAGTAACAATAATGGTAATGCAAATACAAGCACAAATGGTAATGCACATGGTGATGCAAATGTAAATGGTAACGCAAATGGTAAGAGAAATGCTAACAACAACAGAAATGCAATGTTAACAAAACAGTAGCATAGACGGTAATGCCAATGGAAATGCAAACGGTAACACAAAGGCAAACAGAAATGCAAATAATTAAGGCAACAGTGTCTGAGAAGGAAATAGTAACACAATTGACAATGGAAATGCAATGAAAAATGCAAACACTTAGGTCAACGTAAACGCAAATGGTGATGAATATACAAACAGTAATGGTAACACAATTGGAAATGCAAACAATTATAGTAACAGCAACGATGATGCCAAAGAGAACAGTAACGCAAACGGAAACGTGAACGAAAGCACATATGGAAACTCAAATTGTAATGCACATGGTCTTGGTACTGCAATTGGAAATGCACATGCTAACTTTAACAGCAACGATGATGCCAAAAGGAAACACAAATGCTAACGAAAGCGCGTATGGAAATGCAAATGGTAATGCACATGGTGATGCAAAACAAAATGCAAACAGAAACAGTAATAGAAACACAAATGGTAACAGTAATGCAAACACAGGCACAAATGAAAATGCAAATGGTAACGCACACAGTGGTGTAGATGGGAATGCTAATGCAAACAGTTATGGAAACGCAAGTGGGAATGCTAACTTTAACAGTAATGAAAGTACACACCCTTTTTTTGCCCAAAAGCTGCATAAAGAAACACAGTGAATACAAAGAATGTATGCGTAATAATGGGCCTTGGAGCAGAAAATGAGCACTTGGAATACTAGATTGCTTATATCTCAGGAACCATACGACATAGAAAAAAAATAAAAATTTCATATAATTTATAACTTTCCTGGATAGTTTTGCACTTAGTCCCCTAGTGGAGGCTAGACATTTTTAGGACAAAAAGTCTGTATCTCAGAGCATTTCTGAGATACGAGCCCTGAAAAGCATGGCGGATGCTGTAATGTTAATCTAAGGGAAAAATTGTCAGCTTCGGAGTACCGTAACTTTGCATCCGTGTAATATTTTGTCACCAAACCACCTAAAGGCACATGTGTGCGATGTTGGCTTTCTTCCTTCCAAATTGCAGCCCCAAAGACCAAACCATTCTTTTACAGCAGGGTGGCTAAGTTTTCCTAATCTTTTGGGCATAATGTCACAAACTAATGTCGGAAATCACAACACTTTTGCAAAAAACCACAAGAGTATCACAAGTGTGACACTACTCTGTGACACTACAGTTTACAAAAATTTCAAAAACATATTTCTGGGGTGTTTAGCCCCCCCAAAAAAGACATGGATAGCATCCTTAGAGCTCAACTAGGTGAAAACAAAAAGAATTATGTCCCTAGAGGGTCCCAAATTTAAATGGCAAGCATTTCTGTGACCAGTAACTGAAAAAAAAATGGCTGACTCACGACACTACAGGGGTCATTTGTGACACTAAAAACTGCATTTGCAACACTGTCAAACTTTTTGCTAACTTTACAATTGACTATAATGGGAAACTTGGTTTCTGAATAACTTTTGAACCATTTAATATTTTGTCATGAAATCTTCAAAAGGCACATTGGAGACACTGCGAACATGTTCCCTGAAGGATTCTGGCCAGTCGCACAAACCATGTGACCAGTAGGCATGAGCAAAGAATGCACAAAAAAGCATAAATGTGACTTTATACTGCGCTTCATAGCTCCACAACCATATATCCAACCATTATAAAACATGGCAGATCAAGAGATCTATTGCACTGCTCTGTGCCTGACAATGTTCAGGCAAATCTGTCATATGGTGGCAAAGTTATTAAGCTGTGAAATGTCACACTTTAACCTTAAATTGGGTACTCAACCCTAACTGCAGTGTCACTACTGTGCCACTATCATCCATCTATCTATCTATCTATCTATCTATCTATCTATCTATCTATCTATCTATCTATATTCATGGCAAAAAACTCTGTTTAATGCATCAGTTAGGGTTATTCCACAGTGACAAAAGTGTACACTAAATGTACACATCCCTGATTGCAGGTGCACACAATGTGCCACACTTAGGAGTTGCATGGCCTTAGCTAGCAATGTCCCACACCCCACCACACCTGGAACTGCACCCCAGCTGTAGAGCACAGCAAAACTAAGTAGTTGGACAGCATTTGGACAGTAGTTGGGGCATCTCTAGGTAAGGCCATGCAACTCCTAAGTGTGGTACATTGTATGTACCTGCGATCTGGAATGTGTACTTTTGCTGTACATGGTGTCAGTTTTGCTGTGGATCTCCATTTAGCATGCAGTACCTGGTCAGGTGGGTGGGGATGTCTTGTAGTACATTAAGACAGTTGTTTTTTTTATTTCTGTCACCTGCTGCTGGTTGTCTGTGATTGGTCATGTTGCCTTGGTCCTCCCCCCATTTGCATATGTGTGAGTGTGTGTGTGGTGCTGGGGGGTGAATACAGAGTTAGGCTTTTCAACCCTAACACTGAATTTCCTCACTTTTGTTGCTGTGGAACAACCCTAACTGATGCATTAAACAGAGTTTTTTGCCATGAATATATATGTATATTATGGTAGCACAGTAGTGTTATGGGCTGTGCAATGTAAAATGGTAGCCAGGAAAATACTGATTTCTGTGAAATTTAATTTTTTTTTCTATGTCATACAGTTGCTAAGATATTTGCAATTAAGTACTTCCAATGCTCGTTTTAAGCTTCCATTGTCATTACAATGCATACATTCTTTGTACATACTGTCTTTCTCTATGCAGTTGTCCACCAAAAAGAGGTTATGCGATTCTGTTACTGTTATGTTTACTGTTTCAACTTGCATTTATGTCCCCGTTTGTGTTACTGTTCCTGTCTATGCCACTGTGTGCCGTGCCCTTCACATTGTCATTTGTGCTTGTGTTTACCTTACTGTTACCATTTCCATTTCCACCTTGTGTTTGCATTGCTGTTCCTCTTACTATCTCACTAGACATCACATGACAGGATTGTGGGGCCCTTCATGCTCCTGTGGCTGCATTACATTCAGTATTTTTCTCTCCTGCTACATTCCATTCACTATGTCTCATCCCTGACGGGATTACGGTGCCCAAAGGGCCCCGTGATCCCTCTGCTGCATTATGTTCACTATGTGTCATTTGTGGTGGGAGCATGGGGCCCAAAAGGCCCTGTGTTCTCGACACTGCATTACATTCACTATTTCTCATCCATGGTGGGAGTGCAGGGCCTGAAGGGCCCCGTACTCCTGCTGCTGCATTATGTTCATTATGTCTCATCTCTGGCGGGAGTGAAGGGCCCAAAGGGCCCCACGCTCCTGCTGCTGAATTACATTCACTATGTCTTGTCCTTGGTGGGAGTCTGGGGCCCGAAGGGCCCTGTGTTCCCTCCACTGGATTACGTGCACTAGTTTTCATCTGCGACCATCAATGGTATGCTTTACTGATTGCAGCAGCACACAAGTTTTCACAGTAAGGAGTTGCATAGTCTCACCTAGGAATTTTGTCCCTCCACAACAGGAGGTACTGTATCCTGAGTGGAGTGGTGCAGTAAAACAAAAGGCCATGGACATTAACAGTACACCTGCTTGGTTGCACATTTACTCCAGTCACCACACTTATTATTTGTGCATGCTCAGCAATCACTGCTCCTCCTACACTCTAGATTAAGTATTGTGTCCTGGGTGGATAGACACAGCTAATTTTAGGTTGTGGAGATCAGTGGTACAGATCTCTAATTGCAAGTACAGTCAAGTTAACACAGTTGTGAGTTGCATGGTGTCATCCACGCAATGCCCCCCACCACTTGTACACAGAACAGATATTGCGTTGTGAATGTATAAGTACTGCAAAAAATAAGTTCATCCACATCAGTGGTATGCTACTCTGATTGCACACAAGTTTTCACAGTTAAGAGTTGCACAGTCTGAGCTAGAAAATTGCCCCCTAACCCGAGGAGGTACTGCATCCTGAGTGGCGAGCCATAGTGAATAAAAAGGACATGTACATTGATAGTACAGCTCCTTCTTTATATGCACACTGCAGTAATCACAGTTATGACTGTGTCCTGAGTGGATAGCCACAACAAAAATAAGCCCATTGATATGAATGTTATGCCTCACTGATTGCAAGTACATTTAGGAGTTGCATGGGTTAGTCAGGCAATGCCCTCTCCCCAGACCAGGTATTGCATACTGAGTTACTGCAGCCTGAGTGTAGAGCAAGACTTAAAGAAAGGGATGGATATTTATGGTAGAACTACCTGATTGCAGGTAGAGTCTAGTTACAAGATTAATTACTTGCAATGATACCTGTCACAGTGATAATGAGGAAGAATGTAGCAATGGACATCATGTAGTATGCTTAAATGCAGTACTGCAGCAACACCAACATACATAGTATCACTGTAACATTATGATAAAAGAAAGATACAACACAGGTAGATAAGACTTAAATAGATTTATTGCCCAATTAATCATTGTGAAGGTCGAATTAAAAATCCAATTGGTGCACAAAAATCAGTCTCATAAAACAACCACATAAATGTTTTTCACTGTTACTTGACATACATGTAAACTAGTATCACAGACAGTAAATCAGTGACATGTTACAGAATAAAAAAACATGGAAGGGCAGGCATAACTTCACCCTGTTTACATGGTTTACACATATGAAACAGTTATGATGTTGTTGTTGTTGTTATTGTGTGACTGATAGTGTGAATGTTCCTGGGGTGGGCGAAAAACCAGATGTGACTTACAAATTCATAGCAGCAGAAACCGGCTATGGTTTACTAAGAAATACATTTTGAAACCAACAGTTAAACATTTATATTACTGTACTCTATGTGTAGACATACGAATACATACAGATATAGATGTACATGTTAAGATATACTGCAATATTACTGCATTTGGAAAATTACCACCCGACCCCTCAATAGAGGCAATCAGAGATTATTATCAGAAGCAAAAAATGCTCAGTTTTCATCAGTGAAAGTGTCTGATGTACAGTTTAGAACAATTGTTAAGATACATCAGGTTGAGGTGAAACACAAAGATTTCTGATTCTACATGGTAACAGTATTATACACATCACTGTTAATGTTCAAAAAATAGTTGCACTGGTTCAGAATTACTGTAAATGTCTACATCTGTTACATCTTTAAATTATATGAAAGCAATTTTTACTAAATAAAGTGCTCCATCACTATAGTGAACCCCTCTCTAAGGAATTTCTGTTATAGTGGACACCTGTGATGGCTCCCATTGTTATGTATTTAGTCATATTAACACCTCACTATAGTGAACAATAGCAGTAGTGAACAATTTGGCTGACTCCAGAGGTGTTCCTTATAAAGAGGGACCACTGTACTATTAATATAACATCTAATGGTATGATGAGCAAGAAATTTGTGCACTAAATGATACAGATATTGACAATGGAACACCATAACTTGTTGTTAATGATGGACTATAACATTACAGAACATTACATATGTGAAACTGCATAATATCTTATGATAAGAAATATCACTGTGTTACTGTTTACTCTTTAAGAATCTACAACTTCTTAAGAGAAAATTCATTGTTATAATCCTATCAACAACTATTTAAGAGAAAATTCATAGTTATAATGCTATCATTCCACATATAATACGTGACAATGAAACAGTCATAGTAATGCATTGTTGCAAAAAACAGTTTAGATATTTATTCAAGACACAAAAATAAGAAGAAAAAATGAATACATAGCACACATGATAGTTCTCAACATGTGACAGAGTGCTGTTAATCTTTAGTTAAAGATATGATACACAGTACTATAAATTCACATAGACAAACATTGTACTTTAGTACAATCACACATCTAGCTAATGTGCTAAGTATGTTTTCCATGTCTGCATATAACACACTTATAACAAAAGACTATAACAGAAGAGTTTGACCAGATAGGAATATCTCTTTTGACATGTAGAAGTTTTTGTTAGACATGTAAGTGTGGTTTCTCTAGTGACTGTGAAGACAGCTGGTGCTGATTAGTGACCACAGCAACTATTTTTACTGTGTCACTGATCAATGCAACAATCTTCAATCAATCAATACTTTATTTATAAAAAGGCCCCTTTCTATAACCAAGGCACCTGTACATCACATAATAAAACAATATTACTAAAAGCAATAAAAATTATGCAAACTTAATAACATTTAAAAATCATTACACACATGTTTAAAAAGATATGTTTTAAGTGCTCCCTTAAAAGTTTGGACGGTCGAGCAGTCTCATATCTTATGAGGTAGAGAACTCCACAGGGTCGGGGCCATAAAACTAAAAGATCTGGCCCTAGAGGTCTTCAAACAAACCCTGGGAATCTCTAGCAATCCCTTGTCAGTGGATTGGAGAGAGCGGGGGGGGACAGTAGGGACGAAGGAGATATTTCAGGTAGCCAGGTCCCTGATCATGTAGGGCCTTATAGGGCAGCAAACTGACTTTGAAGGTGATACACCAGCATATTGGCAGCCAATGCAGTCCATGGAACACAGGCGTTATACAACTGGACCTAGAGGTACCAGTCAATAGTCTGGCTGCTGCATTCTGCACTAGCTGCAAGCGGCAAATATCAACCCCAGGTAGCCCAAGATAAAGGGAATTGCAGTAGTAAAGATGTGAGGTAATGAAGGCATGGACTGGAGTAGGAAGATCATCAGGAAGAACCAGGTGCTTCACCTGGGCAATGTTCCTCAGACGGTAAAAAGAGTCTTTGACAACTGCCAACACCTGTGATTTAAGTGTTAAACAGCTATCAAAAACAATGCCCAGATTCCGCACCTGGTCTGAGGTAGTTAGCTGGACACCCCCGAGCCATAAGACCGAGGGAGATCCCACCAACAAACCCGCCTCCTGGCGACCTGGGTCCACGACCAACACCTCAGTTTTTTCTGGGTTCAACTGCAGCCAACTCACATTCATCCAGTCCTGGATTTTGTCAAGACAGTTGTTAAAAACTGAAAAGACGGCATCTTGGCCAGGTACAAAGGACATGTACAGCTGAGTATCATCTGCATAGCAGTGAAAACTCAAACCGTACCGCTTAATGATTGATCCCAATGGTAGCATGTACACCGCAAACAACATGGGTGCCAAAATGGAATCCTGTGGCACCCCACAGAATAGGGGAATGATGTCTAGGAAAAAATCCAAGACACCACCCTCTGAGTCCTACCCTCGAGGAAGGATTGAAACCAACTGAGGACTGTACCAGACAGCCCACAGATAAACCACAGGTGCTCCAACAGCACATCACAGTCCACAGTGCCAAATGCCACAGAGAGAGCAAGAAGGACCAAGATAGAACAGGTCCTTCGATCTCTTGCTATCAGGAGATCATTTAGTACCCGGACCAGAGTCGTCTCGGTACTATGTCTCTTCCTAAATCCGGACTGGAGAGAATCATAGATATCGTGGCTGGTTAAATGATCATCCAGCTGTGATGCGACCACCTTCTAAATAACCTTTCCCACAAGGGGTAGATTAGAGATGGGTCTGTAGTTAGCCAGACAGTCCGGGTCCAAGGAGGGTTTCTTAAGAAGGGGCTGAACCATAGCCTCCTTGGAGGATTTGGAAAAATCCCCCTGTCCAAAGACCTCCAGACTGTCTCAGCCAGGACCAGGCCAATCTTATCTACACAGCCCCCTAGGAGACATGTAGGGCCCGGGTCCAAACCACAGTTGGTTGGACGCAATAATCGGATGACCATCACAATGTCATTGATTGTGGGAAGGCTGAAGTCAGACCACACAAAACCGGTGTCCGACATCTCCTGTCAACCATCACAACTCCCACTAGAGAGAGTCAAGTGGACCTCAAACCTGATTTTGGCAACCTTATCTGAAAAGAATTGAGCAAGCTCCTCACACCATTCTTGAGAAAAGGCTCTTCTGGGCTGAAGACAGATTGGACTGCACAATCTGTCCACAGTCTGGAAAAGCTGAGCTGGTCTATTCTGTGCAGCAGCAATCTCTCTGGACAGGAATTCTGCCTTCTTACAAGGGATTGCTAACTGATAGACCACATAATGGTCCATCAAACTAAGTTTGTCACAATCCAAGCCTGACCTCCGCCAACATCTCTCCAATTTTCATCCAACTCTCCTCAACTCCCTTACAGTCTCATCAAACCAAGAAGACCTAGGGCAAAGAGTGAGGGGATGAACATGGAAAGGAGCAATGGAATCCGGGGCTCCTGTTACTGCCTTATTATAGGCAAGTACCAAGTCCCCTGGGTCCAAGCAATCACTTAGAAAACCCGATAGGCCCAGCACCGCCATCAGGCCACCTGGGGAAACACCTTTCAAAGAGCGGTACCGGACCATCTCCATAGGGGCTGGCCTACTAGGGGTGGCCCCAAAACTGAACCCAATGAAATGATGATCAGACCATCTGACTTTTTCCACCACCAGATCAGATGTCTCCATCCCCACTAGGAACACCAAGTCCAATGAATGACCTCAGATATGGGTCAGGGAGAAAATAACCTATGTGAAGCCCAGTTAAATCATTAACTGGCAGAAGTCTTGACCAAACTGCGAGAGTTCTTCATTGACCCAGGCATTGAAATCCCCCAGAACCAACCATCTGGGGGATCCCAATGTCAGGTCGACAATGAAATCTGAGACTTCCTGCAGGAAAATATTCCCATCACCTGGTGGATGGTAGATGAGAAGAATCCTGCACCCCACACCCTCGCCCATCATACATTCAAAGGAATTGGTAGTTCCCACTGGTACTTGCACTAGGCCCAGTTCTGATCTAAAACAAATGGCAACACCCCCACCCCATGATCCATCCTAGGGCAGTGTATCACCGAGTACCCGGATGGAATTTCTGAAGCCAAAACTGGGCCAGCATTTTCATCCAGCCAGGTCTCGGTGATGTAAGCCAGGTCTGATGTTCCAACAAGATCCGCTATAATAGCGTTCCTGTTTTTTCTAGACCTGGCATTGCATAACACCACCCAAGTAGGATGAGCATCCTAGGATGACTGTGCTACCTGCTGACTACCAGCAGAACCCTTGGGTATGGGAACCAGCCAGGGAGAACCCCTTTTTTGGACCTGTTTCACCCCAGGGCATCTCCTTGTCCCCACTATCCCTATCTGCCCACTCCTTTCCAATCCCTCTCCAGGCCCAGCCCTCATCCTCCCCTTTTTCCTAGTAATCCCCAGAGCTCTACACCATCTGTACACCTCTGGTGACAGGGGAGAACAAAAAAATGGACAGAGGTCTCTGATCCTGGAGGGGGAGTAATACCAGAATGTCCTAATACCATTCCAACACATATTTACTGTGCTAATTAAATCCCAATAAATAAACAATCCCAAACTTCAAAATGTAACCTAAATCTAAACCCTGATAAATAATAATCAACTATTACAAAAAAGACTATAAAATTGTAAATGTAAATAATCAGATACAAACAAAATTTTAACTGTAACTGAAGTCCAAGAATATAAAATTTATGATGAAAAATATAAAAACAAAACAATTCTTCAGCAGCTGAAGGCCCTCTAACAACCTAGGGAGGCTAATATAGCACAGGTACTCTCACTTCCTGAGCCCATGGAACTTCTTCTTTTAAATTATCATTCAACCCCTGAGCACTCTCGCTACCAGGGGGACCAGAGAGGCACTCTCACTGCCATTCAGATGTAAACAAAAGAAAATTAGAGTTATGTCCTTTGTCTTGAAGTGTAAGTAGGACTGTTTAAAAGGACTGGTCTCAGTGCAAGTTAATCGGAGGAAGCAGAAAATTCCTAAAGATGGACCAGGAATATACACTGGCAAACCAGCAGCAAGTGAGGACTCCCCCCCACCACACCCCAAAAACTGCCTAATTAGACTACACCACACAGGACCCACAGCCACAGATACCCAGAGGCCAGACTAAAAAGGCCAACCTCTGTATACCCTAAGAGTACCCCATAAACCTCTAGCTCCCCAGAGGTAAAAATGAGGCAACTCCTGCTTGGTCCCGGGCTGCACAGTCCACGATCACCCAGGCACAGATGGGGGGGTAGGAGCCTTCGTCAGGCAATACACCATACAAGGCCTGCTTCCCCAATTTAATGCTGAACACTCCAAAAGAGTATATAGTCAAAAATAAAATCCCAAAACGGATGGCAGACGATCAATAAATTGGGTCCCCCCACTCACAGTACTTCAGAGCAGTATCAGCTGTTCAAACCATCAGCCTCCTGGCTCTTCGGTCCCAAACAACCCTGTCAGGCCCTTTTATGGATTCCTCCCTTTGAAAGACCAGCACTTGTTTATCAGGATAACAAAGGTCGCAACTGAATCGTGACACTAGTCCAAAAGATGAAGCACTAAACTCCATGGTCAATAAAACGGCAGAGGTCCGTGGTAGATGCTAAGTCCAGTCAACTGAGCCCACAAACAGCAACAAATAAAAATCAGCAGCTCCAAAGCACACCACACAAAAGCCAGGAAATCCAAATGGCAAAGCCTGCAAACTCGGCACACTCTCCCACCACACCGCTGAAAGGCAGATGTTACAATACACCACTTGGGATATCCCTGCAGTATTGCTTACGAACTCAGCATACTTCTCTGTTGTATCCGTTCCACACTCACTCTGGCACCAGTTTTAAATCCCGAAACCACAAAAGCCGATTTATTTAAATGGTGGAGTTTTTAGGAAAAACACAGAAAACTAAAAATTAAATTAAACGAAAAGAATACAATGAGGAAGTGCAAAACACAAATGCTGAGCTAAACTAAACAGCCAACAGCACGCCCAGTCTGGCGGCCATCTTTCTCTCTCTAAGTGGCAAATGAGATCTTAAAGTCACAATGAGTGTATATATACAACAGAGCCATGTGATATATCTCCTGTATAATCAAAACTATACATTTGGTAATAACAAATGACAGTGTAACTAAACTCACTTCTTAAGAAAAAAATGGACAGCAAAGTATAGGAGTTTCACATGTTGTGAAACTATTCCTCTGATACATTAAGATTATCATAATTCTTAAGTATCAGAACATATGCATTTTTTAAGTGTTGTGGCAGTCTCTGTTTGAAAGACCTTGTTGCATCGTCACACTCGACCCATCCAGTTCTGTACCTCAACAAAGAAGTGTAATGCCCAGAATGTACAGACTGGCCATAGTGGTAGATGATAGCATGAGTGTCAAATACTGCTTGGTTAAATACTACCATACCAGCTGTGAAATCAGTGATGGGTGTGTCAACTCTGAGCCCACTGGAGTCAAATCTATGCAATACTAGCATAAGATATTGAGATGAAGTCCGGAGATGTATGGACTGAGTACTAACATACTAAAATACTAAAATGCCAGCAGAATAGGCCTAACGGTCTTTCGAGTCTGCTCGATTGGTCAGCCCCCACCCTGGGTGCTGACCTTGCTGCCCCCCTCGCCTTCTCTGGCTTCTCCCTTCCCAGTTCCAGATATTCTTGCTGCATTGGATTTTGCTTCCAGAACCCTTCCCCTGTACCTGTCCCAGCCCCTCTTGAACCCCTCCACCATCTCTGCCTCCACCAGCCCCCTAGGTAGTGCATTCCATGGCTCCACCACCCTCTCAGTGAAGTAGCACCTCCTCCTTTCTCCCCTGAATCTTCCTCCCTCCAGCTTCCACCCATGCCCTCTAGTGGCCCCCTCCTCCTTCCTTGAAGCACCCTGACTGTTCCTCCCTATTTACCCTCTTCATGTACTTAAAGACCTCTATCATGTCCCCCCGGTCCCTTCTGTCTTCCAATGTGTACATATTTAGCTCTTTGAGCCTCTCCTCATAGGTCCTGTCCCCCAAGCCCCAAATCATTTTGGTTGCCCTCCTCTGGACCCTCTCCAGGAGGTTAATGTCCCTCTTTAAGTGTGGCCTCCAAAACTGCACGCAGTACTCAAGGTGCGGCCTTACCAAGCAATTATACAGAGGAAACATCACTTCCCTCCTTCTGGAGGTGATCCCCCTAGCGATGCATCCCAGCATCCTGTTGGCCTTGGCTGCTGCCCTCCTACAAGTCTCCGAGTTGTTCATTTTGACATCCACCACCACCCCCAGGTCCCTCTCAGCCATCGAGACTTGTAGCATTTCCCCCCCCAGGGGGGAGTACAGGTACCTCCACACCTCACACACAGGTGACCACTTGCAGCATTAGTAAACAGCTGCCGACACTTCACAGTTTTAGTCTGTTCACAAACAGAGAAACCCAAAGCATGTCTTCTATGGTTTCTCATTCTGAATGACCACATGAGAGGCATATGTACTTGGTAACATATAACACAGTAAAATAGTGCCACATAGAAGTTCCCACTTCATCCAGGCTGTTTATGATAGCCATTATAAACTTGGTAGCGTCCTGCTGTATGTTTGCAGCAAATGTACAGCAGCCATCATATCTGCCCAGCACTTGCCACAGAGGTGCTAGTGACTGCACATTCTTAGACTGATCAGAAGCCATGTTGACAACCTGCTTCAACTCCTTTGATAGTGCAGTGTCTTGTGAAGCAGATATTGCCTCAACAAAGTGTGGCATATGGAGAAAGACCTGCATAGCTGCATTAGCATAGCAGTTAACTCTAGTACTGTTGTTGAACACTGGCACAAAAGCCATTCCAACTGACATCTGAACAACAGCTGGCTCTGCATCTGTATTTGACATTGTGACCTTCTTAGAACTCTGGACAGTTCCATCAGTTGTTTAAGCTCATTTTCTTTTGTTACCCACTGTAGATATGACTGAAGGATGTGAGACAACCACGTATGTTGGTAGTGGTATTAAAGACATCTCTGGCCAGTTTAGAGTACATAATCTGTTGTACTCAACGATACAGCGCTTGTCAGCACATATCTTCTGAGGTGCAACTTTTATGATGTGCAACCCAGAAAGACTACATACACGTGAAAGTGTGATGTAGCTCATGCCACCTTTGAAAATGTCTGTACCTATGTTCACCATTGCTGAATCCAAACTCAAGCCTTGAGACTTGTGAATGGTAACAGCATATGCATAGAAGAAGACTTTAAAAGAAATAAAAAGATATATATATATATATATATAAACATTTTTATTGCTGATATTTAAGATTAATCAGATGTTACTATTTGTATTTATTGTCTTTGGTATTTATTAAGATTGTAATGTCCAAAATTTTAAACTTTTTTGGAAGAACAATAAACATGATTGATTGATTGATTGAACAGCATATGCAACACATATGGCAAACTGTTTCCTGATCATGTAGATATCCTTGAATACCTGAAACTTGACCCAGGTATTATCAATCTGTACAGGATGTTCCATGTTGTTAAAGCAGACAACAAGTGGCCTGATAAATGTCTTTTGAACATTGTAGACAAAATCAGTGATGTTACCCATGGCACCATTCACCATACCATGCTCCACATCAAGATTTCATCGTAGCATGATACGTACATTCTTATAAACTGTAAGTACAGCTTCTAGACCAGCTATGCGTGAAACATCTGAATTCAATTCAGACAGTCTTTCAGTCATCTTAGCTACCAGCTTCCGACATAAACTGACACCATCAATTGTGTCAACAGAATGTAGTGTGAGAATTGATTGATTTTCTCTCTGCAACATGACAGCTCATTTCTTTAGCCATGGCATGAGACACACAATGCATGTGCCCATGGAACACACATCACTGAGAACATCACATGCAGTTTCTATGGATGTACTGTCCATTCTGATTCTTTGGCCATTTATAATTGCAACATGTTCTGGTGACAGAGAACCTGTACAAGCTTCGTCCAACAGTGCTTTGTAAGTCATGTCAGCACTTTGGCACATGTTCTGATACAGCTCAGCATAGGTAAATAACTCCCACAGGTTAGAACCTCCAATGCAGCCAAGTGTATTCTTGGCCTGTTTCACAGTCAGAGCTGTAAAGACATGTTCTGTATTCACAGGTTCAGGCTGAAAAAGGTCTCCAAATACAACAATGCTTTTTCCACCAAATGCATCTCCATAGTCAGTCCCTAGGATATCCTGTAGATGTAGATGTATACAAGCAAGCATCAAATTAGAGACCATGCTAATCTCATCAATGATGAGTAACTGCATCTTACAAAACATTGCACGAAGCTGAGATGCAACCTCAAGTGACAGCTTACAATACTCTCCTGTTTTGCCTTGCTCCACTGGCAACATGAACAGATGGTGTAACATCACGCCACCAATGTTGTATGCTGCCTGCCAGGTGGCAGCACTAACAGTAACAGACATCACTGAGCCTGTCAAGCTCTGTATTTCAGCTGTGATGGCCTCAGTAAGGAAACTCTTACCTGTACCTGCTGAATCACTAACAAACATTTGCAGTGGTTTGTAGTCAAGTCAGTCACATTTCTTCTCTTCATGCAGTATTCCATGCAGTACTGCATCAGTAACTTGAGAGTGAACCACACACTGTTGCACATTGAGTCTCTGTGTCAACTCAGCTGGGTCAGCACTACAGTGCATTCCATGTTCCATGGCAGTCTCCACTTCTGACATGAGTACTTCTGGGGCATTCAGAGTCAGAGGTTCCCCAAGGATACCTTGACCCTTGACCTTCCGGATCAAGATTGTCCTGTGAGCTAACAGGAGTATCCTCCTCAAGTAGCTTCTGTGCCTTTTCAAGCTGCTCCTTCTCAGTATCTAGTCTCTGTATGTATATCTCTGAGTATTGACTTTTGAATGTCTCTTAACTGTGATTAAACTCTTCCTCGAAAGTATCACAGTCACCTTTCAATTCACCCTCATTCCTCCAGGGTCTAAATAGGAATAGGAGAAAAAAGTAGTAATGCTCTCTGCTCTCAGATGTGCCTAGATGTAACTTACAGTGGTCGAAGAGCCAAGGCTCGTGTCTCTTAACAAGACAGCCATCCACTCCTCTGACCTTTTAAATGTCATGTGTACAACCAGGTGTGACATCTATCTTGTAGTCATTCCACTTAGTCACCTGATATAGACACATTTCATCCATGTCTTCATGTTTACAGGAGTAGAACGTGTCAATGAGGTTATTCTTCAAGATATGTCTTGAAGAGGGTCTATAGACAGCCAGTTCCTCAATCTCAGCATGGGGAATAAGTACAAGCTTTTGCTTCTCGTTGTGGTTCATACTGAGAAAGCGGACAGCATCAGACTTGCCATACAGATATGTACCAATCAAGTGATCACCAACCTCATAAGCACCACATTCTCTGAATGAAAGGGTCTTTAAGCCTAGTGACCATAACTGAGATGTCAGGCTCTTGCTTGAACTAGCAGCATCTTCCCAAAGATCTTGCAAGCTAGTCTGCTCATGTTTAGTTATGTACGAACTGACATACCGCACCAGAGACAATGAGTTGTGAGCCACAAACTGTACATCTATGTTTACTTGCCACTTTAGGAGAAGAGTAGGGTAGTAGTTATTGAAGTACACCTCTTTCTCATCTCTGGGTAACTCATATATCCTCTTGGTTGATTTTGCCTTCAAGTGGTGTCGCATTGCTGAAAACAGATCATTCATGCAACCGTCCTGACAGACACATCTAGGAAATCTGAAACGACATCTTGTGTACCAATCAGATTTGTTCTTCACTATCCTGTGGCAGTATTTAGCACAAATATGGTGCTGGAACTTTTGCACCAACTTCCACAGTGTTAGACTGTCATAACTGAGTGTGACAAACCATGTGGCAGCACCATGCTCTCACAGCATTGTCATCACCTCAGAGTGTCTGCAGTACCAATATTCTTTGGTGCCACGTAGACTTAACAGAATAGAAGACAAATTAACTTGCATAATTTCATCCTTCTGCTTCAATTTCTGAATAAACTGTGCAACTGTAATTCCATTAAGTGGAGTAGTCAGACAAATAGTATCTGCAATAGATGCAGACAATATGCTAAGTTCAATCTCCCACAGGAGATGGAACAGGTGCTGTATGTTGCATCTGAATTTGCCATCTTTACTGAGAACACAGCTTGCTCAGTACTCAGCACCATGTACTTGTACTTGTCTTTCATCTAGTCAGCCACCTGACCCAGTTGGAAATAGGTCTGGGAAAACAGCGTGCTTCCTGCATTGCCTCCCAAATGCTGATAAGCTCACCTTCCACCTTTTTCATTTGATAGAGATCAATGTTGTCTCCTACCGGATCTCTGTTATGTAGTGGGTGAATTGTGTACTGTTCATACACATTGTCATTTGTTTCCACATTGACCTTCTCAATCATTGGCTTTGTGCTATCTAAGTCATCATGATCAAGAGGCACAGTAGTGATTTGATCAATATTAAGGTCAGCATAAAAAAGAATGTTGTCCTTTAAGTGAGTAAGTGCAAGCTTCACCTTCTCAACATTTACAACATCCTGCCAAATCACCTTTGACTTTGTTGGCACACCATTTACACGAATGACCAAAGTGTTTTCAATGGAGATAGCCTCCACATTTTCCTGCAGAGGAAGTGGAAGATACATGATGGAACCCTTAAGGGATATGATGAGTTCTTTTTGTGGAATGTTCCATGTCTTTGTGTTCATCTGCAGAATAGATTGAAATGGTTTCATTGTCTGAATAGGAATTCATTCAAACATATTCAATGTGGCAATCTGAGTTGGTGTCAAGTGGGCCTCCATGTTGTTCAAGACTGACCCTTGGTGGCAGAATGTTACACTTTGGAAAAACAGTGTTTGCACATCACAATGATTGGGTCTAACTCAAAGTCAGACTTTAATAACAGAAATGCTGAAAGTTGAAACCACGTGTCATTGTATGTTGACAAGGTTTCTAGATTCACTGTGACCATTTGTTTTCCTTAACGAAGCCATTCACATGACACACATACACAGTCAAACTTCTGTCTCTTTGCCAAATCAAATGTGGCTATTGATTTCCCAAACTGTTTGAGAATATCAGTTCCTAGGACAGACACATAATTTCCATCAGTAATAGATGCCTGAGTAATCACAATATCAGTCACACTGCTGACACATTGCAGCTATTTTAGAAATTTAATGGCACCATGCATGTCACCAGACAACAGTAACTCATTGAGATGAGAATACTGAGCCACAACTCACTGAACTTCATATACCCTGCTCCTCATGCCTGATTGATGTACTCTCAGCATGTGCATATGGTGAAAGACACTGTCACAAACACCACTATCTATGCATGCAAGGGAGTGACCCATAAGTCCAGTGTGTGAACGGGTATCACATAGGTCGATGGTCTCAAACAGTTTATGTCTGTCTTTACAGTCAGTAATTACAAAGAGGTTGATAAAGTCCTTAACTTTATCAAATGATGATTGTTTACAGTTGCAAGTGTCATTCCATACCCATGAGAGACAGTGACATTTACGAGGCTTAATACTTGCCTCTAAGTTGTCATCTGACTTCATCGTAGAATCATCACACACACTGAGCACATTACAGACTTTGCCAGACTCATTAATGCACAACTTGCTGTCCTTTTTCTGAGAGTAATATGACTCTTCCTAGAAAAATGCCTCTGAGTGCTGTGTGCACAGCCACTGTCCTGTGAAAACATCATAGAAGTTGTGAAGGTTCAAGAGAGGATATCATTGTAGCCTCATCTTTATATCATACACAATTTTCCTAAACTGCTCAAGTACATGAGACATCTTATGCCACAAGCACTGAAGAACAAAAAAACAAGGAATGGGGGTACAAAAACTACTCTATTAATAAATGTCCATACTTTCAAGCACAATTTCATCAAGCTGAGATGACTCTTGATTTTTCTGTGCTCATGCCTCATCACAGCAGCAATAAGTCTTTCAATCTTGGCTTTAGAAGTTAGAGATTGAAAATACTTTTGCTTCCTCGGAGAAGCATCAGGAGCAATACATTTTCAATGATGCTTACTACATGTGTTGATGCATGTCTTTGCAACAGGTGCTTTTCTACTCACAGATCTGCACAACTGTTGTTTGGCTACACATTTTTTTCTTGCTGTTGAGCAAGCATGTCCTTCACCAACACACTGATAAAGGTCTGAATTTACTTTTTCTGAGGATTGCTCAATATTTTTACGTCTTGAATTAGTATTGCTGTTCTTTACATGGCTCTTAAGCAACAGTGACATACTATTATACCTGTTTCATCTCTGTGTAGACTTCTGTCTTTGCTTAGAAGCCATCTTCCCTGATGTACAATTCACACTTGAGTACAGCAATGTTACAGGAGAAACAGACACCTATATGGGAAATACAGAAAAGCAAAAAAAATAGACGTCATATATGTTGTTTGCTTCTAACATTACATAATATAATGGGCTATACATATGTGATATAAAAAACAACACATTGTGTTTTCAAATTGTGGCAGATAAAACTTCTAAAATAATAATCAAGAATTGTGTTCACTTCTGTATTTGTCCATAAAAATAGGAATTAGGATAGTTGTCCCTTCACGAAACTTAAATTTTTTTTTGAAAACACATGAAATAGTGTTGTGCATTTGAAAGTGTTTAAAAAATAGTGTCAGTTGTACGAAAGTGTAGCAAAAAATAGTTTTGAACTTCGACACTTTTGATAAAATTGTTTTGCATGTTTGAAAGTTTTGAAAAAGTAGTGTCGCACCTTCGACAGTTTTGCAAAAGTACTTTCATGCGATCGAAGGTATTGCAAATTTTTACCAATAGGGAGTTAGTGTGCGCATTATCGAATGATATCTTGATTGCAATTTGATTGACAGGTTGTTCTGCCATTCTTGTGCTAGCTTGATCAGGTCATATAAGACAGCCAATCAGAGATGGAGAAGAGTCAAGAAGAAGGACACAGCAGCCATCTTAGAGTGAACAGCCACACAGTACATTTCTCACTGTAAGTATATCACATTTTATAAATTATATTTCTACTATGATAAAAAGTGTTAGAAACACTTAAATAGTATTAATCAAAATGTTTTTTACTGCTCTATTTGACTATGTTGCTAGAAATAACCTATGATATTGTATTATTTAGGTATAACTGTTTAAAGTCAGACAGTCATTTGGTACTTACTCGCACAGATACAGCTGTAAAAATGGAGGGAGCTAGCAAGGTGCACGTGTACCATAACAGAAGAGGGAACCAATCAGACATGTCCCTGCACTTGTGATTGTTTGAAACTGCCTATCAAAATGATTCATTTTTTGCCATCTTGAAATTCTCCTACATTTTAGCTTAAGCAGAACTGCAGTCATAGTCAGTGCACACACTACATTGGTTAAGGAGGGCTGAGTATTAGCCAATGATTACTTTAATTTGTGACTTATGTGTCAGCCCACAGAAGCAGTGTTTAACTTGGGAGGGAAATTGCAGTTTTACTTTCACTACTGTCTAAGTACTGCAGGGTGAACATTGACTTTTTTGGTAGCTCTCTGTCCACTTCTAAGTTTAAAAGCTGATAAGATACAGGTCTTTGTGGATTGTTGGCAGCAGTAGTGTGACGTGAGCATCTGAGTTTGTTCAGAACAGTTATTTTGGGAGTAACCTGCACCTCCCAAATTGCTGTGTGAAGTGGTTTGGCAGAGGTGGAATGAGGTGGAAGCATCTCACGCCTACCATGCACAGGCTTCTGAGTACTCAAGCTCACCTTGATATACTGGTGATCCATCTTGGAGGGAATGATTTAGGCACCAAACGCTGGGTAGATTTAGTGTCAGAAGCAAAATTGGACCTTACTTCTATTATTAGTATGTTACCTGCCTATAAAATCATTTTTTCTGATATTGCAGAGTGTAGGGTCTGGCAAGCAGAACACCACACATAATTGCTTGACAGAGCACATAGAAAGGTGAACATAACAATATCTGCATATCTACACATGTCTGGAATGCACACCATAAGTCACCCTGAAATTAAGTATTGTTATGATTGGTTATACCTACCAGATGGTGTGCACTTCTCACATGCTGGCAATTGCCTTTTCCTGGGAGTCCTTCAAGATGGAATCCTCAAAGTCCTCTAAAAATGTCAGACTGTTTGTACACCTATTGAACTGAAACAAAAAATGGTTCTTTTCAGAACCAAACATGTTGGTCAAAAAATAGAATTGGTATATACATCACTCACACAGTAGTAACACATACTCGGGGATATTCACAGTGGAATGCTGGGCTGGTAACACTTGTGCTTGGATGCACTACAGGTGTTGTCAGGGTGATATTCAATGGTGTTATGCTATGGTTCAGCTACGTTGAATGTCACTGTGGCAGCTGCATTCTGCTTGGTTCTGTACCATTGTGCTAGTGCAATCAGCACAGTGGAGCAACAGCATATACCAGTGTGTCAGTGGTTCTGCTACCTGTAATTACTGTGATGTGCAGTTGTTGATATGGAAATGGGTGCAAAAGACACTGGGCCACTGTTTTCATTTTGTCAGGTGGTTTGGCATGCTGGGTTAGGGTTTCAAGCATGCCACCTAACTGTGTGTCTATCGTTGGGTGCTCTAGCTAATGGGGAGATAGGGCAGCCTCCATCAACAAACCACAAAAGGGGGGGTTCCAGAAGTCGATGTCAGATTGGCCCCCCTCAGAAAACAAGGACTGGGGGGGGTACAAACCAAGAGGGATTTGTCAACCCCTTGGCAAACAAAAAAACGTGAAGGGGTTACATTATGACAATGGGCATTGTGCACCCCTGTTGGCACACAAGTTATGGGTGTGTTCACAGGCAACATTGGCTGTCACTGCTGGCATGTTGGCTGCATGTAAACATAGAAACATAGAATTTGACAGCAGATAGGACCGCTTGGCCCACCCAAGGGTGCAGTGTATCATGGTCACACTGTGTGAAATCTTAAGTCTCATAGTCATTGAATTTTTTTCTGATGTTGTCATGTAAGTAGGTAGACAGGGTGATAGCAGCTGCTGCTGAGTGATTGGGTAGTGTGGGACACACCTTCTGATACATACCATCCATTCTCTCAACAGTGACTGCACCTCTAGATCTGCAGTATCACAAGATGTTGCCTGTGCAAGTACAGGATCATTAAAATGAAAATGTTTGGTCTTTAAGGGAAAGAAAGTTACACTATGGATGTACCTCTATTCTACCCGTGGTATAAGTTATTAGTTGAACATAGCATGATACAACACAGAGTTGTGTATGGTATTAGTGTGTTTCAATACAATAATTCCCATACGTGAAAGGTAATATTAGTGACAATGACAACTGAGTTTTTTTAAATGCCGCTGTTACCAAAATCTAAGCATAACAGTTAATAAACTACATTGAAATAGCTTGATCACAAGGCATGACAGTAATAGAATGTTTGTTTATTTTCTTCAATGCAGAAAACAAGCTTGACAAAATGAGACAGTGGTCACTGAGAGAGGTGTGCTTGCTGCTTGAGGCAGTCCAGGTGAGGAGTAATGTTCACATTCTAATGAGAAGCACAAACTGTAAGTTGGACGCATTGTGGAGGCGCATCAACAGCTTCCTTCACATGATACTGAGGGTCAAGAATAAGACTGTCATCCAGCTTAAGAAGAAGTGGAAGATGTTGTGCCAGCACTTCTATGTGCTGAAGCAGAGAGAGGAGATACCAGAGAATGAGAAGTGCTGATACCACCTTGCGTATGAACTGTGGGAGGCTGCAGTTAAGCCAGCTGCTGGGGAACCTCTCTCGACATAAGTTATTCAAAACAATTTCCTCTAATTAAATCATATCATAGTACAGGTACAGAGGTGTAACAAAAACAATATTTCTTTGATTGAGATGTTTGTTGCTTTAGGCATCCTATTACATAGATACATAGAGTGGGTCCCAGGGTGGTAGCCTGAGTAAAACATTGGCTGGACAACAGGACACAGAAGGTAATTGTAAATGGAGTCCACTCTGAAGAAAGGGCTGTTACTAGTGGGGTACCGCAGGGTTCAGTATTGGGTCCAGTCCTTTTTAATGTCTTCATCAGTGGCATTGCAGAGGGACTGGAAGGAAAGGTATGCCTTTTTGCAGATGACACAAAGATCTGCAACAGGGTTGATACACAAGGAGGCGTGGAAAGGATGAAAAGGGACTTGGCAAGGTTGGAGGAATGGTCTGACGTATGGCAGCTAGGATTCAATGCAAAAAAGTGCAAAATAATGCACCTGGGAAACAAGAACCAAGGGGAAGAATACACAATGGGTGGGGAGGTAGTAACAACAACAAAACAGGAAAGGGACCTGGGGTAATCATATCAGATGACCTTAAGGTTAGCAAGCAATGTGAGAAGGCAGTAGGGAGGGCCGGGGTATACTGGGATGTATAGGGAGAGGCATCAGCAGCAGAAAACAGGAAGTTGTTATCCCTCTATACAGACAGTTGGTGAGACCCCATCTGGAATACTGTGTCCAGTTCTGGAGACCCCATCTCCGCAAGGACATAGAAAGGATAGAGGCAGTCCAGAGGAGGGCAACTAAAATGGTGCAGGGTCTGCAAGAGAAGCCGTATGAGGAGAGACTAAAGGAGCTTAATATGTATACCCTTGAGGAAAAAAGGGAGAGGGGGACATGATAGAAACTTTCAAGTACCTCAAGGGAATCAACAAAGTCCAAGAGGGTAGCATCTTTCAGAAGAAGAGACTTGCAAGAACAAGGGGACACAATTTAAAGATAGAAGGAGGGTGGTTCAGGGGCAATGTGAGGAAGTATTATTTCACAGAGAGGATAGTGGATGCATGGAACAGCCTTCCTGAGGAGTTAGTGAGTCTAAAACTGTGGGAGAATTCAAGAATGCATGGACAGACATAAGGCAATTCTTGTGGGGGCAGGAAGATATAGGCTGTTGGTTAAATAGGATCTGCGGCCTATCCTGTAGGTAGGGAAATGGGCAGACTAGATGGGCCTAGCGGTCCTTATCTGCCATCAAAGTCTATGTTTCTATGTTTCTATGGGCCTATGGCCCACCTAGTCTGCCCATTTGAGTTTGTAACTTCAGTTTATGTTTCCCTAGAACTCTGTTGCCCATTACCCCTGACCTCCAGAATTCCTTTATGTCTATCCCATGCATTCTTAAATCCTGAGATTGTTTCAGCCCCCACCACTTCCTCAGGCAGAGTGTTCCACTTGTCCACCACTCATTCTGTGAAGAAATTCTTCCTCACATTTCCTCTGAATCGTCCTCCCTCCAACTTCATCCCATGCCCGCTAGTCCTGAAAGAACTTTTTCACTTAAAAATAGTGTATTCTTGCACCTTGTTCCTCCCTGTAAGATACTTGTACTGTATGTCTCTATCATGTCCACTCTCTCACTCCTCTCCTCCAGGGAGTACATATTCAATTCCTTCAACCTGTCCTCATAGGACTTGTAATGCAATCCATGTACCATCTTTGTTGCCCTCCTCTGAACCTTCTCTACCCTGTCTATGTCCTTACATAGGTAAGGTCTCCAGAACCGTACACTGTACTCCAGGTGGGGCCTCACTAGTGTCTTGTATAGTGGAATCATGACCTGCCTTTTCCTGCTGGTAATGCCCCTGCCTATGCATCCCAGCATCCTATTTGCTTTACCTGCTGCCTTGTCACACTGTTTCCCTACCTTGAGGTCACCAGCAATGATAACTCCAAGATCCCTTTCCTGCTTGGTGCATGCTATATCCTCAGCCCCCAACTGATACATGGTGCTAGGGTTTTTGTGCCCCATATGTATTATCTTGCACTTCTTTGCATTGACTTTCAACTGCCAAACCTTTGATTATTCTTCAAGTTTCTGCAGGTCCCTTCTCATTCTGTCTACACTGTCTGGAGTGTCTACTCTGTTACAGAGCTTTGTGACATCAGCGAACAGTGAAATTCTGCCTTCTAGGTCCTGCGCAATGTCACTGATGAAGATGTTGAATAGGACCAGTCCCAGCACTGATCCTGGTGGTACCCCACTGGTCACTCTTCCCTTTGTTGAGTGACAGCTATTTACCACCTCTCTCTGTGTCCTGCCGCACAGCCAGTTACCTACCCACCACACTACTGTTCTACCCACACCCATATTCCCTAGTTTGTGTAATAGTCTTCTGTGTGGCACAGTGTCAAAGGCCTTGCTGAAGTCCAGATAGGCCATGTCCACTGCCCTCCCCTGATCCATCTCCCTAGTCACCCAGTCAAAAAAATTCAATGAGGTGGTCTGACATGACCTGCCCCTGGTGAAACCATGCTGCCTTGGATCCTGCAGTCCACTGACAACCAGATGTTCCACCAATCTCTCCTTCAGTAGTGCTTCCATGATCTTCCCCACTACTGAGGTGAGGCTGACTGGTCTGTAGTTCCCCACTTCATCTCTGTTCCCACTTGTGTAAAAGGGGACTACATCTGCTGTCCCCCAGTCTTTGGGTACCTCTCCTGTTTCCAGTGATCAACTAAACAGGGTAGTCAGAGGTTCAGCCACCACCTCTCTGAGTTCTTTAAGGACCCTGGGCTGCACTCCATCTGGACCCACTGCTTTATCAACTCATTACTTCCATTCCCTTCAGGACCCTTTCTTGTGAAAAGGGACTTGTGTCCATTTCTGCACCATTCTCACCCCTTGTACTCCCTTCAGACCCATTACTCTCCTCTTCCTCAGTAAGGACTGAGCAGAAATACCTGTTCAGTATGTCAGCTTTACTGTTGTCATCCTCCACGTGGCCTCCATCCTCCCCCTTCAGTCTCACTGTCCCTCCCTTTGCCTTTCTTTTTTCACTTATACAGTATACTTGCAAAAGATTTTGTCCCCACTACCCACTGATTTTGCAATGTGCTCTTCTGTCTGAGCTTTGGCTTCCCTTACTGACCTCCCTGCCTCCCTTTGCTTCTCCTGGTACTTCTCCCTATCCCCTTCTGCCTGTGTCTTTTTGTATTGCCTGAATGCAATCTTTTTGGCTTCCACTTTCTTTGCAACCTCTTTGGAAAACCATAATGGCCTTCTCTTCATTTTCCTCTCGCTAACCTGCTTAATGCATACTTCTGTTGCTCTTGTAATCCCCATTTTAAATACTGCCCACTGTTCCTCAACCCCTGATTCCTGCCCCATTCCCCTTAATGCATCTTTCAAGTACAGTATCTCCCCATTTTCCCAAAAGTCTGCCTCTCTAAAATCCAGGATGCGTGTTTTTGTATGGTTTGGTTCTGCTCCTTCTGTGATTTCAAACAACAATGACTGGTGGTCACTTTTCCCCAGGTGCTCCCCCACTGTGCTCCCCATCACACTGTCCCTGTTTGTGAGCATAAGGTCCAGTATTGCCTTCTGCTGAGTTGGTTCCATGACCAGTTGCTTGAGGAAGGCACCCTGAAGGAAGTCCAGGATAAATCTGCTCCTAGTTGATGCTGCTGTTGGGATGCTCCAGTCCACGTCTGGAATATTGAAGTCTCCAACCAGTACTACCTTACCCTTGTCTGCCATCCTTTGGATAGCTAGCATCAGCTCCCTATCTGTTTCTTCCTCCAGGGCTGGTGGTCTATAGACCACACCTGTGTGGATGGCTGGCCCCATTTTCCTTTCCAGCTTAACCCACAGTATCTCTTCCACATTTTGTTCCTCCCTGGATCTCTGTGGCCCTTATGTAATTTTTCACATACAGTGCCACTCCTCCTTCCTTCCTACTTGCCTGGTCTCTTCTGAATATGTTGTAGCCAGGAATAGCCATCTCCCAGTCATGGTTATCATTAAACCAGATTTCTGTGATGGCCACAATGTCCAGGTCTGACTGCACCATGACAGCCTCCAGATCTTCCATCTTGTTGCTAAGGGTCCTGGCATTGGCACACATGGCTTTCCATGATTTGACCTCCCCCTAGACTGTTTAGCTGTTCTACTCCAGCCCCTTCCCTGGTTATCCTTTATCCCTGGTTCTCCTTGCTGTCTGCCCTTCTGCTGATTTTTGCCCCTTTTCTGCCTATCCACCTCTTGGGTGCTAATCTCCATCTTTTGCACACTGCTTTGTTGAGATATCCACTCCTCCGGTTCACTGGTTCCACTGCTAGCTGTGGGGGGGGTGAGAAAATAGACACCTTCCTTGCTGGCCTGCCACCACCCTTGGCTAGTTTAAATGCTTGTCAATGTAACATTTAAACTTGTCATGGAGAGCTTGGATTCCCCTCCAGGATGGATGCATGCCATCAGGCTTGAACAAACCTCCATCCCTCCAGGTGGGTCCCCAGTCACCAATGAATCCCAAACCCTTCCTCACAGCACCAGTTCTTCAACTATGAGTTAAAGTTCCTAGTGCTTGCACCCCTATGCTCTCACATGCCTCTTGCAGGTAGTACTTCTGAGAAGGTGACAGAAGTAGCTACTTGCTTGAGACCCTTCCCCAATTTCCTAAACTCTTCCTGAACTTTCTTTCACTCCCCATTTGCCAGGTCATTAGTACCTAGGTGGATAATGACATTCAGCTCACCCTCCCATCTTGCCTTCCCAGTGATCCCCAGGATCTTCCTTCCATCCCTCCATGCCATGGCACCTGGTAGGCACCTTACATCCCGGTCCTTCCCTTCCCCCTCCTGTGTTCCTAGCTGGATCCCTCTTATGATGGAGTCCCCCACCAGGATTCACTTCCTCCTCCTCTGGGGTCCACTGCTCTCCCCGCTGAGGTCACCTCCTTGGCTAACCTCCACATCCTTTCCTTCCACTTCTCTGGGTACCTCTATTTGGTTGCCCCCATTTGCCAGTGTGGTATATGAGTTCTTGAGTGGAATAGGATCTGGGATGTGCCTCTGCCTGACCATCTTAACCCACCCTGAGCCCACTGTCATCCTAGTACTCCTCGTTCTCAGCATCCTTTGAGGCAGCAGCATTAGACTGGGTGGTCTCTGGATAGGGGTGATGGTACTCCAGACCCAGTTTACTTCCACTCTAAGTCTGGCTACCTCATTCCACAGTCCAGAGAGATGCATGCAGATAGGGCAGCACCTCAGTGTCCAGAAGGTCTGCCTGAATATGGCTTCCCTGCAGCTACTGCATTGCACCACTCACCACATTATACTGCAATTATACTGTTATTCCACTACTTGTCTGTTACTGAAGCTCTCATATTTCCCTTTTTATTAGTTACTGTCCTAAAAATCCTTCCACTGATCCTCAGATACTTTTCTTTTAAAAAAATAAAATAAATAAATAAATAATTACATGAGTCAAAACACTTGTGCTGAGGGTGGGCTTCTTCCCCTTACGCCCCTCCTACTCCACACCCCCTATTATCCCCTGTGTTTAGCTCCTGTCAATCAGATTTAACAGGGCATGTAATTAAGAGTTGGGGGAAGGGGAGTGAGGTGGGATGAAAATTTGCAGTAATTAAAGACAGCAAAGAAATACATCACCACTATGTTTTAAGTTTTCAACAGCCCAAAAACAATTCTAAGTAAAGACAACAAAGAAATTACAGTATCACTAAAAGCCCACAATCTAAGTTTAATAACAAATATAGAAATTACCAGTTACTGTAAAGCACCGATATGAATATGTTTCCTTCCCCTTCTGGCTTCTTCTGAGAAAACAAAAATCACTTGCTACCTCAACTCTGACTAAGCCCCACCTTCAGTTATCACGTAGCTGAGGTAAGAGACCAGACAATTAGTACCCCTCACCCAGACTACAGGGCAAGTCAGACCAGTCAAGACTAAATTTTCAGCAATTAAAGACAGCAAAGAAATACACCACCACTACATTTTAAATTTTCAACAGCCCAAAAACAATGCTAAGTAAAGACAACAAAGAAATTACAGTGTCACTAAAAGCCCACAATCTAAGTTTAATAACACAAATAGCATTTACCAGTTACTGTAAAGCACTGATATGAATATGTTTCCCTTCCCCTTCTGGCTTCTTCTGAGAAAACAAAAATCACATATCACAGTATGATGCATTATTCAATTCTCACGAGTGTAAAACGAATATTTCATAGGTTACGAGGCACATAATTGCTGGTGTCTTTTGTTTAGTTTTTGGTCTTAAGGATGTGATCTTAAGACTTGAAGTCTTATTATGTACTTGTAGTATTGCATATCTATTGTTGTTGTGACATAATAGTGGGGGAATTACTATGCAGTATCTATTGTATTGAAGCAGACTTGAATTTCATATGCAATATTATATGTACTAAGTATTGTGCACTAAGTAAGTTTGTTACCTTCCATTTATCAAATATTTATTTGCACTAATTCTGATTCTATATGCATCTCCTATGACTCTGTAGTAGCTGATTAAGGACAATGTCAGGTATCTGAAAATATCAATAGCTTAGAGAGAGTGCTGTGAAATGAGTAAACATTGATATCGAATAGTTAGGGAATATACATATTTTCTTTTTTCACAGATCAGCACAGGTGACCCCCAGCCCCATCTGAGGTGGTACCAGCAAAGTCAGAAGCTGTGGAGGCTGAGAACTCAGACAACGACAGTATAATTGTTGTTGAATCTGATGGTAAGATGCTCATGGAAATTATTACTATGGATAATTGAGGTGGTATGAGGCCATCACTTAAGGTCTGTACTAAACTATTTCACTGTCATCTTTTAATGAAATACTGTGCAGAAAGTTACTATGAGTACCAGTAAGCACCCAATATTTCTCAATATTCCAAACAACAAGGAATAGTGCTTAATAATATTACTGGTGATTCCAAAGGGAAACTTTTTTCTTGCTAGATGTACAGTTCTTGTATGCATCTCACTTTCTGTTTAACTGACTATGTTCTGATACTGGTGAGTAACTTTCTAGACACCAATGTTATCTGTACCATTGTTAGGAAATGGAATTCTTATCTGTTTTTTGTCAATACATGTCACCTTCCTTCACTATAGCACATTTGTAAACATCTGAATTTTTTTTCTCATCTCACTTTCTAAATGACTAACACAGGCAATCATACCAATGTATCTTATGTCAATCTTGGCTGGTATTTTCAAAGTGTTTTTGCATATCGATGTAGTACCCACTAATGTGAGACCTACAGAAGTGACCAAACACAATATACAACTTCTGTAACAGTAAATGTAGCACTAATGCTCCAAAGAAGTTCCTACCAATGTTGACTGTGTGTGTTGTAATAATAACTATATCTGAGATGGGATAGTTGGACAAATGCAGAACTATAATGGTGTTTGTGAAGTATTGTGTTTCTCTGGTGCTGTGCTGGATATTCATTGACACCTTATTATGTGTTTTTGTGAACTTTGTAGTCAGCAGTGGGACTGTGATGCACCCTTCACTAACCATCCAATGAGGTATTGCAACATAATCCTTCTAACTGCTTAGTGGTGGGTGCGAGCTCTTAACGGGGCTTTTACAATCTTGGGAAACTAAATGTTGTTTCTTTACACATGTAGTATGTGGCCACAATTTAGAACTGTGGTACACTAACTGTCCCAGTCATGCTGAGTGTTGAGATGTTGGGCGCCACACCTCACATCATGCTGGAGACCCCAGTTTGGGAATGGGCCTGAGCGATTGGGGGTTGGCAGTAGAGGACTCATATTCAGTGTCCTCATTACAGTTCTCCTTCTGCTCATTCATGGACTGTTCTTATGCTGTGCTATAGCAAGTAATAGTGACAACTGGTGGCACAGGTGATGCATATGTGATGAAGGGAACATAGTATGTTGGACGACTGTACATTTCTGCATGGATAGCATTGTACGTTTGTGGTACCATTGGGAGAGTAAGTGTAAATGGGATGGTGTGACTGAGTAGGTAGATAGATGCACACACATGTGCAGGGAAACTGTTGTGGAATTGCACTGGATGAGTATGATGCTGATCTGAGTGGCAAGGGATGGCAACCTCTGCAGTAGGTTGACTGTGCCTGTGCTTGGCCCCTTCATGTGAGTGAGTTTGCTGGTCTCCACATGAACAGGGCCAGCAGCTGGATGTCCCTGCTGGTAAACAACACGAGATTTGCCAAAACACAGATGTGTGATAAGATAAGACAACTATGGTATACTGTTTAATTACACCATAAGTAAAATTAAAAATGTTTTTCACAGTTAAAGTTTTGTGCTGTATTTACATATTGTGGTATATGTTTCAATATTCTTCACTTATATATTTTATAGTGGCCAGGGAGGCAGTGCTGGTACCACCTGTGCAGGTGAAGGAGCAGCTTGACACCAGATCTGAGCGTAAGTACCATAATAGAAGATGTTAAAACAAGATGTACTGTCACCACCCCCCCAACCTTTTTTCAACAGTATGGAGGACCTTGTCACCTCTGAGCCAGCCATTCAACTTCTGATTGCTAGGTAGTCTTAGAGCTGGGTACCTATTTGTGAAAGACATGAGTAAGTGGTGATGAAAACAGTACTATAGTACACAATCTCACTATGTGGATGGACCATTCATATACTGAGATTCTGTAATACAATCTGTTATGCATACTCAGAACCTACATTTTTTGCTTTATTATGCATACAGCTGTACCATAAGGTGTCACTTTCTGGATAGTTGGAAGGTAGCTTACTGTAGAGTGTAACCTGTTCCTGAACATGCAACAGTCATGATTACATTGTTGTTTGTCAGTGGATGGAAGTTCAAGGTGGTACTAGTGCATGAAGGGGTAATCTATGATTTGCAAAGACTACTATGACCTATGAGAGGAGCTGTACTAAATCAACTTTGAATACCTTTATATATTTATCCCAATGGGTGTGCAAGGGTGAGACAGTGTGCTGGACAGCTGTATCATACATGTGTGTCATCATAACCATTATTGTATGAGGGGGTGGAGTGTACGGGAACAAGAAGTGTATAAATAGATGTAAAACTCATGATAACTAAGATGGAAAGGCCCACTGGACTAATATGGATAAGCAGCCAATTCAAAACAAGTTATCAGTTGAATGGGTAGAGTGTAGTGTAGTAATACAACTAGTAAACATATTATTATAGTGTGACAGGTATACAACCACCATAGTGAGGGTCATATATTTATACATGATTTTTGTCACTTTACAGGATGCCCTTGCTTAAGACGGTGCACTGGCCACTGCCGCTGTTACCGCAGGCTTGAGCACAAGGTTGACAGTCTTATAAAAGACAATGTTGCGCTGCATGAGGGACAGGACAAATTACTGTCCCTCATGACAGTGCAGCAAGTGGCTGTCAACCTTGTGCTTGAGCCTGTGGGGACAGCGGCAAGTGACATGGTGGCCAATTCCAGTACTTCACCTGCACCAGTTGCTTCTAGTCTCCCTTGCCAGGAATGAACAGCCTCCACAGCTCCTCTGGTATCTCCTCTGTAAGGCGCAACAGCTTCCATTTCTACTGTGCCTCCATATTGTGTCCAACTTATGGGCTGGACTGCCTCAAGCAGCAGCTCCTCTCTTCTACAGTTGTGTGTGAATAGTGTAAATAGTTTTTGGTTTTCACTATTTATCTTATATGCAAATATTTTTGTACATTTTGTTATAACTAGAAATATATATATTTCTATATAATATTAGCTTAATTTATCAATGCAAACTGACAATGAATATGTTTTATTTGGTTTTTATTATTTATTCTTGAAGAAAATAAGATTTTTTTTATTTTTGACACATTTTTGTTAGGAACAACCTGTTTTCATTTGCAAATTTTGTAACTATTTTTTTCAAATCTTTGCATTTCAATATAAACATTTTTGATAAAGAACATTTTGTATTGCTGTACTCTTTACTTGTGAGGGGATATCAATTATCAATACATATGCCACAAGTCAGCAGACATTTTACATGTTCTAGGTCAAGAAAGGGTATTGCATGTGCCATATAGGTTTAAAGGTATTACACATCACCAATTTAGCACACACACACACACACACACACACACACACACAAAAAAGAGGAACACATATTTTATGTGAATTGAAAGTTGACCATGCATGGTACTGTTGCTCTCAATGTGTTCAGTTTCATCATGTCCTGTCAGGAAATGATTTGGACATGAACATACTATTTCTAAGTACTGCACACACTAGCTGACAGGCCATCTCTGCAGGTATTGAACAATCAAAATGGTATACTTGAGGTGGACCTCAGCTGAATATTCATTACAGACAATTCAGTAGATGACTTTTTGTGTTCTTGGATATCTGTGTCTTTGACAATGTGTATCTGGTACTGCCACTATGACATTGTGCGTACCATTAGTACTTGTCATTCTTAAAAAGAAAGGAAATTCATGGCAAAAAAACTCAGTTTAATGTATCAGTTAGGGTTGTTCCACAGTGACAAAAGCAAGGAAATTCGTTGTTAGGGCTGAAAACCCTAACTCCACATTCACCCCCCAGCACCACACAAACACACACACACACACACACTCTCACACACACACACACACGCAAGTGGGAAGGGAGACCAAGGCAACATGACTAATCACAGACAACCAGCAGCAGGTGACAGAAATAAAATACAACTGTCTAAATGCAGTACAAGACATCCCCACCCACCTCACCAGGTACTTCATGCTCAGTGGAGATCCACAGTAACACTGAGGCCATGTACACCAAAAGTACACATCCCTGATTGCGGGTGCACACAACGTACCACACTTATGAGTTGCATGGCCTTACCTAGTGATGCAACACACCACACCACATCTGGAACTGTTCCCCAAGTATAGCACCACAGAAAAATGTATGGTGTGTGTGGTTACTTTCAGGTATACATGACTTAACACTGTTAGGTAATGGAGACCTTAGTGATACAGTGCCCCACCCACTGAGATCAACTACTGCATGTTCATAGAATAACTCTAGTGAAAATGAACCCATGAAGATCAACACCATAATGCTGTGATTGTAGTTTTGGAAAGGTTTGTATAGTTACGACTTGCAGAGTCTGAGATACAGAGTGACTGTCCTCATCTACTAGTATGCTTGGTGCATCATGACTGCAAAGTTACAGGTGAAGAATCTCTATTTACATCTACAGTGCACCTTCCTGTTTGCTGCTGTTCTCCAGTTAGCACAGTTATCAGTACTATGGCATCATGCAGATAATGGCCTGCCATGCACCAACACCATATACTACATTGTAAGTGGACACTAACGGCTAAAAAATGCAAGTATTAACCAATAAGACATGGTCAAAGGTTATGTTAACGTTCTGTTAATCACCTTCTAGGGGTATACTGTGGCACAAGGTGTAGTCGAGTGCCACCTGTCCCTAGAGGGTGATTAACTAACCATTTACATAATTCCTGGGAGTGCCTTATTACTGTTATAATAAAACATATTTTTAAACAGTGCTAAACCTTGTTCAGCATATGGCTAAGCTCTACATGTACAGTATGCCAATAAAAGATGAACATAAGGCTGTTAGAATGTTTGCAGCCAATCAGAAAGCTACATTTCTCAGACCTTTTTTATAATGTAGATAAATGGTGCACCTCATTGATTGCGAGGATACTCAACTTAGCGTTATTTTGATTTTTGTGGCATTAGACAGCCAATTCTATTTTTTTAACCATGTACTGCATCTCCTGTAGAGAAGTATAGGACAAGTCGGTCTCTTGAGATCTGTTGTACACCTTCATAATTGTAGGCCCAGTCATGTTAGCTGTTGATAAATTGTGTAGCTTACCTAGGCAATTACATAACCTGGCACATATCAGTTACTGTATTCCGAATAGATGAACACTATTCAAAGTAAGTCCATGGACATGAACAGAAGACCAACATCACAGAAAATGAATCTGTCTTACATCCATTGTGAGTTGTAAAACCTTGTACAAGCAATAGCTGCACCGTACCTCCAGATCAAGCTATGTATGTTGACCAGACAGACATGTAAAGCATAGTACAACACAGATCAAATGAGAAACAGAAACACAACATTGATTGTATCTTGATACTGGCTGTAGCTTTTATTAAATTTACATAGCTGTATTTCATCATGTCTACTCCTAAGTGTACAAACATATATAAAGGTCCAAACAGAGATTTGCACTGTTGATATTCATTCAGGGAGCACTATCACGTCTGTTGTGGCATGATGCATTGCTAGGTAAGGCTTTGCAACTCGTAAGTGTGGTACGTTGTGTGCACCTGTAATCAGGGATGTATACTTTTAGTGTACATGGCTTCAGTTTTACTGTGGATCTCCACTGAGCACGTAGTACCTGGTGAGGTGGGTGGAGATGTCTTGTACTGCATTTAGACAGTTGTATTTTATTTCTGTCACCTGCTGCCAGTTGTCTGTGATTGGTCACGTTTCCTTGGTCCTCCTCCCATTGCATATGTGTGTGTATCTGTGTGTGTGTGTGTGTGTGTGTGTGTGTGTGTGTGTGGTACTGGGGGAGTGAATTCAGAGTTAGGGTTTTCAACCCTAACACCGAATTTCATCTCTTCTGTCGCCGTGGAACAACCCTAACTGATGCATTAAATGTATTTATTTTCCCATGAATATATATATATATATATATATATATACACACACACACACATATACAGTACATATAGATATATTATGGTAGCACAGTAGTGCTACCATAGTTAGGGTTGAGGAGCCATTTACATGTTAAACCCAAAATTTTGCACCTTAATAACTTTGCAACTGTTCAACGGATTTGCGTGAAATTTGGAATACATGATCAAGACTCATACACATTGGGATCTTTCAAGCTTTGTGCTGGTCAGATATATGGCTGCAGAGTTATTAAGCATGATCTGTGCATGTGTTTACACTTTTATTTGGAATTCTACGGTCGCACCTACAGGTTGCACAGTTTGCACGACCAGTCCAAAATCTTCATGTAATGTGCAGCCAGGGTCCCCAATGTGCCTTTTGAAGATTTTGTGAAAAAATATTAAACGGTTCAAAAGTTATTCAAAAAACAAGTTCCCATTATAAGTTATTGGGAGAAGTTAACAAAAAGTTTGACAGTGTTGCAAATGCAGTTTTTACTTTCGCAAATGGCCCTTTTACTGTCGCAAATCTGTCATTTTGTTTTCAGTTAACGATCAGAAAAATTCTTGGCATTTAAAATTGGAACCCTCTAGCAACCTAATTCTTTTAGTATTCAACTAGTTGGACCCTGAGGATGCTAGGCATGTCTTTATTTTGGGGTAAAACACCCTAGAAATATGTTTTTCAAGTTTCAGGAAAAAGTACTTGCGCAAAGTAGTGTCGAATGTACGACACTGTTGAATGAATTTGTGAAAGCTTTTGCAAAGTACGACAGTACTTTTCCAGGGTGTGTGAAAATAGCAATTCTTTGGCACTGTGCTGCAAAAGAACGGTTTGGTGTTTTGGGCTGAAATTTGGAGGGAATGCAGCCAAGATGTCACAGATTTGCCGTTCATTGGTTCAATAAAATAAAAAATTACTCGACGGCCAAGTGACAGCACTCCTAAGTTGATGGTTTTTCCCATAGGAGAACATTATGGCATCTGTTGCATTACAGGAATTCTTTGGCGCTCTGTTGCAAAATAATGGTTTGGTCTTTTGGGATGAAATTTAGAGGGAAGAAAGTCGACATCCCAGAGATGTGGCTTTCAGTGGTTTGGTGAAATAGTATTACAGGGAGCCAAAGTTATGGCACTATGAACTTCTCTTTTTTTCTCATAGGCTAACATTACAGCATTCGCTGCACCTTTCAGGGCCTGTATCTCAGAAACGGTGCGAGATATGGACTTTTCATCAGAAAAACTAGCCAGGAAAGTTATAAATCATATGACTTTTAAATTTGTTTTTCTGTGCCGTATGGTTCCTGAGATATAAGCAATTTAGTATTCCAACTCTTCTGCCATTTGCATTTTCATTTTTGCTTGTGTTTATGTAACTTCACTATTTGTCTCTACAGTACTGTTTATCTTTGTGTTTTGATTTGTGGTACCATGTGCATTAACATTAGTGTTTCTTGGTTATGTGTTGAATGTGTGAAGGCATCATGTTGCGGGATGCTACCACTGCTATATCACATTTAGTGTATTTCAGTACTGTTTCTGTTTCACTTTTGTGTGGTGGGACTGTGGGGGCTGACGGGCCCTGCAGTCCTGCTGTTGTATGATATTCGGTGTTGTTACTGCTGTTTATGTTTCTATTGTGTGTGGCTGGAGCGCGGGGCCCGAAAGGCTCCATGCTTCTCTTGCTGTATAACATTTAGTATATTTCAGTACTGTTCATGTTTGTCTTTTGTGTGATGGTAGCACAGGGCCTGAAGGGGCCTGTGCTACTGTCACTAGCACATTGTGTATTTTACAGTACTGTATATGTTTGTGTTTTGTGTGGTGGGAGCATGGGTCCAGAAGGGCCAAGTGCACAAACATTTGTGTTTGCTGGCATTGTGTCAGTATGTGTAAAGACATCATGTGTTGGGAGCACTGGGCTGGAAGGGCTGTGCGCTCCTGCTGCTGTGTCACTATTTTAGTACTGTTTATGTTTGTGTTTTGAGTGATGGGACTGTGGGGTCCGAAGGGCCTTGAAGTCTCATCTTGTGTGACATTCAGTGTGTTTTAGTGTTGTTTATGTTTGTGTTATGTGTGGTGGGAGTGCAGGGATCAGAAGGGCCCTGTGCTCCCTCTGCTGTATCACATCTAGTATAGTTCAGAACTGTTAATGTTTGTGTTTTGTGTGGTGGGAGCATGGGGCCAGAAGGGCCCCACACTCCCATCAGTAGCACATTTTTTTATTTTACAGAACTGTATATGTTTGTGTTTTGTGTGGTGGGAATGCGGGTTTGGAAGGGCTGTGCGCTACCACTGCTGTATCACATTTAGTATATTTCAGTACTGTTTATGTTAGTGTTTTGAGTGGCAGGAGTGTGGGGCCCAAAGTGCCGCATGCTTCTAACACTAGTACATTTTGTATTTCACAGTGCTGTTTATTAGTCAGGTAGTCTGAGAGCCACAGCCGTGGTTCTCTGATGAACCCAACCTACCAGACTGCCACCCGCAGTCCAGGTCTGAAGCCACCAGCCCCTCACAGAAATGCAGGTAGTCTGAGAGCCACAGCTGTGGTTCTCTAACGAACCCAAACTGCCAGACTGCCACCCACAGTCCAGGTCTGAAGCCACCAGCCCCTCACAGAAATGCAGGTACGGACTTGCCCTCAGGGACTGATTACCACCAGGAAGGGAGCCCTAGCTGCCAATTCTTTTTTGCCTTCTTTACATGAGGACAGTTCTCTCTGGGTTTAAATCCAGAGTCTTTTACTGCTGTGGCCCACTGGCTGCAGTCAGCCCCAGGAGCACTCCGATTGGCTCCATATAGCTCTGCACAGTTAATGTTTGACTATATTGTGCTAGATTATGTTTTCTGTTAAAACTATCTTGTTTGTATTTTATAGCTGAAGTTTTCTGATTTAATGTAAATGCCTGTATTGTGTTCCTCATAAGACCAGTAGCAATCTCAGCTCAGGTCTTTGAACCCCCCCTTCACCTTTTTACACTAGTGTTGTGTTTAAAATAGTCTTGTTATTGCCCACTCAGACTTGGAGGCACCTTGCCTGACATTTTGGTCTGCAAAAAAACCCTGTTTAAGCCAGTCTGCATTTCTTTTTAGCTCCATGAGCAGCCCCACCCCCTCTGACTTTCTTATTTAATTTTCTTCTGCCTTCTCCTTCCAGGTAGTCTGAGAGCCACAGCCGTGGTTCTCTGACAAACTCGACCTGCCCAACTGCCACCCGCAGTCCAGGTCTGAAGCCACCAGCCCCTCACAGAAATGTAGGTACAGACTTGCCCTCAGGGACTAATTACCACCAGGAAGGGAGCCCTAGCTGGCAAATTTTTCACCCACCGACCAAACCCTCCCCCGGTCCTAATTAAAAATACACATAAACCACACCCCAGCCTTCTAGCTATCTCCTACTGGGTCAGCCACTCCTCATTAGTTATCTAGGCTTTAATTTTTCATTGGTACCCCATCCTCCCAGAAGATCCACTCATTTCCTTGGCCCTCTCAAGGAACTGTTGCAAATCATGTTTTTATTACTGGTAAAAGGAAATTTATCAACTTTTAGAATGCCATCTGCACCTATCTTTCTCTATAGTTGCCTTATATTACTTTGTTATACTCTACCCAACATTTCGGTTTGCAACTTGGACAAAGGTCAGTTTCCCTCCTCTATCATCTACCTAGATATAGCCTCCCACATTAGACCATGGCATCCTACACCAGGGACATCTCCTCTATGGTCATGCCCCCTCCTCCCACCAGGCCATAACTATAGAACATGTACATTTCCCAAGGATGGTGTCGGCTCTATCAGTTCTCTATATTTTATCCCTAGCAAATAGCAATCCTGCCCTTAACTCAGCCACCGCTAAACCAATGTACGCTAGAAGAAGTAATAAAAGAATATTTAGCAGGCTAAGACACCACCTTAAAAAACTACTACTGCTTCTCCTACTCTGTTCAGGAAATGTTGAATTAAACCCAGGTCTACCTATTTCTCTGGACGCCCCTGCAGACCTCCCTCAATATAAAGGGATTAGCTTTCTCTATATCAATGTCTGTAGTTTGCTAATGAAGATTGACTCTATACAGACCTGGGCTCTACATGCATCTCCTGATTTCTTCATGATAACTGAATCCTGGCTCACACCCTCGACCCTGGACAAATCTATCAACGTACCCGGATATATCATCTACCACTGTGATAAACCAACTAGAGGGGGGAGGGGTTGCAATATATGTAAAAAGCATATTCACAGTCACAGTCTTTGACTGTACATAAAAGGCTAAGGAATTTGAATGCCTTGCTCTAAAATTATCACTTTTCAGTGAGAAAT
The DNA here is from genome assembly GCA_016271365.2 of Neoceratodus forsteri. NCBI lineage: Eukaryota > Metazoa > Chordata > Ceratodontiformes > Ceratodontidae > Neoceratodus > Neoceratodus forsteri. The sequence continues at coordinate 1,166,265,700 of CM057458.1, forward strand.
CACTCCTTATGGCAGCATGCTACTGACCACTGTCTGGTGGCTGGGCACTTCTGCCACACCTTCAAAACCTTCTTGACTCTGCTAATACTGAGCGTATTCTAATGGGGAATTTCAATCTAAATTGGAATGCTGACAGCTGTAAGAAATTGAAGGATCTGTGTGATGTTAATAGTCTGTTACAAATGGTGACTGCTATAACCAGACCTAACAGAAAAAACCCTGAGCATAGCACCCTCTGGATCTTATGCTAGTAAACAAACCTTACACTATCTCGCATACTAGAGTATTCTTCAATGACATAAGCAACCATTGTGCTACTGCCTGCATCAGACATCCTTCCCAAATAAAAATAGCCTCCAATTCAAACTGAAAAGATGCCTGAAAAAGTTCTGCCAGTACACTTTCTTGAAAGATCAAAGCAACATTCGTTGGCAGGATTTCTACCTAGCCCCCACCTTTAACGAGGCATTTAATATCTTTCACAGACTCTTACTGGGGCTAATAGACAAACATGCCCCACTAAGACTGATCAAATCAAAAAATATAACTCCTGGCTTGTTCTCTTCCTTCCTGAAGAAAGCACTTAGGGATAGGGACTACCGGTGGAAAAAAGCGAGGAAATCCCACCTGGAGGCTGCTTGGTTAGCATTCCGTACCACTAGGAATGCTTGTACCAAGCTAATTAGGTCAGAAAAAGCTAGGTACTTCCAAAAAGTACTAGAAGACAATGAAAACAACTCTGCTAAATTTTGGAACATCCTCAAAGAAGTTGAAGGTCAGTCCACTGCAACACCCCTTCCAAACAAAATTGTGTCTGATGGTACCACCAATACGAACAAAGCTGATATACTAGGAAAGCTTAATGATCACTTTGCCACTGCAGGGCTTGCCTTTGACACCTCACCTATCAGCAAACTTAGCCCGGCAAGAGACTACACTGTTGGCTTCACTGATAATCACAACCATAACCAACCACATCCCACCCCCTTCAGCTTCCTCACAATTATGTTCAAGCAAGTGGAGGACCTCCTCCTTTCTCTGGATACAAAAAAGAGTGCAGGTACAGATAATATTGAACCTTACTTCCTAAAACTTGGTCATACCTATCTGACCGCCCCATTACACACTTATTCAACTCCTCTCTGATTCAAGGTGAGCTACCTGTCTTGTGGAAAACTGCCCACATCGTACCATTATTCAAGACTGGGGATCCGAGTGATCTGAACAATTACCGGCCAATTTCTATACTATCTGTCCTCTCTAAATTACTTGAAAAAATTGTCAACATCCAACTTAGAGAACATTTGGATTCACAAAAGTTGCCAAACCCGTCTCATTCCAGCTTCAGAGCCAAACACAGTACAGTATCCGCTCTTGCCAAAGTAACTACAGACTGGCAAATGGCCTTGGACTCTAAGAAGCATGTATTTGCCCTCTTCCTTGATCTAAGTAAGACCTTCGATACTGTGAATCATACCATCTTGCTTACTGCACTGAGTAACATCGGACTTGATAGTTCTGCCATTAAATGGTTCACCAGCTACCTAACCAATAGGTTACAACAAGTCAAAGCCATGTGAGATCTTTCCCCACAAAAATCCTTGTTACGAGGAGTCCCACAAGGCTCCATCCTGGGCCCTATCCTCTTTGCAATATACATCAAGAATCTGTACTCGGAGCTGGCCACAGCAAATGTGCACTTATTCGCAGATGATACTGTACTCTATACCACAAATTCATCCTTGTATCTGGCCCATGAGTACTTACAGAAAGACTTTGTCACCCTCCAATACAATCTTCCCACTCATAAGCTCCTCCTCAATGCCAAAAAGACTAAAGCAATGATTCTCTCACCAAAGTCTACTTCCGGATGTCCACATATCACACAGATCCGAACACTCTTAGATGAACCCCTTGAAGTAGTTGATACCTTTAAATACATAGGGTTCTGGCTGGATAACAAGCTCAACTTTCTCTGCCAGTTAAATGAAACCTTGAAAAAACTAAGACAGCGATTAGGTTTATTTTATCACATTAAACACCTACTCTTGTTAGAAGCCAGAATGAGACTAGTACAAACTACATTCCTACCTATACTGGACTATGCTGACTTCCTTTACAGTCATTGCCCATCAACAATGCTAAACAAACTAGACACCCTTTACTACCAGGCTTTAAGATTTATCTTAAATCTACCCCGTAGTACACTACACTGTTGTCTATACCAGGTTTTGGGATGGACCTCACTCTCAACTAGAAGAAAAAGGAATGCTCTCCTCTGTTTTTTTAGAGCATTATCTGATAAACTCCCTGCACACATCTTGAACATCTTCAAATGGGCTAAAGGTTCCTATGGCCTGAGATGCTTCTCCTTAATCTGCTTCCAGAATCCTAGAGTGAAAACTACCCTTGGATCAGCAGCAATCAACTGCTCACTTCCATCACTCTGGAACACTATGCAAGACTCATTAAAATTATCCTCACTTCCAAGCATTTTCACATTCAAAGCTCCATTAATGGATTATCTGAAGGAATCATGCAGCTGTTTCAGATGCCGATGACCCCTAAGCACCGGGTTCCACTCTCAAATCCTATGCCTAAGTATCTCATCCACCCCACATTCCTAACAACAGAAACCTAGGACTTACAAGCCTAGTTCCATTAATCCAAGATGGCCCTGCCTATTCTCTACCTTTTACCTATTCTGGCCTCCCTTTTGGCTGCCTACTTTTCACCCCAATTTCTACCCTATTCCTTAATACACTCTTTATTTTTTATCATTTAGGTCTGAGCTCTTACTTAGCGGAGACTATATGGGATTGTTGTTCTTCTCATTTTAGTAAAGCTTATCATTATGTACCTTTGCATGTTAATTATGTTGACCGGTATGTATCGCCCATATTGGACCGGGCACCTTCACAATGTTTTTTCTTTTTTTTTTTGCACCGTCCACCGTATTTGTAATCTTATGAAGTGTACTGTATTGTATTAATGCCCAGAACCACCTTGAAAATGAGCTTGCTCAATGGAGTTTTTGCCTGGTTAAATAAACTGATTGATTGATTGTTTGTGTTTATGTGGTGGGAGAGTGGGGTTGGAAGGGCCCCATGCTCCCACTGCTGTAGCCCATTTATTATATTTCAGTACTGTTTCTGTTTGTGTTTTGCACTGCGGTAGCATGGGGCCCAAAGGGCCCCATGCTCCCATCACTGTATTACATTCAGTATTTTTCAGAATTGTTTATCTTTGTGTTTTGATTTGTACTACCATGTGCATTAACATTTCTGTTTGGTGCCACTGTGTTAGTATGTGTGAAGACGTCACGTGGCACCTACTCCTGCTGAGCAACACTGGCACACAGAGAGACAGACACACATGGAAGGGGGGGAGCCATGGTAACAGGAACAATCACAGACTTGTTGCATGTTAAGTGAAAAGCCACAGGCAAAGAAGGGTGGTGCAGCTGATTCCTGATTACAGCTAAAGTGTAGTTAGCATTGTTGTCACTTGAATGGCATCAGCCAGGTAATGTCTCTTCAAACTGCAACACCAGGTACTGGATACTCAGTGGAGACCCACAGCAGAGCCGAGGGTATAGACATCAATGGTAGACATCAGTGATTTCAGGGACACTCAAGTTAGCACAGTTAGTGTTTGTGTTGGCTGAGACAGGTAATACCCTCTCCCCCAAAGTTTGTACTGCATCATGAGTACTGGTGCGCAGCAGGAATGAGGCAAGCAGCATCAATGGTACAGCTCTGTAATTGTTGATACACACAACTTAGCGCAGTTAGGATTTCTATGGCTTCACACTGGCAATTTTCACACACATACCAGTTACTGATCCTGACTGTACAGTCACAACTGCGTGTCCTTGGGTAGAATGTCACACAGCTCTCTAGACCAGGTACTGCACTCTGACTGTAGACTGACAGTAGATGTGAGTGTGGTACATGGTAGTTAATGTTGTTAGGAATTACAGGAGATCTGCAACTCAATGTCTGAACACCTAGACCACATACTGCACACTGAGTTAACAGTACAGAACAGAAAAAATTTGGAGATGAACAGTTTGATGGGGGGACTGCACTTCCACAGCACTTGCTGCATCCTAAGTAAACAGCCACAGGAAAATATAGGCAATGTACATCAGTTGTACAGCTCTCTGATTACAGGAATAGTCCAGTTAGCACAGTTGCCACTTAAATGGTTTCAGACAGGCAACATGTCTACAAATGTGACATTAGGTACTACATTGTAAGTGGAGACACAGAACACAAGTCAGGGAATGCACATGTTAGTGCACATACACAACACAGGTGAGGGTTTGTACATCAATGGTACACATCACTAATTGCAGGAAACCTGAAGTTACCTCAGTTAGGATTTGCATGGATTTAGGCAGCTAGAGCTGCTGCGCCTCCCAAGATTACTAATGCATTATGACTGGTTATCTATAGGAACCATAGGGGACTGGAGATCTATGGCACACCTCTATAATTGTAGGTACAGTGAAGTTACCACAGTTAGAAGCTGAAGAAGCTTAGACGGGGAATTGCAGTAGATATAGCAGTCACAGCATGCTAAGTGTATTGTCATAGCTGCATAGTGTTAGGTAGCGATGTGTGCCACCTTGCTACAGTACTTACTGCATGCTGAGTGTAGAGGCACAGGACAAGTAAGTGGATTGCTGACTTTTTAATACTCTTAGGAATTATGGGAAGTGTGACATGCAATGTGCCACTTTGTAGTCTACATTGTGGATACTGAGTGGACAGCACAGCAACCATAAAAATTCATGGACACATAGTTGTGGCACTAGTTGTTGCAGTTGATTTGCATGCTTAACAGAAACAACAGTTATGGTTTAATGTCGTTATGCTATTTTCAGTAAAGACTCAACACAGGTGGTTATGTTTTAAAAAGATTTATTGCCAATTGGTGAAACTGAAAAAGGCCCAATTAAGACTGTATTTTTTTAACAAAATCAGTCTCACAATACAATCTTTGTATGTGTGTAATCATTGCTTGTAATATATGTAAATGTGTCACATTTATAGCAACTAGATTATATGAATTGGAGCAAGTATGTGATATTGTAATACAGCATAGAAAGAAGGTAACCTATTAATTGTGATTGTATTACAGGGTTCACATCTTGAGGAAAAGTGTTTACTATCCCTGCAGTATTCTACCATCTTTTGTTGGCGGGGTTGTTATCTTTTTCTATGCCTATACCTGGTTCTTTAATAGCTGGTCACTGTTTTTAATTAGGTATTCTGTGTTGACAGTGAAGTTTAAGTGTTCACTACTCTTTGTGGGAAGAAGTGCTTTCTGACATTCCTCCTGAACTTGTAACACTCAAGGTGAACCTGTGGCTCTTCATCATATATTTACTACTGAACTTGAAGAGACTTTGGTTAACAATATTATTAATATTTTTAAGTAGTTGAATGTTATAATTATGTGTCGTCCATTAGTTGTGTCCTATATAAATAAAGGTATGTCTGGAGCTTCTAAACAGTGATTACACAAATGAAACAGAAATGTTTAGTTGTTATTGTGTGACTGATAATGTGGATGTTCCCAGGGTGGGTGAAAAAACATATGCTAACTGTTCAAGTAATAGAATATTACACAAATCTTATTTCAGTGACATTAGATTACTGGTATGTTCAGTTAAATATTTAATGATATGCCACTGACTAGGCACATATGGAAAATTCCCACCCAACCCCTCAACAGAGGCAATCATAAATATTGTCAGGAACAAGTATGAAGTGCATTGTGATCAGTAACAGTGTCTGATTTACAACTGTCAGTATTGTTAACATAGGTTAGAATTACTTGTACGACAATTACAAAAAAATATCATATTATTACAGGAACAAAAACATTGTTTTCAATTGTTACATTGGTTTCTATGTTACCTCTTAACTAGTAAGTACAAAAATGTGCATGGTATGCTGTTTTTATCAAAGACATGGTTCATTGAACTTAATCACTATAGTATTGTATTATATGTTAAACATTCATTAGTACTTTACTCTTATACTAATACTTTTACTAGAAAAATAAAATTAGTTAGCAACAATGGCAAGGTAGAATAAGAATGTAAGTATTATTTACAAGTAATTACAAAGGCATGGCAAAGTCAGTTACTAATAAGATGCAATCGTTCAGTATTTACACTTGCTTCATTCAACTTGTTGCATTATGAATAAAGATTGTTATTTTAACATATGTACAGTATCAGTATAACAAATGAAGCAGGCATAGTTCAACACTGTTGCATGGTGAATGAATAATGTTGTTGTCTATGTGTCAACAGCTAACAGACAAAAACAAGTGGTGATAGACAACTTGTGACAGACTGTACCGTTTGGTGAGTGAGCCATGTGTTGCTCAGTTATTTGCAATGTTAACTGAGAACTTTTGTTTCTCTGCAGAGAGTAACAGTTAGAAACTGGCAGCAACTTCTTGTTATGTATGGGTATGATACAGTAACAAGAAAAGATATGTACAGAATAGGAGAGGCAGGAAGGCCTCTGTTTTGAGATGTACAAGCTTTGATAGACATATAAGCATAGTTTCTCTAGTGACTGTGAATACCGTTGGTGACTATTGAAGCCACTACAACAATTTCCGTGTTCTCACTGATCGACACAAGATCTTAGATGTCATAGTGCATGAAATGTGTCTGCCAGTATAGCATTTTGTTGAAAATGCTATGGTTTATTGACAGTCGTAGGTTGGAAACAATTGCACTGACCTACAGCTGTTTCTGTCACAAAGTAGTCATTTAAAAAATGCCACATGTTCTGTCCTATTCTTCTGAAATATGAAGTTCATCATAATTCTTCAATATTAGAAGATATGCATTTTTCAAGTGTCGTGGTAGTCTCTCTTTAAAACTGCTTGTAGAGTCGTCACACTCTACCCATCCACTTCTGTGCCTTAGTAAACAGGTGTAATGGCAGAATGCATGGATTGACCATGGTGATGGACATGCTGTGGTGTCAAACTTTGATTGGTTCAAACTATTCTGCCAGCTGTGGCAATCCTGTGATAGGAGTGTCAAATCTGAGCCGCGTTGGAGTCCAAATCTGTGCAACATAAGCGTCAGATATTGAGATGAACTCCTGAGACGTATGGACTGAGTGCATCTGCCTCCACACCTTTACAGGAGTGACCACATTGAGCATTGGTGAATAGCTGTCGAATTTGACACTTTTGGCTTGAGGGACAAAAGAGTAATCCACAGCATGTCTTCTGTGGTTCATGCTATGATGCTCACACAGAAACACATACATATTTAGTTACATATGACACAGTGAAGTAGTGTCACATTGGGGTCCCATTTTCATCCAAGTTGTTTTATGATAGCAATCATAAACTACTGATGTCTGCTGTATATCGCAGCAAATGTACTACATTTGTCCTTATGTACCTAATGCCTGTTGTAGTGGTGTTAGTGACTGTACATTGTTAGACTGGTCCAGAAGTCATGTTGACAATCTGCTTCAAAGTGTTTGATAGAGGATTGTCTTTTTAAAGCGAATATTGCCTGCACAAAGTGTGGCATGTAGTGAAAAACACATAGCTGAGTTAGCTAGCAGTTTACTCTAGTGCTGTTGTCAAGAGACTGGTACAGCGCTACGCAACTAAGATTTCTGATGAATTGCTGGCTGAATGTTTACTTGAAGTTGTGACCTTTGTTGAACTCTTTTGAGTTGAATCACTTCTGAAAGCTTGTGGTTGTTTGTTAAAACCTGTAGATTTGACTGTATGATGTGAGACAGCCAGATATGTAGGCAGTGGTATTAAATACATTTGTGGTTGATGTAGAGTAAGTAACCTGTTGTACTCAAGAATACATCACTTGTCAGCTCATATTTTCTGAGGTGCTAGAGTTATAATGAGCAACCCAGAAAGACTGTGGACAGGTGAAAGTGCCACATAGCTCATGCCATCCTTGAAAATGTCTGTGCCTATGTCCACTGTTGCTGAATCTAAACTCAAGCCCTGAGATTTGTGAATGGATGCAGCATATGCAACACATAATGGGAACTGTTTCCTGTTTACATAAATATCATAAATACCTGGAATTTTCACATGAGTCCATTCTATGTACAGGCTGTTCCATGTTGTCAAGTAATTCTGAGATGTCTCTATATTTGTCTTCTGGACATTGTAGACAAAGTCAGTGATGTTTCCCATGGCACAGTTTACCATGCCTGGGTTGGAAATATCTAGATTATGTCACAGCATGATACATGCATTCTTACAAAGTGTGAGAACAGCTTCTAGGTCAGCTGTGCGTGAAACATCTGACTTGAGTTCACTGAGTCGTTCAGTCATCTTTGCTACTAGGTTGTGACTAAGAATGACACCATCAACTGTATCAACAGCATGCAGTTATAATTTCTTGGTTTTCTCTCTGCAGCATTACATTGTTGAACTCAGTGCATTTCTTTAGTCATGGCATAAGACACACTATGTGTGTCCCTGTAGAGCATACATCACTGAAAACATTACATGCTATTTCTATGGATGCAGTATCTACTGTGATTCTCTGATCATTTTACATACTAACTTGTTCTGGTGATAGAAAACCTGTACGAGCTTCATCTAAAAGTCATTTGTAAGCCAGATCACCACTTTGGCGCATGTTCTCATACAACTCAACACAGGTAAATAACTCCCAAATGTTATAGCCTGCAGCCGAAGAATATTCTAGCTTGCTTGGCAGTTAGAGTTGTAAATACATGCTCTACATTAACTGGAGCAAGCTGTAAAAGGTCTCCCAAAACAACAATAATTTTTGCCACCAATGGTACTCCATCGTCAATACCTAAGATCTCCTGTAGGCGTGAGATGAATACAGTCAAGCATGACGATTGGAGACCATGCTGATTTCATCAATGATGAGTAATTCATCTTTGCCAACATGGAAAAAAGCTGAGATGCAACCTCAAATAACAGTTCACGACAACTCTCCAGATTCTGCAATGTTCCACGCAACATAAAGGCAGTGTAATGTTACTCCTGATATTTGTATGTGGCTAGTCACATTGGGAGCAGTAACAGCAACAGACATTTATGACCCTGTCAGGCTCTGTATTTCAACAGGATGGCTAACAAAATAACACTTTCTTTCCTGTGCCATTGAACCATTGACAAAGATCAGTAGGCTTATTGTCACGACAGTCATTTTGTCTTCATGTTGTAGGCCATGTTGTACAGTGGCTACTACTTGAGAGGAACTGTATGCTGCTGATGATTTAGTCTTTCTCTCAAGTCAGCTGGGTTGACAGTGAATGTGTTTCATGTTCCATGACTGTCTCAATCTCTGACATCAACACTTCTGGGGCATTTGGGGCAGAGTTTCGCCTAGAACAGCTTGTCCTTTTGGATCAAGGTTGTCTTGTGAACTAACAGGAGTAAGCCCTTCTGAAACTGCTTCTGCCTTCTCGTTGCTCTTCTCAGCTTCTAGTCACAATGTATGTCTCGGTATTCAGTTTTGAAAGTCTCATAACTGCAATTGAATCTTCCTCAAATGATCACAGTCACCTTTAATTCAGACTACTCCTCCAGGGTCTAAATAGGAATAGGAAACAAGCAGTAGCGTTGCTGCTCTCGATGTGCCTAGATGCAACTTACAGTGGTCTATGAGCCATGGCTTTGTATCTACGAACCTTCCTCATCACCTTGTAACCAGTTGTTGAGTCAGTGAAATTTTGCCTTGTAGTCATACCACTAGCCACCTGAGAGACACATGTCATCCATGTTGTTAAATACGTGGGTAGTATGTGTCTATCAGGTATTCTTCAGATATACTTTGAAAGTCTAGCGGCAGAGCCTCAATTTAAACAGGGACTCAGTACACATTTGCATTCTCTTGTAGTTAACACTGAAACCGGACAGCTTCAGACTTCCGCACAGATGTGTAACGACAAATGGTCACTGGCTTCATAAGCTCCACATTCTCTGTGTGAAAGAGTCTTCAAGCCCAATGACCAGAGCCAGATGTCAGGCTTGCAACTAACTCTCAAAAGATCTTAAAAGCTAGTCTACTCATGTTTGGTTATATCAAGGAAGCACCCACTAGGGCCAATGGTTATCAGCCACAACTGAAACATCTATGTTTGCTTGCTACATTAGGAGAAGAGTTGGCCAGTCAACATGCAGACCTCTTCTCATCTCTGCAACTCAGATACCCTCTGGTCACTGGCTTCAAGTGGTGTCACATTGCTGAAAAGGCCGTCCATGCAGCACCATCCTGTCGCTCCATATAGGAAATCTGAAGCACGATGTACCAATTAGTTTGTTCTTTAATACTCACCAGCAGTATTTTACAAATAGGTCACTGGTTTGAACCAAGTTCCTGTAGTGGACTGTCATGCTGACTGGAGATGTGACAAGTGATTATATTTTGATGAATGATAGCACTTGTGTTGCTTCATGTTCACTTATGCGCAGCATCTTGATCCACAACAACATATGGATGAGGGCAACTCGTACTTGATACCCATCCTCAAAGTAATGCCACAGTGCCAAGGGTGGATTGTCCGACAATATAAAAGTCAGAATGTCATGGAACCGCTTAAGAAAATGTCTTGTGACAGACACAGAATCAAGTGAACACATTTCTCCAACAGCCATTGATGAGATGCCATCACACAGGGTGCCCTTCAACAGTTCAATAAGCTCTTCCAGGCATACCAGCACAACTAAGTGTACAAAACTATGGATGCACCATGCTCTTACAGCATTAATACTCAGTGTCTACATATAATATTCTTAGTACCTCAAGACTTGAAAGAATGGAATACAGTTCACTTGCACATTTCACCTTTCTGTTTTAATTTCTCTAGAAATTGAGCAGCTGTTATTCATATAGTGACTTGTAGATGATACATGCAATGATGCAACAATGCTATGTTCACCTCCAGAATGAAATAAGTACTGAATATTACATCTGAATTTGCCGTCTTACAGGTAAAAGCCCAATGGCTAGTGCGGTACTCGGCACCATACATGCACTTCTCTTTCGTAGACATCCACTGAACCCTTTGCAGAATAGGTCTGAAACAAGCGTTAACCAGAGTTGCCTCCAAATACTGACAGGCTCACCTTCACCTGTTTCATTTGATAGAGATCAATGTTGTCTCCTACTGGTCTCTGCCATATGAGTAAATTAAAATTTTGCCATACACATTGTCACTTGTCTGTCCATGACTATAATGATTGGTTTAGTTTAATAGACCATGTTGGACAGACAGACTACTAACGATCTGTCAAGGTCTGAATAAAAGGATTACTCTTCAAATAAGTAAGAGCAAGCGGCACCTTCAGCACATTGAACATCTTGCCAGATGACCTTGGACTTTGTTAGACACCTTTACAAGAATCACAAACTATTTTCTAGAGATTGCTTCCACATTTTCCAGAGGGCGAGACATCACGAACCTTTTAGGAGATCTAATGTCTTTTCTGTGGAATGTGTCTTTGTACAGACTAAAATGGTTTGAATGTTCATTGTCTGAATTAGAACGCATTCAAACATATTAATGTTGAAACTCACTTGGTGTAACATTAACCCATATTATTCAGGTGACCTTGGTGGTAAAATGTTAACTTCACCTAAGAACAATGCTTGCATAGCAGAATGGTGTTTTCTAACTGAAAGTCGATTACAGCAAAATGCTGAAGTTGGAACCACATGTCAGAGGGTATGGTAAGTTCCAAGTTCACTGTGACTTGTTACTGTAGCACAATGGTCACATGACACACAGACAGATCAAACTTGAGACTTCTACAATTAAATTTTGCTACTTTGCTACTGTCTCAGCATGTCAGTTTCTAAGAGTGAAACAGATGTTTACAGAAGTGTTGACTGAGAAATCATTGTGTCTGGTACAGAAGTTATGCTGAGCTATTGAGAATGTATGGTACCCTGCATCCCAGCTGACTGCAATAAGTCATTTAAAAAGTGTACTGATTTACAACTCTCACCGCTTCATATACTTTGTACAAAGTTTGCATGCCTGTCTGATGCACTCAGCATTCACATGTTGTGAAGATACTATCACAAACACCACTATTGAGGCATGCTAGTGGTGAACATAAGTCCAGTATGTGGATGAATTCACAATGGTCAATCTTGTTAAACAGTTTATATTTTCTTTCATCTTAACAAATAGGTTGACAAACTTCACTTTTCAAATGGTGATTACCTACGTTACAGAGCCAACACATGCCCACGCCAGACAGTGCTGTTTATTGGACACAGTGGTTGCATCACAGACATCATTCAGTCCATTGCGTGTCACAAGATACTGAGGACATTGACGGTTGCTGGACTCATCAATGGTGAACGACTTCCTTTTTCTGGGAATAATAAAATTCTTCCCAGAAATGTGCTATCGAGTGCTGTGTGTGCATCCAGTGCGGAAACATCACAGAAATTGTGGACAGTTAAAGAGGATACTGTTGTAACCTTATTTTGAGTCACACACAACTTTTCCCAAATAGTTCAAGCAAATGAGACATCTTATACTACAAACGCAGCACAAACACTCTGTTAACAAAAATGCAAAACTTTGAGACGAATTTCATCAAGACAGATGACTCATTGTCTTTTGTGCTCATGTCTCATAACATCAGCAATAAGTCTCAAACTAGCTTTACTTGCTAGTGATAAAAAATATGGCTTTCTCACATGAAATCACCAGGTGTGAGTTTGACTTTGTTTAGAGGTTTGCTGATGGTTGCTGTTACAACAGTAGTGTTTTGTCTGAGAGATCTAAGAACTGTTGCAGAGGTAACATTTTTACTTGCTCTAAGGAAGTACTATGTGCTTTGATGTTGTTGTTGAGAGCTCAATGTGCAGTAGAGGTCTGTTTTCCTTCATTTTGATCTCAAATGTTTTCTTTATCGCCTTAAGCAATAGTGAGCTATGATACCTGTCTCATTTCTATATCTACATCAGTCCCCAATGGAGCTCAGGGTTTGGCTTCATTGGGACTGAAAACTCATCGAGGATGAACCTATGGTGTGATGGTCTGAACAGTCCGGGGGAAACAGATCCCAGTGAGAGGTTCAGATGCTTCATTGGCAAACATTTAAACCAGCCAAGAGGAGGCACTGAAAGAGACGAAATCCCAGTCTCCCCACAAACATGATATAGTGAGAACCCAAGGTAGAAGTTATGAGAACAGGACGAGAAAAGTAAAAAGGCAAGGCAGTAAGACAGGAACAAAAAGGGCAGTATCAAAAGTGGAGGGTGGTAGTGCCAATGCCCTAGCTTAGTGTAACAAACCCTGAACTATGGGCGTGGAAGAAGGTTGCCTGGATATTGTGGCAGTCACAGAAACATGGTACACAAGACCATGACTGGGATGTCATACCAGGATACAATCTACAGGAGGGACAGGAGGGTAAAAGAGGAGGAAGTAGCTCTATGTACGGAAGGATCAAGCAACGAACTAAAGAGAAACAGGGGAACAGGAGGCACCTGTCACCCAGACATGAAATGGTACCAAAACCGCACGGGTTGTATACAGACCCCATCTCAGGGGAAAGGAATGACAAGGAAATGATAGAAGGCTTCCTTGATGGAAAAAAGGGAGATATTGATGGGGGACCAGATATGATGTTAACTGGTGCAACTTTGCAGAGCACATCTAAGGCAGAGCATCTTGATGCCCTACAGAGGCATGCCTGACAGCTAGTACTGAACCCACTTGGGAGGAACAATCTTAGACCAGGTACTGTCAAATGGGGATGGAGAAAAGATCTCAGATTTAGAGGTGGGTAGCCATCTGGGAACAGCGACCAACAGTGGGTTATAATAAACACAGCTACAATCAAGCCATACAGCTTGGGACACTTAGGAGGACACTTAGAAAATAATGCCTTAGAAAACCATAGCAAACAGCAGGCAAGAAGGAGGGTGGAGGAAATGGGGAGTAATCAAACAGCCATCACAGAGCAAAAGTCTTTGTGTAAAGCAACAACAAACACAATGAAGGGAAAAAATGCTATGGTTCTCAAAAGAGATTGGGGAAGGTTAAGGAGAAAGGATAGCATTCAGAAATATAAAAAACACAAGGGCAGAACAGAGAACTTTATCGTTAAAGCAGAAAGAGGCTGGGAAGGCAGCAGAATAGCAAGACCAAACAGAGAAGGATAACAATCAGTTAAGAAGGGGATAAACCTTTATAGGTACATTAGGAGGAAGAAAGAACAATGGAGGATAAGAGGCAATAAAGGGGAAGAATGGGAGAGAGGACAGGAAAAGCAGGGATACTGAACGATTTCAGTATTCACAAAGGAAGGAAAGAGACACCAACCAAACAGGAAAACACTCTAGGATGTGGGGTCATACTAGTCCATTTACAGAAGAAAGGGTTCTGAAAGAACTAAAAAATTGAGTGGACAAAACAGACTATGATTCCCAAAACCAAAAAAAATCAAGGATAGAACTACTGACACCACTGACTACCCGTCTGCTAAATCATGGAGGATGGATGGCATCTGAGACTGAGGGCAGATGTGATTCCTCTTATACAAAGTGGAACAGGACAGAGGCAGGAAACTGACCAGTTAGTTGGACTCGCGGTAGGTAAAATGATGAAACCACTTCGGGAAAACAATTGTTGAGTACCTAGGGCCAGGGGCACAGGACCCAGGCAGCATGATCATGATGGAAGGTTGCCAGATGAATCAACGATTTCTTTGACTGGGTGACCAAAGTAGACCAGGAGGGCTGTGGACATGGCCTACTAGATTTTAGCAAGCATTTGGCCACAGTCCCAGAAAAAGATTAATATACAAGTTAGCCAGCCTTGGGTAAGGCCCCAGGTGGTAGCCTGTGGATAAAAGTGGCTAGACAACAGGGCCTTAAGGGTAATAGTAAATGGGTCACAGTGAAGAAAGGAGGCTACTAGTAGAGTACCGCAGGGTCAGTACTGGGACCGTCCTTTTAATGTCTTTATAAGTGACATTCAGAGGAACTGGAAGGAAAAGTATAATATCTTTGCAGGGTAACAAAGATCTGCAACAAGTTTGATACACAAGATGGAGTGGAATGGATGAGAAGGGGACTTGAGTTGAAAGAATAATAAATGTATGGCAGCTCAAATTCAATGCAAGAAGTGCAAGGCAATGCACATGGAAACAAAACCCAGGGAAAAGACACAATGGGGTGAGATACTGACACAGTAAAATGAAAGGACCTGGGGGCAATTATATCAGATGACCCAAAGGCAAGTGTATGAGAGGGCAGCAAGGAGGTGGGAGATACTGGGATGCGAGAGGAGGCATCACCAGCAGAAAACAGAAGTTGTTATCCTCAGTGACAGTTGGTGAGACCCATCTGGTACTGTGTGAGTTGGAACCCCATCTCCGGCAAAGACATAGACAAAGGGAGGCTGTCTAGGAGGACAACAAAAATGGTGCAGGGTCTGCACGCGACATACGAAGATAGACTTAAGGAGCTTATATGTACATCTTGAGAAAGGAGGGAGAGAGGGATGATAGAAACTCAAAAGTACCTCAAGAAACAACAAAGCCAAGAGGTAGCATATTTCGAAAAGAGATGTGCAGAATAAGGGCACACTTAAAGATAAAGGGACGGCTAGAGGTAATGTGAGGAAGTATTTTTTCACAGAGGGTTGTGGATGCATGGAACAGCCTCCCTGAGGAGGTTGAGTCAAAACGTGAAATTCAAGAATTCATGGACAAACATAAGGCAGTCCTAGTGGAGGTGAGGAAAGGATGCTG
This sequence comes from Neoceratodus forsteri, assembly GCA_016271365.2. Classification (NCBI taxonomy): domain Eukaryota; kingdom Metazoa; phylum Chordata; order Ceratodontiformes; family Ceratodontidae; genus Neoceratodus; species Neoceratodus forsteri. The sequence goes on from CM057458.1 coordinate 1,166,281,489, forward strand.
GTTTAGAATAGCTTATCTGTTAAATGAAAAGGGGCATACTAGGTGGGCCAAGCAATATATCTACACAATTCTGTTTCTATGTTTCTATGTATTTAGTCTGCATCTTTTAATGTGATAATTAGCGCAGTAAGCAATCTTACAGAAGTATCAGGCACCCATAAAACACAGAGAAAAAGACATACTATAATACTGTTATGCTTCTAACATTGTGCATTGAGACATATGGTTTAATTAATCACATCAATATAAAGAAAATATTTTCAATCTTTGATCGCATTAGTTATTGACAATTGACAGTTGTATTTTTATCGTTACATTCTTCAGTATCAATATCACTATAACATATAGATTTTATTTTGTATGATTTCACTGTCCAGTTATTCTAATTAGTATTATTAAAAACATTCACACACCAACTAATGCTCTCACATGGTTACTAATAACTTTATTAATGATCTTTCTGATAACTAGCCTTTGTTACTAAGTCATTTTGCACATAGCTTAAGTTACCGTATCAATATTTCAAGTGACATTATTAAGATTGGCATTTTATTACAATTGTTTTGCAGTTACAGCTATCATTTTCACATGCTTGCTGAGATTTTTAATGCAGTTACAATGACCACTACTACAGATGGTGTGAAACCACTGTTCAGAGCACATTGTGATAATGACAGTCACACTATTCATGAGCAGAGGTATGGAAATAATGAGTAAAATTTGGTAATGATAGTCTGTAATATGACTGTTTATGTGAGGTGCGATGACTACAACACCGCAGGTTAGTGTATTTACACTTTTCCATGGCAGTTTAGGAACATTAGTTACCCAAATCATCTTGTAGATTGTGCAGATGTCATTTTAATGAACAGAGATCCTAAAATCCTATTTAAATTTGCATAGTCCATACATCACCGTTTTGGAATTAATGAGAAGGGTGTGCAATGCAAACCCACAAGTTAGCATATTCACAGTATTTTTTATATGAGGTCTCCAACGTTACATTTGACCGCAATTAGTTGTGAAATGTAAGGGTGATTTTTTTATTCTGCCCTAAATGTCTTTAACAATTCCGATGGGATGGCATGGTCTGTCTGCGAAAACAGTGTTCGAACAGATAACAAAATGAACAATACCTATTGTTGAGCAAAGGTCCAAAAATAGCTTTGCTGAAAATTTAAAATACTGCATAAATGACTGTTTTGTAAGGTGATTAACAACTGCCAAACAATACATTCACAAGCTGTTACTTGCAGTACTACTCACTGAAGATAACCACCTTTTGTGGGTGTATTTACAAAGTCACAACACTATGTGTCTCAGTTGTGACAGTGCCAGTACAGTGTGTGAGTGTTCGCATTGAAACGTGGTTGTTTGTCATTACATCATTGTGTTAAAAATAGAAACTTTGAAAATGGTGTGCAAAGTGTCACAAAAGTAGTGTGTGCATTAAACAGTGTAGAAATGTTACTGCGCTTGACAGTGTCGAAGTAATGAATGTTAGAAGTGTCGAAAAAATAATGTGCATTCGACAGTGTCGCAAAGGACTTTGTGCATTTGACAAAGTTAAAATTACTGTTGTGCCTTCAAAAGTGTTGAACCTTAAACTTGGAGGAAAGTATTCATTTAATCAGATCTGATTGTATTTGAGTGACAGTTGTTCTACCAATGTTATCCAAGATTTGTCAGGCCATGTGAGACAAACAATCAGAGACGGACAACACTGAAGAAGACGTCAGCAGCCATCTTCTTCATACTGAGACACCATATTTCAAAACTGTAAGTACAGTATATTTTAAGCATTTTCAGTATAAAAAAGTGCTAGCAACAAGTAATACCGTACTAATCAAAACGCTTAGTGCTGTATTGATTATGTTACTTGTTATAATCAAAGATGCTGTATGTTAGATAAAACTGTTTAAAGCAGATATTAGTTTAGTATAACTTGTACAGATACAGCTGCAAATAGGGAGATAGAGCTGCACGGACCCATAACAAGAGAACCATCAGATGTTTCTACAGTTGTATTGTTTAAACTGCCTATGAAAGATGCATTTTCCCACCTCTCAATGTTTGCACTTTAGCAATAGCAGAAGTTAGTAATAGTCAGTATGCCCCATTGGTTAATGAAGCAGAGCACCAGCCATGGTTTTTTATTTTGTGCTATGAATCACCAGTGAGCTGGCTTGAAGTAAAGAGGAAAACATCGCTTTATTTCCACTACTACCCAGCCAAGCAGGTGAACACTGACTTTTGGTGCCTTCAGCAATTTGAGTTTAAAAACTGAAATGGCGAAAATAGCAAAAGGACTGCGGATGTAGAGACAGACAGAACGAGCACTGATGCTCACAATAGTGATTGCAGGAAAACCAGCTCCCAAATTGTTTGTGAATGGTTTGGTAGGTGGAAAGGAGGGAGCCTCATGTCAACCATACAGACTTTAAGTACTCAGCTCATCCTGACATATTGCTGATACATCCATACGTAATGATTTGGCAAAAACGCTAGATTTAGTAACGGCAAATTGGACCTTGCTTCTATTATGAGTTTGTTGCCTGCCTGTATAATCATTTTCAGATATACAGAGTGAGGGTCTGGCAGAACACCATGTATCGATTGATGGCACGAGAAAGTCAAGACAAATATCTGCATTACACATGTATGGATGTACCCATACGCCATCCAGAAAGTAAGTATTGCTATGATTGGCTAAGCTAGATGGAATACATTTCTCACTGCTGGCAATTGCATTTCTGAGGAACCTTTCAGATGCAATCAGAGTCCCTAAAAGCCAGACTGTTTAATCAAAAAGAGATAAAAGGCTTTTTCGAACCAAAAATGGTCAAAAATAGATCAATGCATACATCACTCCACATATAACACATGGGTTAGGAATATTCAGATTGTGCCAGCTGCTGTGTGACAACACTGGGGAAAGTGGAATAGCAATGCAGCATGTTGTTGTTAGTATGACATTTCATGTTGTTGTGTGTGGTTAGCATTGTTAAACATTTCAGTCTGTAAGGCACATTGTACATATTACCGTGCACGAAGTCAAGTATGGAGCAAGAGGAGCAGTAAGCAACAGTGAAATGCAGGTGGTAAACATGTATTAACTATTTCATACCATGCAAATGGAGCCATGATGAGCATAAACATTATTACATTATCAAGGCATTAATGACAGGTATCCTTTATTAGTAACTTGTTGCATTACGGACCTAGATATTTGTCTACAATGCCAACCTCAGTAGCTTTGGCGGGTTATCTATTTCCAAAGTATACTTTGTTTTGTTGAAACAATGGTGATAGTACAGTGTAAAGGTTTATCACGCAGAATGGGTACCTTAAAGTAATCCTTTGTGATATTGTTAGCTCTAGTTTGTTGTTAAATAAACATGGAGCAGAAGCTGCAGTAAGGCACAATGGTTATTTTAAACAGAAAGAACAATTGCATAAATAGGTAGTGTATCACCATGGATATATTTCATAGCAACATCATACTGCTGAGTCACAGTGATGACAACACATGGTACAGTTTACTTTTGTCTCTCAACACAAAGCTATTGATTGCATATAATGGTGTGCAATACTAGCTATACTCTTGTTCCCATTTGTGAACAATTTTTAACTTCACTGTGACAGAATCACAGGTCATGGTTGAATCTCATGTCATTACAGGTCAACACAGTATGCAAGTGTACAATAGTTATAATGTTCCACAAAAAAAAGCATGTAAATATTATTTTGTCTGGAAGGAGTTAGCTATTGGTATGTGATGTGTTTTTTAACAATTAGGTTAGTTAATTTTCATAACCCATTGTATAACATGTATTTTATGGTGATTTTTAATAATCTGCTAATGATAGTGGTGCAGTTACTATGCAGTATCCATTGTATCTAAACAGGGTTTTACTTCTTGTAAGGTTTTTATAACTATTAAGTGTTGTGCATTTAGTGAGTTTATGATCTTTTATTTTACTTAATTTTGCTCTGTCTGGCTAGTGTGTATTAGGCACCATAATATGCAGGCATGCAACTTAGTGAAGGAAAGTTTAGTGTTTCACAAGTTGTAAAACAACATTTTAAACTTTTAAATACTGGTATAACAAAAGAGAATGTACGTGGGTCGCAGTATTCTGACACGTAATGCAAATAGTGTTTTTTTATCATGTAGTATGAAACATGATGTCTGGGTATCTCATGTGAAATATGGTAAAGTCACCATTTGTAGTTACTACGGAATTGTTAATCTCTCGAGTTGTAGTCCCATGGTTGTCCATGTTACCCAAACAACTACTTAAGGTGATTTAACTGTTGTTGTACCCTACTCTTCAAGCATTATTATTGATATTAACAATACTTGTCATTTTATATGTATCTGCAATGCTTGTGGTGTACCTGATGAGAAGCAGAAAGCCACATGAATCACCTTTAATGGTTACATCAACTGTAGTTATAATGTGATGCAATTTACATGCAAGACTTAGTGGGTCTATTTTTTATCTTTTTTCACAGATCAACGTAGGGCTTCCCTGCTTGTCAGTGAGGTAGTACCAGCACCTTCTGAAGCTGTGAAGGGTGGTCACTCAGACACTGACAGTGTCATTGTTGTCAAGTCAGATGGTAAGATACTGATAGAAGTAATTGTACTATGTAATTGGGGTGGTATGAGGGTATCATGTAAGGTGTGACATTCACTGCTTAACTCATTTCTTTTTAGGAAATACTATTTAGTTAGTTAGTATTACTTGAAGCATCTGTGTAGTATTTGTATTAATACAAAGTACAGCAATGTGATCTGTAGAATTCTGAGTTCTGATTGTGTACAAGTAGCGCTTTTAGTGTAGCAGATGACACTGTGTAGTTGTTGTGAAAAATGGCAGTCACCAATCAGCCACATCAGGAACTCTGTGGCAAATGCATATGTTAATTGCTAAAAGACTGCTGGAAACCTAATGGATGTATGTCACAGAAACGAGAAGTCAGTTTGCAACCAAATGGATGCATAAAGTTAATTTATTGTTAAAAAAATGATTTTACACTTTCGCTCAGATGTTTAAAAGGCTTGTGCATCCTGCAACAGTCGTGCAAGATGCACAAGCAACTGATGTGCCCTGGTGTGACATTTAAATAGAAATTGGCGCGTGGTCACAAATCCCAATATGCTGTAGTACATCAGCAATGTATGCTGGCACAGATGGGGGAGTGTTCTCATGCATATTCTGCACAGCCTGACATTCAGTCTGGGATGTGATCAACCATGCATCCGCAATGTATGCTTGCGCCACACAAACTTGATTCCAAAAAAAAAGGAGGAACAGCTAGTCATGTACAGGTAACCTGCCATATTGCAGGGTGCAAAACAGCAGCTGTCATCTCTTGGTAGCTACCCAAGCTCCGTCTGAACCTCTGTGGTGGTGGGTATAAACCCATGTCCAATCGTGGGCTTAGTAAAAAAAAAATGTCTCTTACATTCTTCATGGTAGAGTGGAACACCACCTGCTAAACCACAGGTTAGTATAGTACAATATTTTTCCTACATACCTGGTGGTCCAGTGTAGTGCTACCTGCCTCATTGTGGGCTACCTATGATAAAATAGTTCCTCTATATCCCTGGTGTCCCAGTGGATGGCTGACCGCCTGATCATAGGCTACGTTAATATAAAATTAACCACTATCTCTGGTGCTCTAATGGAGGCATCTGAATGATTGCAGGCAGAATTAACATAAAATTAACCTATTTCCCCAGGCAGTCCAGTTGACATGTGTGCTCAATTGTGGACTGAAGTACAAATAACAGAAAGCTGCTATCTGTGTTGTTCCAGTGGAACCCCCTCCTTAACTGCCAACTAATCCCCACTGTCATGCTTCACCCCACCTTCCTGGTCAACAACAGTCGGCAGTACACCACCCACCTGCTGCTCTGCCGCCTGCTGACTGACACTGTCGGTAGGGCTGCATGTCCATTATTACACAGTGTGAGGCAATGGTCATGCAGCACATATTGTTCTACACATTGCACATATGTGAATTGATCTTTGCACATATCTGTAATGTGTAGTATTGTAAGGGCTGCACGCCCATTGGATCACGCTATGGGACAATGGATGCACAGCCCTACCAATGATGTTGCTTGGCGGATGGTGGGGTGGGTAGGTTGCTGCTACCCACCACTAACAGGGGGTGAGTTGGACATTAGGGATTAATGGGTAGGTGGGGAGGGGTGTACACTGCATACTAGGTATAATAGGTTTCTTTTTTATTGTTTTTTTTCCCTGTGATTGGAAGAACATGCCACAGAACCAACAAGGATAGTGGTTTATTTTATATAAATTCTGTTAGAATTGATGGACAGGTCCACTGGAACACTTGTAGGGATATAGGTTTATGTTATTTGGACTCAGCCTGCACTTGGCTGTAGGGGCACATTGATGTGCTGCAGGTGGTTTGTTATCCAAGGGCTGCTGGCTTTCAGGGTGCCAGGCCCAAGTTTTGGGGCATTGATGCATGTGCATGCAAATGGTTCTATAATGACATGCTAATTGCCCATTTGTGCTGTGCATGCATTGGGGCCCCATTTGCATGTTGACTTTCAAATATTGTGGTTACTGCACCTAGCACAATGGAACTAGCGCTACTGTATCCCCATGGTGCACTCTGGCCACTGATTCTGGCTCAGTGCCACTGTGCTATGTGCACAGATGGTGGCCAGGGTGCAACATTCAATAATGCTGGGACATGGTGCAGCTCTGTTGAATATCGCCCAGTGCACGCCACTGCACAGGCACATCCAGCTGTACCCAGGCTTTCATCACAGACTGGCAAAGCTTGAATATCTGGGCTTTTGTTTAATTAAATATACTACTAAAGAGAGTGGGTATACTGTAGGATGTGCCACATGTGGCAAGGTTAAGTCTCTAACCTGTAGTTTGTGATTGAACTATAGCAGTCATGAGACATCTAGAACACCGTGTTGGAGTATGTTACTTGAGAATTCTAAAATAAAAAAAAAGCATGGTATTTCATTATATTAATTGTGATTCGAAAGAAACAGATATTATAGACAGATGTATGTCAGTTATACACTTCTCAGTTTGGTTTAACTGAAGATGGTCCATAACTGTCCATGACAGTTGTGGACAAGAATAACATATAAAATATTGTAGTACTATCATTTTTTTCCAGTTGTTAAATAAGTGAATGCTGTGGTCATTCTAGTGTAAGAAAATATTTGTACACATTTGAATTGTATTTTTTGTGTTATGTCATCTTACAGATGAATAATAGAGGTACTCACTACAATATATGTGTTACCTAGATCTTGTATAGTATATGAACAGTGTTATTACATATTGCTATACTACTCACTTATGTGATACATGCTGATGTCACTAGATACAATATACACAAGAAAATTTCCTGTTATGCAGATAGTGATACGAGATGGTAAAAATGGTTGTATTTCTTTATGAAGTTCGGTGATATGACCCTTGTATATGTTACAGATTATGATTTTGCACCTGTTGTGTCCTTGTTACATATTATCAGAATCTGAGAATGAGTGAATGGATAGTATTCTATGTGTATGGTAACTCTGGCGTACTAGCTGGAAATAGGTTGGACGTCACTGAAGAGTTCTATGGACATCTGCAGTAATGTACAGACATAGTGTAATAATTACAGTGGGGTGTACAATGATGATGTGGTCACAAGTTGTAGGGATTATCTGTGACATTGTTGATACTGTTCATGTAAGTCACCTTCTTACTATACAGATGAGAAGAGTTCCTGTGTGCATATCACTGTTGCTTAATGACAGAACATCATATAAACACAGAACTGTCATTGCAAAGAGGAATGTGTTTACATGGTTTAGTAACACAATGACATGGTATAAAACAATGCATTTCACAATAAAAGTATAGTACTACCTTAATATTTTGTGGTATATGTAATCATTTTTTTTGCTTGTATGTTTTATAGAGCCCAGGGAAGCTGTGGTTGAGAGACCTGTGGAAGTGAAGCAGGAGCCAGGCACCAGCTCTCCATGTAAGTATCATCACAACAGAAATTCATGCAAGATATAGTGTTACAGTATCCTGAACCCATAATGTATGTTATGTTCATTGTCTGCATGGTATGTGGTTGCATAATGACTGATCTCATATAGTAGGACTGTTCAGCATTGTTTTATAACCTAAACAATTCCTGTGAAGGCTGTATAGTACTACATTGTACAGAAATGCAAATGGATCCATTTATACATCTCTGTTGAGTAGTATGGTACAAGGTTCATGCTCATTTGCTTCTGTTGTGGACAATGTGTGTACTTCCCTATTCCACAGAGTCAGTAATTGTGCATCAGGCTTACAAGTTGGCAAGCAGCTACATACTGCCACTGAGAGGAGTGAAGGGGTGGGGAGTAGAAATGTTGTTGCTTAGTGGTTGGGAGAGGAGCGGTGTAGGACTACTTAACAAAGGATGTTTTACTTTGATATAATATTGCAGGGATACCTGCAATAGGCCTGTGAGTGTTGCACTGGGACACCAGGGACATAGGAAGCATAATTACTATAGTAATAACCACAGTCAGCATGGGGGGGCAAGATGAAGGTGCAGCTGTAGCTCGAGAGGTCACTCAGAGCTGTCAACTGTCATGTTGCAAGGTGTGATGTGGCAACCAAGCTGTGAGTGGCAGTTGTTGAGCATTTAAATGAGCGAATCTACTCAGTAAAGTACAAGCAGTACTTCTGAGTGTATACTAACAAACTAAAATGCCATCAGAATAGGCGTTACAGTCTTTTGCATCTCCTCGTTTTGGTCAGCCACTGCCCTGGGAGCTGAGCTTGTTGCCTCCCGGCCTTCTCTGACTTCTCTGGCTTCTCCCTTCCCAGTTCCAGATATTCTGACTGCATTGTATTTTGCTTCCAGAACTGTTACCCTATACCTGTCCCACATCCTCTTGAACCCCTGCACCATCTCTGCCTCCACCAGCCCCCGAGCAGCACATTACATGGCTCCACCACCCTCCTAGTGAAGTAGCACTTCCTCCTTTCCCCTGAATCATCCTCCGGCTTGCAGCCATGTGGTCTAGTTGCCCCCTCCTCCTTCCTTAGAAGCAACCTAGCTGCTACTCCCCTATTTACCCCCTTCATGTACCTGAAGATCTCTATCATGTCCCCCCCAGTCCCTTCTCTCTTCCAATGTGTACATATTTAGCTCTTCAAGTCTCTCCACATAGGTCCTGTCCCCCAAGCCCCAAATCATTTTGGTTGCCCTCCTCTGGACCATCTCAAGGAGTTTAATGTCTCTCTTTAAGTGTGGCATCCAAAACTGCATGCGGTACTCGAGATGCGGCCTCACCAAGCAGTTATAGAGACGAAGTATCACTTCCCTCTTTCTGGAGGCAATGCCACTAGCGATACATCCCAGCATTCTGTTGGCCTTGGCTGCTGCCCTCCTACAAGTCTCCAAGTTGTTCATCTTGACATCTACCAACACCCCCAGGTCCCTGTCAGCCATCAAGACTTGTAGCATTTCACCCCCCCAGTGTGTACACTTGGTCCAGGTTTCTGTACCCCAGGTGCAGTACCTTGCACTTCACTGCATTGAACCTCAGCTTCCACTTTCTAGACCATCTTTCCAGAGCCTCCAGTTCTCCCTGTAGGGCCACCTGCCCCTTCTCGCCATCCACCACTGCCCCCAGTTATGAGCGATCCACAAAGAGACTCATCATTAATGTAGAAATTGATCCTATGGTAAAGAAGGTTTAAGAGTGTTATTAAGTTGTTTTATTAAGGACGCTATGTGATGTCAGCCTGAAGGTGTAAGTAGCTCACTCCGCTGGAGCTCCTAAAGCACCCAGCTAAAATAACTTTTTTCTGGCTCAATCATTTACCCAGCTACCTAAAACCCCATCTAAGGAGTTTGTGAGACCTGTCAGAGACCGTCGAGGGCGGCGCATGGATGGTTTTGTTAAAAAGCCGAGTCTAAACATACGCCCCACAGACGCCTGAAAGCAGAAGGCTGTGAAGAGAAAAACAACAGGCCGCTAGCCTATCAAGTCTCCTGAGCAGATGTCCCGCTATCGGAGTCATGGTTTTTAGAGCTTATGCAGCCTTTACAAACGGCGATCGCTTCAGTGGCCAACGATATAGGCAATCAAGAAATCGAGGATGCATTGTCGCAGAGAGGTTGGGGACAATGGAAACTAAAGTATATTTCCTGGAGAATAAGCAGACTAGAGAGGAAACGGAGTTAGTGCTTGTGAAATGAGATTTAAAAGTTGGAGGACAAACTGGAGGATTTGAGGAAAGTAGCAGGCTCAACAATATTGTCGTGATGGGCATTCCTGAAAAAGGAAGGGAGCGCTTGATATCCTTTATCCAGAAGCTTTGCTCAAGATTGCTGGTTCCTTCTCAGGTGGAGGGAGTATATCATTGAAAGAGGCACATAGGGCCTTGCGCCTCCTCCACACCGGATCAGCCTCCCCAGGCTATTCATTATAAAGTTTCTAATTATCTTGATAAACAGCATATACTAGATAGTGATAGGCATGAAAGAGCCATTGGGGTAAATGTGCGACTGATACAAGATCTCCTCACTGGTGAGGATGAAGCGTGAGAACTACACCCAATCCTGACCAAGCTTATTGCTGCATCTATACCCTTCAGGGTAAGGTATCCTCATGTGGTTAATGGTGAAACTGGAAGGAACTGGCTTTCTTTCGACTCTATTCTGAGGCGCAACAGGAGCTGCAGCGCCTCCTCCTGACCTTTTTAAATGAGTTTCCTTAGGGCTACTGGTCCCTGCGTATCATTTGCAACTGGGCTGGGAGTTCATTTCCTGCTGCATTCTTCCTATTGGTCGAGGACATCAGGAGGGATAGTCTGTGAGATGGATGCGCTTGGACTAGTGTTGGATGCGCTTGTTTAAGGTTATGATGGACTCATGAAGATTAAGGCATAATACTCATTGCAACTGGAATTTTTTTTTTTCCCCCACAGAATGGAGCTCATCTCATGGAGACATTATAAGACAATATCTGTGGATATAGTATAAATCCGCAAGGACTGTGTCTCAGTTTTATTTCCAATCTACTCGGACTGGATGGGACGATTAGGTACTAATCTTTATAGACTTGGCAGAACTGATTTGCTGCACACGTATCCGCTGCTGCTTGTGGCTCTCCTGATCAGTCATTAACAGGACTCACTATATGTCTTTATTAGTCTCTTAGTGAAAGGTTTCTGTTCTAATGTGCAATATGCCAGAACTTAGAGACCATAGTTGGGCCGATTGAGGAATGGCTAAATATTGTGGGTGGCTGGGGCTCCAGACGGGTGGCTGGGTGTTATGGGCTGATAGCATGATTATCTGTGGCAGGAAGTTATTTGGAGAGCAGTTCAGTGGAACTGGGGGTTTTGTTCTAGAGGGAGGGGAGGTATATACATTCTGTTATACTGTTGTGGGAGGTGGGAGGCTCAGGTTTAGGGCTTTTAGAGGGTGGGGAGGGTCTTTAGTAATGCTCAAGGTTACAATCACTGGGAAGTTTCTTTGATTGGTATAAGGATACATTAGCTGCTCATATCGGACCTCACATATGAGGGTAAGTTTCCAGGTACTATCTCAGGCCTATGCTGAATTTACATATTGCTTTACACATGAGCCAGACATTTAAATTTATTAGTTGGAATGTCAAGGGAGCCAAGGATAGGGCTAAGCTGACAAGTAATATTAAGGCATTTGTACCACTTGGGAGCAATATATTGCCTTCCTTCAGGAAAAACACCTGAAAAATGTGATATACAGTACTCAGGAGGATGTGGGTTGCCCAGTTATTTGGGGCTGGGGCCTCAACTATGCAGGCAGGTGTGGCTTACTGTGGCCAAAAATGTCCCTTTAAGTTTTGAATGAACATTGGGATTCTGAAGGCCTGCTTTATATTTTTACAGGCACACTGGCATCGCGAACCAATACTATTGGGCCCGTTTATGGCCCCCATGGTGACTTCCATTTCTATATATAAGTTATTACGATGGGACAATCTCGGTTTCACACCAACTGACAATTATTGAGGGGACTGAATTATACTCCAAAATGACCTAGATAGACCATCAGATTTGAGGGGCCTCATCTGCACAGAGAGCCTTAGGGTTTCATGGAGAGTACAGCACTAATCGATATCTGGCGTATACTCAATCCAGGATCACGCCAATATTCTTTCTACTCTCCGGTACATAAGTCTTATTTGAGAATAGACTATATTTTAGTTAGTGCCCTATTGATCTCTGACATAGTACAGGCGGATATCTCAGCTAGGGTTATCTCAGATCATGCCCCGGTAAGTGTTTTGTGCAGGTCCCCAACCATTTCCCAACGATCACCGCAATGGAGGTTAAATTGTCAAATATTGAAAGAGCAGTCATATATACAACAATTAGAGATCATATTGAGTGGTTTCTTCAGTGTAATCAATACCAGTGATTTAAAGGGATTTGGATCTGGAATGTTGCATTAAATGTACTGCAAGAGGTGAATTAATTCAGCATCTCTTCTAAGAAAAAACTATACCTAGAGAGAGAGATGACAACCCTTATTGACCCAGATTAAGCAAACCGAGTTTAGTATATCCCATCGCTCATCTGATTCTGAGAGGATTAGACTGCATGTTGCAGGTGCAATACCGAGCTGGTAATAAAGCTGAGCTTGCACCATTACGTGCAAAACTTCAATACTTAGATACAGGGAGAGGGCTGAAAGCTCCTTGCTATGCGGATAAGGCAGTTGGACCTGTGCATCATATTGCAGGAATTGGTATTTCCAGGAGGTCAATTTGTCATGGATTCAGTTGATATGGCAGAGGCCTTTAGTGCCTTATTTCAAAAATTTACTCTGGACCGTGGGTACTGATCCCTCAGAATCGAAATCAATCATTTTCTAGAGTCTGCATGTTCCCAAAAATTTCAGCAGATGAAGCCATTAATTTAGGTGCTCACCATACTCGGAGGTATGCCAAGCTATCCAACAGATGCCCCTAGACAAGTCCTCGGACCTGATGAGTATCCCAATAATTTTTTAGGTCTTTTCATCCCAAATAGCCCCAATCTTGTTGGAGGTTTTTGATTATTGGTACAATCATGGTATCTCTGACCCAAGCTTTTTCGAGGCAACAATTTCTCAATCCTGAAACCTGGTAAAGACCCATCTGATCCTAATAGTTACCGTCTGATATCTTTGTTATTTAGGATGTTAAAATCTTGCGAAGATTTTAGCAGGCAGATTGTCTAAAGTAATGGACAAACTGATCTGAGTGAGCAGGTTATTTGAAGGGAGGGTGCCCCAGGATCACCTTAGAAACTATTGCATCTCATGGCAGAGGCCAGAGAATTGGATATTCCCTGCAGTGCTCCTCTCACTTGACGAAAAGGCCTTTTGATAGAGTTTCCTGAACTACCTGTTTTTATCATGTCGGCTTTGGCTCTGTCGGATGCCTTTATAAATGGGTCAAAATCCTATACTCCTGCTCTCTGCCAGAGTGAAATGCAATGGGGTGCTGTCTGAGATTATTAGATTAGAAAGGTACCAGACAGGATGTCCATTATCCCTTTATTATTTAATATATACATTGAGCCGTTTTACATAGGTTAATGGGAAACCCAGTATCAAGGGGATCAGAGCAGGTAATGCCTATATTTGCTCAGCTTATGCAGACGATGTATTATTGCATGTTGTACAGCCAAATACTGTTAGTAGCGATACTCTTTCCAAGAAATTGATTGTTTCTCCAAGATATCGGGTTACAAACTAAAATCATTCTAAGACTAAGATTTTCCCTTTAAATAATAGGAGTGATAAGGGTGAATTGCAATTTTAGGATTGCTGGGAAACTAACTCATTAATAGATTTGGGCATCAATATCAACACAAATCTCTCATTGATGATTAAGGAGAATCTGAATACTCTTATTCAGTCTATAGCAGATGATTTAACTAGGTGGCGGTCGGTTGCTTTGACTTTGGGTAAGATAAACCTTGAAAATGAATGTCCTGCCCAGACTTTTTGTATCCTTTGGGGATGCTCGGTTTACCTCCGAAAAGTGGTTTACCAGGTTACAAAAAGTGTTTAACTCCTTTATAGGGCAAGGAAAGCGTATCCGAGGTCTTATAGTAATTTGACAGCCCCAAAAGTAGGGAGGATTGGCTGCTCCTCTATTTTTACTTATTACCTGGCTCAACATGTTTGTAAACTTGGTTGGTGGACCAGAGATTATCAGCCCATGGAATACAGGCCTCTTTGTACTGATATAGAGAGCGATCTAGCAAAAGGAATAAAGTGTCTCTCATAGCTCTATTATTTCTTCCCTTCAAATATCCCGGCTCCTAAAGAATAATCCCATGGGTGGTCACTAAGAGCTCTCCAGTTGCAACAACACCTAGGTTTTAAGTGGTGGACTTTGGATGCCCAACCTTTTTTGAAAATGCATTTCAAGATTGTGTGTGTCGATATTCCATCCTTCTGGCCTCAGATCAGCCATATAACAGTAGCGGATTTTTTGACCAGAATAAACCACGGTCTTTGATTATATGAGAAGGTGCTTTGGTATTATGGATAATTGTTTCTTCAAATGGTTGCAACTTAAGAATGCCAGATTTGGGGCTGCCTCCTCCTACCCTACTCGGTCAGTCCGCAAATATGGATTGTCTGTTCAAGGCCAGACACAAACCTCATGCCATCTCCAAAGTCTATAGTAAGATTCTTGAATGGGATAGTAAACTCCATCTGGGGTTTGTTATTATTGGTCGGGGAACTGGGTATTCAGAGACCTCGGAGTTCTGGAGGAACCTATGGAACTCCATTCAACATTGCTACAAGACAGACTCAGGTTGGCAATTTAATATCATGCATCATCTTTACTTAACTCCCACATATCTCTATCGATGGAAGGCACTAGTTCCCATTATGTTGGCGCTGTAGACTGGAGGAGGGCTCTTATTACATATGTTTTGGAGTGTCCGAAAATTGCATTTTTGGGAGGCCATTAGTAGGCTTGTACACCCTATCCTTGGCTCTTATAGTATGAACACTCCTGAAATCTGTCTATTGCAAATCTTCCTGAAGTGACCTCTAAATTTTGGAGGGCTCATGTGTCACTCATTGCTGCTGTGTGAAGTTAATAATTTTAAGGCACTGGTCATCATTGAGAGCTCTCCTCCTTTAGAGTGGCACCGAATGTATGCTAGTTTTACAATTGAAAAGATATAGCTTACATGCGGCAAAACTAATGCCTTCATGTCGTTATGGGGTCGCTTAGATTCAATGCTGAAAACTTGGAAATTGTAAACCTGAATGAAGTCTGGCAGCCTAATGTCCTCTTTTCTTTTCCTTTCTTGGAGTGCTTGTGCATTATGTATCTGATTGTAACCTTGGGGGTGGGGAGGTGAAGATGTATTGGTATAGATTGTTTATTTTTGTATTGGTTGGGGGGAGTTTTTTATTATTTATATTGCGCCTCTTATGTATTATGTCATATGTTTGCTGAAATCTCTTTTTATGTTGGTAGCAATTATTATGAGGTCCACTTTTGTGTATTTGTGAAATTGATTAAAGTGGCGTGTAAAACTAATAAAATTTAAATTATAAAAAAAAAGTTGTTTTATTAAAATACAAATAAGGTACTTCCACGGACTGTGTCGGTGGTCAGTTAATCACCATTTAGGACATTTTGGTATTTGGTAACACTTTCTGCCACACTACAGGCATGCAGATCATCAGAACAATATAAAAATGACATTTGTTAATGGCTTACTGCTTAAACAATATTATGGCAGTAAAAGATGAATTTTATAAATGGAAATATGTACAGAGAGTAAATAACAACTTGACATGTGTGTGTCTTTTGTAGCAGTTAAACTTATGATAATGTAAACATTGGAGTATGTAATCATACCGTTGGTGTGCAGGTAGTCGAATATTCTCTTGCAGGTGTGAAGAATTAATATAGGCACAGATGCTAAAGTATACTTGTTCACACACAATGAAGAGGAAGTATCAGTGTATCATACTGTGTTGTTTATTATGTCAAAACATTTAGATACTGAGTATTGCTGTATAGTAAGTTAAATACAAAAATAGTATAGGAAGTGTACTGTTGTTATAAATCTTTTTATGTTGTCAACAAAGGACATAATATGGTACAAAAAATATGATAACTGAACAGGCAAGACAGGAATCAATATTTGTATCACAGTTTTAAATAGTGTTAATAGTGGCAACAAAATGTATAACAATTAGTGAATTAGATATACATGTTGTAAGGTGAAAGACAGAAAGGTAATAACTGTTTTGAGGCTGATGTATTGATTTACGTTTTCTGACTCTTTGTAGGGTGACGTCGTTTGAAATGCTGTACTGACCACTGCCGCTGTTACTGTAGGCTTGAGCGCAAGGTTGACAGTCTCATTAAAGGTAATGTTGCACTTCTTGAAGGACAGCAGAGACTGCTGTCCTTCATGGAAGTGCAACAGCGGACCGTCAACCTAGTGCTTGAGCCTGTGGTGACAGTGGCTGGTAACACCGTGGCCAGTACCAGCACTCCACCTCCACCTCCAGCTGTAACATCCAGCTTCCCTGGGGCGAAGTGACCACTCTCCAACAGAGTCCGGTATCTCTTCTGGAAGGCGCAACAGCTTCTACTTCCATTGCGCCTCCACATTGAATCCAGCTTATGGCTTGGACTGCCTCAAGCAGCATGCACCTTTTGCAAACAGTGGCTGCTAATTTTGTAAATCATTGTAGTGAGATTGTTCTATTAATGCTGTTTATTATTTTTTGTATGTTTTATATATAAAAGAGTTTTTATAAAAAAATATATATTTTTTATGTATTATGTTTTTGTAAATTATATCAAATAAATATATGTTCTCTTTTTCTTTCCTTTACCAGTTGGCAAGTTGATTTTTTTTACTATTTTGTTTTGTCAAGACTGACTTTTTCATTTAAGACTTTACAAAAAATTGTTTTTTACCTTTATACAAGCACAATAAATATTTTTGAATATAACTTTTTGCTTGTGGTATTATTCAATTGAGGGGATGCTTATCATCAATATTTGTGACAAAGGGTTAGACAACTGTGATTTTATCATTCCCTCAAACATTCTAGCAGATTCATGTGAAATTTAAATTAACATACAAATGTAGGCTAATATATGTTGAAAAAGGTTTCACACTATTTAAAATGAGTTTAATAATTGTAGCCATAAAGGGGTTCCAGGGATTATGTTAATGGACAGTTAATCAGCCTGTGAGTGCATCTGTTAAGCTGTACACATTGAGTAGTGCTACACCAGTAGCAGGTGATTAACAGACCATTGATACAACTGCTGGTCATGCTTTATTGGTTATATATTATATAAGAAACCATTCAATTTACCTAGTTTGGTGAAGAAGATTGTTATAGAAAGCATTCAAGGTTTTAACAGATGATACATTTCAATTCTTGTTATGTTACAGATGTTGCAGTGTTATGAGAACTTTCTTGTACCTACATTAGTAAGTATGAGTTATGTCTGTTTTTTTGTCTAGTAAAGATACAGAAGATGTAAGATATGAATATTTAAAAGTGAGCTTACAAATAGAGTACTATATTCTTGATGTTTCAGAAGAGTAGGTACATTGACTGCAAAAAGATAATGAGTAAAACACTGCAACATAATAAATTAGTATTGACATAACAGTGGTAAGTGAAAGTAAATACATAAATATAAAAAGAAATATGGTTGAGATGGATGTTGTCTTAGTCTTCATAACAGAAAATACTATTAGATGAGTTACTGTGTTCTTCATTTTGGTGCATTTGGCTATGTATGAGCAGTCCTGGTACAACAAAAAATCATATACTATTGGTATTTATCATTCTCAAAAAGACAGGATATTCATGGCAAAAAACTCTGTTTAATGCATCAGTTAGGATCGTTTCACAGTGACAAAAGCGAGGAAATTGTTTTAGAGTTGAAAACCCTAACTCATTACCCCCACACCACCACACACACAGACACACACACACACACACACACACACACACACACACACACACACACACACACACGCATGTAGGGGAGGACCAAGGCAACACGACCAATGACAAACAACCAGCAGCAGGTGAAAGAAATAAAACAATTGCCTAAATGTACTACAAGACATCCCCACCCACCTGACCAGGTACTGCATACTCAGTGGAGATCAACAGCAAACCTGAGGCCATGTACACCAAACGTACATGTCCCTGGTTGCAGGTGCACACAACGTACCACACTTAGTAGTTGCATGGCCTTACCTAATGATGCCCCACACCCCACCACACCTGGTGCTGCACCATTACTGGACATCAATGATGCAGGTGTCTGACTGCAGTTGTACAAAGGTTTTTACACTAATGAGTAAACATTAATTAAGACACCAACATAAATTTACTACAGGATACATCCATCATCAAGATAAAAGAACTGTTGCATTTACTATGTGATTTACATAGTAGTAAATTTACTGCAACTGTATGCTCAAGTTAGAGAGGCTGATGTCAAGGTATGGAAAACTATTGCCTGTACAAGGATGTGCAACTCCTAATGTCACTATCAGCTATACAGTTTAGTGATGTAGGTGTACGGTTGCTGTACATATATATATATATATATACCTTCAGTGTGTCTGTATACTAAAAATGCAGTAACTATTCTTTCTAAGAAACAGTGTAATTACCTGGCTGAGGCCAAGCAATTTCTAAATATTCTAACATTACTGAACCAACAATGACGTAGGTGTATCAGAGATGTCTATAGGATCAATTTTCCTGTAGGTACTTACTAAGGATGTACTACCTGGTAAAGACAATGTCATTGCCTCTCTGATGCCTCACTTATTGAAATAGTGGTAAGTTTAGTATTGTTGCAATGAGTGATCTATACCAGTTATGCACACAGCCTCACTCTTTTAGTAGTTGTTCTATACTCAGGCTGCAGTACCTAGTCTTTGGGTTTGGCACAATTCTGTTACTGATGCTATCAAAGTGATAACTATGTTAATTGTACTACAACAGGAATCAAGTAGGTATAGTGTAGATATAAATAGAATTTTTTTTAGTATAGATTTTAGTCACAATGGAATAAGTGTTGTAGGATAGGAAGGGTCATTCTCTATGACAGACTCTATCAGTTATAATCACACTAAGCTTTGGATGTCTGCAATCATCGAGTTACAGTGTTGATCTTCATGGGTTACTTTTAACTGCTGTTCTCCAGTAACTACACAGTAGATGATCTGAGTGGATGGGGCACTGCCTTGCAAAGGTACTGCAGTGCCTAGTAGAGGGATAGTGTGTATACATGAAGTCAAACATACATATTATACCTGTACAACTACTTAATTTTGCTGTGCTCTATAGCAGAGGTGGCTCACTAGGTGTGCTGGGGTGTGGGGCATCACTAGGTAAGGCCATGCAACAACTAAGTGTGGTACATTGTGTGCACCTGCAATCAGGGATGTGTACATTTGGTGTACATGGCCTCAGTTTTGTTGTCGATCTCCACTGAGCATGCAGTACCTGGTCAGGTGGGTGGGGATGTCTTGTAGTACATTTAGACAACTTTTTTTTATTTCTGTCACCTGCTGCTGGTTGTCTGTCATTGGTCATGTTGCCTTTGTCCTCCCTCCTACTTGCATGTGTGTGAGTGTGTCTGTGTGTGTGTGGTGCTGAGGGGGTGAATTTGGAGTTAGGGTTTTCAACCCTATCACCGAATTTCCTTGCTTTTGTTGCTGTGGAACAACCCTAACTGATTCATTAAACAGAGATTTTTGGAATGAATATATATATATATACATATATATATATTATGGTAGCACGGTAGTGCTACCATAGTTAGGGTTGAGTAGCACCTTTAAGATTAAAGGGTCAAATGTTGCACCTTAATAACATTTCCACTGTTCAATATATTTGCCTGAAATTTGGTATGCTCAATTGGGCATCATAGATCTTGGGATATGCCAAGTTTTGTACCAGTTGGATATACGACTGTGGAGTTATTACGCAACAACCAATTGCACAATTAAGCTTTTTTGTGTTTCTTTGGTCTAGCCTACAGGTCACATGGTTTGTGCGACCAGTCTGAAAACTTCAGGGAACATGCAGCCAGGGTCCCTGATGTACCTTTTGAAGATTTTGTGAAGAAATATTGAACGGTTCAAAATTTATTCAAAAAACAAGTTCCCATTATAAGTCAATGGGAAAAGTTAACAGAAAGTTCAACACTTTCACAAATGCAGTTTTTACTTTCGCAAATGGCCCTTTTACTTTCGCAAATCCACCATTTTGTTTTCAGTTGGTGATCAGAAAAATGCTTGGCATTTAAATTTGGGACCCTCTAGCAACACAATTCTTTTTGTGTTTACCTAGTCAGACCCTGAGGATGCTAGGCATGTCTTTATTTTGAGGTTAAACACTCTAGAAATATGTTTTTCAAGTTTCTGGAAAAGGTACTTTCACAAAGTAGTGTCACACTCATGAAAGTGTCGCAAATTTTTGCAAAAGCTTTCACAAATTGCGACACTACTTTTCCAGGTTATGGCAAAATTACAGCAATTTTTTGTCACAATGCTGCAAAAGAACAGTTTGGTCTTTTGGACTGATATTTGGAAGGAATGCAGCCAACATCTCTCAAATGTGCTTTTCAGTATTTCGGTGAAAAAATATTACAGGGCAACAATGTTACAGCACTCCAGAGTTGATGTTTTTTTCCCATAGGATTACATTACGGCATCTGCCGCATTACAGGAATCCTTTGCCACCCTGCTGCCAACTAACGGTTTTGGTCTTTTGTGCCGAAAATTGGAGGTAAGAAAGCCAGCATCCCACTCATGTGCCTTTTAGTGAAAAAATATTACAAGGGGGCACAGTGACAGCACTCCAAAGTTAACACTTTTTCCCATTGGATAACATTACGGCACCCATTGCACCTTTCCGGGCCTGTATCTAGGAAATGGTGCAAGATATGGACTTTATGTCGCAAAACTGTTTAGCCTCCTAATGGGGACAAAGTACAAAACTAGCCAGGAAAGTCATAATTCATATGAAATTTAAAATATTTTTCTACGTCGTACGGTTCCTGAGGTATAAGCATTTTAATATTTGAAGTCCTTATTTTCTGCTCCGAGGCCCATTGCTTTGTATACATTCTTTGTTTTCACTGTGTTTTCCAATGCATTTTTTGGGGAAAAGAAGGATGTACCCTTTCGTTACTGTGCCAGTTAGCATTTCCAGTTGTATTTCCGTTACCATTTGTGGCACCATTACTGTCTGCGCCACCATGTGCATTACGGCTTGCATTTTCACTTGCATTTGAATTTCTGTGTCATCTGGAGTTATTGTTGCTGTTACCATTACCAGTTTCATTTGCAGTTGCGGTACCATCCAAGTGCATTATGGTTTGCGTTTTCATATGTGCTTGTATTTCGGCTTCGTTTCTGTTTCCTTTGGTGTTATTTTTACTTTTACTGTTACCATTTGTGTTTACAATTGCAGTACCATGACCGTGTGTGTAATAGTTTGCGTTTCTGTATTCGCTTGGTTGCATTTGCATTTCTCTTTCCTTTGGCATTATTGTTGCTCTTACCATTACCATTTGCGTTACAAATTGTGGTTCTGTGACCATGCACGTTACGGTTTGCATTTCTGTATGCGCCTCCATTCCAATTTCTGTTTCCTTGGCATTATTCTTCATGTTAAATTCACCATTTGCATTTACTATTGTGGTACCATAGCTGTGTGCATTATGGTTTGCGTCTACGTCTGCGCTCATGTTCACCTTTCTTTTTCTGTTCCCTTTCACATTCTTTTTGCTGTGACACTTAACATTTCCATTTAAAATACCACTGCCATCACTGTTCACATTACCAGTTGTGTTTTCTTATGCGCTTCAATGTCTGTTTGCTTCACTGTTAGCTATGGCATCACTTTGCGCTTGCATTTCTATTAACATTTCCTTTACCATTTACGTTTCCATTACCATGTGCACCACTGTTGACACTTCTGTTTGTGTTGCTATTCCTGTTACTATGTCACAAGACATAACATGGCAGGAGTGCGGGGCCCGAAGGGCCCCGTACTGCCGCCACTGCATTACTGTCACCATTTGTCATCATCATTCTCAAAAAGGGAATTAGATGCAAAAAACCTATTTAGTGCATCGTTAGGATTGTCATTAGCGACAAAGTGAGGAATTGTGTTAGTTGAAAATCCCTTTGACCCCCAGCCCACCCCAATCCTGCATCAGGGTGCTGTGTTGCCATTCTTAACTCACCCCATTCTCCTATACCTCTGCTTCTTACACATATGATGGGTGAGAGTTAATGCGATAACCCCAATGCGCACCCGATGCCAGTTGGGGGCTGGGGTCCAATAGGGGTTTTTCAACCCTAACACCGAATTTCACTTTTATCGCTGTGGAGCAACCCTAACTAATGCATTAAAACCAAGTTTTTGCCATATATATGATATATATATATATATATATATATATATATATATAAAATAGTGGCATCGTAGTGCCACTATAGTTTTTTTATTTTATTTATTTAGCTTTTGTTGACCGGGTAAGTGCACTAGACAAATCTTGCCTATTTTCAGGCACGACCCGGGGAGGGGGATACAGGTGAATGCCAACTGACCTTGAGCCAGATTAAGCTGTTGGTGGTATTTTTAGTGAATTAGGGAAATTTGGCCAGGACACCGGGGAAATTCCCCTACTCTTTTCGATAAGTGCCATGGGAGTTTTAACATCCACCTGAACTACCACCAATCCAGGCAGATGGGACCTCGGTTTAACTTCTCATCTGAAAGACGGCACCTCAGAAGTGCAGCACCCCTCTCATGCTGCACTACAGTGTCAGTACTGGGATATTAATCCAAGTGCCAGATGTGGGAACTGAACCCACAGCCCTCTGATCTCCCGGCCTCAGAGGCAAGTGTGCTAC
The DNA here is from genome assembly GCA_016271365.2 of Neoceratodus forsteri. Classification (NCBI taxonomy): domain Eukaryota; kingdom Metazoa; phylum Chordata; order Ceratodontiformes; family Ceratodontidae; genus Neoceratodus; species Neoceratodus forsteri. Next base: position 1,166,304,516 of record CM057458.1, read on the forward strand.
CTACTGAGCCACTGACACTGCTATTAACCCAAGTGCTAGATGTGGGAACTGAACCCACAGCCCTCTGATCTCCTGGCCTCAGAGGCGAGCGCTAGTTAGGGTTGAATACCCAATTTAAGATTAAACTCTGAAATTTGGCAGCTTAATAACTTTGCCACCCTATGAAGGATATGCCTGAGATTTGGCATGCACAGAGCAGTGCTATATATCTCTGGATCTGCCAAGTTCCATAATGGTCAGATCCAAGGTTGTGGAGCTACGTAGCACTGTAGAATATGGTAATAATGCAGTTTTTGCATTTTTTGCTTGCACCTACAGGTTGCATGGTCTGTGCAACCAGTCCCACACCTTCAGGGAACATGTAGCCGGGGTCGCCGATGTGCCTTTTGAAGATTTTGTGAACAAATATTAAACGGTTGAAAAGCTATTCAAAAACAAGTTTCCCATTATAGTCAATGGGGAAAGTTAACAAAAAGTTTGACAGTGTCGCAAATACAGTTTTTAGTGTCGCAAATGACACCAGTAGTGTCACAAATCCACCATCTTGTTTTCAGTTTGTGGTCACATAAATGCTTGGCATTTAAATTTGGGACCCTCTAGGGACACACTTGCTGCGTTCTCCTAGTCGAGTCCTGAGGATGCTAGCCATGTCTTTTTTGGGAGGTTAAGCACCCCAGAAATATGTTTTTAAAATTTTTGTAAACAGTAGTGTTGCAAAGTAGTGTCGCACATGCTACACTTTTGTGATTTTTTTTGCAAAAGTGCCACAAATCATGACATTGCTTTGCAACACTATGCCCAAAAGAATAGGAAATCTTTGCCATCCTGCTGCAAAAGAACAAATTGGTCTATTGGGCTACAATTTGGAGGGAAGAAAGCCAAGATCCCACAGATGTGCATTTTCATTGTTTGATGACCAAATATTAGAGGGCTGCAAATTTACGTCACTCTGAAGTTGACAGTTTTTCCCACAGGCTAACATTATGACGTCCGCCACGCCTTTTGGGGCCCGTATCTTGAAAACACTTCATGATATGGACTTTTCATCAGAAAAATGCTTAGTCCCCCCAGGGGCTAAGTGCAAAACTAGCCAGGAAAGTCATAAATAATATGATTTTTATTTTTTTATGCCTTACGGTTCCTGAGATATAAGCAATTTAGTATTCCAAGTGTTCATTTTCTGCTCTGAAGCCCATTATTATGCACACATTCTTTGTATTCACTGTGCTTCTGAATGCGCCTTTTGGGGAAAAACAGGTTGTGTGTTTCCCTTACTGTTACAGTCAGCATTTCCGCTTGCGTTTCCGTTACCATTTACATTAGTGTTTACATTTACATCACCATGTGCTACCTTTGCATTTCGCTTAATGATTTACTGCTTACTGTTACCATTTGCATTTCCATTACTGTTTTTACTTGTGTTTCCTTTTGCATCACCATGTGCATTATCATTTGCATTTGTGTACATGCTGATGTTTGTGTTTCAATTTCTGTTTCCTTTGCCATCATTGTTGGTGTTACCATAAGTGTTAGTGTTTCCAATTCTGTTACCATGACCATGCATGTTATGATTTGCATTTGCGTACATGCTTGCATTTGCATTTGTGTTACTGTTCCCTTTGGCATCATTGTTGGTGCTACCATAACCGTTTGCATTTCCAATTGTGTTACCATTACTGTTTGTGTGTTTGTCACCATTCGTGTTTCTGTTGGCTTTAGAAGTTGCATTTTCGGTAACATTTCCGTAGTCGATTGCATTACTGTTCCCTTCTGTGTCGCCGTTGCCATTATCATTTGCATTTCTGTTTGCCTTTGTTACCGTTTTCATTTTCTTTACCGTTTGTGTTCCCATTAGCATTTGTGTCACTGCTATCATTAACATTTGTGCTTCTCTTACCATTTGCGTTATCGTTTACATTTGCATCACCATGTGCATTACTGTTTGTGCTTGTGTTTGCATTACAGTTAACATTACTATTTTATTTTACCTCACTGTTGCCATCACCGTTTGCATTAACATTATCGTTTGTGTTTTGTATTTGCGTAGTACAGTGCAAAACTTTATGTTTTTGCTATTTTTCTGCACTGTCTTCCTCCACACATAGCACAGCCAGTGTGTGGTTGATTGGTCTAACACTTGGCATGTATAAATACCTTAGTTACAAGAACATGTCAGTTTTTGTTTGGTGAAATAAGATTGTTCTGTTCCAGAGTTATGGCCATTTGGTGTTGGCCCTCTTTGCAGTCTGTCATTTTAGTGCTTTTTTTGGCTGCAATTTCTGCCATTTTGTGGTGGAAGACTTCTTAAAGGTACATAGACATAACAATTGAATGTCTCTGGAATGGTTTGGTCTTTTCACATGAAATTTGGAGGGTGTTGAGTAGATCTCCTTGAGATGTGAATTATGCTGTTTACATGTTTTAAAAATAATTCGCTGTGGAGATACTGCATGACGCAGTTAACATTTTGTGCATAGCATTCTGGTGGGTGCTACTGCCTTTAAATTTATAGTGCAGGTAGCCCTAGTGGCTCGGAGGTGCCTTGCAGTGGTTTTGTGTGTAAAACATTAACAGTTGTGGAATTATGCCACTCCGATGAATGGAAATTTGGTTAATTACATTTCAATAACTTCTGAACTGTGTGTCTGATTTACCTGACATTTGGAGTGTACAAAGATTTATAATTTGTCTTTCACTGTGCCAGTTTACGGGTCACTGGCACTTACAGTTGCTGAATTGTGCATGTTACGTTGTTTGCTCATGGTGCTGTGCGACCATTGAATGGAGGTACAGTGCACACAATTCTGGAGACATGGTGTGCCATGGTACATCTTCATTTACCAGTTTTAATTTCAGTTGATTATACAGTTTTTGCACAGTGAAGTGACAAATAATCACATGGTGGGGGCCCCGCGCTCCCACCACCACATTCCATTCACTATTTATAGTGCACATTCTCAAAAAGAAGGGAAATTCATAGCAAAAAAACTCAGTTTAATGCATCAGTTCAGGTTGTTCCACAGTGACAAAAGCGAGGAAATTCAGTGTTAGGTTTGACACCACTTGCACCCCACATCCACCTCGTCCCCACCAACAGTCATCGTGGTGTGCATTGAGGTTATCAGTCCTAACTCTCACTCCATTCTCCTACACTGCACCACCTCAGCTTATTTACACATGGAATGGGGTGAGAGTTAGGGTCGATGACCCCCAATGTACACACCAATACCTGTTGTGGGGATGTGGTGGGCATGGGGTGCAAGGGGTGGCAACCCTCACACCAAATGTCCTCACTTTTGTCACTGTGAAACAATCCTCACTGATGCATTAAATAGGAAAGGGATATGAATGGTACACCTCTTTGATTGCAAGTACAGTCTAGTTACTACAGTTATGAGTTTTATGGGTTTAGTCAGGCAATGCCCTGCCCTCAGACCAGGTATTGTGTACAACAAACATAAGGTGATGGACATCAATGGTGCACCTCTGTGGTTCCAGTAATACACAAGTTTGTAGAGTTCAGAGGGCACAGTCTGAGGCAGGAATCCCCCCCCAACCACAATAACTACTGCATCTTGAGTGTGGAACCATAGTTAAACAAAGGTCACGGATATTCATGGTAGACCTACTTGATTGAAGGTATACTCTAGTTACCAGATTAATGACTTGCACAGTCTCAGGCATGTACTGGTCTCTGCCACAGTGATAAATAGAAAGACTGTAGAATGAACATCATGCAGTATGCTTAAATGCAGTACTGCTGCAACACCAACATACATAGTATCACCATTACATTATGATAAAAGAAAGATACAACACAGGTAGATAAGGTTTAATAAGATTTATTGCCCAATTAATAATTGTGAGAAGGCCAAATTAAAATCCAAATTGGTGCACAAAAATCAGTCTCACAAAACAATCACATAAATGTTTTTCACTTTTGCTTGAAATACATGTAAACCAGTATCACAGACAGTAACTGTGTGACAAGAAGGGAGGCATGACATCACCCTCTGAACATGGTTTACACATATGGAACAATAATGATGTTGTTGTTATTGTGTGACTGATAGTGTGAATGTTCCTGGGGTGGGAGAAAAACCAGATGTGACTTATAAACTCATAGCAGTACAAACGGCTATGGTTTAGTAAGGAGATATATATCTGAAAGTAACACTTAAAGATTAAATGTTAATGTATTTTATGTGTAGACATACGAATACATCCACACATAGATGTATATGTCAAGTAATACTGCAATATTATTGCATTTGGAAAATTCTCACCCGACCCCTCAATAGAGGCAATCAGAGAATATTATTATGAAAAAAAAAATGCTCAGTTGTCATCACTGAAAGTGTCTGATGTACAGCTTTCAACTATTGTTAACGTACATTGAGTTAAGGTAAAACAAAGATTTCTGATACTGTATGGTAACAGTAGTACATGCATCACTGTAAATGTTCAAAAATAGTTACATAGGTACATAACTAGTTAACCATCTACATCTGTAACATCTTTTAGTTACTTGAAAGCAATCTTTAACTTAATAATATGAATATAACATCTTACGATATGATAAGCAAACACTTTGTGCACTAAATGATAAAGAAATGTACAATGGGACACATAAACTTGTTATTAATGATGGGATATGACATAACAGAACATTACATAAGTGCAACTGCATAATATCTCATACTAACAATATAAGCATACTACTTCTTACTCTTTATGAGTCTACTACTTTTTAAGAGAAAATTCATACTTACAATGCTATCAATCAACATATATGTTAATTAATACTGTTAGTGTTTACAACAGAGTACTAAGTACTAACGAAAAATATATTAAACGTTGTATGTATACATGTACACAATCTAGATATACGACAATGAAACAGTCATAGTAATGCACTGTTGTGACAAACATTTTAGACATTTGTTCAAGATGCAAGCATAAGAAGAAATAAATTAATACAGAGCACAGATAATAGTTCTTAACATGTGCCAGAGTGCTGTTAATCTTTAGTTAAAGATATGAAACACAGTGTTGTAAATACCGATGGTCAAGCATTGTACCTTAGTACAATCACACATGTAGCAAATGTGACAAGTGTGATTTCTCATGTCTGCATATAACACACTCATAACAAAAGACTATGACAGAAGAGTTTGACCAGATACCTCTGGTATCTCTTTTGACATGCAGAAGTCTTTGTTAGACATGTAAGTGAGGTTTCTCTAGTGACTGTGAAGACAGCTGGTGCAGATTAAAGACCACTGCAACTATTTTCACTGTGTCACTGATCAATGCAGCAATCTTAAAGTCAGAATGAGTATAGATATGCAACAGAGCCATGTGATTTATCTTCTGTGTAATCAGAACTGTACATTTGCTAATAACAAATGACAGCTGACAAAACTCACTCTGTAAGAAAAAGATGGGTAGCAAAGTAAAGGAATTTCACATGTTGTGTAACTATTCATCTGACACATTAAGATTGTCATAATTCTTCAGTATCAGAACATATGCATTTTTTAAGTGTTGCGACATTCTTTGTTTGAAAGAGTTTGTTGAATTGTTGCACTAGACCTAGCCAGTTCTGTACCTCAACAGACAAGTGTAATGTCCAGAATGTACAGACTGGCCATAGTGGTAGATCACAGCAGGAGTGTCAAATAATGCTTGGTTAAATACTACTTTACCAGCTGTGAAATCAGTGATGGGAGTGTCAACTCTGAGCCCATTGGAGTCAAATCTATGCAACACTAGCATAAGATATTGAGATGTAGTCCTGAGACACATGGACTGAGTACATGTACCTCCACACCTCACACACAGGTGACCACTTTCAGCATTAGTAAACAGCTGCCAATACTTTACAGCTTTACTCTGAGGCACAAACAGAGAAACCCAAAGCATGTCTTCTGTGGTTTCACATTGTGAATGACCACGTAACAGACATACATACTTGGTAATATATGACTCAGTAAAATAGTGATGCATAGAAGTTCCATCTTCATCCATGCTGTTAATAATAGCCATCATAAACTCAGTAGCATCCTGCTGCATTTACAGCAAATGTACTGCATCCATCATATGTACCCAGCACTTTTCGCAGAGGTGTTAGTGACTGCACATTCTTAGACTGATCAGAAGCCGTGTTGACAACCTGCTTCAACTCCTTTGATAGGGCAGTATCTTGCAAAGCAGATATTGCCTCAACAAAGTGTGGCATGTGGAGAAAGACTTGCATAGCTGAATTAGCATAGCAGTTAACTCTAGTAATATTTTCAAACGCTGGCACAACAGCTATTCCAACTGACTTCTGAACAACAGTTGGCTCTGCATCTGTATTTGACTTTGTGACCTTCTTAGAACTGTGACTGTTCCATCAGTTGTACAAGGTCATTTTCTTTTGTTACCAACTGTAGATGTGACTGAAGCATGTGAGACAACCACATACGTTAGTAGTGGTATTAAAGACATGTGGCTGGTATAGAGTATGTAATCTGTTGCACTCAATGATACAGTGCTTGTCAACACGTGTCTTCTGAGGTGTGACTGTTATAATGTGCAACCCAGAAAGACTACATACACGTGAAAGTGTGACATAGCTCATGCCATCTTTGAAAATGTTTGTCCCTATGTCCACCATTGCTGGATCCAAACTCAAGCTTTGAGACTTGCGAATGGAAACAGCATATACAACACATTTTGGGAACTGTTTCCTGTTGATATACTGTAGATATCCTTCAATACCTGGAACTTAACACAGGTACAATCAATCTGGACAGGATGTTCCATGTTGTCAAAGCAGACAGCAAGTGTCTCGATACATGTCTTTTGGACATTGTAAACAAAGTCAATGATGTGACCCATGGCACCATTAACCATACCACAATCCACATCAAGATTGCGGTGTAGCATGGCATGTGCATTCTTACAAACTGTAAGTACAGTTTCTAGACCGGCTGTGTGTGAAACATTTGACTTCAATTCAGACAGTCGTTCAGTCATCTTAGCCACCAGCTTCCAACTTAAAATGACACCATTGACTGTGACAACAGCATGTAGTGTGAGAATTGTTTGATTTTCTCTCTGCAACATGACACTGTTGAACTCAGCGCATTTCTTTAGTCATGGCATAAGACACACAATGCATATGCCTGTGGCATACACATCACTGAAAACATCACATGCAGTTTCTAAGGATGTTGTGTCCATTCTGATTCGTCATCCATCTAACATTGCAACATATTCTGGTGAGAGAGAACCTATATGAGCTTGATCCAACAGTGCCTTGTAAGTGATGTCAGCACTTTGGCGCATGTTCTGATACAGCTCAACATAGGTAAATAACTCCCACAGGTTAAAACTGCCAATGCAGCCAAGTGTATTCTTGGCCTGCTTCACAGTCTGAGCTGCAAACACATGTTCTGTGTTCACAGGTGCAAGCTGTAAAAGGTTTCCAAATACAACAATGCTTTTTCCACCAAATGCATCTCCATAGTCAGTCCCCAGGAGCTCCTGTAGACGTAGATGTATTCAGTCAAGCATCAAATTAGAGACCATACTAATCTCATCAATGATGAGTAATTTCATCTTACAAAACATTGAATGAAGCTGAGATGAAACCTCAAATGACAGTTTCTGATACTCTCCTGCTTTGCCTTGCTTGACTAGCAACATGAACAGATGGTGTAACATCAGGCCACCAGTGTTGTATGCTGCCAGTCTGGTGGGAGCACTAACAGCAACAGGCATTGCTGACCCTGTCAAGCTTCATATTTCAGCTGTGATGGCCTCAATATGGAAACTTTTTCCTGTACCAGCTGACCCACTAACAAACATTAGCAGTGCTTTGTAGTCAAGACGGTCGCATTTCTTCTCTTCATGCAGTATCCCATGCCGGACTGCATTAGTTACTGTATCTGAGAGTGAACCACATGCTGTTGCTCATTGAGTCTCTGTCTCAACTCAGCTGGGTCAGCACCACAGTGCGTACCATGTTCCATGGCACTCTCCACTTCTGACATGAGTACTTCTGGGGTACTCAGAGGCAGAGGTTCCCTCAAGGATACCTTGTCCTTCTGGATCAAGATTGTCCCAGAACTAACAGGAGTATCCTCCTCAATTAGCTTCTGTGCCTTTTCAAGCTGCTCCTTCTCAGTATCTAGTCTCTGTATGTATATCTCTGAGTTTTGACTTTTGAATGTCTCGTAACTGTGATTAAACTCTTCCTCGAATGTATCACAGTCACCTTTCATTTCAGACTCATTCCTCCAGGGTCTAAATAGGAATACCAGAGCAAAGTAGTAATGCTCTCTGCTCTCAGATGTGGCTAGATGTAACTTACTGTGGTCAGAGAGCCAAGGCTTAAGTTTCTTAACATGACAGCCATCCACTCCTCTGACCTTGTAAATGTCATATGTACAATCAGATGTGACATATGTCTTGTAGTCATACCACTTTGCCACCTTAAACAGACAAATATCATAGATACATAGATACATAGACAGTGTCGGCAGATAAGGGCCTATGGCCCACCCAGTCTGCCCATTTAAGTTTGTAAGTTCAGTTTATGTTTTCCAGGAAGTCTGTTGCCCCTTACCCCTGACCTCCAGAATTCCTTTATGTCTATCTCATGCATTCTTAAATCCCATGATTGTTTCAGCCCCCACCACTTCCTCTGGCAGGGTGTTCCACTTGTCCACCACCGTTCTGTGAAGAAATTCTTCCTCACGCTTCCTCTGAATTGTCCTTCCTCCAACTTCATCCCATGCCCTCTAGTCCTGGAACATCTTTTTCGCTTAAAAATAGTGCATTCCTGCACCCTGTTCCTCCCTGTAAGATACTTGTATGTCTCTATCATATCCCCTCTCTCCCTCCTCTCCTCCAGGGAGTACATGTTCAGTGCCTTCAACCTGTCCTCATAGGACTTGTGATGCAATCCATGCACCATCTTTGTTGCCCTCCTCTGAACCTTCTCTACCCTGAAGAGGGTCTATTGACAGCCAGTTCCTCAGTCTCAGCATGAGGAATAAGTACACGCTAGTGCTTCTCTTTGTAGTTCACAATGAGAAAGCAGACAGCATCAGACTTGCCGTACAGATGTGTATCAATCAAGTGATCACCAGCCTCATAAGCACCACATTCTCTGTGTGGAAGGGTCTTCAAGCCTAATGACCACAACTGAGATGTCAGGCTCTTGCTTGAACTAGTGATATCTTCCCAGAGATCTTGCAAGCTAGTCTGCTCATGTTTTGTTATGTACGTAGTGACATACCACACCAGAGCCAATGAGTTGTCAGCCACAAACTGATCATCTATGTTTGCTTGCCACATTAGGAGAAGAGTAGGGTTGTATTCAGTGCTGTACACCTCTTTCTCATCTCTGGGTAACTCATATACCCTCTTGGTTGATTTTGCCTTCAAGTGGTGTTGCATTGCTGAAAACAGATCATTCATGCAACCATCCTGACTGACACGTCTAGGAAATCCAAAACGACATCTTGTGTACCAATCAGATTTGTTCTTCACTACCCAGCAGCAGTATTTCACACAAATATGGTGCTGGAACTTTTGCACCAACTTACACAGTTTTGGACTGTCATACTTGTCCAGAATGTGGCAAGTGATATATTGCTTGATGAATGTTAGCACTTGTGCTGCTTCATGCTCACCTATACAGGGGGCATCCTTGATTCACAGCAACATGTGAATATGAGGAGCGCCTAGTGCCTGATACTCCATCCTCCAAAAGTAATGTTCCACAACACTAAGAGGCAGATTGTCCTTTGACAAAATGAAAGTCAGACTATCATGGAACCGCTTGTGGAAATGTCTTGTGACATAGACAGGGTCAAGTGAGCACATCTCTCTGAGAGTCATTGATGCAATACCCTCAACATCAGAGTTTGCCCACTTCAACAGTTCTATGACCTCATCCCAGGCATACTCATCACAACTGAGTGTGACAAACCATGTGGCTGTACCATGCTCTCACAACATTGTCATCACCTCAGAGTGTCTGTGGTACCAATATTCTTTGATGCCACATAGGCTTGATAGAATAGAAGACAAATTAACTTGCACATTTTCATCTTTCTGCTTCAATTTCTCAAGAAACTGTACAGCTGTAATTCCATCAAGTGGGGTAGTCAGACGAATAGTATGCACAATAGATGCAGATAATATGCTAAGTTCACTCTCCCACAGGAGATGAAACAGGTACCGTATGTTGCATCTGAATTTGCCATCTTTACTGAGCACACAACTTGTTTGACACTCAGCACCCTGTACACAAACTTCTCTTTCATTCAGGTGACCACCTGATCCTTTTGGGAATAAGTCTGGGAAACAGCATGCTTCCAGTTTTGCCTCTGAAATGCTGACAGGCTCACCTTCCACCTGTTTCATTTGATAGAGATCAATGTTGTCACCTACCTGATCTCTCCATGTAGTGGATGAATTGTGTACTGTTCATATACAAAGTCATTTGTTTCCACATTGACCTTCTCAATCATTGACTTTCTGCTTTCCAACTCATGATCAAGAGGCACACTAATGATCTAATCAATATTAAGGTCTGCATAAAAAGGGTTGCTGTTCTTTAAGTGAGTGAGGGCAAGCTTCACCTTCTCAACATTAACAACATCCTGCCAAATCACCTTAGACTTTGTTGGCACACCATTTAGAAGAATGACCAAAGTGTTTTCAATGGAGATAGCTTCCACATTTTCCTGCAGAGGAAGTGGAAAATACATGACGGAACCCTTAAGAGATCTGATGAGTTCTTTTTGAGGAATATTCCATGTCTCAATGTTCATCCTTAGAATAGTTTGAAACGGTTTCATTGTCTGAATCATAATCCATTCAAACATATTCAATGTGGCAATCTCAGTTGGTGTCACATCTGCCTCCATGTTGTTAAAGACTGACCTTGGTGGCATAATGTTACACTTCACTTTGGAAAAACAGTGCTTGCACATGACAATGACTGGGTCTAACTGAAAGTCAGACTTTAACACCAGAAATGCTGAAAGTCAAAAGCACATGTCATTGTATGGTGACAAGGTTTCCAGGTTCACTGTGACCATTTGTTTCTCATAACAAAGGCATTCACATGACACACAAACAGAGTCAAAGTTCTGTCTCTTTGTCAACTCAAATTTGGCAATAATTTTCCCAAATTGCTTGAGAATATCAGTTTCTAAGACAGAGACACAGCTCCCATCAGCAATCGATGACTGAGTAACACCAGTATCAGTCACACTGCTGACATGTCGCAGTTGTTTCAAAAATTGAATGGCACCGTGCATGTCACCAGACAACAGTAACTCATTCATATAAATATACTGAGTGACAACTCAATGAACTTCATATACCCTGTATACAAAGTTCCTCATTCCTGAATGATGTACTGCCAGTATGCACATATGGTGAAAAACACTGTTACAAACACCACTATCTAGGCATGCAAGGGAATGACCCATAAGTCCAGTGCGTGGATGGATCTCACAAAGGTCTATGCTTTCAAGCAGTTTATGTCTGTCTTTATGTTCAGTAATGACAAACAGTTTGATAAAGTGCTCAACTTTCTCAAATGATGATTGTCTATGGTTGCAAGTGTCATTACATGTCCATGACAGACAGTGACATTTACAAGGCTGAATACTTGCCTCAGGTTCATCATCTGACTCCATTGTAGAATCATCATTCACACTGAGCACATTACAGACTTTACCAGACTCATCAATGTACAACTTGCTGTCTTTTTTCTGAGAGTAATATGACACCTCCCAGAAATATGCCTCTGAGTGCTGTGTGTGAGCAACTGTCATGTGTAAACATCACAGAAATTGTGCAGATTCAAGATAGGATATCATTGTAGCCTCATCTTTACATCATACACAATTTTCCTAAACTGCTCAAGTACATGAGACATCTTACGCCACAAACGTTGAAGAGCAAAAACTGCTCTATTAACAAATGTTCGTACTTTCAAGCGCAATTTCATCAAGCTGAGATGACTCTTGACTTTTCTGCTTTCAAGTCTCATCGCAGCAGCAATAAGTCTTTCAATCTTGGCTTTAGAAGCTGGAGATCTAAAATACTTCTGCTTCCTCAGAGAAGCATCAGCAGCAATAAATTGTCGGTGATGCATAGTTCATGTGTTTATACATGTCTTTGCAGCAGTAGCTTTTCTGCTTACAGATCTACACAACTGTTGCTTAGCTACACATTGTTTCCTTGCTGTTGAGCAAGCATGCCCTTTCCCTTCAGAGTGAAAAAGCTCTGAATCCACTCCTTTACTGTGATGATGAATCATCTGACGTCTTGAACAAGATCACTGAGTTTCACATACCCCTAATGCAACAGTGAACTACTCTGATATCTGTTTCGTCTCTGTATAGACTTTTGTCTGTGTTTAGATGGCATCTTCCATTTTTCACTATTCACAGTTCAGTTAACCAATGTTACAGAAAAATCAGACACCTGCATGGGAAACACAGAAAAAAAATAATATTAAAATCCATGTATTTAGTGTATTTCTAACATCACATACTATAATGCACCATCTCTATGTCATATAAGAACATAAAATACTACTGAACAGTAAAATTGTTTTTATTATTACTGTAGTAAGTGAAACTCAGTGAAGCAATAGACAGTATTTTCAAATAGTTATGAACATATCATCAATAATACTATGACAATAAACATCAAAAAAAGTTACAGTTGATACAGTGTCATAATGTTAAACATCCACACTGCTGTTATAACTAATCAACATGTTGTGTTGTTACAAAAAAAATCTGAAAAGTAGTGCAGAGCATGTAACACTTTCAAAGCATATAGTAATGCCTGTGTGACACTTTTGAAAACAGCAGTGTTGAGTGTTCAACATTGTCAAAATAGTGTCATGCTTATTTTCTGTTGGTCATCTATTGAGAATTCTGTGAACATCTTGAAGGCTGTGTCAGACAAGAAAGTTCGACAACTCAGTGTTGCCATTTATAAATGTGTGTGAATTGCTATGGTGGTCAGTGGTTAGGTAGCTGAATACATTTAAATTAGAAAATAGTTATGTAGACTTGATACAGTTATTTAGTTAACTGAATATTTCTCATAATGACAAAGGTCTGAGAAAAACAATTTACTGATTAGTTGGAAACATCCTATCAGCTCTGTGTTAATATTTTATTAACATACATGTACAGCCTAATCACACATTGAACAAGGTTTTATACTGTTTAAAATACATATTTTCATATAATAGTAATAAAGCACACCCAGGGGTTATGTTTATGGTAAGTTGATCACCTTCTAGGGTGTATGTAGCACTCAGCTATGCCTCGTGCTGCATTACTACCCTAGAAGGAAATCAACAGACCATTAACATAACATCTGTTCATGCCTTATTTAAATAACAATCAAGAACTGTATGCACTTTTATGTTTGTGCATAATGTATGAAGCAGGACAGTTCTCCATTCAGGAATCATATTTTTGAGAAAAACACATGAAATAATGTAGTACTTTTGAAAGTGTCACAAAAATAGTGTTGAATGAATGAAAATGTGCAAAAAGTGGTTTTGAATGATCGACAGTATCGAACTCAAAGTCAAAAAACATAGTGTCAAACGTGCAACAGTGTTACATAAACTGCTTTTAAACTTCGACACTTTCCAAAAAATAATGTCGTACATTCGAAAGTTTTGAAAAAGTAGTGTCGAACCGTCAATAGTTTTGAAAAAATACTTTCATACGTTTGAAAGTATCGTAAATTTGTTCCAATGGGGAGTTACTTGTGTGCATTAACGAATGATATCTTGATTGCTATTTGATTGACAGGTAGTTCTGCCAATCTTGTGCTACATTGATCAGGTCATATAAGACAGCCAATCAGAGATGGAGAGGAGTGAGAAAGAAGGACACAGCAGCCATCTTAGAGTAAACAGCCACAGAGCACATTTCTCACTGTACGTACACAACATTTTATAAATTGTTTTTCTACTATAATAAAAAGTGTTAGAAACAGTTAAATAGTATTAATCAAAACATTCTTTGCTGCTCTATTTGACTATGTTACTAGAAATTATCAATAATGTTGCATTAGTTAGGTATAATTGTTTAAAGTCAGACAGAAATTTGGTACTTACTTGCACAGGTACAGCTACAAAAGGAGGGAGATAGCAAGGTGCATATGTACCATAACAGGAGAGGAAACCAATCAGACAAATCTCTGCACTTGAAATTGTTTGAAACTGCCTATCAAAACAATGCATTTTTTGTACCTTGAATTTCTCCCACATTTTAGCTGGAGCAGAAGTGCAATCATAGTCAGTGCACACACTATATTGGTTAAGTAAGGCAGAGTATTAGCCAATGATTACTTTTATTGTGTCTCAAGGGTCAGCCCACTGAAGCACTGTTGAATTTGGGAGGGACATAAACCCTTTGAGAACTGAATATGTGTGAACGATATGGATTTTGAACGTATATATACGTCCACAGTCTTTTAAGGGTTAAGTCTCACAACTGTTTAGGTACAACAGGGTGAACATTGACTTTCTTGACTTTCTTAGTAGCTCTCTGTCCAGTTCTAAGTTGAAAAGCTGAGAATGGCAGAAAACAGCAAAAGGGCATTGTGGATTGTTGACAGCAGTATAGTCAGAAGAGCATCTGAGTATGCTCAGAACAGTGATTTTGGGAGAAACCTGCAGCTCCCAAATTGCTGTGTAAAGTGGTTTGGCAGGGGTGGAATGAGGTGGGAGCACCTCATGCCTCCCATGCACAGACTTTTGAGCACTCAGCCTCATCCGGTCATATTTGCTGATACATCTTGGAGGCAATGATTTGGGAACTAAACGCTGGGTAGACTTAGTGACAGAAGCAAAATTGGACCTTGCTTCCATTATGAGAATGTTGCCTGCCTGTAAAATCATTTTTTCTGATATTACAGAGTGTTGGGTCTGGCAAGCAGAACACCATGTGTACCTGATTGACAGAACCTGAAGAAAGTCAACATACAAATATCTGCATTTCTACGCATGCCTGGAATGTACACCATACGTCACCTGGAAATTAAGCATTCTTATGATTGGCTATACCTACCAGATGGTGTACACTTCTCACATGTTGTCAATTGCCATATTCTTGGGAAACCTTCACGATACAATCCTAAAAGTCTTCTGAGATTGTCAGACTGTTTAAACACATACTGACTAAAAAAAGATTCTTTTTAGAGCCAAAAACACTTGTTCAAAAAATAGAACAATTCTCATATCATGCAAACTGGTGTAAGAGATGGGGGGCAGTGGGCTGCAGGGTGTGACTGAAAAGGAGGAAAGCATGTCAGTGCCACACAATATCTGTGTTGTCCACACTGTATTATGTGTAATTCTGCCATGGACATAAGTAAACAGCCAATGAAATGGTGAGACTGTCAGTTTACCACCGGTGTAAATGGTATGATTAACATTGCATGATGAGGAAATGGTCCAACAAAATATTTGCTGTCCAGCAATGAATACAATAAAAAATACAAAATACAAGGCAATGTATTTAAGTTTTATTTTATAATAGTGAAAAAATTTACTTTGATATAAAAGCAGTAAACCACTTCTGGATGTCAGTTTATGCTGGGATTTACCCACTTCTGGTGTGGACCTGGTCACTCGGGTGTGTCTCGTGAGCAAACCACACTAGGTGTGGGTAAATCTCAGCATAACTCACATCCTGTCATGGTTTATTGCTTAATTATAAAAAGGGTATGAGAAATGGATCTTTCTGATTGACTGAAAAATACTAAGAGACTTATATTAATCTTTAATTAACATACATGCAGAACTTGGATATATGCTGGACAAGGTTTAAACACTGTTGTAAACCATATTTATACTATAATAGTAATAAGACACTCCCAGGGATTATGTTGATGGTCAGTTAATTACCCTCTAGAAGCATGTAGCACTTGGCTAAACCTTGTGCCACAGTACACTCCTAGAATGTGATTAACACACCATTTTACATAACCCTTGGTCATGCCTTATTGGTTAATTATGATGTATGTAGATTTATACCAGCATGTATGATACTTCTTTGATACTGCATCTTATTGTAGTAGGTGTAATGCTGTAGTATTTGGAGGAGTGATTCATGTGCTTTGACAGAGCCTGTCATCAGGTGCTTAAGTATGTTACAGACAAACAACACTGGGTAGTAGTTAACATTGGTTGCAGCCTGGCACAGCATCACATAGTTGTTGATGTATAGCACCATAGTTGCATATGTATTTTACCGTCATGTGATGATAATTGACTAGTTCATGGCCTACATACATGGTGGAATTTTTTTTGAAACATTAAAAGAATATTGTGTTTAGCTTTAATTTCATAAGTTTACTTTTGCTGACACATCCTCCTCTTGTTCTTGTACTGTTTGTCCTGTGACAGTCCCACTGTAGCGTAAATAATTTAGGTGCCACTGCCACTACTTTAAATACTTTTGGGGCATGCTACAGGATACTTTAGTGATGCTTGCAGTGTGCTGTGGCTTATGCCAAGATGCTGCAGGAATGGTAGCTGCAACAATTTTGAGCACTGTGAATATCCTGTTGCATATGTTGCTTTTAATGTGGAGAAAGATGTGCACATTTATGTAAATGCTACTGATAAAGTAAACAGCATGAACTTTTAATATTTTCATTATCTGACGTGTTGATATACAATTAAAAAATAAGATTCTTAGAAAGACAGATAGGTTCTGATTACAAACTATGACTTGGAACTGGTTACTTATTGTTGCAGAAAGAGAGTCAGAGAAAAAAAGCATGCATAATTATTCAAAAAAGGTAGTATTAAATTCACAATTGACATTACCATTCTGGTCTATTCACTGTTTTTTTTATGTATTGCAGAGGTAAAACAAAACATAATGAGACAGTGGATTATGAGAGAGGTGTGTGCACTGCTTGAGGCAGTCCAGGCAAGAGGTAGTGCTCATGTTTTGATGCGTAGCACTAACAGAAAGTTGGACTCAATGTGGAGGCATTAACAGCTTTCTACACGTGGTCTTAAAGGTCAGGAACAAGACTGTTGAACAGCTGAAGAAGAAGTGGAAGCTGGTGTGCCAGTGCTTTTATGTCCTGAAGGCAGAGAGGAGATACCAGAAAATGATAAATGCTGGTACTACCTTGCCGATGAACTATGGGAGGCAGCAGGCAAGCCAGCTGCAGGGGAGCACCTTCCTCAACATAAGTAATTTTAACAAATTATCAGTTATAGAATAATACCATAGTACTGCTACACAGATGGCTAAATAGGTTTTTCTGTAATTGATGACTGTGTTGCTCTGTCCATCTTATCAATATCTCTTAATTGATACTATTATTACTATTGTTTTTTAAGTGTTGTCTTGATAAACAACATTCTTTGAGATAGTATTTTGCTGTGTGTGTTCAATTTGTGTAGGTGATGGGCGTCAAATGTACTAACATTGAAACAGTACTCTTGAATGTCATTACCACTGTGTCTCAGCCAGATTAAATGTCTTATGATGTATTTTAAATATCTGTATGTATAACTGTTATCCCATAGTACCGCAGAGTTACTATGCAATATGTATTGCATTCAAGAACAATTTTATGTCATTCCTGTTATGGTGTCAGAACTAAACATTAAGGTTCTGTGAACATGTGTGATCTACAGTTCATCAAATACTGATTAGTAGGAGCTTGTTATGTCATATGGGTGTGCATATACTACAGTTAGGACAGTGTCAGTTGCTTAGAAAAAGTGCTGTGTGATAAGTAAGCAGACAAAGAAAACAGTCAGTAAATGTTCCTACTATCTTCCATTTACAGATCACCGTAGGCAACCCGCTTCTCCTGCTAAGGTAGTACCAGCACAGTCTGAAGCTGTAGAGGCTGAACACTCTGACACTGATAGTGTCATTGTCATTGAGTCAGATTTAAGCTGATACTAGAAAAAAAAGATTATATTCTTGAGGGTGGCATTTTCAGTTTTTTTTATGGTGATAATACTGTAGTGGCGTGTAAGACCCACTGATGTGTACAGCTATGATGTAGTGAAGACTTAATAGTACTATCAAATCATCATAAGAAAGGGAAAGCACTAGTAATATGTACAACTCAGCTGTGGGGGGGGGGGGGGGGGGGGAACCTATGCATGCCTGCCAGATAGTAATATTCAGTCTATTAAGTGCTGAAGATATGTCCCAACAATCTTAACATCAACTGCACACTACTGAGACTTTATAAAAAGAAATAAAAAAAGGAAAAAGTGGTGCTGAGGGTTTAGTTGCTGTACAACATACCTCTGGCTACACCGGTAACACTTGTTTGGGTATGGAGTGAGGGACATGTAGGGGTCAAGGGGAGGAGCAGGATTAAGCATCTCAATGGATGCTCTCCTACTTCTAGTGTGGGTTTATAGGGTGCTTTCAGCACCCGATGCATTGGCGCCAGTGGCAGCATGGGTACTGTGGTGGCAGGCAGGTCTTCACAGTTGTGGTGGGTAGGACATTGTGGACACCTCACTATGGTGTGAGTAAGCATGTGATGTGTCTCGATGTCACTGCTGACATACTTAGAGGGAGGAGTGCCAAAGGTAAAGAAAATTGAAAAACACCCATTCGTGCAACAATTATGAACAATTCAAGCCCTGATTAGCTACCCATTGGCAGACTCTGCTGTGCAGCTTCTACAGAGTAATGAGGAGCAAAGGTAGGAAGACAATAGAACAAGCCTTTCAGTCTAGGGGCAGACACTCTGGGAGGGACAACAGAGGATTGATCGTTATGAAGGAGTGGACCAAGCTTACAGCTAGTAGTGGACTTTGTACTGTATAGTCATTTAACAGATACTTTATATAATAAGTCTGAGGAGTGTGAACCTGTGATGCATTCTTCTTTGTTATGTTAATGTCTCAAGTTCTAAATACTGCCATAACAGACATGTGTGAGTGGTGATTATGCAAGTCAATACTGGGAACTACCTATTTTTCCACTGTGACAGCAATGTAAACATTAGTCATCTGTTCACACTGCTTTTAGTTCTAATAGTTGAAAAATGGACAAGACCGTCAAGACGTAGAAAACTAATCTTACCTAAAGTACGTGATAAGTCTTGTGCAGCTAAACATGTTTAAACTGTGGCACATGCTTGAATACCAGCATCTGTCAAAATGTAATATCTGTTATACAATGAAAGCATTTAAAGAGCTCCACAAACAGAACTGAGTGGTGTTTTATTTTGTGTTTATTTTGTTTTTAACAGTGGCCAGGGAGGCAGTGACAGAACCATCTGTGCAGGTGAAGCAGGAAAGTGGCACCAGTGCTGCCCATAAGTGTCATTATATTAAATATTCAAGCAAGATGTACTGTTAAGTATGTTTTAATAACTAGCAATCTATAACTGTATATTAAGCAAATCAGTATACCTGGTAAATAGTGATGCATGTTTCATGTACAAATCATAGTACTGTAGTTCTGCTGACCAGCACAAATACTTATATTGGTATTTAAAGTGTACTATCAGAAAGAGCTTGTGTAATGGCAAGATTTCACAATGACAGACAATAACTTAACTATTTCTGTGCCTGTAGCAGTACAGAATACAAAACTAGAAATGTTAACTGTTGAATATTGTATGAATATAAACAAATTCAGTCTCAGTGTGTTATACACAGGAATTCCCTACCTTGGTATGTAAATTGTTCTGGGTACACTTGAACTGTGCTGTGGTACAGTGTGAACAATATTGAACAGTTCTGAATCATGAATCAACATAATTGAATATCATGAAGGTGGATCTTCAGTTGCTCACATTGCAGTGTCACTGTACAATGTGTAGTGAGAATGATTCTTCAAAAGTTGTGATTGATTACCAGATGCATACAACACTGTCAGCAGCTCTGTTGGTGTACTTGGTGCATGGAGTGCAGTGTTCACCACTAGATGTGTAAGTTGTTCACACAGTATCGTAATTGAAAATGGGAATATTATCATGTGATGATGTGTGACTTCCATACAGATCTGCTGATCCTTGATAACTTGCAACTGCTGAACTGACAGGTAGTTGGCATTGTTGTGCGATATCTCGTGTTCTTCAGTAGTAATGTACCACAGTGTACATCCATAGTAGTTTTAATATTGAATGTTCACTGTTAATCCACCGTACCATTACATCATTATCTGATTGCAAATATAATGAAGTCATTATATGATATGATGATCCACACTACCTGGTCCTAATTACAATATAGCTTTTTGTGAATGACACAAAAACTGCTCTTATAGTAGTACTATCAGGGCACCAATTTTTCTCACAAGCACATCGAATAAAGTTCATTTGCCCATGAGAACTACACGAACACTCAACACCAATTTCTGTGTCAATTCTGTGCCACATTTTTACACTTAATTTTTTTCCTTTTTTTTTTTGCCAAATCTGACACAATGCATGCTCGTAATACAGTCATTTTAAGGGCGTTTGTCACCAGATTTTCAACATAGCCAGTTTAAGACCTTTGCTCATGAACAGTATCACTGAGATTTTATTAATCTGTCCAGAACATTGATTTCTCACTCTGACCGCGCCATTGTGCGCTACATGTGGAAAAAAACACATTTTGGGTGAAATGTGAAAAATGACAGTTGTACTGTTCATGAGGTGTGGTAAAATGGCAATACTGAAAATCTGGAGTGAAAATATTAAAAATTCTCAAAGTTACAAGCGTGCGTAGGAACTGCACAATGCACGTTCGTTAAACAGTTGTTTTGGGGAATAATTTCACCACATTTTCAACATAGGGTTTTTAGGAGCCTATCTCATGAACTGTGACACTGTCATTTCATTAATCATTCCAGAAAGGTGGTTCTGCACAGTGACTTCAGAACCACCTTTAGGGACCGATTAATGAAATAACAGTGTCACAGTTCATGAGGTGGGGCCCCCAAAACCCCCATGTTGAAAATTTGGTGAAAAAATTCCCAGAAATGGCTGAGATATGCACTAAAGTTGAAAAAATCCATTTATGCCATTATACAGCTTATCGACATTTCTTCAGTTCATGGTTGGCTTTGAAGAGTGTAGACATGTTCCCGGGTCCACAGAAGATCATCGTGCTGGGCTCTGGAGGTAAGTATGGGTTGAGGTGGGGATGAGCTTGGGGTGTGGGGAGGTGGAGTACGCAGAGGTGGGTGTGGGTTGGGGAGGGGCAAAAGAATCACCTATGGAAGTTTTTTTTTCAGGGTTCTTCTGAATTCTCACACAAGGAGGGACTTTTGCCATGCTGGGGTGGGCTCCCAGCATGGCACCAGGCAGCTTGGGGGGGTCAATGAAGCCGATGAGGGATTGGGCACCCCTGTTGGCAAAGGAAGCTTTGCCATGCTGGGGTGGGCTCCCAGTGTGGCACAGAAACATTTGCGGGGACAGTCAAACCAATGGGGGATTGTGCACCCCCATCAGCAAATGAAGCATTTGCCACACTGGGGTGGTCTCCCAGCGTGGCACCAGGCAGCTTGGAGGGGGTCAATGAAGCCGATGGGGGATTGGGCACCCCCGTCGGCAAATGAAGCCTTTGCTATGCTGGGGTGGGCTCCCAGCGTGGCATACTAACATTTCAGATGGAGCACGTTTGTTCCACAGGCGGCCACGAATTCCGTGTGTGATGGCAAATTCCACGGATATTTCCGCAGTTTGCTGCACCCGCAGAATCGCGGAAAACTCGGGACCATGAGTACTATGTTCTCCATTGTAATAGTAATAGTCTTTGTGGCAAACCACTCATTTCACACTAACTACTTCAGTGGTATAGAAGATCTAGTGACCTCTAACCTGGCCACAGAAGTGTTCATTGCTATTTAGTGTTACAGCTGTGTGGGTATTTGTGTAATACATGGGCAAATGTTCATTCAGACAGTACTAAACTACAGAGTGTCAATACATGGATGAAACATTCACATATTGGGATTATGTCATGGACTATCTTATACATATTCAGTGCCCATATTTTGCATATATGTATATGCACACAACTGCACTGAGTGTGTTGGTCTGTAACTGTTTAAGGAGTTGCCTTCTTCTAGAATGTAACCAGCTCCAGGTGAGGTTAGGTGAGGATTCTGATGTTGGTTATCAGTGTATGACTGGTAAATGTGGTTGTGCTGTGCCAAAATAAAGGTGATCTTTTATTTGCAAATACCATTATCAACCGTAGCAACAGATCTATTTTGTCAACATTGACTGACTCTAGTTAATTAAACCAATTGCTGTGCAAGGGGGTACACTACAGTGGGCTGCTGAACATGCGTCTACTTATTATGACTATTATTGGATAAGGGGGTAGAGTACAATGCACCAAGAAGTCTATCAGTACATAAAAAGCTTGTGATAATCAATATCTTAAGGTCCAGTGCACCAACATCTGAATTCAACATATTGATAGTGAGTTATTACTTCCACAAACAGAACCCACTGAATCTACTGACCTACTTTACATATAGTATGACTGTGAGCTATTGTGGTTGTTACGCTCGTATTGATAAATGCTCTATCTCAGATCCAAAAATGAGTGTGATAATCATATGCTATTCAATCTGTTGATTGTGTGTAACTTGCTACATCTTTTGACTCTTTATTTATTATGGATCTTCTTCACCCACCCCCACCCCGGTATAGTGTAGTGTGCAGCTGTATATAGCCCTCAGATTCTGAGTTAATAATAAATCATGAATCGCATCTTCACGAGTTTTTTTTTGGTTTCATTCATAACTGATGTGGGTCACTCTATAGTGAATCATGCACCATGAGATGTCATTAACAGTTTTGTATTCTGAAGTATTACTGTTTTTTGGAAAATGCAAGATTGTTTGTCATGTTAAAGTGGTTTCCATACTGTCCTGTGAGTGCTCCAAAGTAAACATTGTCACTGCTGGATTGGTTATAGCGAGGTGTTATTCAGCAGTTTAACAATGATTACTCCATACATTTATTTTTACACAGTTTTAGTATGAGTAAGCAATAATCATAAGCAAGGGTTATGTCAGTGGTCTGATAATTTTCAACTAGGGCTCTAATTGTTTAATATGTATATTGAAGTGCTACAGTACATGACCCTAGGTGGTTATTTATTTACTATGAAACAAAACTGTTGTGAGTGCATTACTTTTATCACTATTATAATGAACTAAAAATAGTGGTAAATCCTTTTGACCATATGAGTTAGGTCTAGCTGTATCAATAAAAAACACACTACAGTTTTAAAAGATTACACCATTACTTAAAATTAAGAATTTCTCATAAACATTGTATTCTTATATACTGTTGATAGCAGGCAATAACATGTCTTACAAATATTCCTAGGAGAAAAAAGTGCTAAAACTCAAGACAGAGAGAGAATCACCATTTTGATATTATATATAAATATATTTTTTCTATATATTTACAGGACCCCATTGCAAGGTTAGGTGCACTGGACACTGCTGCTGTTACTGCAGGCTCAAGTGCAAGGTTGAAAGTTTGATTAAGGACAATGTTGTGCTGCTGGAGGGACAGAAGAAATTGCTGTCCCTCCTGACAGCACAACAAGCTACTGTCAATCTTCTGCTCCAGCCTGTGGGGGCAGCGGCAAGTGTCAGTGTGCCCAGCAGTACTGCTTCACCAGCGCCAGTCACGTCAACCCTTCCTGAACCACAGTGAACAGCCTTCACAGCTCATCTGGTATCTCCTGTCTGAGGCGCATCAGCTTTCACTTCTTCTGTGCCGCCACATTAAGTCCAACTTCTGGACTGGGCTGCCCTCAAGCAGCACAGACACCTCTCTCATGGAGGTGTACATATTGTTAATAAAGACAAATACTTGTTTAGTTCAATATTTTGTTTAATATTTTTATATAACAGAATTTATTTTTATGCAAAAAGGTTTTTTCCTACAATAATCATTTTTTGAAAATATAAGGTTGTTTTGTATGTTATATGCTTTTTACTGTTTCAGTTTTTTCCTGTTTTAAATAGAAAATATTTTTGTATAAACAGAAAAATATATTTGTAATGCCTTATTTAATTATCATCTTTTTTTGTGATTAAAAAAAAATTCATACTACAATAAATAAATATTTTTGGTTAAGAACAATTTGTTTTGTGCAATTCTTGCATTGTGGGGATATTACTTAGTTGTGGATATTGTACTACACAGCACTCATCTTTAGTTATTGTGCTTAAAAAGGATCATGAATGCGAACTTTCACTTTTGACAGGGTAGCAGTTCACCATTGTTAATATGTAAGAGTATTTGCTTTGGTATTACTATGCTCACAAAGGGATTTTTTTGTATGGATTCATGTTCACAAGCTATGTCTAGTTAAGTCACACAAGAAACATTTTCAGATTTGTAGACATTTGCCAGTTGGAGTGAGGCACAGAATGACTTATTTAATTAAGTACAAGACTAGTGACATTGAGTGCTTAATAATAGTGAATGAAAGACCACAACTAGATAATTTAGTATATTGAATGCCACTGTTATGTATAAGAAAATAAAAAATAGTAAGATTTTTTAACATGTGAACACAATCCAAGATGCACATCATTATGGCAGATTATGTTGTACTTTACATTGTGTTCACCTTGATTGTGTGCTGTCAAGAGATTATTCCAAGGTTAAGACACAAGAACTAACTAGAACAGAATGCTACACAAAAATCATATTAGCAATTATTGCCAGCTGAAATTATAATGCATGAGGTAGTGGCTATCTCTCTCATTAGAACAGGCAGTGCTATTCCAGGACTTACTGGCCCAGATATTCAAAAGGGTTGTGCATGGTGCAACACTGTTGCACCACGTGCAACTCATTGATGTGCCCCAGCATGATATTCAAATGGGAATTGTGCCTGGCACAAATCCCCCGATGCGCTGGAGCGCATCAGTAATGTATGCAGGTGGGGGTGGCGTGCCCATGCATACTCTGCACATCCCGATATTCAGCCCAGGATGTGTTGAGTCATGCATGCGCAACCCCTACTTGCACTGCACAAAGTTGATCCAAAAAAGAAAGAAGCAATGGCTGGCCACCCACAGGTGAGCTGCCATATTGCAGGGTGCAACACAGTAGCTGCCACCTATGGGTGGCCACCAAGCTCCGGCTGCACCTCTGTGCTGGTGCCCCCCCATGCCTGATCATGGGCATTGATATGGAACAACAGAATCCTATATCACTGGTGGTCCAGTGGACTGCTGTCAGCCTGATCGCAGGCTTAAGTAAAATAAAACAGAACTCTATAACCCAGGTGGTCCAGTGGACCGCTGTCAGCCCGATCATGGGCTTAAGTAATATAACAATGTATCCAATATCCCTGGTGGTCCTGTGGACCCCCTCTCCACCCGCCCACTCATCCCCACCATGGTACACTTTTGTCACTGTGGAACAACCCTAACTGATGCATTAAATGGTGTTTTTTGCCATGAAAAAAAAATAATATATATATATATATATACACACACACACACATACTCACAAACACACACACACACACACACACACGCTTTAAATATGTTTAAATATACAGGGCAGGATTTTCAAATGAAGACCCAGGGATTGCAACAAGCCCTGCACCAGGGGACTTTGGAATTGGCGGTGGTCTGAACTCCTTTGCTACAACTGCACTGGATTTTCGAATCTCAGGTGCAGTCAGGACATTTTCACTGATTTATGGTGGTTTGCTCCACATAACTGGTTCAGGCACAGTAACTTTGTCCTGAGGGGAGGCACGAGCAAGGCAATGAAACTGTGGTGTGAGGACCTTTGTCAGGCGCAAAGGGTGGAAATTCAAATTGTCACCCAGTGAATGCTGCAAGCCCGAGTGCAGTATGTTCGGCGCACTGGGAGCTTGTAGCATTCATTCACATTTGAAAATCTGGCCCACAGTATTTTGCTGTGAAATGTGTGTCCATTTGTCTGTTGCTGTTAGGTCAAATTAGTTCCATGCTAAGGAGGCACATTCTGTAATTGGACACTGTATCTTCTTCTTCTCTCTGGGATTCATTTTAACTGGGATTTCAGGCACAAAAAAGGGTTTAAGTATCCCTTAAATTATGTTCTGTTATTAACTCTGTGTACATTTACTGTCAGTTTACATAACATATCTCATTGGAACCAGTTTAAACTTGCTGTAACAGGGAAATGGATATAAATTATACAGCAAAATGTATTCAATGCAGATTTAAAAAACAAATATGTGTGCATAGATTCTATTGTGCAACAGTAGCCACAAACATGATGAAAGTAGCCCTGATCTAACACAAGTACTCCTGAACCATCATGCGTAAGTGACTCTGGTGGGATTTGAAGCAGGTGATTCATTTATCTCAAGCCAGGTAACAACATTTTAAACATAAGACTGCAGAATTCTGTTTTCTGTTGTGCCAAAAATCTGATGTACCACATTTTACTGTCATGTTTTCTATGACACATTTCAGATCATTAAATTTCATTATTTCTGAGCTGAGATTTGGACTTGTACTGTTATTGCTGAAGATGCTATTAGTTAAAACAATGATGATGTTATTTTTCTATTATGACAGGTTTATGCAAGGGGTAAGTGTGGTCATGTCAGAAATTAAAACTATAGACTGGATTACATTCTAATATACAGCACAGAGCAAGATGAATTATACTAAAATGTTTAGCGACTACAGTGTACAATCAGAGATTGTGTCTTCATCTCATTTAGACTGCTGGATGCCATGCAAAGATATAAAAAAACAAGCATTTGTCAATGCCAAATGTTTCCTTGCATGGTGTATGTGGGATGGCATTTGCCAGCATTCATGGCACTCATTCCTTGAAGCTTATTCAAGCTCACTACAGTCATATTGGCCTTGGCTAGAGTTTGTTATTTTCTGGCTACAGAGATGCTCCTCACACTGCTTCACCTCCATTGCTAAATTCTAGTTTGGGACCCTCCCACCCTACCGTGCCTTACTCTCTCCTTAATCCAGCTATTCTCTTGTCCTGCAACTGAATCCATGCTCTATGCAAACCCAAAAGGCAGCTACCAGATATTAACAGGAGAAATGAATGGTAGAAATGTCACAATGTGTAATATGCATGTGCCTAACACTAAAGAGGCCTGCTTCCTCAATTATATGAATTTAAGACTAAACATTAAACATGACAAAAAACATTATTATTATGGGTGGGGACTTCAATGAGATCCCTGATCCTACTGTAAACAGGAACAAAGCTCTCACTAGTCTTGAAAAATCAGCATCCCAGAAAGCTTTACACAAGGTAATGGATGACCTGATTTTAGTAGATTCATTGTTCCTGTTGAACCCTCAAGGCAGGGATTATACTTTTTTCACTGCAAGTCATTTTTCATACAGCAGAATATGTATGATACTGTTATCCAAAAGCCTGACATCCAAAAATGTGTCTGTAGACATTAAGGGATTGGTATTATTGGATCACACCCTCACTCTGATAACTGTTTTTGAGAAAACACAGACTAACACCATCAGATGGAAACAATGTTTCCTTGCTACAATGCAATAAATTTGAAGATTGGATGAACAAAGAAGTGGAATAATTGTTTTTAGTATAAACAGCAAAAGAGGGGCATACATATCTTGCTGATGGTATTCTTTTAAGCTCAATATGACAGTGAGAATCATTAGCTTTTCTCTGTCCAAAAAACATAAGACCCTTAAAGTGATTTAGGGAAGATTACCATATTAAAGGGGAGTAGCAACCTATAGGAGTTGTGAAGCAGTCTCCTACTATTCAAACTGCCAAAAAGTGCCGTTTTTCATGAAAAAAAGCTTTTATTTTTGTGCTGTGCTTCATTTGCATAACCCTGCCCCTTTTTTCTCAGTGCTGCAACTCCCAAACATGACATCATGCAAGTGAAACAACATTTTTAAAGGGACACTGTCAGTTTTTAGCTGTCTCTTTACATTTTCAGCAAGTAGCTGTATCTAGCATTATAACAAGTGTAAAACAATTCTAGTGATTTGCTTGGCAGAAAGCAACTCAGAGCCATGTAATTATTGACCCATAATTACACTCCTGAACTACCTACAGTCATTCAGGACATATATTTTTTTATTTAAAAGTTGATAACCGTGAAAGACACCATGAGCAGAAGCTCATTTCCAGGTGTGACATGGGGGATGGGGTACAAAAGGAAAAATATAGCATTGAACAACAGAGATGAACAAGATACAGAAATTGTAAAAAAGTAAAAGGAATGCTATTTACAGTAGTGAAGTAACTAATACAAACAAACAGTATTAACATAGATATATACAATGAGTTTCAGTATGAGTAACTGATACATACAGACAGTATTTACATGGCTATATACAATAAGGTACAGCAAGAGGAGAGGAGAGGAGAAAGACAGAGCAAAGTGATTTCTAGGGACGACAGCAGATGCACAAAGTAGTAGGGGTTGGCATGAGTAGGAGTTTGAGGGCAGGGAAGGAGGTAGAGAGACAAATTTGGAGGGGAATACTATTCCAGAGGGAAGGGAGATGATAGGAGAAGGACAGTCTTCCAGCCTTTGACTATACTGACATAGTTTAAAGTGCTGCTCCAGAAATCACCCTTGCCAAACGTGGGAGGGAAAAAGTGCAGGTGCATACAGACTGTGAGTTGTACGGTGAAGGAACAGCCAGATTAAGGAGACAGGCAAGGTAGGGCAGAAGGGTCCCAAACCAGAATTTAGTGATATATGTGAAGCAGTGTGAGTAGAGTTTCTGTGTGAAGGATTGAAGGGGAAAGGGAGGAGTATAGGTCACAGTGATGATTTAAATAGGGAGAGCTGAAGGCGACCCTATCGCGTTTGGCAAGGGTGATTTCTGGAGCAGCACTTTAAACTATGTCAGTATAGTCAAAGGCTGGAAGAATCCATTTAACTATGAGATCACATCTTACAGGGAGGGAAAGGCTGGACTTGTGGTGGTAAAGTAGCCCCAGTTTAGGGTGCAGCTTTGAGTGTAGGACACTAAAGTGGAAGGGACAGTAGCTGTAGAGAGTGAGAGATTTACAATGAAGGATAAAGGAGTAACAATGGAGGAGGTCGAGATTTTGAGGACCCTAGGGTGCAGGCCATCGGGGCTTAACTTAGAGGGGTTAAGTGAAACAAGAACTCTAAGAACTTCTGATGGAGAAATAGGTGGTAGTTGAAAACTGGAGGACTGGGGAGGTGGGGGTTGGAAGGGCTCCTGAGGAATGGTACATGAAGTGAAAAATGAATTTAAGGTAGATAACAGACATTAGTGAATCTGCCTCATGAATAGAGGGTGGGGGTTTTGAGGGTGGGGAGTGCAGGAGCGAGTGGCGGTCCTGCCAGATGGAGGAAGGGATACTATTTGTGGGTGGAGATGTGACTTGAAGAACTAAGAGTTGACATGGCAGATACCGATAGTGCAGCTGTTACAGAGGGCACAAAAGGCTTGTAGGGAGGCCTAGTTACCTGAAGATTTGAAACTGCTCCAAGCAAGATCATGAGCTCTGCACATGGCCAAAATATCAGTGGTGATCCAGGGATGGTGGCTGCATTTTACTCTTATAGTTTTTAATAGGGCATGGGTATCCCAGAGTTTTAGGAAGGTAGATGTAAAGTGGGTGAGGGCAGTGTCAACAGTGAGGGATGAGAAGACTGGAGACGAGTTTGCAAGGGCCAGGTCATGAAGTAGTCAATTCACATAGAGGGATTTGAAGGGGCCGTAATAGATGTACTTTGGGGTGTGGGTGGAGCACGAGACTTCCTAACACAAAAGGTGGGGTAATTATCACTGAGGACATTGGGTAAGATGCCAGCAGATCATATGTCATGGGGGTGGGTAGAGAGAACCCAGTACAGTAGTGAAAGAGACTGAGATCTAGTATTGGGATGGATAGGCTCTTTGATCAGCTGGGTGAGGTTTAAATCTTCAATCTGGTGTCATGAATTCAGTGACAAGGGTGAGAGGAAGTTGAGATTGAAGTCTCCTAAAAGGATTAGTTCACTTGCAGTTGTAATGGCAGTGGTTGCAATAATGCAGGAAATAAGGGATGGGTGGAAGTTTTGGGGAGGTGTATAGAACCCCCACAAACAGGGAGAAGTAGAAGGAATAGCTAGATTGGCTAAGAGCAGTTTGTGAGAGCCAGGGAATGCTTCATGGTAGGAGATAGTACACCTTCAGATGCTGCACGAGTAGATAGCCACCCCACCTCCATATTTACCACGGTCTTGCTGATAGAGGTTAAAGTCCAGAAGGGCTACTTGGGAGTCAGGGATATGGGAAGACATGCAAAGAATGTTGGGGAAGTGCTGAGAGACCCCTACTTTAAGTCCATCCATTTTGGGGAATAGGCTACGTGTGTTAATGTGGAGAATCCTCAGGCCTTTAGGAAGGGCCTCTGGTGTGGGGGGGGTTGGAAGGCTAGAGGGGCTGTGATTTGGTTCAACATCCCCTACAAGGACAAGCATAAGGACTAAGAGGTGTAGGTTGGGGCATAATGCTTATGCTTGATTCAGTAAACTTGAAAGGGGGGCTTACAAGGGGGGTTTGAGGGGAGTGCTTTTTCTTTCTGCACTTGCACCAAATAAACATCTTGTTCTGCTTTTTCCAATGAGTCTGGGCTGTTATGCATGGCCCAAGGACAATTGTTTAAAATATGTCCTGCTTCTTCACATAGGATACATTAAACTGGATTTTTACAGACAGCTCCATGATGCCCCAATAATCCACATAGTCCACACTTGATTTTTTCACAGGCATTGCTCAAATGACTTTTTCCACACATTTATTGCATGCCTGAGGCTGTCCCATGAAAAAAAACAACACCTCTGTCCCTCCCCAGGAAGAAGCAGTTTGGGAGATGATGCATTTCCCCATCTTTCTGGTTAAGAGTTATTTGAATTTCCAACCCCCAGTCCACAAACTTTCTTCATCTTGAATTGGTTCAGGAGGCCCATTTAGAGTACAACTCTGTTTGAGACAGTAGGAAATGTCAGCAATGTTCACTCCTTCATTTTTAAATAATAGAGTTACCACCCTATATGCTGGCTTAGTAAGTGGTATTGCAAAGAAGTCTTTCCATACTGGTGTTGATTTGATCTGATGATACAGTTTCCAAAATGTGTCCTAACCAGAGGGGTGCTTAAAGCTTAGATAGCAGGAATGAATACAGTTAATAAAGCCATTTTAAAGAAAAAGGATTTAGAAGTCATATAAAATAATAATATGTTGTTTCACCTGGGGTGTGTATCAGTGCATATATTTCATAAGCATAACATTTCATGCTAGTTTTTAAGAGTTGTCATCCCACAAATAGCTGATCCAGGGCATCCTCTGCTGAATCTCTAAATTTTAATCTAACCACATTTCTTCTTTTAGCTGGCTCTGTGAGTCTATTCATGGTTTCAGGAAATAATTTCTCTTTAACATTTTCACTCCAAACTGTAGATTTCTCCTTCTCCCTTTTCCCCCTCCATCATGTTGTTCCTTTTCTTGAGAAACAGTTTCTTCTTCTATCTCCACTGAGGTATTTAAGTCATCATCCATGGTTAGGCCCTCAATTTCTTTTGTGTCATTTCCATCTTCTGTTTTATTATGTCCTATTTCATTTGGGTTTATTGCCTTGTGCTACCTTTTAGAAACTTGTGTTTCAGACTCCTGATTTTTCTTATTTGGCTCTTCTACTATAGGAGTTTCAGTTTCTACAGACCCACTCGGCCTGTTTGGGTCCCAGCCTTTCCCATCTTTAGTCCTTTTCCTCCCTGCCTGTAATAAGATCTCAGCTACCCATTCTGCAGTGTCCTGAAAGTCTTCTGATCCAATATCCCAAATATTAATAACATTCCCATTTTCTGTATTTGGCTTGCTCTTTGAGTTTTTGTTTGGATGCCAATGAATCCTGATCAGTCTCCACTTCACTCTGCACTGCTTCTGTTATTTTCCCTGCTTCACCTTCAATTGTTTCAGATTTATCTGCCATACTCTCCTCAAGGAATGCCCATCTGAGGCTGAGCCATGTCTGACTCTTCGTGGCCATTCTAGTTTGGACTGCTTTCTTCCCTGTATTCTGCACCTATGTCACTTTAAAATCCGCGTTTTTCTCTTTGGGTGCAGCTTCTTTTGATGATCCTGCTTCAGCACTCATCAGCTGACTCTGACAGGCCGCTGCCTTGCCTTCCCTTGATGGGAGCACAGTGCATAAAAGGAGCCAATTAGGCACATTAGCCCTTGAGGCATTTGAAAGTTGGAAAGTTAGAGTAGGGACTAAACTATGGGTCCCACCATGACATTGGTAGTTTGGCTTACTCACATTGAAATTCCATTCTGAAACTAAGAGGACCATCTCCTTAACATGGAGCTAAAAGTAAATTTAGTCAATTTTTGGCAGTGGAAAGTTTAAATATGCTATGTTGTGGGGGGGGGGGTTGCTGTGAGCCAGTATTTTTGAATTGTTTGTTGTATGCCACAACCCAGCAGCACCCCTTAGTAGAAATGTGAATTCTAGTGTGTGGCAGAGTTAGGCTACATGCTCAGCAGTGACCGATGGACCACTTTTCAATCTCCTTTTTTCCTAGCATCAGTTAACACTTTTCTCTTTGCTTTTCTTCTTTTTCCTCCCTACCTTAGGTTGGCCACCTAGTATAGCTCTTTCATGTGCCTACTTAACTTCCTACTAGTTCTCTCTTTTCATTCTTTTTCCATTTCCATCCATCCAGTCCCTGGAATGATGCCAAACACCCAGAGATGTGTTGTGTAAAGTGCATAAGGGCATTTTGTGTAAAATAAACATGAAGGCTTCTTTAGATAGCAGGAATGAATACAGTTAATAAAGCCATTTTAAAGAAAAAGGATTTACAAGTCATATAAAATAATAATAATGTCATAATTAGTACAGTTATAAGAAATCCTAAAAGTATTTTCAAAAATTCACAATACATACCTGTTACTGTATAAGGTTTTATGTATGAGACTGAATGATATGCTTTATAAAAGTGCTTAGTCATTGTGGATCAGAGCTATAAAGAGTCATTATCTGTGGATATATACACTGTGGGCAGGATATTCAGACTGTGCCAGGCTGTGGCGCAAGCCTAGGCACGGTGCAACTTGGCTGCACAGGGGCGTTGACAGGGTGATATTCAATGGAGCTGCACCATGGCACAGCATCATTGAATATTGCACCTTGTCCACCTGCAGTGCGCATGGCACAGTGGCACTGTGCCAGTGCAAGTGGCCACAGTGGAGCAGGAGGATGCTCTAGCGCAAGTTCCATTGCTCTAGGTGCAACAACTACGATATTCAAAAGTGCACCTGCAAATGGGACCATAATGTATGCAAGGTGCAAATGGGGCCATTTGCATGTCATTATGGCCCCATTTGCATGCAGATGTGCTGATCCCCAGTGACTTGCAGCTGGCGCCCTGCCAGGCTGCAGCCGTTGGGGACCGACACCCCCTGCACATTGTGGCAAAGTGTTCCCAATGCCCGATCATGGGCATGTGCATGTGAATTACATGTCCCATATCCCTGGTGGTCCAGTGGACCACTTGCAGCCTCATCGCAGGCATAGGTATATTTCAATTCAGTTAACTCTATCCCTGGTGGTCCAGTGGACCGCTTGCAGCCCAATCGCGGGCATATGTAGTATATTTAAATTTCCTATATCCCTGGTGGTCAAGTGGACTGCTCGCAGCCTCATCGCAGGCATAGGTATATTTTAATTCAGTTAACTCTATCCCTGGTGGTCCAGTGGGCTGCTTGCAGCTCGATCATGGGCATATGTAGTATATTTAATTTTCCTATATCCCTGGTGGTCCAGTGAGCCACTTGCAGCCAGATCATGGGCATCAGTAAAAATAATGCCACCAATCAAACCCTGGTGGTTCAGTAGTGCCTCTCTCACCACCCACTGAACCCACACCAGCTCCCCGGTCAGCGGTGGTGCAGCCTCACTTCCTGCGCCACCCCACCACCCGCAGACTGACACCATATGGTAGGGCTGTACACCCATTGGTCACAGTGAGCCAACGGCATGCAGCTCGTGTCATACTATACAGTCCAGATATATGAATGGATCCATTCACAGATCTGGACTGTGTAGTACAGCATGGGCTGCACACCCTTTGGCTCATGCAGTGACCAATGGGCATACAGCCCTACCATACGGTGTCAGTCAGTGGGCGGTGGCTGGCAAGCAGGTGAGCTGCAGCCCACCACTGACCGGGGAGAGCAGGGCAGTGGGCTCAGTGTGGGTGGGAGAGGGGGTACTGCTAGACCACCAGGGTTGGATTCGAATGGCATTATATTTACTGATGCCCATGATCGGGCTGCGAGTAGTCCACTGGACCACCAGGGCTATAGGATCATTATATTGTACATATGCACGGATCAGCTGCGAGCAGTCCACTGGACCACCAGGCATATGGTACTATCCTTTTCTATGTATGCCCATGATCGGACATGGGGAAGCCACAATGGCTGGTGCACTTGA
Organism: Neoceratodus forsteri; assembly: GCA_016271365.2. Taxonomy (NCBI): domain Eukaryota; kingdom Metazoa; phylum Chordata; order Ceratodontiformes; family Ceratodontidae; genus Neoceratodus; species Neoceratodus forsteri. Next base: position 1,166,339,049 of record CM057458.1, read on the forward strand.
GCCAGGGCCACCCACAAGGCAGGCAGCCGCCATGCTGCACCCTGTAATATGGCAGCTCACCTGTGGGTGGCCAGCTGTTGCTCCTTTTGGGGGTTCTCTGTGTGCAGCATAGGTAGGGTTGGTACATGTGCAGGCTTAGCACATCCTGGCTGATATTTGATGTGCGGAGAATGCATGGGCACACCCCCCCACCTGCACTGCATACATTACTGATACACTCTGGTGCATCGAGATTTGTACCAGACTCAATCCCCGTTTGAATATCATGGCGGAGCACATCAGTGGGTTGCGCATGACTCAACTGTGTTGCGCCATGTGCAGTCGTTCTGAATATCCCACCCTGTACCTTTAACTGAACCAGGAAATCCCCTGACACATACCCCTTCCCCCTTGGTTTTGAAAGAACATGTTCAGACATGAAACAACATGTCCAAACTTGTAAATACAGAAAGGGCTTAGTCAGGTGACTCACACCAAAAGATATAAATACTTCTTCACAGAGTTTATTTCAGTTCAACCCAGAGGGGCTCAGCCCTAGGAGAGGGAGAAGGAAGGCAGACAACCTGTTGAATGCAGATGACAAGGGTCTTTGGAGCTCTAAGATCCAGAACTATATTTTGTGAGAAACTACTGATGTTAAGTAGTGATTTTCTTTGCAATTTTTATTGTTTTCCTTTATTATTTCACAAACTTTTAAAAAATAAATTTCACACCATGGTGTGTTAAACCTGTAAATTTGACTCATTTGAAGTTTATTCCCACACGCTGTGACATAGTGTGTGAAGCAACACAAAAGGTTTGAGATTGCTATTTTTGGATTTGTTTGAGTTTTGGGAGTCTCTGGTATGCCTTTTAGCATGCTCCCTTTGAAAATCTGTGTAAATTCCTTGACGGGAGCACAATGCATAAAAGGAGCCAATTAGGCACATTAGCCCTTGAGGCATTTGGAAGTTGGAAAATTAGAGTAGGAACTAAACCAATGGTCCCACCGTGACATTGGTGGTTTGGCTTACTCACATTGAAATTCCATTCTGAAACTAAGATGACCCTCTCCTTACAGGGAGCTAAAAGTAAATATAGCCAATTTTGGCAGTGAGAAGTTTAAATATGCTATGTTGTGTGTGTGTGTGGGGGAGGGGTTGGAATGTGCAGGTATTTTTGGATAGCTCACTAGCACTTTGCTCAGGTTTTTAACTGTGCTCCATTCTGCTTTTCACAGTCATTTTCCCTTTAGTTTTTCAAACACTCTTTTTTTTTTTTTTTACCAAATATCACTTTGGACAGCTCTTTCTTAACTGCACTCTCCGACTCCTCGGAATGTGCACTGCTCATTTCTCGATCTTTTACTGGCACCACAAATTCCATTTTAGCTTGTACATCGCACTCCTTTTCAGTCTCTGCTTCTGCATTGCTACATCTATTTTCTCCTGGACACGACATTGCTCTGAATCCTCAGAGGGATATGCAAGCAAAACATGGAGGCAGGGGAGGAGACCCAGACCCCAGTCTCCCACACGTCCACACTCCAACAGATCAAGAAGCATTCTGACAGTAATCAGCACTGCAACAAGGATCCCCCTACTGGTGAGTAGGGGAATTTCCCCAGTGCCCTGGCCAAATTTCCCCCCATTCACTAAAAATACCACCAACAGCTTAATCTGGTTCAAGGTCAGTTGGCATTCATCTGTATCCCCCTTCCCTGGGTCGTGCCTGAAAATAGGCAGAATTTGTCTGATGCACTTACCTGGTCAACAAAAATGAAATAAATAAATACATACTGTGATATGTTGCACTCAGATCATATGCAAATGAGAATATCACATGCTGCTACCATTCTGGTGATGCATGAGTCATGACTGACAGGTTCACATTACAGTGGAACCCTCTTATAATGGGCACATTTGAGCAAGCATGTTTTGCCCATTATAAAGTGGTCTCTGCTTTATCCTAAAGTCTTAAAATGTAACTCTCCTCTACCACACCTAACAGGTGAGAGTTAAAATCAGAACATGCCCCCTCCTCTGCCAACCAAGGGTATGGGGAACTGCTATATGCAGTGGATTGGGAACTGTGCAGAAAAGCGAGACTGGACAGATTTTGCTGTACAGTGCAGTACCTGTGCTGATTGAGGGATCAAGAGCAATTCCCCTGGAGTAAAATGTCAGTTATCAGGCATGACTATGGTGCTGTCAGTGATGTCTTTTTTACTGCCAGACAAACAGTTGAATAGTCAGTTCACAGTTAGCATATAGTTTGCAGCATGTAACAGGAGTATAGAGGAGTTCACAGTATTTGCTATACAAGGATTGCACAGTATGGTATAAATGTGACTTTAACATTACAGACATAGCTTTTGGCTTCTGGTAAGGTAGATTCATCCATTATAAACAGATGTCCATTATAAGAGTATCCATTATAAGTGGGTTCCACTGTATTGCAAATTCCAATAGGCTAAACTTCACTTTGTTTGATCTATCATATACATGTAAACAGATAATCAACACCATTTTTGTGAGGGTTGTTTGTGATAGGGAGCTCCTGCCACTCTTGAGGACCAGCCTTTCCTTATGTCTGTTGCAACAGTTCTTCTATTTCTTATTCTAATCTATCCTTTACAATTTCTAGTCCATAAGGTTGGACACCTATGGGCACCCCTTCCCTTTTTTGACTATGCTATAGTGTTCTCTTTAATTTTCCTTTTCCCTGTCAGGTCCTCATATAAGGAGGTTATTTGAGCCCCCACTACCCAAGCAAACAGGGCCCGCATGAGGGTGGGGTAAGTGCTGGTAGCTTTATGGGCCTTCTGCACCAGGTCTCTGGCTCTCAGACTGGTCATGACATCAGCGGAGATCCAAGGCAGGTGGGCCCCCCGTATGCGGGTATAGTTTTTTGGGGTTGTAGGAGTCCCAGACTAAGAGAAACTTTGTCTCAAAAAAGTCCAGCACAAAGTCTAAGGAAGAGGCATGAGAGATGGCAGTCCAGTCAATGTTTGCAAGGTCATTTAGAAGGGACACAAGATCTAGAGATTTGTAGGATCTAACCAGCCAGATTCTGGGGAGCAGGTGGCCTTTGGCCTGAAGACCTTCATTATTGAGAATATTAGATGGTGGTCACTTAGGGAGTCAGGCAGGAGGCCAGCAGAGATTATCCAATGAGTGTGTGAAGTGAGGGACCAGTCCTGCAGGGAGTGGTTTTGTGTTTTGGGGTTCAGGTGAGTGGGTTCCATGATCAGTTGGGCCAGGTTTAGTGCAGCCACCTTGTTCCATACTTTAGAGCAGGAGGGGGTGACTCAATTTAGACTGAAGTTTACCAAGATGAGCAGCTGCCCACCTGGAGTGTGGGTTTGAGGGCCACAAGATTTATTAGCTTTTGGTAACTGGGTAAGTGCGCTAGGCAACAATCCTGCCTATTTTCAGGCACGACCCGGGAGAGCACAGGACACTGGTTACAGAGTAGAGTAGTACATAATAAAATATTACATTTGTACATAGTAACAATCAGGGTAGACATAGGACAGCAAGAGCAATTAACAACATTAGGTGATTTAAAGGTCCTTGATAGAGATATGGGGAGAATCTGGGGGCAGTACATTCAGCTATGTAGATGGGGATAGTGTGAGGTAGGGAGATTTTTATCATAAGGGATTCTATAGCTTGTGAGGTTGGGAGAGATGGCGATACGGTGGTTGCTTGGAAGGTGGAATTGATATACATTACAATGCCACCCCTTTTGCCACTAAGCTGGTCATGATGGATTACTGTGTAGCCAGGGATTGAGATGCATGCATCCTTGGTGTGAGGTTTTAGCCAGGTCTCAGTTACAATAAGAATGTCCTGTTTTAGAGTTGGGACAATTGGCTGAAACAATACAATGTTTTAGGAGGAGACTACAGATGTTTAAATGGGCCATCCTAAGGCCATGGGGGAGCTGCAGAAGTGGAGGACTGGACCCAGATGCAGTCCCATGTCCCCTGTCATCAGCAGCAGCATGGTTACCAGGAACTTGGACAGGGCTAACCTGAAGCCACTGTTAGGGGAGGGAGAGTTGTTTAGAGGCATTGAGTTAGTCTGGGGGGGGCTGGAATTTCAGAGCAATCAAGCCAGCATAGAAGCTAAGGGGTGGTACGGAGGGGGCAGCTGTCCTGGATAGAGAGTGGACAATGGGAGGCAGGAGGTAGATAGAAGTGATGGAGTTGAGTGGGGGAGACTAGTTCAGGACAGTCCAGTGCTACTTGGTAGATGTAGGGAGATAGAAACTCCAAGGCTATACAGAGGATGAGAACAGAGATGTGGAAAAGAGCCATGGTGCGATGGTCTGATGGATGTGTGAGAGCCTGTAGACAGGGGAAAAAGGAGAGCACAGGTAGTGCTATCGAGAACTGGTGCTGCGAGTTAGGTTGAGTTTGGTGAGAAATGTGGAGATCAGCCTCTAGTGGTGAGCAGAGATAAGCTACAGATGGGAGTTTAGGCTGATTGTTTTTTTTTAGATGTCATGTAAGCATCAGCCTCAGTATATAGGGAGTTGTTTGACAAGGGGGGTGGTGGTGGAGGCAGTAGGGTAGCCACATGAAGCATTGGTTAGGCAAAATTTGCTCTTCAGCAGCCATTTGAACACCTGCTGAGAGCACAGCTCTGAGTGAAGATTGTACCTGGTAGATTTGGTGTACAGCAGCCTGGGGAGGGCAGGGAGAGATTCATTGCCCTCATGACTATGCGACTGCTGAGAAGAGAAAGGGTACAAGAGCCAGTATTTAACAGGAATGACAGGGGGGAGGTATAGGCAGAGGGAGTGGGAGTGCCTAAGCAGACTACAGAAACAAGTTTAATTGGATTTGTGCCTAAGCAAACTGGAGAAATGTGTGCCTCAGCAGACTGGAGGAATTCATTTAAATGGATTTGCTACAATAAGAGTCAAGGAAGCCAGTGGTGCGGTTAACTAAGAAATTTCCCAGGTTAATGCAGATACCCCTTTAAACCAAATTTAGACTCAAGAGCAAAAAAAGGATTTGCTAAAATAAGAAACAGGGTAGCCAGTGGTACAGGTTAATTGAGAAATTTCCCTGGTTAATGCAGATACCACTTAAACCAAATTAGACTCCGGACCAGGGCTACAGAGTTTTAACTCATTTAAGTAGCTTGAGTAGCATAAGAAGCCACATGAAGATTGTCCAAAAACAAATAGATTAGTACTTAAAGTAAATGTAAGAATGACATAAATATTTGTAGATGGACAAATTCATTTAAAGTAACCTTAAGAAATGAACATAAACTCTAGCTGAAATCACTAAAAAACACAGAGCCAACAACTATCTGTACTGCTGTGGTGACTGATATCAGAAAATTGGTTTAGTCAGTGTAGAAGTCCTTAGTTATTCTTGGCTTCAAAGTTAGAAATTTGCTCCTCAGCAGCCATTTGTACACCTGCTAAAAGTGCAGCTCTGAGTGAAGATCGTACCTGGTAGATTTGGTGTCCAGCAGTTCAGGGAGGGCAAGGAGAGATTATGGCTCTCGCAAACACATGACTGCTCATGTCTGTGAGGCACTACTTATACTGATTTTACAATAGGCACCTGGGCATTATTTGTTGTTACTTGCTACAATTTGGTTGCTAGGGAAAGGCAAGGCGGAAGTAGTAAGTCAGAGTTGGGGTCACCGATGCTTGAGGAACTGTAAGGGAACAAAGGTAAAGAAAGTACAGCGAGCCACCCAAAAAACAAAAGTAATTAAGAAATAGTATGATAAGCAAGTAATAGAAGTAATGTAGAACTGCTTGTAGTAGCTCTGGTAGCTTATGCAATGTTTTGTGGACCCTCCCCCCACTCCTTGATTAATATTATTGTGCTATCGCAAACATCCTGACATAAAATCCGTTGTACTTTGAATCTTTGTGAGGGTATAAAGTGAGTGTTTCCTTCATATTGCTGTAACAGTGCAGCATTTCTTTGGATGTCTTGTAAACTATCAAGCTCTGTTAAAGTGCTTGTGCTTTTCCTTTGATTCACTGTGATATGACATCTCTAAATGTGCAATCTCCATTCTGTAAGCGCAGTTATTGAAATCACAATTTTTTTTTCGTGATTATTACATGGAACCCAATGTAAATGCTGGAACCTCTGGGCCCTGTGCTGCCATTTGTAGGACATCAGCAACCAAACTGTCAGCATAGTATTTTTATTATACCACCTCATGTACCTGGTACTGAATATTTTCAAATCCCAGCAAAAACATGAGTCTGTGCCACCACAGCATCATTCCATGCCACAGGTGTGAATAGACAGTTTGGGCAGGATTTAAAACATGACAGCTGTAATGTTCATGAGGTGGTGTAAGAAAATAGCTATGTTGAAAGTTTTGGGGAAAAATTATTTAAAATTACCAAAGTTAAGAGCGAGCATAAAAAAATTTCAACAGATGCATATACAGTAACTTTGCCACTTGTACATATTTTGATCCCAGATTTTCAACATACCCTTCTAATGACACTGTGTCATGAACAAGGGTAGTGAAAATGTTCAAATCCCACCAAAAAGGTAATTTCACCAAATGACTGTGAAATTGCCTTTTTGGTCAGATTTGTATCATTCCACGACCATTGTTCATGAAATGAGGTCTCAAAAAGGTCATTATGAAAATATGATGTAAAAATATGCAAACAATGACAAAGGTTTGCACCACAGTTTAAAACCCCATTGAAATACATTGAACCACACTTACCTTACTTTCTCATATGGCAGTCAGCACTTCAGCAGCAAAACGTGTCTTCAGTCAGAACGTGAATCTTCACCCTTGTAACTGTTTAGGTGAGTGAGGGTCTGGGGGGTGGGGGATGTGTGGGTGGTGGCTGCTGAGTGGGAGGTCAGGGTAGGGGGGGATCAGCAAGTGACCATTCTCTTTTGTTACAGGTTAGAAAAAGACATTGAGGAACTGTTTTCTTTATTTCATATATGACAGTGATCGGGGATGGGAGGTTGCCACTAGACACCAGGGAAAGAAAAAATGTCAGTGGGGATGGCAATCTGAGAGTGTCAGTGCCACTATTCACCAGAGAAGCATACAATAACCAAAGAGACAATGAACAGAGGGTGGGAGGGTTCCACTAGACACCAGGGAAATAGTTAATCATTAAGGGGATCGTGATCAGAGGGTGGCATTGTGACTGGATGCAAGGGAAAAATACAATGATTTTGGGGACTTGTGCACCAACCCCCTTCCCAACCATGCATTAATCCACTAGTAGAGCCCTCCTCTGTCAGGGATGGAATTAATGCTTGCATGAACACCTGAAGATCAAATTAACATGCAGTACACACTCACCAAGCAATACTGTCCCTACAAAATAGCACTAACATACCACTACAGTACAGAAACACACAGGACACAGCAAAAAGCAACCAACCTTATGTACAGTATTATATAAATCAAATGATGACAAAGTGTGGTAAATAAGGAAATAATACAATCTCGTGGTTGAAAAAACTGATTTATGCTTTTTAGATTAAGTTTATTTTGTATTTGGAAAAAAACACTACAACCAACAAACACCACACTAAAACTATGTACAGAATCATGACTGTGCAAACCAGAGAAAGTTACACATTGATACCAAATTAATAAAATGCACAGGACAAAGGGTAAAGTGACTTAGCTGATAGAACAGTACTCAGATAAATACAGAAATTACCAAACAAAAAAACAAAACTATATATTAAAATAATAAAAAAAAACTAGGGGAGCAAGGACTAAGGCAATAGTCAGATACAGTAAAAAGTGTATGCATCTCTTGTCATATACAGATAATCTGTGTTGTGTTCTGGCAATAAGTTTCTCCAGACAAAGATTATTAAGTCTTTCACTGAGACACTCAGCATACGTAAAGTTTTGTTGCTCAATCCAATGGCACAGTACTAATCTTTTCAGTGTTGCTTTGTTGGAAGAGTAAATCCTGACTTTACCTTTCAAGGTTATCTTGATTTTTTTTTCAAGCATTGAGGAATCCATTATACTACTAGAGAAATGTGAAGTTGCCAAAATTTGCTCCATAAACAAAATCTATGAATTTCAGCAAATTCGTGGAGTTGGGGACTGCAATTTGCCCTGTCACTTATCAGACAGATTTTTCAAAATCTGCTTGCTGAAAGGCCATTTCACTGGATAACAGCATCCCCTCAAACACCCATCCCATCAAAATCTCTCTTTGTACAACTTCTGGTGCAAGCCCTGCACCATCTTAGTTACCTTTCTCTACTCTGTTCATTGCCGAGTCCTGACTCCTGTCTCATAATAATGTATTTATTGAATTATTGAATGAATGATGATATCTTAGCTACAAGTAAAACTTTATTGGTTGAGAATTCAAACCTTCAGGTTTTACTAGGAGCAAATAAATCAGCATTTATTCATTCATTCATGCCATTTTATGAGTCAGAACCATTCTCTTTATTCACAGCCTATATTTTGTGGGCACTGGTTGGGGGAAGAGGATGGTGAGGATCAAAGGGGAGTTGGGTGGGGGACTGGCAGTAAAAATTAAAAACAGTGTGACTTGGATGGGGGAGAAGGAGGACTGTATTTGGCAGGCAGATGGGTGAAGGGATTATCTTTTTAGGGCTGTGGGTGGTGCCTACAGCCATTTTGTGAGCACTCTGTATCTCTGAAAATGGTCAATCGCAGAACCCCTTTGGTTGAACGTTTGGAAGTATCCTTCCAAAAGCCCAACACAGCTTAAATCCCTCCACCATGATTAGACAATGGAATAACAGCCACACTATTTCAGCTGTTACTTCTGCATTCTGATGCATGAACTGTGCATGAGCATGACTCACGTGCATGCACAGAGTCATGTGCATGCACAATCCTGCATGTACTGCCATTTTGCAAATGGCACAATTGCCATTCAGTATTTTCTGTACCCCAGCAAGTCATGTCTGACATGGCATGTGGCACAGTGGGAGCCCACACCAGTGTGTGGATGTGTTTTTTTCTGTAATGTTCTTTTTTTCTGTAAAGTAGAAAATGGTCCCTCATCACATTTCTTTTGCCCCGGTACCCCTCTGCCCAAGTACTACCCAACATTGGGGTGCCCAATCCCCATGTCAGTATTCATCTGGCACACTGGGAGCCAAACCCTGTGTGCCAAAATGTTTAATTTTCTGTTTTTTCTGAAAATTAGAAAACAGTCACTTGTTGTCGTGTTTTTGCCCTGTGAAACTAAAAACAGTCCTTCGTCATCACTGCAGTCCCCTCCCCCCTCCCTACCCTCTGACTGAGCACGCACCTCCCAATCTCCCCACACCCCATACTTACCTCTAGATGTCAGTGCTGTCATCTTCTCTGGACTGGCAAATGTCTGCAGTCTTCGAAGCCCAACCACAAACTGATTAATTAAAGGTAAGTTTGCTATACAGTCATTCAATGGGGTTTTCGACTTATGCTGAAAGTGCAGCCATTTTTTGGACTTTTTGCCCCAGATATTCAACATGGGGTTCTTGGGATCCCACCTCATGAGAACAGTCACTGTCATTTTGTTACTTGGTCCTGAACGGTGATTTTGCACTCACTGCATGGAATCACCTTTTGGGACTGACTCACAGAATGACAGTGCCACTGCTCATGAGGTGGGGTCCCAAAAAGCCCATGTTGCAAATTTGCTGAAAAAATTCCTAAACATGACTGCATTACCAGTGTGCATTGCACAGTTTCTACGCACGCTCATAACATCACCAATTTGTAATATTTTCACTCCTCATTTTTAACATTGCCATTTTTGCACACCTCCTTCAAAACAGTACAGCTGTCATTTTCCACAACCTGCCCAAAACATGTTTTCACACCTGTAGCACAGGATAGTGTATTTGCTCTGTGCAATCACCTTTTGGGACAATTGAACAAAATGACAGTGGCACTGTTCATGAAGACGGGTCCAAAAAAGGCCATGTTGAAAATTTGGTGCAACTCTTCCAAAAAATGGTCAAGTTACACCTGAGAGTTGAATAATTTCTACACACATGCGTAACTTTCTTCACTAGGTAGCTCTTCACAGACTTTATCGGCTATTGCTAGAACTTGTTTTTCACAGCTGAAGCAGAAGGCATGATGATTGCTGGGGAAAGGGGGAGAGGGTGCTACCAGGGAGGTTATTTTGATAAGTGTTTAAGTTATTGGGTGGAGGGAGAGGTGTGGTTTCACAGCACAGTGTGTGGGGGGAGGTCTTTTAAGTTTAAAAAACAATCTGCTAGCAAAGTCTGCCAATTCAGCCACAGAAATCGTACATTTTTAAACAAATGTGAATAACATGGATTTAAACCAACTTTGCTGGTGATTTAAAAATTTGCAACATCTCTGCATTCAACCAGGAAAGTGTTTGTTTACATGTGAGGTTTTCAATGTCTTCCTTATCCAACTTGTTTTATTGTTGTTCACGCCCTCCACTGGAGCAGTCAAAAATGTCTTTTTTATTTAGGCATTTTTGATTGATCCTGACTGGAATCATTGAATTATTAGGCACCTTCCCTATGTATATCTTGCTTGTTAACTGGGTAGTTAACTGTATTACTGCCATTCTAATCTGTTTAGTTCTCAGTCCATAAATGACTGGATTGGCAAGGGGAGGTACTATAAGGAATTCTAATGACAGGAATGTGTGCAGACTTTGAGGTACATTGTTTGAGGTTAAGCGATGTTGTATTACCATAAATAGAACACCAATCATATAAATAAAAAAGATTATTAAATGTGTAAAACATGTCTGAAGGGCCTTCCAATGGGATTCCTTAGAGGTCTGTAGACATATTTGGATTATCCTGATATATGAATATATAATAATTGACAGTGGAACTACAGCAGTAAATGCAGTTACAGCTGTTCCATAATAGTGATTAATGGAATAATCAATGCAGGACAATTTCAAAACAGAGTATTGATCACAATAAGGTTTTTCTATGGAGAAACCACACAATGGGAGTCTTATACATAAAATAATTCCTATAACAGATATCAAAATAGAATACAGCCATGGAAATGCTAAAAGTCGGCTTATATTCACAGCAGTCATAAATGTAGAATATCTTAAAGGGTTACAAATTGCCACATAGCGGTCTGCCATGACTGTCAAAAGTGCTATTTCAGTGAGAATAAAAACATGAATAAAGAACATTTGACAATAGCAACCAAAAAGAGAAATAGTTTTAGTTTCTGATAAAATATCAACTGTTAATTTAGGTAAGAAAACAGTGCTGCTAATAATGCCATTAAACAATAAGTTACTGGAAAAGACATACATAGGTTCATGGAGTCCTTCTTTAAGGCACAACCACAGAAATAAGTAAAAGATTGATAAACACTGTAGCAAGATACAATGCAACTGAACAAACAGAATAGAAGTATGTCATATTTCTCAGATCTTCAAATCTCAGGTGAATTGTAGTGATGGTAGCGTTGTTTCCCATAGTTCTTGATACATAGTAGATATCATCTGATGGCTAAAAAACAAAATGTTTTAATGATCACTTAACTGTAGAATACTAGAAGTATAGTAGACCAAGCTTTTGTGGGCTTGGTTCCTGTCCTATGAAATTGTCTTCCAGCCAAGGTCCAGGCTTCTCAATTAATGTTTCTGCCCCCGAGCAGTTTATTTAACCATGTTTGCTACTTTACATACCATTTGTATATTTTTATTATAATCTTATCTATTTCTATGTGTCAGCCATAATATATACTATTAGAACTCACCACGCTGTGAGCCTCCAACAATGAAAGTCAGTATTTGAACAGGTGAGTAAACAACATTTTTATTTCATAAGTACCCACAACAGGATACACAGGATACTGTACATTGTGAGGAAAAAAAATTGGCTTCATACAGAGTTTGAAGGCAAACTCACCACAGCCAGAAAGAAATACCTGACACTGTATTGCACCATCTAGGTGCTTAAACAAAGTGACATTAAAGACTGTTGGGAGGGTTCTTATACCCCTTCCCACTGAATCAGATGACTTTGTCAGATCAATGTCATCACTCTTCCAGCCCACTACACATCAGTCTTTTTAAGAAAAAAATATTAGACCTGTTCCTTCAACTCCGCAGACCTGACAGGGGCTATGACCCCTCCACTGGAGAGGTACATCCTCCGGATCCTCTGATCACTCCTGCTCTGCTGCCCCCCAAAAATTTCCCCATGGTGGGGCCAGGGTGAGGAGTGCTGGCTTGTCCCCCCCCAAGAAACAGTAATCCAGAATTGGAGCCACTGCACAGGAGCAATCGGGGCCATCACTGGTCCTGCTAGGTCCCATTTTTTCCTCCACTTTTCCTCCCATGACCTACGCCCATTTGATGGATGAGGCAGCTGTCTCCAGCTCTGTGAAGGTAGCCTTTCACCCTGAATATGGACCAACTCCTTGTGCATACATCTGCTCTGACACCAGCCACCGCTAGGTGTCAGTCAGCAGTGTACAGTGTTATCCCTTCTCCCAGAGAATGGAGAGCAGTCCTCTGGATGCTCAATCCTTACCTCCCTGGCTGACAATGAAATGACCCGAGTCCGTTCCTGAACCCAGGTGACTGGCGTGGGGTGAGGTGTGGCATCCAGTGCCTCAATCATCAGTGCCTCCAGGCTGTCCCATATCAGGCTTGACTTCTAGATTGTCACTTAACTATCTGAAGTGTCAGAAATGCCATTGAAGTGCACACAGTGTGATATAAAGCATTTACAAAGTTAAAACATTTAAAAACAAAATAACTGAATCAGCAATTCAAAATGGAGGTTGCATGCAGTCTAAATATAGTTTTTCTGTCCTCAGTGCTATATTCAGTCAGGTAGTCTTTTTTATCTTTTTTTTCTTTCTGACTGCAGCATTCATGACCACAGATGTAAAGCAAGGCAAGGAAATTTTATTAATCTGGTGCCCTATCCAAAGTTTCAGGGCAAGTCACAATAATAAAAGCAGCATAAACACAGTAAAAACATATTTATTTTATTTATTTAGATTTTGGTAACCGGGTAAACCCATAGAATAAACATTAACAATTTCATTAATTTAATCAGGGAAGGCCTGAGCAAATAGATCAGCATTCAGTTTTTGCTGAAAGGTCTACACTGTGTGGGCAGATCTGATTCCTTCTGGTCAAATATTCCAAATCAATGGGGCAGCAACCCCAAAAGCCCAGTCCCCTGAATTCCTGCATGGGTCTATTTGATAGATTGGGAGGATGGGAGTGTGTATGACTCTTATGTGACTCATAGCGTCAGTGGCTCAGTAGGTAGCACACTCCCCTCTGAGGATGGGAGATCAGAGGGCTGTGGGTTCTGTTCCCCCATCTGGCACTTGGGTTAATATCCTAATACTGTTACTGTAGTGCAGCATGAGAGAGGTACTGCACTTCTGTGGTGCCGTCTTTTTGGATGAGACGTTAAACCGAGGTCCCATCTGCCTGGATTGGTGGTAGTTCAGGTGGATGTTAAAGATTGCAAGGCACCGATCAAAAAGAGATGTGGAATTTCCCCGGTCTCCTGGCCAAATTATCCTCATTCACTAAAAAAATACCACCAACAGCTAATCTGGTTCAATTTCAGTTGTTTACCCTCTGTATCCCCCCTTCCCCTCATTCGCCCCTGAAAAAGGGACTTCTTGGCCCAGTGGGCTTACCGGGTCAACAAAATTCAACAAAAAAGAAAAAAATATTTTCTTTTCTTTGTTAACTGGGTAAGGGTCACTAGGCCAAGTATCTGTTTTCATGGATGACCTTGGAGTTTTGGGGTGGTTAAGCGACTCATTCAGAGTCACACAGTATGCAACTGGAGGTTGAGGGAATCAAACCTATGTCTGCTGGAAGTACTAAGCTCATGCTCAGCTTGTTACTCTAACATGTAATCTATACTGCCAGATATCAAGAGATTTTTCTGGTAGCTTGGGCCCAGACCATGTAAGATGTTGAATGTTAAAGACTATCTTGACATGTCGCCATATAGGCAGAGAGTGCAGACCATGCAGCAAAGGCTTGATGTAGTCCCTTCAAGGAGTTCCCAGCACTTCTCAGGCCACAGCATTCTGGATCAATTGCGAGCATTTTATCAAGAATCCAGATAACCTTAAGTAAAGAGCACTGCAACAATCGATTCTGGAGGTGACAAAGATGTGGGCTGTTGTTTCCAGCACAATATGTGGTTTCATTGGTCGTTATTACAAAAATGGTAAAAAGACATTCCTGACTACCACTGACATCTGTTATTCTAATGTCAGCTTGCAGTCCAGATTGACATCCAGGTTCTTCCCCACAGCTACAGCTCATAGTGGCTAGTCATTCCCAGACAGCAAAGGTAGGCCACCACTCATCATAGCTGACCCATGCTGACTCTGATCAACAGTCATAACCTCTGTCTTGTCTGAGCTGGAATCTATGACACTAGAATTGAGCCCATGGTCTTCTCAGACCATGCCCCGGATTGTTATGTCCTTTCTCCTGATTTGGATGCAGCCATCCTCCCCAAGGTGGAGCTGTAACCCTCTGCTTCTACTGGGACCCTGAGTTTTGCACATGGGTTTATGCCCAGACCCAAATGTTTTTTGAATTCAACTCCATTGGAGAAATGGGAGCAGGGACAGTATGGGAGGCCTTTAGGGCCTTCTTAAGGGGCTGTAGAATATCCTACATGGCAGCTCAAAACAGGAAGTGGAGGGAAGAGCTGGACAGGCTCAAACAGGAGCTTTTGACTCTGGAAGCCCAATTCAAAAATACCAGGTCTTCCACCACTATCCTCCTCTTGTTCATTACAGGGCTTAAATACAAGATTAATGTCATCATGCAGTGAAAGGCAGAATGGCAGCTATTCAGAGTTAAGCACAGATTCTGGGAATCTGTTGATAAAGGGGGTAAACTCCTGGTCTATCACCTCAGAAAGCAGAAGTTAAACTCCCAAATTCACACCCTCAGATTTACAACTGGAGCCATTGTAATAAAACTCCTGGAGGTAAATGTGGTCATTCAGCAATTCTAGCAGACCCTGTACTCCTCCAAAACTCCCTCCAAAGACACCTCACCAGATCCTGTGGTACTAGCCTTCATTGGCTCTGTCTACTCCTTTACCTGATTCCAAAGCAGATACAGGAGATGGATAAACCCATATCCATGGAAGAGCTGAGAGTGGCACTTATGTAACTAGCAAAGGGGAAGGCTCCAGGCATGGACAGTATGTCTACAAATTATATCAGTTACTTGCAGAATAGCTCTCTCCCTCACTTTTAGACACTGTACAGGAGGCGAATGCTCAGGGATTTCTACATCCTACAATGAGAGAAGCCATTATTACCCTGTTACTCAAGAAATCTTTGGACTCCTTGGAATATTCTAACTTTCAACGCATCTCACAGATATCACTGAATAGCAAAGTGATTGCTAAGGTACTGGTCAACAGACTGGAGTCAGTACTTCCATCTTTGATCCACCCATCATAGGCAGGCTTTAGCAAGGGTAGGACAGGAGTGGATAACATCCACATGGCCTTGAACCTTAAATGGTTTGCCATGCAGTCCTGTACACCTATGGCTGCCCTGGCTGTGGACTTCTGCAAGGTCTTTGATTCAGTGGAGTTTGGGTATCTGTGCTCTACTCCAGGAGCCCATTTCAGAGGCTGGATTGCAACCCTATATAACTCCCTCTCTGCGGCTATCCTAACCAATTGCAATACTCCCCCTTTGAACTGCATAGGGGAACATGGCAGAGCTGCCCACTGTCTCCACTGTTATTTCTTGTGAGCCCTTGACCCTCTGACCATGAAATTGTTGGAAACACAAGAGATTCACAGCACAGAGGTGAAAGGGAAGCAGTATTTGGTCAATACCTATGAGGATGACCTCCTGCTAACAATAGCCAAGCCAGCAAATCCCTTCCCTCTATACTCAGTATCCTACAGGAACATGCATCCGTATTGGGGCTTGTGATGAATAGGAAAAAAACAACTGTTTTGACATTTAACCTAGCCTGCCTCCAGTACAGTCTTCAAGGTGAGTTGATAATCTGAACTTCACAGGGATTTTCTTATTTGGGGGTCAAGATCATGGCCAACTTCAGGAATTTTGTCAATGTGAACTATATGCCCCTAATCACAACATTAAGGGCAGAGGTTCAGAGATGGCTGAAGCTATGTCTCTCCCTCAAGGCTAAAGTAGAGGCACTGCATATGCCTACGCTACCAAAAGTGGCTTATCTCTTTTGTAACCTCACAGTAGTATCTGCTTCCAAAATATTCAAAGTCCTAAATAAGTTGGTTGTGATGTTCTTATGGGAGGGGAGAGCTGCTAGATTCAGTAAGGCTAAGCTAAGGACACACTGATCAGCAGGAGGCCTAGGCCTCCCCTGGTTTCAGGATTACCCTTTGGCTTATAGGGCTGCACAAGCTACCTGATGGTTCTTGCCTGCAATGAACTTGCCCCCTGGCTTGGCTTGGGTTAGACACAGATCTGATGGATACCTCTTGGCTGGGGAACCTCTTGATGGCATGGTGTGCAACCAGGGATGTCAGCCTCCCCAGTGCTTTGGGAAATCTGGAAGGCATGTTGGAAGTATATGAAACTGACGCATGTTCCTAGGACTTCCTGGATATCACCGCTTAGGTAAACATACCTTGGGGATAACCCTAAAATCCAACCTGGGGGGGTGGACCATCAGGTGGCAGTCTTGACTCATAAGAGGGATTCACTCAATTGCTGACTAGTCCTCACTAGATTTAGAGGACCTGCTGTCCTTTCAGCAGCTTCAAGCACAGTATGAACTCCGCAAGGCAGACTTCTGAAAGTATCTCCTGATCAGGGAAGCCATTTGTGTGCTTAAGCAAACTACAGGGTGGGGGTCTGTCTGGGAATGGCTCAGGCATTTGCATGAATCAGCCAAGCTTGAAAGTATTGCAGGGCCTATGTATCACCTACTTAGAGACCCATAACTGAACACCACCGATAAATACAGGCTAAAATGGGTCCAAGACCTGCAAGTAGATATCTCCCCAAACACATGGAAGTGCTGCCTGAAAGTCTCCCATCTAGCAAACAGAGATGTTAGGGTCCAGCTTATACAACTTAAATTGTTGCTGAGATGGTACCGTGCCCCAAAATCCCTACAGGGCATGGACTTTCTCCCCCACTATAAATGCTGGAGATGCCAAGCTCCCAATGCTAATCTGTTGCATATACTATAGTGCTGTCCTACTTTAGCACCCTACTGGGCAGGAGTTCTGGAGGACTGCTACAAGGTCATAGGCTTCCAGGTTTCTTCTACACCTGCTCTTATTTTGCTGGGGGACACCTCACAGCTGATAAGTTGCTCTAACCAGACAAACAGCTGACTGACAGTGGTATTTCTGGAGGCAAACAGGGTCATATTGATGATCTGGCAGAAGACAAAGTCACCATCTTTACTAACATGACATCCAATCATAGCTAGACTGGCTATCTTCGAAAGCCTCTCCTTCACAAACTCCAATCAGATAAACATGTATCTTAAGAGATGGGACTCATTTGTACATTCTCATCTCTGTTCGGTGCCTCCATAACCACCTAGCAACCCCCTTTTTATGAACATACAACTCCCTTTTACTGCTATAATCTCCCTCTTCATCATAGGTATATCTGCATTTTCATGTCTGGTCATACTCATGTAGGGGGAAAACTCAGAGGTCAAAAGTTGTACTTGTACACTAGAGATATGCAGCTATAATGTATAGTTCTTACTATCTCTAGTGTTATCATGTATGTATGTTCTGGATTGATGAGTTCTTAGAATTGTGAGTGCTCCAACTGTGCAAAGTATAATAATGCAAAGTATTTTTCTCTGTTCTCTTGGTTTGCATACTGTCATGTAGCTCTTATGTAATGTATTAGTTTAACATTGTTACTAAGCACTGCATGATGTGGATTGAATGTCCTGTGTTTGAAAATCTAATAAAATCTTTCATGATAAAAAAAAGTCTTGCTTTGGCTAAGAAACATCCAGATGGAGGCTATCCAGTCACTGATTTCTTGTATACACTGCCCAAGCACCAAGGCCACAATCAACCCATAAAGTCTGCAAAACAGATAGAGCTGCTCATTATTTGCATAGCATATCTCACACAATGGCAATGTGCACACAGTGAACAACACAGGTGGCAAGGTCAAACATTGTTGAACTCCACAAGATACTGCAGCAGCCCAAGAGATGTAATTACCTAAGTCTACCTGTTGTATTATCCTGGTTATGTGGGATTCAAAGCAACTCAGAACTGTACCAGTGAGCCCCATATAGTACCTCAAATGATCAATCAGCACTCCATGGTCCACTGTGTCAAATGCTGACAAAGATTTTGAAGAACCAAGAAGGAAAAAAATCCCTCTCTCTCACCATGAGTAGATCATTCATCTCTCTAATGAGGGCAGTCTCACTGCTGTGATGAGACCTAAACCTCAACAGAAGAGGCTCATAAATGTTATACAGTTTCAGGTGAGCTTCAAGCTGTGCCACAACTACCTTCTTGATAACCTTCCCCAGAAAGGACAGGTTCAAGACAGGCCTGAGGTTGACCAGACTCTGGAGGTTGAGTTATAGCTTCTTAAGGAGTGCCTTCACCACCCCCTTTCCAGATCAGATGGAAAAATATCCTCCCTCAAGAAGCACCCGACAATCTTAGTATATACTGACCCTAGGGATTCCAGGCTAAAAATAAACAGCTAGGTATGCCCAGGGTCCAACAAACAGTAAGTAAGGTGCAAACCTGAGATCACCCGGTCAGCTAAACAAACTGAAGTAACTGCAAACAGTAATTTTGCTGAACACTTGACTATGAAACTTACATTAGTTTGAGAATTGGGCACTGGCATTTGTTTCTTATGTGTCTATTTACCAAACAAAATAGCTAAAACAGACATAGTAGTCTTAGATAACTTGGAACTTTTAAACAAAGGTAAAGAATGTATACAGTAATTCTGGTAGACTTTAGCAATGATTGAACAAGTCTAAGTGATAATGATAGGAATAAAAAACATTGTGAAAGCTAATGGTTTTGATCAAGTGATTAGAGAACAGACAAGGAAGAATTACAAGACAAGGAGGAGATACAAATATAAATTGGGTATTAACAAATATACAGTGGTAGTCACATAAAAGTGTAGCAGTACAGCGCACCACACGTCATTGCACGGTAGTGGTATACATGTTATTCAATGGTAGCGTGTTTGCTCAAAACTTGGTATACCACGCTACCAGTACACTTTTTGCACGATTACCACTGTAATACAATTTGAACTGGTTCAGGTATTTTCATTGATGTTATTTCTGACCATTGTCCTGTATACATGGTTAGAAAAATATTAATAGAGAGAACAAATGAGATCCTAATCAGGGAAATTAAATCCTTTAGAAAAAATCTAACTGATTAAATATTTTTAGAGGAAATTAGTAACTTAGACTGGTCCCCTTTGTATAAACCTATGCAGGTAGATAGGACAGTAGCTTATTAAAATGAGCAATTAGCAAATATAATTGATCATTGTGTACTAATGAAAAAAAAGGTACGCGCAAAGAAATCACTATGGTTTAAGACTAAGTTATTAGATTTGCTCAAATAAAGAAATAATTTATGGAAACAATAAAAAGGAAAATCTAATTTATAGAGTGACTTAAATGAATCCCACAAAATCTGAACTACTTGCAAGGCTGAAATAAAAAATCAAAACAGACATACAATAAACAAAAGCAGTTAATAGACTTAACTAATCCCAGGCATTTTTGGAAATCTTTTCAATATGTTTATCAGTCCTCAAGTCAGATGGAAGTTGATAAACTAAAGATTGGAAATAATTTAATAAATGATGAATTAGAACTACTACAGCAGAAAAGTTTAATAAATTCTTTGTTGATGTGACAACATATAAAAAACAGATAAAACATGAATCTAGGAGATTGGACAATATGGATTATAGGAAACATTGTTCAAACACATATTTTTTTAGGGTAACAAAAGGATGTTTGTCCTCCACTGTTAAAACTACAGGTATATAAAGGGTTAGGTGTAGATGGACTTTTCCCTAGATTATTAAAACTGGCAGCTAAACAATCGGTTGAACCAGTAACATAGAGTATATGATTAAATTATCTCTATGCACAAATCAGATACCAAATTGTTGAAAAACAGCTATTGTAATTCCAATATTTAACTCAAGTGATAGTCAGATAGTTATTTACTATAGGCTCATCTCCATTTTACCTGCATTAGCAAAACTGCTAGAAAAAGGGGTTTTCAACCAATTGACTAAACATCTGGAAAAATATCACCTGTAAACAAAAGATCAGTATGGATTCAAAGGGACGTGCAGAAAGGCAATTGCCTTGGTCAGGATAACCAATACCATATATGACAACATGGATCACTGAATTATCACTGGGGGCTGTTTGTTGACCTGATCAAGGCCTTCAACCCTGGTGGATCACACCTTATTGATTTTTAAGTTAGAAAATGTTGGAGTGGAAATTATACATTATACAATGGCAAGAAAAATTATAGAAACCTGACTGGTTGCTGACCCCTAGAGACACTAATGTTATTAGACAATAACATCACTGCACCTAGGATAGGCACTTACATGATTGGATTAGATGAATACAGCATGCTAGAGATCACTACTCACATGCTTATTAGTACCCCTGTCCCTGTCACATCATACCCTTTCTGCAACTGAGCCCCTCCACACACACACACACACACACCCACACACACTTTTTTTTTAATAGTGAGTAACCTTTAATGTTGGAAAAAACAGAGAGTGCTGTGTGTTTTTTTTTCTTTTTCAGAATGCACTACTTTGAATAAACCACAGAAATTAAAACTGGTCATAGTCAAACAAGAGATCGACTTTTCACTCCCCAGCTACTGGCCACAATAGTCTTTTATTTTTTTCTCAGTGATCTGTTTATTCCACCTCCTCAGAGCTGGCTGACAGCTCTGGCCCTACCTAGGAGGGTCTTGTCCTCTGAACCGGATCATCCCCACTCAGCCAACCTTGCAGTTCCCCCACGGACTGCCCTCTGTGTCAGGACCAGGGTAGGAAGCCTTGACTTCACCCCTTCCCAGAGCACAATCCAGAAGTCAAGCCATCATGGAGCCTGCCAAGCTCCTATTTTCTACCTGCTTTTCTCCCCCCTGCAATGTCCGCACATGGGCAAGTGGAGGCGCATGCATGCCATGGTTCCATAGCACCCCCCCTTGCCTGCTTCCCTTCTGCCTGCACTACAATCAGGCCTCCATCTGGGGGCAGTGGTACCATGGGGGGGTGACTAGATCCCTCCCCAGGAGAGGAGAGGAGAGCTGCTGAATGGCTGCTCAGTCCTGCTCCCTCCCTCCCCCCAGGCAACCCCCGGTAACCCAGGCTCGGTCCCAAACCCAGGTCGCTGCTGTAGCATAAGGTGTGGTATTCAGTACCTCAACCCTCATCACCACTGGGCCAGCTAGCCACAACAGTTTTAAACAAGCATTTGTCAATGCCAAATGTTGTTGTGCTGGCATTGGCAGTGGGAGTGGTGGAGCTTGAGATGCAGAGTGCTGTGATTTTGCGAATGTGTCTAAAAAATTGATTTTGCACAGCGAGCACGCCATTGTGCGCCACAGCTGCGGAAATACATTTTGGGAAGGCTGTGAAAAATGGCAGCTGGACTGTTGATAAGGAGATGTGCACAAATGCCAGTGGTGAAAATGTAGAATGAAAATATTGCAGATTGATGAAGTTACAAGGGTGCATGGAAACTGCACAATGCACGCTTGCAACACAGTCATTGTATGGAGTTTCGGCACCAAATTTTCAACATAGGCATTTTAGGACCTCTGCTCATGAATAGTGTCACCATAATTTCCTCAAACTGTCCCAAAAATTGATTTCACACAGCAGCCGTGCAAGTCTCTGTCAGACATGCGAAAACACATTTCAGGCAGCTGTAGTATTCATAAGGAGGTATGGAAAAATGTCCATGATGAACAGCTGGAGTGAAACTATTACAAATTCACAAAGTCATGGGCGTGCATTCAAACTGTGCAATGCATTCTCATAAAACACTCATTTTACTGACTTTTGTTCCCAAAATTTTCAACATAGACATTTTAGGGCATCTGCTAATGAAATGTGTCACTGTCATTTTCATCATGTGTCTCGAACATGGGCTTTCCACAGCGACCAAGCTATTCTGTGCTGGAACTGTGAAAAGGGATTTTGGTTAGGATGTGGAAAATGACAGCTGTACTGTTCATTAGGAGGTACAGAACAATGGCACTGTTGAAAATCTGGAGTGAAAATATTAGAAGTTTGAGAACGAGCGAGCGTGCAAACTGCGCAACACACGCTCGTAACACAGTCACTTTATGGAGTATTGCCACCAAATTTTCAACACAGGCATTTTAGGACCTCTGCTCATGAACAGTGTCCCTGTCATTTTCGTAATGTGTCCTGAACACTGATTTCGCACAGTGAATGCACTATTCTGCGTCAAATGTGCGAAACCCATTTCGGCAAAGATGTAAAAAATGACAGCTGTACAGTTCACAAGAATGTGTAGTAAAATGCCAATGTTGAGAATCTGGCATGAAAATAGTGGTAATTTGCTAACTTGTGAGCGTTTGTTGCACAGTTGCTATGCACGCTCATAAAACAGTCATTTTATGGAGTATTGCCGCCAAATTTTCAACACAGGCATTGTAGGACCTCTTCTCATGAACAGTGTCTCTGTCATTTTTGTAATGTGTCCCAAACACTGATTTCACACAGCAACCATGCTATTCTGCTCTGGAAGTGCGAAAACACATTTCGGCCAGGATGTGAAAAATGACAGCTGTACAGTTCACAAGAAGGTGTGGTAAAATGCCAATGTTGAGAATCTGGCATGAAAATAGTGTGAATTTGCTAACTTACGAGCGTGCGTTGCGCAGTTGCTACTCACGGTCATAAAACAGTCATGTTTTGGATTTTTCCCACTAAATTTGCAACATAGGGTTTTTGAGAGTCCCCCTTATGAACAGTGGCACTGTCATTTTGTTACATAGTCCTGAAAGGTGATTCCACGTAGTGACGTGAAATCACCTTTTGGGACTGAATAATGCCATGACAGTGCAAGAATTCATGAGAAGGAGTCCCAAAAACCTCATGTTGAAAATCTGGGTCCAAAATTCTCAAAAATGCCTGTGATATGCAGCAAAGTTAAAAAAAACATATTTATTCTATTATACAGCTTACTGGCATTTCCTCAGTTCGCGATCGGCTTTGAAAAGTGCAGACGTGTTCTTGGTCCACTGAAGATCATCGCTCCAGACTCGGGAGGTAAGTATGGGGTGAGGGGGGTGTGGGGAGGCAGGGTATGCACTGGATTGGTGTGGTTGGGAGGAGGGGGGCATGAAGACTGTGAGGGACCATTTTTATTTTTGCAGAGGATTTGGCACACTGGGGTGGACTCCCAGTAAGCTACCTAATTGTTTGGGGGGGTGTCTGTAGCCAATGGGGGATTGGGCACCCTCATTGGCAAACAACACGGGGGGGTTATTTCTGTCAATGGGGAATGGGTTCCCCTGTTGGCACAAGGAAGGGGGGTGGGGTAAGAGCTGAGAGAGAATTGGGCACCCCCTCAACATATCACAAATGGGGGAGATGCTTTATGCCGACAGGGAGTGGGCTCCCCCATCAGCACATTCACAGGGGATGGGGCAGCTGACAGGGGGATTGGGCACCCCCAAAGTCAGCAGTTTGGCGGCCAGTGTGCCGCCATGTACATAATGGTGGCGAGCACGGTGAGAAAAGGACTGCAGTGTCTGACGATCATTGCTCAGATTGCAGTGGACCTTTTCTTAGATGTGTATGCATGGCGTAGTGCTGGCATGCAGGCTGATTGGGGAATGCTGGACGCACCTACTGGTGCGTGCCCTGCATTCGCCCAACAGCGACCGCACCTCCAATGCTGCACTGTCCCAAGATGTTGGCTGCACAAGTGCACCAACATCAAAATGAAGCCATTATAAGATCACTAAAGCCACAAAGAGTTGACAACCTTCCCTGAATAAACTGCAGCAAGCATGTTTTTTTTTCACATTTTCTTCCTATCCTCAAATCTATCCCCCTCACAATTGAGTCCCGCAACAGAAGTTGCTTCCTCCTCCTCTGGAGGCATCTTCTACCCTGATTTGGGTATCCACTACTGAGGACCCCCACATCCTCCCTGGTCATTACTGTGGCTACCTTCATTGGACAGTCCTGGTCCACCTGAGTGAATTAGGAGTTGTGTAGTGGTACCATAGAAATGAATGTACCTGTGATCCACCACCCTCACTCTTCCGAAGTCCACTGTAGTCTAGCCTCTCCTTCTCCTTGGTATCCTCTGCAGTAGTGGTGGCAGATTCAGTGGTCCCTATGTGGAGGAGGAGGCCCCCCAAATACTGGGCAACTCAGCCTGGAGTCTAGCAACTGGATGCAGATGGGGCAGCACTGCAGTGTCCAGAAGGTCTCCCTGAAGACTGCGACCACACAGCCACTGAACTGCACAACTCCCAGCATAATTTCTTACTCTGTTTCCCTTAGAAATACTTGGACCCTTTTCTCTGCTAAGGGTTTACTCTATAACCCTGCTCAACTAGTAGTGCTCTGCTGTATCAGTGTTCCTTCCTTTCTCCCCTACTGCTTTACCAGCACTAACGCCTACTATAGCTTTTCTTGTAGCTTGTGTCTCCCCTTTCTTTTCTGTTTTAAAACCTATTTGTACCCCACCCTAGATAGGGTTTTTCATTTACCCTAAATTTTAGACTACACCTGACTTAACACACTCCCAAGCAGCATGTGTGTGCTACATTGGGAGTGAACCCCTTTGCAGTCCTTTTAAATCTTCTTGTACCCCCACCCTAGATAGGGTGTTTCACCTATTCCCAAATTTCAGACTGAACCCCTTTATACTCTTTTTAAACCTTTTTGTACACCTCCCCTGCATAGGACACTTCACCCATTCCCAAATTTTATACTACCCCTTACTTATCTTGCTCCTATGTAGTTGAACAGGACTGTTTCCTTCATTGTCAGGTAGACTTCCTGATTCCCTGCTTCATCCTTGGCTGCCTGTTGATGGTGGACACCTATTCCACTTCTTTCCCATAGCACCCCTTGTGGTCGACACCCCGATGGTGAAACACATAAAAAGACCATTACAGTGACATACACTGTAATGGTCCTTTTTCTGTGTTTCGCCTTCCACCAGTGTTCTTCCCCCTCCCCGGACCAACTCTGACCTGGAGTTGGAATCCTAAAGTTCAGGGGATGTGGGGGACATAGCCCTCAGATGGGGAACATGCAGGGTGCAGCCCCCCCATAGAAAACAGTGATTCAAAAGGTGGCACCACACCTGCGTCAGTATTGTGCCATCACGGTCGGGGAGGTCAGCATTCTCGCCAATGAGATATCTTGGTGCTTCCCTTCTTTCCAGGTCTGCTTACCCTCTGCTGAGGTGCAGAGTGTCTGGCTGCTGGCTGCCTTGTTGGACTGACTCTGGTGGGCAGACTCTGCTGTGCAACCTTGTTGCAAACCAGGTACTTCTTCCAGCACTGGAATATAACTCTATTCTGGTTCTCAATTTTCCAAACATAATACTCCAAAAATATGTGGTACCATTTCACAACATTGTTAAAAGTTCTACTAATCAGAGTAAACTAGTACACCATTGTGACTTATACCAAAAATTTGAAATTGTGACTGCTACACAAAGAATGTAGTATTAAAATTCCATCATAAAATTCAAAACACAGAAGTTCCCAAAGCTTTAACTAACACATAAATAAGGGCAAACATCAACAAATCTTTGCCCACATCCTCATTAAAATACTATCAAGAAAGTCAAACTAATACCAAGGTAGCTGAATGTTCTTTAACACATTATGGTTCTAGCATACTAAACTACCTTCTCAAATTGGGGCTAGATTTTAAACTGAAACTCATGTATTCAAAAGAAATGCTAAAAATGACTTAAGGACACTTAACATGCTACTATCTGGATAATACCTGAGTAAGTTAACTCAATGTCCATTAACTTATTTAGATACAGATGTACTCTTGCAAACATTTACAACTGTATGTAGATTTTTATTTTATTTTATTGCATGATTTTAATTTGAATATGGTGTAATTTTGTAATGTTATATCACTTGTGCATCCCCTTTATTTGATTCAATCCACTTTCCTAGTAAAAAATTAAATAATAGATAAATAGATAGATACATAGATGGCTGGATAGAAAGATAAATCGATAGATAGATAGATAGATAGATAGATAGATAGGTAGATTAACTGACTAATTAATTAATTCAATCTGACATCCCCGTACCCATTTTAAATTTTAATTTTCAATTTCTAACATAGGAGACCAGTTCAAAATGATCATTCAGACAAGGAAGATTCATTTAATTTAAAGTGTGAATGCAAAAAGTCTTGGGGCATAAAACCACGGCCTCTAAATCTGTGGCCTTTACCTGGTATTGCATGTTATACATGATGTATAAATGCATTCATCAAACCGGTGCCCCTGAGTTCCCTAATATGTTTTCCTGCCTTCTCTTTTAAAACTTTCAATTTGTCTTGCTTATATGAAAGGCTTGACACTTACATTTTGCTAGATAAACCAAATGTGTGGAGTTGCAGTTGATCCACACTTATGGCTGCCCTTCTGAGGTAGTGGCAGCCACATTTGATGTATGATCTGCACCTTCTTCAATGAATAGACCAACAAATCTTATTAATTTTCATCTCTCTGGTAATATATGTTCTGGAGGGTCTTTAGAAAGTGTTCTGGATGGTCCTGGATCTGTGAGAACCAGACTCTAATTATGCTCTGCTATTCTCCTGATAGCCTGTGACTGTAAGGAGAATATTGTCACAAAGTTTATTCTATTGTCACACTTCTTCACCTGTCCCATGATCCTGTGGTCTACATGAGTGTATTTCTATTGTGCCAATGGGTTCATTTTCATGTCTCCACTACCTCTGTCTGGTTATATGCATGTTACAGAATACTCCTTGTCATGAAACTTACCTGTTGTCAAAATGCTGAGCCCTCACTGCAATTGCAGTGTACATGGAGTAATTGGCTCTTCAGTATATTATTGATGATGTGGTGAGAATGACTTCTGGAAGTACAGGACTGAATTAATGTCAGTCAGCTTTCTATATATTGTAGATCCTTACACATGCCACCATTACCCATCTTGCTCGTCTTTAAATTAAAACAAAATTTACATTCATCCTACTGCTAGAAATGAATGGGAGGCCTCCAGAAATGTTACAAATGTATCTATGTTTTCTCTATTTCTTCATCACACCATCAAAATATCAATGACACTGTAAAGTGATACTAAAGTCTTATCTCATCCATGAATGGATTCAAATTTCTGTTTCTGACAGACTCTTCCTTCTAGAAACCCATGTACAGGTTTGCATAACTCAGAGTAAAGATTTGAAGAATTGGGGGACCCAACAAAAATGGCAGACACACCTTAGCTGATCTCCTATTGGCACTTTTTAAAATCAACATGTAGTAGTGAAATTTTGATGAAATGCCATTACATCAGGGATACCTTCAAAAAAGCAAGCCATATTACCCACTGAGCCAGTTTAATTGAAAGGAGTTCAGTACAGAAGCCAAAAGGGGTGAATCTGATCCCAGTCAGTGATGATGGCCACTTAGGACAACTGTGGCATAACAGAGTTAGAAAATTCACTGGTCAGCATGCCCAAAATGCTGGCTAATTTGCAACAGGAAATGAAGGTAGGTCTCATCAACATTACTGACCAAATCTCACTTCTCCAGGGGATTGTCTCTGTCTTCACAGAAACAACCACTGCCCATTCAGCCCACCTGGAATAGGTTGAGAAACAGATAGAAGAGCTAGAAGATGAAGTCAGCAATGTGACCAGGAAAGAAATTCAGAGAAAGTGGCTATGGAAGAAATGCAAATTTGGCTAGATAACCAAGAAAATAGGTCCAGAAGGTCCAACCTGAGGATGATAGGACTCTCCAATAGTTTCGAGCGGAAGGACACAAGCATCACATAGAACATCTGGGTATTATCATAGGTAATGATCCTAAATCACACGACCAGTGCACTGAGGTGTACAAAAAAAATGATTTGCTAAATGCAATCAATAGACATTTTGCAAACAAATTGAAAGAACTGAGATTACCTATAAACAGTGCATATGTGAGACCAAATTTGGAGTACTGCTCTCATTTTTGGGGTGGACTAAACATTAGTGACAGTAATAAATTAGAATGAATACAAAGGACAGTAACAAGATCTATTAAAGGATTAGAAGTCAAGCCTTATAATGATCATTTGAAATTCCTAAAATTGAATACACTACATGACAGAGATATTAAAGATGACCTGATGTTAATGTATATGATTGTGAATGACATAGAAGTTATGGAGGGTATGAATTTTAAATCATGACTGTACCACAGTATAAGAGGTCAGAATAAACAAATTCGGTCAAGAAATTTTTAAACCAAAAATACTTTTTATACATGCAGAGAATAGTAAATATCTGAAACAGTCTGCAATCAGTGGTGTTGAATAGTGATAATGTCAAACATTTTAAAAATACATTGGATAGATATTTGGCTGATAAGGGATTTGGGTACTACTGTTGCTGAACGAGGGGAAAGCATATATTTGCTACCTTCTGCAGTCTCTAAAATTCCAAGTGCAATCCAAGTGAAATGCATAAGTGGCTGGTCACAAAACTTAAATTGGATCCATCAGTGATCAGCTTTGAGGCACTGTAAAGAAAGGCCACTAGACTGAAATCTAAACCTGGTAAAAAACCATACCACTTCCTAATGAAATACTTGCCATACACTACAAGGAGCAAGTACTCATGTCAGTCATGGCTAGCAGCCCCATCAAAGTGGATGGAGGTAACATATTGGTATAACATGAGTTTAGTAGACAGCACCCATTTAAATGACAGCAGTTTATCAGTGAGAAAGAAAAAGACACTTAAGGGACCTTGCTCATCTCTATCAATCCTCATTTCTTGTCAACATTCCTGGCCAGCTTGCTAGACTCTTCACTGATACCATGGTCGCCGAATGATTGTGGAAGAAGAGAATATAGCAGCAGAAAGCAGGTCATAGTCAAGAAACACAGCTCTACTACACTGAGATGATGAGCCCTACACTTTTGTAAGAACTTGACCTCTGTATCCTTTACTATGGAAGCCTC
Source organism: Neoceratodus forsteri (assembly GCA_016271365.2). Taxonomy (NCBI): domain Eukaryota; kingdom Metazoa; phylum Chordata; order Ceratodontiformes; family Ceratodontidae; genus Neoceratodus; species Neoceratodus forsteri. The sequence goes on from CM057458.1 coordinate 1,166,368,297, forward strand.
CCTTGTCAACCTGCTGGGCAACAGGAACTATGATAGTGGTGCACCAAGCTGAGCTTCCACTGTCGCCAACACTGGGTTCCTTTCAAGGTACTGCTCCCAAGGGAACTGAGACCTAGTGCCGAATTCATGCTGAAAATTAACTTCTTTTACTAGGCCACTGAATAAGTCTGTGTGCAAGGTTACACAGCTTGGTGGGTACCATGCTCTTGGCGCAAATACAATGGCCCACTCTGATGCCAGTTGCTATGCAATGGAGCATCCTCCTGCTCTGTCATTAATGCTTAACTCTAAATGTCTCTAAATTCCTCAGTACTGGAGCACTGGAGCTGAACAATAACTGTACACAAGTCAGTGTGCAACTCTGTTCACACGGGAAGAACTGGGAGATGTGCCACTGAGTCAGTCTGTATGTGAGATTACACAGCGTGGGAGGGGTGTGCCATGTCTTGGGCCCAAATACAATGACCCACTCTGAGACCAGTAGCCATGCAGTGCGCCCCCTCCCCCTGCGGTACTGTCATTAATGCTTGTCTCTAAATTCCTCAATACTGGAGCATTGGAGCTGGCAGATAACCCTACACAAGTCAACAAGCAATGCTCTGTTCTCATGGGAAGAACTGGGAGATGTGCCATGTAGACCATGAGGACAAGGGGTGTACTGGACTCTGAATGAGCCAGTCTATGGGCTTCACCAACAGGTACTGTTCTGTTGCTTTGCCATTAATGGTTACTTTTTGCCAGTGCTTGAAAACTGTCATGAGTTTTATTTTCTTACTGCCAGTTTTGCAGAAATGACTCTGGTAGTTGCAGATAGCAAGACTGCTCCTGGGGATGTAGATAATGATGAAAAAAATTGGCAGGAACTTGCAAGAACTTTTGGCTGATACAATTCTGGGCTACTTGCATGCAGTTTGTCAAGCAGCCAAATGTTGCCTTCAGGTCTGCACAGCACGAGGCACAATTGTATCTGGATTTGCACAGTCACTGCCATCAGTAAGCTGCTTCATACCCTGCTCCTTTAAACCCTGTCAGCAAGTATGTCTACAGACAACATGGCTGTTCTTGAATCCTACAAAAGAGTGGAACTTAGCAAGTGATCCCAGTTCTATGGGGATTTCCATATTTTATAGGATTTATGGGTTGAAAATGGGATATGGAAGGAAAACTATATAACAATATATATATATATATATATATATATATATATATATAGAGAGAGAGAGAGAGAGAGAGGGAAATACTGCCAAAAGGTCATTAGATAAAATATCTCAGGCTCAGTGCTGTTAGCTTTCCTCCAAAGGTATCAATTTATTTCACAGCAAGGGCTGAACCTGCTTTTCAAAGATAACATATAAGAGCCTGTCAAGTACAGAGGTCTCTCAAAGGACACCTGGCAAAACTGTTATAAAGCTTACCTATTCACAGTTCAAGAAATAAAGCAGCTCAGTACTCCATTCAGCGTTTATTTATTTTGTTTTTGATTACCCAGTAAGAGCTCTAGACAAAGAAATTGCTTATTTTCAGTCATGACCCAGTAGAGTTACAGACATATATAAAAGCACATCACATTACAGTGGTTACTATTACATAATACAGACTTGGGTCAAACACATTACTGTATCAACAGGCACTGTGATACCTACTGTACATGAGAAATTAGTCATTACAATAGGCTATCCATAGATACAGTGAAATACACAATACAGTCAAGGTGATAGACCATATGGTATAAGTAAATGGAGAAACCATTCCAGTCAGCCTTGTGGTGGCAGACCACACAGCCTGTCCTTGCCTTCCATTTAAAAGTGGGTGAAAGTGGTAAGTGCCTGAATATGTCCTGAAGGGACATGCAAAGAAAGTCTAACTAAGTGTTGTCTCCAAGGGTTAGGACCGACGACCCCAACGCACACCCTGATGCCTGTTGGTGGGGACACGGTGGGCATGGGGTGCAAGGGGTGGCAACCCTAACACCGAATTTCCTCACTTTTGTTGCTGTGGAACAACCGTAACTGATGCATTAAACAGAGTTTTTTTGCAATGAATTTCCCTTCTTTTTGAGAATGTGCACTATAAGTAGTGAATGGAATGTGGTGATGGGAGCTCGGGGCCCCCATCATGTTATTTTCTGTCACTTCGCTGTGCAGAAACTGTAAGACCAACTGAAATGAAAATTGTTAAATGAAGACATATACCATGGCACACCATGCGTCCAGAATTGTGTGTACATCCGTTCAACGGTCACACAGCACCATAAGCAAACAATGTAACATATTTCAGCAACCACATGTGCCAGCAACCCAAAAAATTGGAAAAGTGAAAGATTAATTAAAATCTTTGTACATTCCAATTGCCAGGCAAATCAAATACATGGTTGAGAAGTTATTGAAGCATAATGAACCATATTTTAATTTGTCAGTGTGGCAGAATTAAACACCTGTTAATGTTTTACACATGAAACCAATGTAAGGCACCTCTGTGCTGCTAGGGCTACCTATGCTATAAATTTAAATGCAGTAGCACCATGCAGAACACAATGCACTAAATTCCTCTAAATTCTCTGTGTCATGCAGTATCTCCGCAGTGAATTATTTCTCAAACATGTAAACATCATAATTCACATCTCCAGAACATCCACTCAGCACCCTCCAACTTTCATGTGAAAAGACCAAACCGTTCCAGAGATATTCAATTGTTATATTTCTGTACCTTTAAGAAGTTTTCCACCACAAAAAAGCTTAAATCTCGACCTAAAATGCACTAAAATGGTGGACTTGGTAGATGAAAAATCAGAAACTGTGAAGTGGACCAACTTCAAATGGCCATAATGCTGCAACAGAACAAAATCTTTTCATCAAATAAAAACTGTCATATGCCTTGAACAAAGGTCTTTCTTCCTGCCATGATTCAGACCAATCAACCACACACTGGCTGTGCTATGTGTCACAGAGGACAGTGCAGAAAAATAGCAAAAAACATAATACTTTGCACTGCACTATGCAAACACAAAAACACAAACGGTAATGTTAACGCAAACAGTGATGGAAACAGTGAGGTAAAATAAAATAGTAACACTAACACAAACACAAGCGTAAATAGTAATGCACTTTATGACACAAATGTAAACGATAATGCAAACGGTAAGAGAAATGAAAGCACAAAGGTTAATGAAAACACAAATGGTAACACAAATGGTAACATAAACATTAGCGGGAACAGAAACGCAAATATTAACAAAAACAGTAACGCAAACAGTAACGAAAATGGAAACGTTAACACAAACACAAACAGAAATGCAAATGGCAATGGCAACAGCAACACAGAAGGAAACAATGACGCAGTCAACAACAGAAACGTTACTGAAAACACAAATGCTAAGGCCAACAGAAAAACAAATGGTGACAAACATGCAAACAGTCTCAGTAACACAACTGAAAATGCAAACGGTTACGGTAACACCAATGATGACGCCAAAGGGAACAGTAACAGAAACGCAAACACAAGTGCAAGTGTGTACACAAACGCAAATGGTAACATGCACAGTCACGGTAATGCGATTGGAAATGTAAACGCTTATGGTAACACCAACGATGATGTCAAAGGAAACAGAAATGCAAACACAAACAGAAGCGCGTATGCAAATGAAAATGGTAATGCTCACGGTGATGCAAAAGGAAATGCAGATGAAAACAGTAATGGAAACAGAAATGGTAACAGTAGCACAAACGCAAGTGCAAATGCAAAGAGTAACGCACATGGTGACATAAACAGAAACAATAACGTAAATGGTTATGGAAACACAAGCATAAACGCTAACTGTAACAGTAACGCAAACACACACTCTTCCCCATCAAAAGGTGCATTCAGAAGAACAATGAATACAAAGAATATATTCATAATAATGGCTCTCAGAGCAGAAAATCAGCACTTGGAAGACTAAATTGCTTTTATATCAGGAACCGTATAATGTAGAAAAAAATTTTAAATATCATATTATTTATGACTTTCTTGGCTAGCTTTGCACTTAGCCCCCTATTGGGGGACTAAGCATTTTTCTGACAAAAAGTCTGTATTTCGAAGTGTTTTCGAGAAATGGGCCCCAAAAGGTGAGGCGGACGCTGTAATGTTAGACTATGGGAAAAATTGTCAACTGTGGAGTGCCATAACATTGCAGCCCTCTAATATTTTGTCACCAACCCACCATAAGACACATTTGTAGGATCTTGGCTTCCTTCCCTCCAAATTTCAGCCCAAAAGACCAAACCTTTCTTTTGCAGCTGTACTTGACTAGGTGAACACAGCAAGAAGTGTGTCCCTAGAGGGTCCCAAATTTAAATGCCAAGCATTTCTGTGACCACCAGCTGAAAACAAGATGGTGGATTTGCAACACTACAAGGGTCAGTTGCTACACTAACAACTGCATTTGTGACACTTTCAATTTTTTTTTTAACTTTTCCCATTGACTATAATGGGAAACTTGTTTTTTGGATAACTTTTGAACCATTTAATATTTGTTCATGAACTGTTTGAAAGGCACATCAGGGACCCTGGCTGCATGTTCTCTGAAGGTTTCAGACTGACTGCATAGACCGTGCAACCTGTAGGCTAGAGCAAAGAGTGTGCAAAAATGCATAATTTCTGCCATTTGTGGTGCCTTGTAACTCTGCAACCGTATATCCAACCATAATGAAACCTGGCAGATCCAGAGATCTATGGTACCAGACCAGACTATCCAAATTTCATGCAACTCTGTCATAAGGTGGCAAAGTTATTAAGCTGCCAAATTTCAGATTTAACCTTAAATGCGGTACTCAACCCTAACTATAGTCACACTTCCGTGCCACTACAATCTATATATACATTCATGGCAAAAAACTCTGTTTAATGCATTAGTTAGGGCTGTTCCACAGTGACAAAAGCAAGGAAATTCGGTGTTAGGGTTGCCTCTCCTTGCACCCCAAGCCCACCCCATCCCCACCAACAGGCATCAGGGTATGCATTGAGGTCATCGGTCCTAACTCTCACTCCATTCTCCTGTACTGCACCACCTCAGCTTGTTTACACATGGGATGGGGTGAGAGTTAGGACCAGTGACCCCAATGCACACTCTGATGCCTGTTGGTGGGGACAGGGTGGGCTTGGGGTGCAAGGGCAACCTAACACTGAATGTCTCACTTTTGTCACTGTGGAATGACCCTAACTGATGCATTAAACTGAGTTTTTGCCATGAATATATATATATATATATGTATGTGTGTGTATGTATATATATATATATATATATATATATATATATATATATGTGTGTGTGTGTGTCTGTCTGTGTGTGCATGTCTCTCTCTCTCTCTCTCTCTATATATATATATATATAGAAACATAGAGACATAGAATTTGACAGCAGATAAGGACCGCTTGGCCCACCCAGTCTGCTAATTTCCCTACCTAATGGATAAGCTGCAGATCCTAGTTAACCAGCAGCCTACTTCTTCCTACCCCCACCCCCTAGAATTGCCTTATGACTGTCCCATGCATGCCTGAATTCCACCACTGTTTTTGACTCCACAACCTCCTCCGGAAGGCTGTTCCATGCATCCACAACCCTCTCTGTGAAAAAATACTTCCCTAAATTACTTCTGAGCCACCCTCTATCTTCAAATTGTGCCCCTTGTTCTTGCACACCTTTTTGAGAGATGCTACCCTCTTGGACTTTGTTGATATATATATATATATATATATATATATATATATATATATATATATATATATATTCTTTGCAAAACTGCATTAATGCATCATTTAGGTTAAACCACAAAAATCAGGAAATGAACATTCTTTAGGGTTGCCACTCCCCCCAACCCACCAATCATCCCAAGACTGACAGATGATGGGGTGTGTCATTGGGGTTGTGAGGCCTAAATGTCACCCCATTCCATGTCTAATGATATTGACAAGGGAGTCAGAAAGAGAATGGGTGACATTTAGACTCAAGTCCTATGGCACACCCTATCATCTGTCAATCTTGGGATTATTGGTGGTGGGGAGGGCAACTCAAAGATTTTTCATTTCTGACATTTAGGTTTAACTCCTCAATGATACATTAACACAGTTTTTGCATAGACTATATATATTTTCACTGCAAAAAAACTATGTTTAATGCATCAGTTAGGGTTGTTCCACAGTGACAAAAGCAAGGAAATTCGGTGTTAGGATTGAAAATCCTAACTATGCATCCCCCCCCAGCTCTCCATGCACACACACACACACACACACACACACACATATGCAAGCAAGTAGGGGGCAGGACCAAGGCAACAGTACCAATCACAGATAACCTGCAGCAGATGACAGAAATAACATACAACTGTCTAAACGTACTATAAGACACATCCATCATCATGGAGAACAACCGTAGAAGTTCTGCTGCTATCCAAGTGACTTTTTCCTATGCATGCGTACTGCCTATCAGTTGTTGCTGTAGCATATTATACATTTTTTTATATGCAATACATTTATTATGTTATCTGAATGAAAGTTTGTTGATAATCATCACTCTAATAACATGCCAATATCAGGCAGTGATCTTAGGGACCTTTGTTGACTGTTAATGCCTCCTGATGCAGACCCGGAATAAGACAATTATGTGTCAGTACACTATTCTCTGCACAGCACTGCTGTACCATTATCCTACATAGTAGAATTGAAGATTTGTATGGAACTGTCAGACCTGAAAGCTCACATGGTCACAATACACAATAGCTGAGTTGTGGAAAGTTTATCACTTAAAAGAGCAAAGTGTGTTCCTCTACTATTTGATATATTGCTGCTAGCATGGTGTTCAAAGGACTCATGTTCACATGTTTATCTTCATGACTGTGTAGTAGCACAGATCACAGTAAGACAGTTTAAATGTGTCTAAGTATCCACTGATCTTACCATGCCATAAGAAACAACTGGATCAGTACAGTATTATCTATTAAGTTATTCTCCACTATTCTTTGAACTTTTACAGCTGTACATGGGACTGTATCACCCAAACTATTCCATGGTAGCAATTCACTCTCTTTGCCTTGCTGTGACTTTGTAAGTGCAAACGCATGTTTCTGTTTGTATACACATTCCTAGGTATGTGTTAACAGTGCTGTCGAAACACAACATGTTACCACCTTTGTACATATGAATGGATAATATCAGACACCATTTACACCATGCTTTCATATGTGTAGATGGCTCCTAATGTTACCATAACAGTACCAAATAATGTATCTGAATACAATTATAAACACTGTGGTGCTGCACTGTCATCTAATCATAAAGAGCTTAGCAGCTACAGTATGTGGAACTGTAGCTTGCAAACTGTTAAATATAATCATGGCCCATGGTTCAAATTATTATACAAAGCATTTAACATATTTCCATTAATATAATTATTATTATCATCTGAGAACATCATGCAGCATTTATACCACTGTTAGTTCTTTTAGTAGTTCCGCATGTGGCAGAAAAATAAAAAAAATATTCATTCTGCATATTATTGTGAATCGCAAATACCAGAACTGTCATACAACTATTAAGCACTGCATGTATTTATAGATTTGTGACTAGAAATAATTATTCATGCAACATGTGTGTCTCAATGTGACCAAGCCCATCTTGATTTAAACAAGTGTACATTGAACAGTACATGTTACTGAAAGGGTCCTATAATGTCATTTTTTTTGCCTATATCCACATTAGATTATGCATCATGTAATACATGGTTTCTCCTATGTTGATACCTCATGATATTATCACAGCATAACCAAACAATGTATATCATAGGAATTCTGTGCACAGTACTATTGTTGTGACATGTGACCCTGTGAAGGTGTGCACAACACTCTGTACACCCATGGCTACTCAGATGCCACAGTTGTTGCTCCATGATGATGGATGTGTCTTGTAGTATGTTTAGACAGTTATATGTTATTTCTGTCACCTGCTGCAGGTTGTCTGTGATTGGTTGTGTTGCCTTGGTCCTGCCCCCTACTTGCATATGTGTGTGTGTGAGTGTGTATGTGTGTGGAGCTGGGAGGGGTAGGGGGAATGTGAAGTTAGGGTTTTCAACCCTAACACCGAATTTCCTTGCTTTTGTCACTGTGGAACAACCCTAACTTATGCATTAAACAGAGTATTTTTTGCCATGAATTTCCTGTCTTTTTGATAAATCATAATGGCATACTATATTGTATATGTTGTTGAGAATGTGCCTCCCTTTTTGCACCACAGACTCACCATGATATAGATACCTTTATCAAAATAAGTGCTTGTCTTATATTATTCATGCAGCAATAGTTCATGTACTTCACCTTTCACATGAAAATGAAATGATAAAATAATGTAATAGCAGATTAATATGTGCACCACATGTACGAATAGCACATGTACTGTGCTAAGTAGGAAATCTGTACAGATGAAGGTCTTGCTCTTTGTTTCCATGCAGTAATATACCAACAAGAATATACATATTACCACTGTAACTTAATTAAGCAATAATGCCCAACAGGGTGTGTGTCATGCTGGGATAACTTCATGCCTCAGGTGGTTGGGCACGAGGCTGCAGGCCGAGTGCATCCAACAACTGAGGTGTGACATTATCCAAAACAACACACACCCCCGGAGGGCATTATTGCTATTATACAATGGCTTGTTGTTATATATAAAATAAAAAAATAATTTTAAAGAATGTTTTTTAGTGTGGAAAAATATTTTGGTTTCTTAAGAGGAGATGCGAAAAAAGAGGTAATCTAGCTCATCATATAGCTCATCTACAGGTTCACAGTGAGGCTGAGACTAGACCCATGATGTTGTACTGGGATAACATCACAGGTCCAGCCCAAGATTGACCAATCAGAGACCAAGACATTTTCTTGCCATTGTATAATATATAATAAAACACACAGCACAGGTAAATAAGGCTTAAAAATATTTATTGCCCATTTAAAAGTTGATAAAAAATGCCAAATTAAAATTCCAATTGGTACACAAAATAAGTGTCACAAAACAATTGTTAAAAAGTATCACACCAAAGTTGAAAATACATGTAAACAGTATGGCAGGTACTTCATGAGCAATATGTGACAGCAGCACACAGTACATGAGTGCAACTACCACAGTACACTCTACACACTGCTTGTATGCATCAACCAGTAATGATGTTATTGTCATTGTGTGACTGATAGTGGGAATGTTCCTGGGGTGGGTGAAAAACCAGATGCCAACTGGTTAAATAATAGCAACACAAACACATAATGCTCTCTTAAAAAAAAGATAAATGTGAAAGCTATTTTAAAACATTTAATTGTAATATATAATTATGTGTAGACATACGCATCTATACACATACATATACATGAAAAGACATATAGATAAATGGGTGTATTTTGAAAATTCCCACCGCACCCCTCAATAGAGGTGATCAAGAAATATTATCAGGAACATAAAAATTCAGTTATCAGTGAAAGTGTCTGACGTACAATAGTGTACTATTCTATACATACATTTAATGAACTTATTACACAAAATAAAATCAAATGGCATACAGTATTAGTAACTATATAGATCAGTGAAAATGATAACAGCAATAATCAACATTAATACTGAACACAAGAAGTATGTATGTCACTAAAGACTTGTACTTACAAAAACGTAAACGTTTAACAGAATGGTATGAATATGACATTAAATAATTTCCTATTCAGAAAATGTCACATCTTGAGAATAAACAAATATCTATCACAACAATCTACTTTACTATCAATGATGGCTATGTAAAATAACTACTAACTAGAAAAGATCTATTAAATATCTATGTTATATTTATAAATATATTAACAATACCTTGAAATAGTTATGAATGCAATAGTGTTAAACAGTGAAATATTGAAAATTGTTTAATCAATTCAGTTAAATAGTAAGTAATACAATTACTTAAAACCTAACAGCACTAACTGTAACCAAGCAATGTATTAATTATAATATATACATATGTACAACACAGATGTACAGCAAGAAAACAGGGATAGTACTTCACTGTTGCAGCACAATATGGTGGTATTCAGTGACGACGCAAATGGACAAAAAAAAACCAAAACACAAGCCACACCTGATAATACTCAACATGTCACCGAGTGATGTCTATTTCAGAGTATTGTACTCTTAAGCACAGGTCAGCAGATCATGTAAAAAAACAGAGTTCAATAGTGCTGACATAGAAGTGCCACAAACAGCAGGATATCTTTTACTCATTAAAGATCCAAATAATGTCATGATGCAGACAACTCTTAAAAAAGACATATATTACACAGTTTTGTTTATGCACATGGCCAAGCATTGTGCCTTAGTAGAGGCACACAGTTGGTGATGATGTCAACTAGTACTTGTTATGGCTGCATACGACATACTCACAAGAAAAGACAATGACAGAAGAGTACAACCAGATAGGAATATCTCTTTTGACATTTAAAATTCTTCCTTAGATGCGTAAGTGTGGTTTCTCTAGTGGCTGCAAAGACAGCTGGCGCTGATTGAAGACCACTGCAACTATTTTCACGGTGTCACTGATCAACACACAATCTTATAAGTCAGACTGAGTAAACATATGCATGTAAACCATGTGATGTATTACCAGTGTAATCATGAGTGCATATTTGCATAAAAAAATGTTAATCTACCAGAACTCACTCTGTAACAAAATGGACAGCAAGATATGTAATATGTTGTGTGACTTTTCCTCTGATGCATGAAGATTGTAATAATTCTTCAATATCACCACGTATGCATTTTTTAAGTGCCACAGTAGTTTCTGTTTGAAAGTGCTCATTGAGTTGTTGCATTCAACCCAACCAGTTCTGTACCTCAGTAAACAAGTGTAATGTCCAGAATGTACAGACTGGCCAAAGTGGTAGATCACAGCCTGAGTGTCAAACACTGCTTGGTTAAAAATAATTCTACCAGCTGTGAAATCTGTGATGGGAGTGTCAACTCTGAGCCCATTAGAGTCAAAACTATGCAATACAAGCATAAGATACTGAGATGAAGTCCTGAGACATACGGACTGAGTACATGTACCTCCACACCTTTCACACAAGTGACCACTTTCAGCATTGGTAAACAGCTGCCGGTACTTGACACTTTGAGTCTGAGGCACAAACAGAGAAACCCAAAGCATGTCTTCAATAGTTTCTTGCGTTGAATAACCACAAGATGCACATACATATCTTGTAATACATGACACAGTGAAGTACTGATACCTTGGAATCCCTTCTTCATCCAAGCTGTTTATGATGGCCATCATAAACTCACTGGCATCCTGCTGCATGGTAGCAACAAATGTACTGCATCCATCATATGTACCTAACACCTGCCATAGAGGTATCAGTGACTGCACATTGTTTGACTGATCAGAAGCCACAATGACAACTTCCTTCAATGCCTTTGATAAAGGAGTGTCTTGTGAAGGTGATATTGCCTGCATAAAGTGTGGTATGTGGAGAAAAGCTTGCATAGCTGAATTAGCATAGCAGTTTACTCTAGTACTGTTATCAAACACTGGGACAACAGCCATACCAAGTGACTTCTGAGCAACAGCTGGTTTTGCCTCTGCATTGCCATTCTGACCTTCTTAGTACTCTGCACAGTTGGATCAGTTATGGCAGCTCATTTTCTCTTACTGCCAGGTGAAGCTGTGACTGTAGGATGTGAGACAACCACATACGTAGGTAGCGGTATTAGAGACATCTGTGGCTGATACAGAGTATGTAGTCTGTTGTACTCCATACATCACTTGTCAACGTGTATCTTCTGAGGTGCAAGTGTTATGATGTGCAACCCAGAAAGACTGCGTATGAGTGAAAGTGCCACGTAGCTCATGCCATCTTTGAAAATGTCTGTTCCTATGTCCACCATTGCTGAATCCAAACTCAATCCCTCAGACTTGTAAATTGAAACAGCATATGCAACACATATTGAGAACTGCTTTCTGTTCACATAGATATCCTTAAATACCTGGAACTTAACACAGGTAGGATCAATCTGCACCGGCTGTTCCATGTAGTCAAAGTGGACAACAAGTGTTTCAATAAATGTCTTCTGAACATTGTAAATGAAGTCTATGATGTGACCCATGGCACTGTTCACCATGCCATGCTCAACATCAAGATTATGCCGTAGCATGACATATGCATTCTTACAAACTGTAAGAACAGCTTCCAGTCCATCTGTGCATGAACCTTCAACTTCAGTTCAGAGAGTCGTTCAATCATCTTCACTACCAGCTTCTGACTTAGAATGACACCATCAATTGTATCGACAGCATGCAGTATGATAATTACTTGATTCTCTCTCTCTCTGCAACATAAAATTGTTGAACTCAACACATTTCTTAAGTCATGGCATGAGACACATAATGCGTGTGCCCCTGGAGTATACATCACTGAAAACAACACAAGCTGTTTGTATAGATGTAGTATCCAGTCTAATTCTTTGACCATGTAACATTGAAAGATGCTCTGGTGACAAAGAATCAGTACGAGCTTGATGAAACAATGCCTTGTAAGCCAGATCACCACTCTGCCACATGTTCTGGCACAGTTAGATATAGGTAAATAATACCCACATATTAAAACCTTCAATGCAGCCTAGTGTATTCTTAGCCTGCTAGACAGTCAGAGCTGCAAAATTATGCTCTGCATCAACTGGTGCAAGCTGTAAAAGGTCTCCTAATTCAACGATGCTTTTACCACCAAATGCATCTCCATAGTCAGTCCCCAAAATCTTCTCTAGACATAGGTGTATACAGGCAAGCATCAAATTAGAGACCATTCTAATCTCAACAATGATGAGTAACTTCATCTTAGTAAACACAGAACGAAGCTGAGATGCAACCTCAAATGACAGCTTACGGTACTCTCCTGCTTTGTCATGCTCCACTGACAACATGAAGATATGGTGTAACGTATCTCCACCAATGTTGTATGTAGCCAGTCCAGTGGGAACACTAACAGCAACAGACGTTGATGATCCTGTCAGTTTCCATATTTCAGCCATAAAGGCCTCTATAAGGAAGCTCTTTCCTGTACCTGCTGAGCCACTAACAAACATCAGTAGTGGCTTGTGGTCAAGACAGTCACATTTCTTTTGTTCATGTTGTATCCCATGCCAGATAGCATCAGTAACTGCAGAGAGCACCACACGTTGCTGCTCATTGACTCTCTCTCTATTCTATTGGGTCAACACTGCAATGTGTGCCATGTTCCATAGCACTCTCCACTTCTGACATGAGTACTTCTGGGGCATTCAGAGGCAGAGGTTCTCCAAGGATACCTTCTCCTTCTGGATCAAGATTGTCCAGTGAACTGACAAAAGTGTCCTCCTCAAGTTGTTTCTGTGCCTTCTCAAGCTGCTTCTTCTCAGTGTATAGTCTCTGTATATATGTGTCTGAGTATTCACTTTTGAATGTCTCATAACTGTGATTGAATTCTTCCTTGAATGTATCACAGTCACCTTTTAATTCCTCCAAGGTCTAAATTAGAATAGGTGAGCAAAGTAGTAATGCTCTCTCAGATGTGCCTAGATGTAATTTACAGTGGCCAATGAGCCAAGGCTTATGTCTCTTACTGAAAGAGACATCCACTCCTTTGACCTTGTAAATGTCACATGTACAATCAGGTGAGACATCCGTCTTGTAGTCATACCACTTATCTGCCTCAAATAAACACATTTGATCTCTCTCTCTCTTCATGTCTACAGGGGTAGTACATGTCAATGAGGTTATTCTTCAAGATATGTCTTGAAGAGGGTCTGTTGAGAGTCAGTTGCTCAATCTCAGCGTGAGGAATAAGTACACATTTTAACTTCTCTTTGCAGTTTACACTGAGAAACTGCACTGCATCATATTTGCTGTACAAATGTGTACCGGTCAAGTGATCACCGGCTTCGTAAACAACACATACTCTGTGTGATATGGTCATCAATCCCCGTGACCACAACTGAGATGTCAGAGACTTGCTTGAATTAGCAATATCTTCCCAAAACTCTTGCAAGCTAGTCTGTTCATGTTTGGTAATGTACAAAGTGACATACCGAACAGAGCCAACGAGTTGTCAGCCACAAACTGAACATCTATGTTTGCTTGCCACATTAGAAGAAGAGTGGGGTTGTAGTCATTAATGTCCACCTCATTCTTATCCCTGGGTAACTCATATACCCTCTTGGCTGATTTTGCCTTCAAGTGGTGTCACATAGCTGAAAACAGTTCATTCATGCAACCATCCTGACAGACACACCTGGGAAATCCGAAACAACATCTTGTGTACCAATTAGATTTGTTCTTCACTACCCGGTGACAGTATTTTGCACAAATATGGCATTGAAACTTCTGCACCAACTTCCACAGTATTGGACTGTTGTACTTGTCTGTAATGCGGCAAGTGATGTATTGCTTAATGAATGCTAGCACTTGTGCTGCTTCATGTTTGCCTATGCGTTGGGCATCCCTGATCCACAGTAACATATGAATATGAGGAGCTCTTCTTGCCTGATATTCCATCCTCCAGAAGTAATGCTCCACAATACGAAGAGGCAGATTGTCCTTTGACAAAATGAAAGTCAGAATATCATGGAATCACTTGTGAAAATGCCTAGTAACAGACACTGGGTCAAGTGAGCACATTTCTCTGAGAGTCACTGATGAAATACCCTCTACATCACAATTTGCCCACTTTAATACTTCAATAGCCTCATCCCAGGCATACTTGGCAAAGCTTAGTGTGACAAACCATGTGGCTGCACCATACTCTCGCAGCATAGTTATCACCTCAGAGTGTCTGCGATACCAATATTCTTTGGTGCCATGTAGACTTGACAGAATGGAAGACAAATTCACCTGCACATTTTCATCCTTCTGCTTTAATTTCTCCAGGAACTGTGTGGTTGTGATTCCATCAAGTGGAGTTGTGAGCCAAACAGTATGCGCAATAGATGCAGATAGTATGCTAAGCTCACTCTCCTACAGGAGATGAAACAAGTACTGTATGTTGCAAGAATTTGCCATCCTTACAGAGCACATGGCTAGTATGGTACTCAGCACCTTGTACATGCACTTCTCTTTCATCTAGGTGTCAACTTGACCCCTTTGGGAATAAATCTTGGAAACAGCTTGTTTCCAATGTTGCCTCCCAAATGCTGACAGGCTCATCTTCCACCTTTTTCATTTGATAGAGATCAATGTTGTCCCCTAGTGATCACTGCCATGCATTGAGTGAACTGTGTACGGTTCATACACATTATCATTTGTCTCCACATTGACCTTCTTAGTTATTAGTTTTGTGGTTTCCAACACATGATATTCAACAGCCACACTAGTCATGCAATCAATATCCAGGTCTGCATAAAAGGGATTGTTGCTCTTCAAATAAGTAAGAGCAAGCTTCACCTTCTCTACATTGACAACATCCTGCCAAATCACCTTTGACTTTGTTGAAACACTGTTGACAAGAATCACCAAAGTGTTCTCAATGGAGATCGCCTCCACATTTTCCTGCAGAGGATGTGGAAGATACATAATGGAACCTTTAAGAGATCTAATGAGTTCTTTTTGTGTAATGTTCCTTGTCTTTGTATTCAGACATAGAATAGTTTGAAAGGGTTTCATAGTCTGAATAAGAATATGTTCAAACATATTCAACGTGGCTATTTCAGCTGGTGTAACATTTGCCTCCGTATTGTTCAAGAGTGACCTTGGTGGCAGAATGTTAGCCTTCACCTTGGAGAAACAGTGCTTACACATCACAGTGATTGGATGTAATTGAAAGTCACACTTTAACAGCAGAAATGCTGACAGTTGAAACCACATGTCATTGTACATTGACAAGGTTTCCAGGTTCACTGTGACCATTTGTTTTTCGTAACAGAGATGATCACATGACACACATACAGAGTCAAATTTCTCTGTCTTTGCCAACTCAAATTTGGCAATCAATTTCCCAAACTGCTTGAGAATATCAGTTTCTAAGACAGAGACAGAATTTCCATCACCAATTGATGACTGATTAATCACAGTATCTGTGATACTGCTGACATGTTGCAACTGTTTCAGAAATGTCATGGCACCATGCATGTCACCAGACTGCAGTAACTCATTCAGATGAGTATACTGCACAACTTCTAGTCACACCTCATAGACCCTGTACATGAAGTTTCACATGCCTGATTCATGCACTCCCAGCATCCGCATGTGGTGAAATAAACTGTTGCAAACACCACTACCTAGACATGCAAGCGAGTGACTCGTAAGTCCAGTATGTGGACGGACCTCACAAAGGTCTATACTCTGAAACAGTTTATGTCTGTCTTTACGGTCAGTAATGACAAACAGGTTGATAAAGTGCTCAACTTTGTCATATAATGATTGTCTTTGGTTGCAAGTCACATCACACATCCATGAGAGACAGTGACGTTTATGAGGCTGAACAATGGCCTCACACTCATCATCTGACTCCATTGTAGTGTCATCACACAAACTCAGCACATTACATAGTTTACCGGACTCATCAATGCAGAAGTTGCTGTCCTTTCCATGTGAATAATATGACTCCTCCCTGAAATATGCCTCTGAGTGCTGTGTGTGCAGCTAGTGACCTGTGAAAACATCACAGAAATGGTGTTGGTTAAAGACAGGATACCATTGTAGCCTCATCTTAATCTCATACACAACCTTTCTGAACTGCCCAAGTACATGTGACATCTTACGCCACAAGCATTGAAATACAATTACTGCTCTATTAACAAATGTACGTACTCTGAGATGCAATTTCATCAAAGAGAGATGACTCTTTAGTTTTTTGCACTCACGTCTCATTCATAACAGCAATAAGTCTATCAATCTTAGCTTTAGAAGCTAGTGATCGAAATTACTTTTGCTTTCTTAGATGCCCACCAGGAGCCACAGTTTCACATCTCTGCTTAGTACGCTTCTTTATGCTTGCCTTTGCAACATTGGTGTTCCATCTCACAGATTTCCACAACTGTTGATGGGCTCCACATTTCTTCCTTGCAGCTGAGCAAGTACATACTTTTTCTGTTTAGTGTGCAACCTGTGAAGTCACTCCTTGAGTGGAATGCTGAATCATTTTACATGTTAAACTACCATGAGTGGTTTTTGGATCACTCTTAAGCAACAGGGAACTACTATGATGCCTGTTTCATCTCTGCATAGAACTGTATCTCTGTTTAGAGGGCATCTTTCTTCTCTGGAAATTCACAGAAGTGTGGAACAATGTTAGAGAAGTATCAGACACCTGTATAAGAAATAGAGAAAAACAAATATTTAGTGGTGCACTGCCTTTTTTGTCCAAACATTACATACTCACACACTCTGTTCATGTGTCATGTAACAAGAATACATAGTATTGCTTACAAAACATTGCACACACTATTAGTTTCACAGCTGGACACCAGTAAAACCAATATAAAATGTTTTGAAGTGTTGCAGAACAGAATGTCACTTAGAACATGAAAATAAATATCTAAACATGTCAAAAGTAAATTATTGTCACAATCTAAGGCATCCACACTATTTTTTTAACAATACTGTATTTTAAAACATTTTCAAAAGTAGTGTTGAATGTGCAACAGTGTCACAAAATGTGGTGTTGTGAGCACGGCACTGTAGAATGTAGTGTAGCAAAATAGTGTTGTGAGCACAAATGTGTCAAATAATATTGTTGTGAGCATGAAAGTGTCCAATAATCATATTTAAAAAACACCCTCTTTAAGGCTAAGCCAATCAGACATTGCTTCCTATTTGACTGACATATGCTGGCACCAATGAAATGTAACATTGATCAGGCCATGTCAGGCAACCAATCACAAGTGCTGAAGACTGGAGAAGAAGGACATAGCAGCCATCTTAGAGAAAAACAACAGACCCTGCTTTACATAGTGTAAGCACATCATATTTTTAAAACAATTTTTCTAGCATTATTAAAACTGTTAGCATCACAAAAATAGCATTGAACAAAACATTTGTACTGCTCTATTTGACTATGACAATCTAATAACCCATAATGCTGTAAAAAGAAGTTATTAGTGTTTAAAGTCAGAGTGTCAATCAGTACTCACTAGCACAGCTAGAGCTGCAAATGGAGGCAGAAATCAAGCAGCACGTGCATCATAACACAAGAGGCAACCAATCATACACCTCTGTGCAGTTGTGATTGTTTGAAGTAGCCTATGAAAATGTAGTATTTTCCCACCAAGAAATCTTCCAACATTCCTGCTTAACAGGAGCTGCAGCCATTCAGTGTAGTCATAGTCAGTGCATCCACTGTATTGGTTAGCCATGAGAAAGCATTAACCAATAACTTTCTAAATCACTGTGTTTTGGGACAGCCCACCAAAACAATGTTGAAGGAGACAGAGAAATTTCACTTTCATATTCAGTTGTGACTAGGCACTGCAGGAGAAATACTTATTTTTTTGGTAGCTCTCTGTCCACTTCTCAGAATAAAATTTCCAAATGGCAGAAAACAGCAAATGGACTATGTGGGTTGTTGGCAGCAGTATAGTAAGGCGAGCTTCAGAGTATGTTCAGAGGAGTGATTTTGGCAAAGACCTGCAGCTTCCAAATTGCTCTAAGTGGTTGGCAGGGGTGGCATGAGGTGGGAACATCTCATGCCAACAATGCACAGACATCTCAGGACTCAAGCTCGGCTGGACATACTGCTGATTCATCTCAGAGGCAATGATTTGTGTACCAAATGATGGGTAGATTTAGTGTCAGAAGCAAAATTGGACCTTGCTTCTATTATGAGCATGTTACCTGCCTGTAAGATCATTTTTTTCTGATATTACAGAATGCAGGATCTGGCAAGCAGAACAGCACATGTACCTGATTGACAGAGCATGGAGAAAGGTTAACATACTAATATCTGGATATCTGTGCACGTCTGGGATGCACATCATACATCACCCTGAAATTAAGTATTGTAATGATTGGTTATACCTACCAGATGGTGTGCTCTTTTCGTATGCTGGCAATTACCTTTTTCTGGGAGACCTTTGAGATGGAATCCTCACAGTCCTCTAAAAATATCAGACTGTTAACACAGATATCTTTACAAAAAAGGATCTTTTAAGAGCCACAAAACCTTGGTCAAAAAATAGAAAAGCTGCATACATAACACACACAACACAAACACATGCTATCTCACTTTCACACTACTGCACAAACTTAGATGCATGAACATGTTCAGAATTGTGACACACATTTAGCTCCTGTTAACAAGATGTAGTATAAATATCTAGCTGTCTGGTTTCAGTATCCAAATGAGGCACAGTTAAACATGGCATCAAGGAGGCAGTACTGTGTTGATAATCTCATATAATCTAACAATTAGTGTAGCCATATAGCATTACTTCTTATAATGACTGTAGAATCGTAATAAGTATGCTGCCTGTACATCTGTAGTCAAAAAGCTGAGCTGAGCACAAGCACATATATGTAGCAATATATCACAGTAACATACTGTTGTCTGTCTGTATTTATTGCAGCTTAAAACAAAAAAAGAGCCAACATGAGACTGGAGTCTGAGGGAGGTGTGCTGCCTGCTTGAGGCAGATCAGGCCAGGGGCAATGCCAGGGTGCTCATGAGGAGTACAAATTGGAAGCTGGATACAATGTGGAGGCACATCCATGGTTATATGCACATGGTTCTGAAAATCAAGAACATGAATTCAGAAATGTGCAAAAGGAAGTGGAAACTGTTGCACCAGCACTTCTACATGCTGAAGAATAGGGGGGAGGTACCAGATAATGATGCTAGCTGGTACTACCTTGCATAAGAGATGTGGAAGGCTGCTGGAAAGCCTTCTGCAGGGGAGCACCTAACAGACCATGAGTAAAGAAACCATTTGTTACGCTGCATAGCATATTCTTAAACAGGAATCACTAACAAGCTGACTGTTGTGCTGGATAAGATCACACCTCAGGTAGTCAGGTACAAGACCACAGGCTGAGTACATCCACTAAATGAGGTATCATGTTATCCCACCCACCACACAGCTTCAAGGCTGTTATTGCCACAATACAATGGTTTGTTGTACTACAGAGTGCAAAAAATTATGTGAATTTGTGTGTAACTGCAATCAAGGTGATGTTCCAATGATGCACATTGCTTCACTCTTACACTGGGTCTGCAGTCAGGGTGCAGTACCTGGTCTTGGGGGGGGGGGTTATTGGCTGGCTGACACCATGAACTCCTAAGTGTCCTAACATATTTTCCTGAAATCAGGATGATATTCCATTGATGTCCATGGCCTTAGTTTTTCAATGGGTCCGCACCCAGGATGCAGTAATTCTTTAGGGACAGGGGGTTGTGCACTGAATGGCTGATGGCATGCAACTCCTAACTGACCTAACTTGTGTGCCTCTGCAACCACAAAGGTGCACCGTTGATGTCTATGGACTTTCTTTTCCTGTGACTCTCCACTCATGATGCACTACCTGGCTGGGGTGGGGGGGGCATTGCCTAGCTGACACCATGCAACTCCTAACTGTCCCAACTAGTGTGTTACTACAATCATTGAGCTATACCATTTATATCTGTAACCTTTCATTACTGTGAGTCTCCACTCAGGATGCAGTATCTGCTCGGGGGGGGGGTATTGACCAGCTGACACTGTATAACTCCTAACTGTCCCAACTAGTGTGTTACTGAAATCATGGAGCTGTACCATTTATATCCATAACTTTTATTTTCCTGTGGATCTCCACTCAGGATGCAGTATCTGATTTGGTGAGGGGGTGCATTGCCTGGCTGATGCTGTGCAACTCCTAAGTCTCCTAAGTTCTGTTTCCCTGGAACCACAAAGGTGAACTGTTGATGACTATGGACTTTCTTTTACTGCGACTCTGTACTCAGGATGTACTGCCTGGCTTGAGAGAGGTGGAGGGGGGCATTGCCTAGCTGACACAGTCCAACTCCTAACTGTTCCAACCAGTGTGTTATTGCAACGATGAACCTGTACCATTTATATCCATAACCTTTCTTTTCCTCTGTCTACACTCACAATGCAGTGTCTGATCTGGGTGGTCATTGCCTTGCTGACGCTGTGCAACCCCTAACTGTCCCAACTTGGTTGCCCCTAGAACCACGTAGGTGTACCGTTGATGTCTATTGATTTTCTTTTCCTGTGACTCTCCACTTAGGATGCACTACCTGGTATGGGGGGGGCATTGGCTACCTGACACCATGCAACTCCTAACTGTCCCAGCTAGTGTGTTACTGCAATCATGGAGCTGTACCATTTATTTCCATAGCCTTTGTTTTTCTGTGAATCTCCACCCAGGGTGCAGTACCTGCTCAGTGAGGAGGCATTGCCTAGCTGACATCATGCAACTCCTAACTGTTCCAACTAGTGTGTTACTGCAATAATGGAGCTGTACTATTTCTATCCATAACCTTTGTTATCCTGTGAGTCTCCACCCAGGATGCAGTATCTGTTCAGGCGGAAGCATTACAGGGTTTTAAATAATTGATTAGCAGTTTTTTCACTGGGACAATACTAACTGTACAGAAAGTATTTATATAGGTTTTCTAGAAGTGTTATGTTTGTTAAACACAATGAGGCAAGTGCTATGCATTTTTACAATGTTTTAGCACTTTTATAAGCAAAACGCTAATCAATTTTTAGAGTTAAAGAAAACCCTGCATTACCTATCTGACACTGTGCAACTCCTAACTGTCCCAACTAGTGTGTTACAGCAATCATGGAGATGTACCATTTATATCCATAACCTTTATTTTCCTGTGGGTCTCCACTCAGGATGCAGTACTTGAGCTAAGGGTGGGACATTGCCTGGCTGATGCCAAGCAACTCCTAACTGTCCTAACTTATGTGCCCCTGCAACCACAAAGGTGAACCTTTAATGACTATGGACTTTCTTTTCCTGTGACTCTCCAGTCAGAATGCACTACCTGCCCTGGGGTGGGAGCTTTGCCTAGATGACACCATGCAACTCCTAACTGTCCAAACTAGTGTGTTACTGGAATCATGGAGCTGTACTGTTTGTATCCATAACTTTCATTTTCCTGAGGGTCTCCACTCAGAATGCAGTACCTGATCTGAGGTGGGGAAGGTCATTGCCTAGCTGACACTGTGCAACTCCTAACTGTCTCAAGTAGTGTGTTACTGCAATGATGGAGCTGTACCATTTATATCCATAACCTTTATTTTCCTGTGCATCTCCAGTCAGAATGCAGTACCTGGTCTGGGGGGGAGGCATTGCCTAGCTTACACCATGCAACTCTTAACTGTCCCAAGCAGTGTGTTACTGCAATCACAGAACTGTGCCATTTATATCCATAACCTTTGTTTTCCTGTGAGTCTCTACTCAGGATGCAGTAGCTGCTCGGGGGGGGGCATTGCCTGACTAACACTGTACATCTCCTAACTGTCCCAGCTAGTGTGTTACTGCAATCATGGAGCTGTACGGTTTATATCCATAACGTTTATTTTACAGTGGGTCTTCACTCAGGATGCAGTACCTGATCTGGGTGGGGGGCATTGCCTAGCTGACGGCGTGCAACTCCTGACTGTCCCAACTAGTGTGTTACTACAATCATGGAGCTGTACGGTTTATACCCATAACCTTTATTTTCCTATGGATCTCCACTCAGGATGCAGTACCTGATCTGGGGGAAGGGGTCATTCCCTGGCTGATGCTGACCAACTCCTAACTGTCCTAACTTGTGTGCCCCTGCAACTACAAAAGTGAGCTGGTGATGTCTATGTACTTTCTTTTCCTGTGAATCTCCACTCAGGATGCACTACCTGACCTGGGAAGGGGGGATTGCCTAGCTGACACCATGGAACTCCTAACTGTCCCAACTATTGTGTTGCTGCAATCATGGAGCTGTACCATTTATATCCGTATTCTATGTTTCCCTGTGAGTCTCCAATTAGCACGTAGTACATGCTTGGGGGGGTCACTGCCTGGCTGACACCGTACAACTCCTAATTGTACCAGCTACTGTGTTACTGCAGTCATAGAGCTGTACCATTTATAACCATAGCCTTTATTTTCCTGTTGGTCTCCACTCAGTATACAGTACCTAACCGTAGTGGGGGGGGCGGCATTGCCTGGCACCGTACAACTCCTAACTGTCCCAACTACTGCATTACTGCAATCATGTAGCTGTACCATTTCTATCATAACCTTTATTTTGTTGTGGGTCTCCAATCAGTATACAGTACCTCATCTGGTGGCATCTTAAGTAACAGACAATACTACCATTGTTGAAACAAATCTGTATCTGTAGTAAATAACTGAAGACACACTTACTACACTCAATAAATATAATTATTATCTTTCATTCACAGGGCATCAGAGGTGCTCCCCACCACATTGTGAGGTAGTACCAGTCCAAACTGAGGCTGTGGAGGCCAAACAGTATGACTTAGACAGTGTCATCGATGTTGAGTCAGAAGGTAAGAAAATCCTAATGAAAATGATTTGAATAGTTGCTCTCAGTACATGGTGTGCATCACATTCTTGATCCTCTGCAAGCACTCAGCTTCTGTAACATTGCTGTGTAAGGTAATAGTTTTGCTGTGACTCTACACTCACAAGCCAGAACCTCCTTTTTCAAGATCAAGGACATACCCTTGCTGACCCCATACAAGTCCTAATTGTGCAAGCATATGTAGCTCTGCAATCAGCAAGGTGGTCTGGTAATGTCAGTGTCAGTAGTTGTCTTGTGGCTGTCCACTCAAAGCACAACACCTGTTTAGTGGTGAGTGGTTCATACCCCTGGGTGGTGCCTGGGAACTCCTAAGTATGCAAATGTCTGTACCGTTCATGTCCATTTCAGTACTTTTGTTGCAGCACTACAATCATGCCACAGTACCAGTTTCCTTTTAACGCCATTGCCTACCTCAGAACATCCAACTACTATGTCTCCTAACTCAGCCACATAACCTTGCTAAGCCCATGTGACTGAAAACTACATTCATTTGTGAACACCTCATATTACAGTGGTGTTCCATTGATGTACATGACCTGACTTTTCCAGTATATCATTAGCTGACTTTATCTGTACAAGTCCTCAGTGTCTTAATTAAACAATAAACCATGACGGGGTGGGTGATGTTGGGTTTACCCACACCTGGTGTGGTTCAGTCATGAGACCGCAGTACAAGTGAGCAAACATCCAGCCATGGGTAAATCCCAGAATCACCCACATACTGGAGTGGTTTATTGCGATTATACAATGTGTCCCTTGCATTTTTGGTATAGAAAAATAAAGAAAAAGAAAATGTTTTTGCATTTGCAATGTTTTTTTATTAACTTTATCCTTACACTAGAAACAATAGTCCTGTTGTCCCACTGTCAGCTTTCTCTAGAGTACTCATGATGTTAAATCGGTCTCCCTTCCCCATCCCTCCAGAGAACCATGTGCCCCCCCATCTCTTGAGTCCTACAGATAGCAGTAGTGCAAACACCACTCTACTTGTACTATCGCTGTATACTAATCTTGTCACACATCAGGAGGAATCTGATTACATTGCCTGTCTCAAACAATACTAAAAGTCATTCTCCTACTTGTATACATCTCCTATAGAGACATATGTAATGAATGTTCATGCCTCTATTTTAGTACTGTTTATGTACTAAGGAATTAGTATATTATTTGTTTAACCATTGATAAAATCTCACAACTACAAGTTGTCAACAGGCACGTGATTAACTGTGGTACATTGGACCATGCCAGAATCATAACATTAATAGATATATAAGACAATAACAGCATTCTTTACCATGCACATATTCAGATGATCCATATTAAACAATCTATGTATGTATTTTCTAGTGGTCAGGGAGACAGTTGCCACACCACGGACGCAGGTGAAGCAGGAGCTTGGCACCAGTGCTGAACGTAAGTGTTGTATCAGAAACACACACAAATGTCATTAACTGCTAAGCAGACTATTAGCACATGTTATATCCTAGGCTATGTTAACTCAGTCATTAAAGGTGCACAGTTGATGTGCATGGCTTTACTTTTGCTGTGATTTATGTGTCAGGGTACAGTAACTGGTCTGCAGTGAGCAGGAGGCATTGCTTCACTGAGTCCATGCAACTCTTCAGTGGGCTAACTTGTATCTAACTCCAATCAAGGAGCTGTACCGTTTATTTCCCTGGCCTTTGTTTTCCTGTGCCTCTCCACTCAGGATGCAGTACCTGGTCTGGGGTGGTACATTTCCTGTGTAAGATCATACAACTCCTAACTATACAAACTTGTGTACACCTGCAATCAGAGAAGTGTACCATTGAGGTACATGGCTTTAGTTTAGCTGTGGCTATCCACTCAGCATGCAGTACCTGATTTGTTGGGGTTGGGAGGTATTCTGTAGCTGATGACATGCAACTACGAACATTTCTAACTTGTCTGTTCCTGCAACCAGGGAGGCATACCGTTGAGGTGCATGGACTTTGTTTTCCTGTGGATCTCCAGTCAGGATGCAGTACCTGTTCTGGGGCGGGGGAGAGGATTACCTAGATCAGCCCATGAAACCCCTAACTATCCAAAGTTATATAAACCTACAATCACGGACGGATACAATTTATATCCGACAGTCAGTTTGAGTGTGGTTCTCCATTCAGGATGCAGCACATCATCATTGGGGGGGGGTGACCATTACATGGCTGACATCATCCAACTCCAAAATGTCTTAAGTTGTGTGTAACAGCAACCATGGACATCTACCATTGATGTCCATGGCATTCCTATTACAGTGACTCTTCACTTATCGTTCACTACCTGGTTAGAGATGGCACTAGGGCATTGCCTGTCTGAGCCTCTGCAACTACTAACTTACCTAACTTGTGTACAGCTGGAATCACGCATATGTACCATACATGTTTTCCTATGAATCTCCACTCAGGAAGCAGTACCTTTCCAAGTGCAGGGGGGAGGGGTAGCCTTGCCAGCATGATGCCATGTAACTCCAAACTATCCTAACTTGTGTCTTACTGCAACCACAGACATGTACCATAGATGTTCATGGCCTTTCCTTTACTGTGACTCTCTACTCAGCATTCAGTACCTGGTCTGGGGGGGAGGGGGAATTGCCTGTTTTACACCGTACAACTCCTAGGTGCTCTAACTTTTTTGTTGTTGATGTCCATAGCCTCAGTTCTGCTGTGCTTCTCCACTCAGGATGCAGAACCTGTTTGGAGGGTGGGGGTGGAATTCCTGCCTGACATAATACAAGTCCTAAGTCTCCTAACTTCTCTGTTCCTACAATAAGCGATGTATACACTGTATGTCCATAGCCTTTCTTTTTTTTTTGTGGCTCTCCACTCAAGATGCAGTACCTGCTATGCAGCAGATGGCAGGGGGAAGGGTCGGAGGACCTTGCCTACCACTATCTATACAACTCCTAACTATACTAATTTGTATGAATCAACAATAAGAGACATGTACCATAAATGTACATGACGTCACTTTCCCTGTGGTCCCCACTTAGCATACAGTACCTTATCTTGTGGGTGGGGGTGGAGTGAGCATGCATTGCATGGCTCAGGCCAGCCAGCTCCTTACTTTTGTCCACCTGCAATTAAGGAGGTGTACTATTCATCTACATTGACCCAATATAGCTGTCACTGCATAGTCAAGATGCACTACCTGTCCGAGGAGAGGTGAAGGGGTTCATTGCCTGACTGATGACAGACAACTCCTCATTACCATATGTTCTGTCTATCTTAACCAAAAATATGTATCTAAAACCATTGTAAAGATATCGGCCCCAGAAACCACATCTCACAAGATTAAACAGAACCAGCAAAGTGCACTTGTGACTGTTACATGTTAATAGATTTTTTTTTCTCTTTACAGATCTGCCATTGAGTAAGCGGTGCACTGTGCACTGCTGCTGTGTTCGGAGACTTAAGCACAAGGTTGACTGCCTCGAAAAAGAAGTAGCAGGCCTGTGAGAGGGACAGGCTCAAATACTGTCCCTCCTTACAGCACAGCAGGTGACAGTCATCCTTGTGCTAGAGTCTGTGAACACAGCAGCAGCTAGCAGTGCACGGAGCAGCACTGCTTCACCTCTGAACGTTTCATCCAGTCTCACTGACCACTGATGGATGACCTCCACAGCTTTCCCGGTGTCTCCCCCATGGAGCTACAGCTTCCACTCCCGGTGCACTTCCACATGAATCCAGCTTCCTGCCTGAGTTGCCTCAAGCAGCAGCACACCTCCCTTAAAACAATTTAAATGAAATAAATGTTTTGTCTTTTATAATAATTTTAATTTAAACTGCAAAAAAATAAAAAGTACAATTTAAAAAGTTTTTATAATGAATATTTATTTTTACAGAACAAATGCATATTTTTTCTAAATTATGTTAAGTAGATAATTTTTAATTTAAAAAAAAATCTTTACTGAAAATCAAAGTTTAAAAATGAATTTTGTGTACAAAATATATCTATTTTTTCTAAATCATGCACAAATCATTATAAAAATGTTGATTTCTTAAACTTTAATACAATAAATGTTTACAAGAAGCGTTTATAAATATTTTCTTAAAAAAGAGTTTTTCTTCTACAATTTTTAACATATGACTATTCTGCACAGCTACTGCCATTCTAACTTTTTAGCATGCCATAGGAAACCATAAACAACATTTTTTACCATGCCTGACTTTCACAATGGGTCTCAACTCAGGGCATAGTACCTGGTCTGGGGAGGGGGGCGTTGCCTGGCTAACACTGTGCAACTCCTAACTATACTAACTTTTGTGTTCCTGCAATCAGAAAGATGTGTTATTGATCTCCATGACCTCAATTTAACAATGGGTCTCCAATCAGACTGGCACCAGTACCCTTCTGGATTGGGTCCTCACCACTCACCCCAGAAGGATTTCTCATACGACCATTCTCCCAGACTTTCTCAGTGACCACTCCCCAGTCATATGTGCATGGTCTAATAAATTCTTCAAGCCCCCTCCCAAAATTATTGTAGCTGAGTCCTTCCTCATGGAAAACTTCCACATCTCAAACAATACCTGCTTCTACAAGACTGGCTACCCATCTACGAAGCAACAGATGTTAACTTGGCTCTTGATCACTTCATCTCAATTTTCAACAAAACCTGCGACCTCTTTGCCCCTGCTAAAAGGTGCAAAACAAAATCTCTCTCTAACCCATGGCTCACCGCGGCTCTTCTCTCACAGTTGAAACTAAGGGACCACCTCTGGACAGTTGCCAGGGCCACTGGCAAACAACTGGACAACCAAAATTACAAACGAGCATGAAAAGCCTGCACAAAAGCCATCTGGCTCACAAAATCCACCTATTACAAAGACACTCTCACCAATACATGGGGAAATGGTTGTGCTTTCTGGGACAATATCAAGGATGTCACAGGGAAGCAGCCCAAAAATTCTCTGGCCATGTTAATGGCTGATGGATCCTCAGCCCTCGACCCCAAGGTGAACGCAAACATCTTTAACACAGCTTTTTCAGACGTTAGTGCTGTCCTACCCCATGACTTTTTTGAAAACAGGGCCTACTCCCCAAATACCTCAGCCCCACAGTCTAACCATCCCCTTTTCTACTTCAGGGAGGTACTGCTGAATGAAGCTTGCTGCTATATTACTGCAGCTATCTCTAAATCTAGATCTAGTAGCGACACACTGGACCTTAACCTTCTGTTGCTCACCCTCAATGAGGTAATTCATCCATTAACAAAAATCCTAAACCTCCCTCTTAGCTGTGGAAATTTCCTGGACTTATGGAAAACAGCCACCGTGACACCTGTCCATAAAAGTGAGTATAAGACGAATCACTTAAATTATCGCTCTATCTCCATACTGCCCCCTCTCTCTAAGGCACTCGAGCGCATCATAGAAACATAGAAACATAGAATTTGACGGCAGATAAGGACCGCTTGGCCCACCCAGTCTGCCCATTTCCCTACCTACTGGATAAGCTGCAGATCCTAGTTAACCAGCAGCCTACTTCTTCCTACCCCCAACCCCCAGAATTGCCTTATGACTATCCCATGCATGCTTGAATTCCACCACTGATTTTGACTCCACAACCTCCTCCAGAAGGCCATTCCATGCATCCACAACCTCTCTGTGAAAAAATACTTCCTTAAATTACCTCTGAGCGCCCCTCTATCTTCAAATTGTGCCTCTTGTTCTTGCACCTCTTTTTGAAAGATGCTACCCTCTTGGACTTTGTTGATTCCCTTGAGGTACTTGAAAGTTTCTATCATGTCCCCCTCTCCTCCTTTCCTCGAGGCTATACATATTAAGCTCCTTAAGTCTCTCTTCATGTCCTCCGTGCAGACCCTGCACCATTTTAGTTGCCTCCTCTGGACAGCTTCCATCCTGTCTATGTCTTTCTGGAGATTGGGTCTCCAGAACTGCACACAGTACTCAGATGGGGTCTCACCAGCTGTCTGTACAGAGGATAATAACTTCCTGTTTTCTACTGGTGATGCCTCTCCTATGCATCCCAGTATCCCCCAGCCTCCTTGCTGCCTTCTCACATTGCTTGCCCACCTTTAGGTCATCTGATATGACTACCCCAGGTCCTTTCCATTTTTGTTGTTGTTAGTATCTCACCCCATTGTGTACTCTTCCCTGGGTTTTGTTTCCCAGGTGCATTACCTTGCACTTCTTAGCATTGAATCTAAGCTGCCATACATTTGACCATTCCTCTAACCTTGCCAAGTCCCTTCTCATCCTTTCCACCCCACCTGTGCATCAACTCTGTTGCAGATCTTAGTGTCATCTGCAAAGAGACATATTTTCTTCCAGTCCTTCTGCAATGTCGCTTATAAAGACATTGAAGAGGACTGATCCTATACTGAACCCTGTGGTACCCGCTAGTAACCCTCCTTTCTTCTGAGGACTCCATTTACTATTACTCTCTGTGTCCTATTCTCCAGCCAATTCTTTACCCAGGCTGTCATCTTGGGACCCACTCCCAGGCTGGCTAACTTATATATTAATCTTTGTGTGGGACTGTGTCAAATGCCTTGCTAAAGTCTAGGTAGGCCATGTCTACAGCCCTCCCTGATCTACTACTTTGGTCACCCAGTCAAAGAAATCTATCAGATTCATCTGGCATGACCTTCCCGCTGTGAATCCATGCTGCCTAGGGTCCTGTGCCCTTCTGGCCTCTAGATACGTGACAATTCTTTCCTTTAGAAGTGATTCCATCATTTTCCCTATCACTGAGGTTAAACTAACAGGTCTATAGTTTCCTGCTTCTGCCTTGCTCCACTTTTGTGAAGGGGAATCACATCTGCCTCCTCCAGTCCTTGGGTACCACCCATCCTCCCATGATTTGTTAAAGAGGGTAGTCAGTGGTGTCACTAGTTCTACCCTTAGTTCTTTTAGAATTCTGGAATGAATCCCATCAGGCCCCATTGCTTTGTCCACCTTCAGTTTTAAGAGTTCTTTCAGAACCCTTTCTTCTGTAAATGGGCTGGTATCAACTTCTGTATCCAGAGTGTTACTACTGTTTGTTTTATGTACCTCCCCTCTTCCTTTGTAAATACTGGAGCAAAATATTTGTTTAGTATCTCTGCCTTTTCACATTCTCCTCTGCCCACCCTCCTCCGTTTTATTAAGCCTCACTATCCCTCCTTGGTCTTCCTTTGCTCCTGATGTACCTATAAAGGTTTTATTCCTTCTTAACTGAGTTGGCTATCTTTTCTCAATTTGGGCCTTTGCTGTTCTGACTGCCTTCCCAGCCTCCTTTTGCTTTAACTGATACAGTTCTCTGTCCTGCTCCTGCTGCGATTCCTTGTACTTCCTGAATGCTTTTTTCTCTTGAACCTTCACTGCCACTTCCTTTGAGAACCATAGTGGTTTCTTACATCGTCTTGTTTTGTTTATTTGCTTCACACAAGGCTCGTTACCTCTGTGATGGCAGTTTTATTATTCCCCATTGTTCTTCCACCCTCCTTCCCGCCCATTTGCTAGTGCATTCCTTAGGCACTCACCCATTTTGGCAAAGTCAGCCTCCTAAAGTCCAGTACTTTTGTCTTTGTATGGCTTGACTCTATTGCTGTGTTTATTGTGAACCATACTGTTCGATGGTCGCTAGTTCCCAGATGGCTACCCACTTCTCATCTGTGATCTCTCTCCATCTCCATTTGAGAGTATCAAGTCTAATTTTGCTCCTCTCGAGTGGGCTCCAGTACTAGTTGTCTAAGGCATGCCCCTGTAGGGCATCTAGAATAACTGCACTCTTCGAGTGGCAGCTGCAACGGCTCCAGTTAACATCTGGCATATTCAGATCACCCATCAGCAATATCTCCCCTTTTTCTGCCATTCTAAGTATACTTTCTATCATTTCCTTGTCCACTTCCTCCCCCTGAGAAGGGGGTCTGTATACAACCCTGTGCGGATTGTGGTGCCATTGCCTGTCTCCAAATTTACCCACAGTGCTTCTTCTCCTCCCTGTTTACCCTTTTGTTCTGTTGCTTTTATTCCTTCCCTTAAGTAAAGAACTACTCCTCCCCCTCTTTTACCCTCCCTGTCCCTCCTGTAGATAGTGTATCCTGGTATGTTTACGTCCCAGTCATGGTTTTGTGTGTACCATGTTTCTGTGACTGCCATGATATCAGATGTTCCTCCTCCATCAAGGCCACTAATTCAGGAAGCTTGTTACCTAGACTACGGGCATTGGTACTCATTGCTCTCCATTTTTGATGGCCTTACCTTCTGTTGCAACATCCCCACTGACCGTTCTACCTTGATCTTTTCTCATTTAGTACCCTGTTTTGTAGGAGAGGCTGGGATTTTCTGCTGCTTGTCATTGCCTCCCATTGACTAGTTTAAAAGCTTGCCAATGAAGCATTTAAACCGATTGCTCAAAAGACTTGTTCCCTTCCTGGACAGATGCAGACCATCCTGCCAGTATAGGCTGGTGTCCCTCCAGGTGGAACCCCAGTCCCCAATGAAGCCAAACCCCTGTGCTCCACACCATTTTTTCAACCTTTCATTAAACTGCATGGTGCCAATTACCCTCGCCTCCCCCATGCCTTTGACAGGCAGCACCTCTGAGCATCGTGGCTGATCAACTTACTGACCACTTGGATTAATACAATATACCTAGTCCACAACAACACAGTTTCTGGAAAGGTCACAGCACTACCACAGCCCTTCTTGAGTTCACTGGAGCTTTGCACAAATCCCTTGACAACAGCCTTCTCACAGGGGCCATTTTAGTCGACCTCTCCAAGGCCTTCGATACAGTACACCATGGACTACAAATTGACCAACTACTGAATGCTGGGCTATCACCTGACTCTTCTCTCTGGTTTAAAAGCTATTTAGAAAACCAGTCGCAGAGAGTAAAAATTGCTGACGCTCTTTCTGATGCCCTACCTGTTCTCTCAGGTGTCCCACTGGGATCCATACTGGGCCCCCTCCTTTTTAGCCTTTTCCTAAACTCCCTCCCTTACCACTGCTCTGAGTAGAACATACTATATGCTGATGATGCTCTTGTATTCTCCACTCACAAAGATCCTGCAACTCTTCAACACAACCTTCCACTTAGTTTCAGTTCTGAAGAGACATGGTTTCTTAATCATAAACTGGTCCTCAATGACAAGAAAACCAAATCTATGCTCTTCTGCAGCTCTCATAACCCACACAAGCTACACCACTTGGCTATCTCCACCACCCAGGGAAACACTCTAGATCAGGTGGGGTCCTTCAAATACTTAGGGATACAGCTTGACCCTAATCTCTCCTATGGACCTCATGTAGATAATCTAGCTAGAGCTGCTAATACATGGCTTGGTTTCCTCTACAAACACAGACAACATCTCATACCAGATGCTTTGAAGGTTGCAGTCCTGAGATCTGTGATCTCTGTAATAGACTATGGTCTTATCATTTATGGCTTGGCCACAACCACAACTCTTAGATGCCTCTCAACTGCCTTAAATAAGGCATGTCGGCTCATCACTGGTGCTCACCGTCTCACCCACACATGTGACTGGTACACCCAGACCGGCTGGCTCCAACTATCAAACTGCATTAAGTTTCTCACCTGCTCCATGGCAAAAAAAAAATCTACCTTGGCCTTTCACCTCCTGGGGTCTCAACTCTGAACCAACAAACGGTGCCTTTGGAGATCCACACTACAGCTTCTAATAGTCCCCCACTGTCACACTTCACAGGGACTATGATCTTTTGCTTATCGAGCACCACTCTGGTTCAATGGCCTCAGCCCCACCATCTCCTCTGCCCTGACAATTGGTATGTTTAAAACTAGGCTCTGGGACTATCTCACTATCAACAGCTCCTATGACTGCCCAACTTAACCTTGTTTCTCCACTTCCCTGCCTGCTCTAGTGGTCCCCTCTCCCCATCTCATTGGATTCTACCCTCACATCTTGGTATACCCAATGCTGCACTTTCACCCTCTCCCCACCCTACCTAGATTCCTTCTTCCCCCTTCCCACTCCCATCTTCCCTCTCCCTATGACTCTGGCACTTCTTATATCTTGTCTGTTTTCTCTGACAAATGCCGCTGGTTGCCTTGCTTACAATGTTACCCTTGAATTGTATTAGTCTGTAATCTGTTTGCAGTGTCCACATTGTTGTAATGTCTGTCTTGATGTTCCCCATAATTTGTATTTCTCTGACATGGAACCTATGTAAAAGAGCCTTGGCTAAAAGGTATTTGTAATCCTAGACTTGATAAAAAAATAAAAAAATAAATAAATACACTCAGGGTGCAGCACCTGATCATGGGAGGGTGGACATTGCCTGGCTAACCCTGTGCAACCTCTAACTGTCCTAACTTGTGTGTTCCTGCAATCAAAGTGGTGTACTGTTTATCTTCATGCCCTCACTTTTACCATGACTCACCACTCAAGATACAATTTCTGATCTCTGGGGGGGGGGGTTATTGCCTGGCTGATGCCATGCAACTCCTAACTGTTCCAGCTTGTGTGTTACTACAGTCATGGAGCTGTGCCGTTAATATTGATAACCTCTGTTTTCCTGTTAGTCTGCACTCAGGATGCAGTACCTGCTGTGGGGGGGGGACATTGCCTGGCTGATGCCATGCAATTCCTAGCTGTTCTAACATGTGTCCTTCTGCAAACAGGGATGTATACCGTTAATGTCTATAGCCTTTGTTTCCTGTGGCTCTCCACTCAGGATACAGTAACTGATGTGTGTCTCTGTGGGGGGTGGGCATTGCATGGCTTACGCCATGCAACTCCTAGATGTCCTAACTTGTATGTCCCTGCAACCAAAGAGGAGCACCATTAATGTCTATGGACTTTCTTTTCCTGTGACTCTCCACTCAGGATGCACTACCTGCCCTGGGGGGGAATTGCCTACCTGACATGATGCAACTCCTAACTGTCCCAGCTAGTGTGTTTCTGTAATCATGGAACTATACCATTTATATCCATAACCTTTCTTTCCCTGTGGGTCTCCACTCAGGATGCAGTACCTGATGTGGGGGGGCATTGCCTGGCTGATGCTGTGTAACTCCTAACTCTCCTAAGTGTTTTGCCCCTGCAACCACAAAGGTGCACCATTGAAGTCTATATACTTTGTTTTCCTGTGACTCTCCACTCAGGATACACTACCTGGCCTGGAAGGTGTGGGGGGGCATTGCTTAGCTGACACCATACAACTCCTTACTGTCCCAACTAGTGTGTTACTGCAATAATTGAGCTGTACCATTTTTATCCATAACCTTTCTTTTCCTGTGGTTTTCCACTCAGGATGCAGTACCTTATCTGGGAGGGGGAGATTGCTTGGCTGATGCTGTGCAACTCCTAACTGCCCTAAATTGAGTGTTCCTACAACCAGGGAGGTGCACCATCAATGTCCATAGACTTTCTTTTCCTATCACTCTCGATGCAACTCCTAGCTGTTCTAACATGTGTCCTCCTGCAACCACAAAGGTGCACCATTGAAGTCTATATACTTTCTTTTCCTGTGATTCTCCACTCAGCATAGACTACCTGGCCTGGGAGGTGCAGGGGGGGGCATTGCTTAGCTGACACTGTACAACTCCTAACTGTCCCAACTAGTGTGCTACTGCAATAATGGAGCCGTACCATTTATATCCATAACCTTTCTTTTCCTGTGGTTCTCCACTCAGGATGCAGCACCTGATCTGAGAGAGGGGGATTGCCTGGCTGATGCCATGCAACTTCTAACTGTTCCAACTTGTCTGTTACTGCAAACAGGGATGTATACCATTAATGTCAATAGCCTTTGTTTCCTGTGGATCTCCACTCAGGATACAGTAAGTGCTGTGTGTGAGTGTGATGCAGGGGGGGGCGTTGTCTGCCTGAAGCCATGCAACTCCTAACTGTCCTAACTTGTGTGTCCCTGCAGCCACAGAGGTGCACCATTAATGCTTATGGACTTTCTTTTCTTGTGACTGTCCATTCATGATGCACTACCTGCCCTGGGGGGCATTGCCTAGCTCACAATACAAGTACTAACTGTCCCAACTAGTGTGTTTCTACAATAATGTAGCTATACCATTTATATCCATAACCTTTCTTTCCCTGTGGGTCTCCACTCAGGATGCATTACCTGATGTGGTGGGGCATTGCCTGGCTGACACCGTGCAACTCCTAACTGTCCTAAGTTTTGTGCCCCTGCAACCACAAAGGTGAACCATAGAAGTCTATATACTTTCTTTTCCTGTGAATCTCCACTCAGGATACACTACCTGGTCTGGGGGTTTTGGGGGGCATTGCTTAGCTGACACCGTACAACTCCTAACTGTCCCAACTAGTGTGTTACTGCAATAATGGAGCTGTGCCATTTATATCTATAACCTTTCTTTCCCTGTGGGTCTCCACTCAGGATGTAGTACCTGATCTGGAGGGGGCATTGCCTGGCTGACGCTATGCAACTCCTAACTGTCCTACATGTTGTGTTCCTGCAACCACAAAGGTACACAACTGAAGTCTATAAACTTTCTTCTTCTGTGACTCTCCACTCTGGATGCACTACCTGCCCTGGGAGGGGGTGGAATTGCCTAGCTGACACCGTTCAACTTCTAACTGTCCAAAGTAGTGTGTTACTGCAATCATGGAGCAGTACCTTTGTCTTCCACAATCTTTCTTTTCCTGTAAGTCTCCACTGAGGATGCAGTATCTTGTCTGGGGAGGTGGTGGAATGGTGAGCAATTCCCTGCCAATGCCATGCAAATTCTAACTGTCCTAACTTGTTTGCCCCTGCAATCATGAAGGTGCGCCATTGATGTCTATGCACTTTCTTTTCCTGTGACTCTCCACTCAGGATGCACTGCATGGCCTGAGGGGGGGTTATTGCCTAACTGATACCATAAGACTGCTAACTGTCCCAAGTAGTGTGTTACTGCAAGCATGGAGCTGTACCGTTTATATCCATAACCTTTATTTTCCTGTGGGTCCCCACTCAGGATGCAGTACCTGATCTGGGGGGGGGCATTGCCTAACTGACACCATACAACTTCTAACTATCCCAACTACTGTGTTACTCCAATAATGGAGCTGTACCGTTAACATCTATAACCTTTCATTTCCTATGAGTCTAAACTCAGGATGCAGAACCTGCTCTGCGGGGGTATTGGCTGGCTGATGCGGTGCAGCCCTAACTGTCTAACTTGTGTACAAAGGTGCACCATTGATGTCTATGGACTTTCTTTTCCTGTGACTCTCCACTCAGGATGCACTATCTGGCCTGGAATGGGGCGGTATTGCCAGCTGACACCGTACAATTTCTAACTGCCCCAACTAGTGTGTTACTGCAATCATGGAACTGACTCATTGACATCCATAACCTTTGTTTTCCTATGAGTCTCAACTCAGGATGCAGTAGCTGCTCTGGGGGGGATTGCCTGGCTGATGCTGTGCAACACCTAACTGTCCTAACGTGTGTGACCCTGCAACCAAAATGGTGCACCATTGATGTCTACGGCCTTTCTTTTCCTGTGAGTCTCCACTCAGGATGCACTACCTGGCCTGTGGGGGGGTGGTCATTGCCCAGCTGACACCGTACAACTCCTAAGTGTCACATGTAGTCTGTTATTACAGTCATGGATCTGAAACATTTATATCCATAACCCTTCTTTTTGAAAATGAAGACTATAAATAGTGAATGAATCTGGTGGTGGGAGTGTGTGCCCTTGGGGCCCTGCACTCCCACAATGAATTTGTTTTGTGACATAGTAATGGTCACTGCAATGCAAACAGAAGCATTAACGGTTACACGCATGGCGACGCAAACATAAATGGTAGAGAAAACATTAATAGAAACACAAGCACAAACTGACGCCAAAGGAAACAAACGGAAATGCAAATGCAAACACATACGTAAACATTAACTGTCATGCTACCTGGCCTGGGAGTGTGGGAGGGGTATTGCCTACCTCACAGTGTGCAACTCCTGGCTGTACAAACTAGTGTGTTACTGCAGTCATGGAGCTGTACCGTTTATATCCATAGCCTTTATTTTCCTCTGGGTCTACACTCAGTATGCACTACTTGATCTGGGGGGATTGCTGGCTGATGCTGTGCAACCCTAACTGTCCCAACATGTGTGACCTTGCAACCACAAAGGTGCACCATTGATGTCTATGGACTTTCTTTTCCTGTGACTCTCCACTAAGGATGCACTACCTGTCCTGGAAGGGGGGATTGCTTGGCTGATGGCATGCAACTCCTAACTGTACTAACGTGTGTGCCCCTGCAACCACAAAGGTGCACCATTGTTGTCTATGGTCTTTCTTTTCCTGTGAGTCTCCACTCAGGATACACTACCTGGCCTGTGGGGGGGGGGCATTGCCTAACTGATACCATGCAACTCCTAAGTGTCCAAATTAGTGTGTCACTACAATCATGGACCTGAACCATTTATGTCAATAACCCTTCTTTTTGAGAATCAGGACTATAAATAGTGAACTAATCTGGTGGTGGGAGCGCAGACCCTTTGGGTCCGCACTCCCACCACATGATTTGTTTTGTGACATAGTAATGGTAACTGCAATGCAGATGGAAGTGCTAACGGTTCCTAACATGGTGACACAAACATAAATGGTAAAGCAAACATTTATAGAAACTCAAACGGAAACTGATGCCAAAGGAAACAGAAGTGGAAATGCAAACGCAAGCGCTAATGGTTACGCACATGGTGACGCAAACGTAAATGGTAACGCAAATGTTAATAGAAACACAATCACAAAATGATGCCAAAGTGAACAGTGACGCAATCTGAGATGCAAGCATGTACAGAAACACAAGTGGTAATGTGCACTGTCATGGTACCACTATTGTAAACCCAGATGGTAACTGTAACAGCAAAAATAATGCCAAAGGAAACAGAAACGGAAAGGCAAAAGCAAGCCCATTTGGAAAAACAAACCGTATTTCGCACAATCATGGTACTGCAATTGGAAACAAAAATGGTAACAGTAACAGCTAAAATAACAGCAAAGGAAACAGAAACAGAAACGCGTACGCAAGCGCATACAGAAACACAAACCATTATGCACATGGTCACGGTACCACAACTGTAAACACTAATGGTAATGGTAACAGCAATAATAACACCAAAGGAAACAAAAACGTAAATGCAAGCACACATGGAATGCAAACCGTAATGCGCACGGGCATGGGAATGCAATTGGAAATGCAAATGGTAATGGTAACAACAGCAATGATGCAAAACGAAAGACAAATGCAAATGGAAGGGTGACTGCAAAAGCAAAAGGTAATGCACACGGTGATGCAAAGTGAAACACAAAGAGAAACAGTACTGTAGACACAAATGGTAAGAATAACGCAAACGCAAGCGCAAACAGAAAAGCAAAGGATAACGCACACGGGGCATACACGGGAACGCTAATGCAAATGGGTATGGAAACGCAAGTGGAAATGCTATGTGTAGCAGTAACTGGAGCAGACACCCTGGTTTTCCCCAACAGCTGCACAGAGAAACACACAGAGTACAATGAATGTCTGCATACAGTAGTAGCCACAGACATTACCAGCTATTTCCAGATATTTTGCAAAATTTCTAAAGAGTTTCTCTCTGCTGCCCCTACTGTAGAAATGGAGAAAGCATTAGATACATCTGGAAATATCACAGAAATTTTGGGAAATAGCTGGCAGTGTCTATGGCTGCTACTGTAATAATGGGGCTTGGAGCAGAAAATGAGGAGTTGGAATACTAAATTGCTTATATCTCAGGAACCGTACGACATAGAACAAAAAATTTAATTTCGTATGAATTATGACTTTCCTAGCTAGTTTTGTACTTAGTTCCAATCTGGGGGACTAAGCATTTTTCTAACGAAAAGTTCGTATCTTGCACCATTTCTGAGATACGGGCCCTGAAAGGCATGGCAGATGCCACAATGTTAGTCTATGGGAAAAAGTGTCAACTTCAGAGTACCATAACTTTGCATCCCTGCTATATCTTTTCATCAAACCATCAAACGGCACATCTGTGAGATGTTGGCTTTCTTCCCTCCAAATTACAGCCCAAAAGACCACACCATTCTTTTGCAGCAGGGTGGCAAATAATTCCTGTTATTTTGGCTATAGTGTTGAAAAGTAGAGTCGTGATTTGTGACACCTTTTCAAAAAAGTGCTACAGTGTTGCAGGTACGACACTACTTTGCGACACTACTTTTTCCAAAAATTTCAAAAACATATTTCTGGGGTGTTTAATCCCAAAATAAAGACATGCCTAACATCCTCAGGGCTATACTAGATAAACACAAAAATAATTTTGTCCTTATAGGGTCCCAAATATAAATTCCAAGCATTTCTGTGACCAGTAACTGAAAACAAAATGGCAAATTTACGACACTACTAGGGTCATTTGCGACACAAAAAGTGTATTTGCGACACTGTCCCAGTTTTTGTTAACTTTTCCCTTTGACTTATATTGGGAACCAGTGCAAGATATGGAACCTAGCAAGGAAATTCAAGAATCATGTGAAATTTGATTTTTTTTTTCTATGTCATATGATTACTGAGATATTAGCAATTTAGTATTATAACTACTCATTTTCTGCTCCAAGGCACATTATTATGCACAGATTCTTTGTTTTCACTGTGTTTCTCATTGGAGCTTTTCAGGAAAAATAGGGTGTGTGCTCCAGTTACTGTTATACGTAGGCTTTACACTTGTGTTTCCTTGCCTGTTTGCATTTCCATTCCCATGTATGCCACCGTGTGTGTTACCCTTTCCATTTCCATTTGCACTTGCGTTTGTGTTACTGTTACCATTTGTGCCTCCACTACGGTTTGCGTTTCACTTAGCATCACCGTGCACATTACCATTTCTGTTGGTGGCTGCCCTTCCATTTCCATTTGCTTTTGTCTTTCATTTTGCGTTATCGTTGTTCTTAAAATTACCATTTGCATTTCCAATTGCATTCCCATGCCCATGCACATTACAGTTTGTGTTTCCATAGACACTTCCATTTGCATTTGTGTTTCTGTTTTCTTTGGCATAATTGTTGCTGTTACCGTTACCATTTGCATTTTCAATTTTGTTACCATGACCTTGCGCATTACGGGTTGTGTTTCTGTACACGCTTGCATTTGCGTTTCTGTTTCCTTTGGTGTTATTTTTGCTTTTACAGTTATCATTTGTGTTTACAATAGCAGTATTATCACCGTTGCATTACCAGTTGTATTTTTGTATGCGCTTGTGTCTCCATTTGCTTCACTGTTTGGTTTGACATCACTTTACACCAGCATTTCTATTAATGTTTGCTTTACAATTTATGTTTGCATCACCATGTGCATAATCATTAGCACTTGTATTTGCATTGCACTTACTGTTACTATGTCACAAAAAAAATGTGGGAGGAGTGCGAGGCCCAAAATCCCTGCTCACCACCACATTCCTTTCAGTAGTTATAGTCCCCATTCTCAAAAAGAAGGGAAATTAGAGGCAAAAAACTATATTTAATGCATCAATTAGGGTTTTTCCACAGTGGCATAAGTGAGGAAATTCAGTTTTAGGGTTGAAAACCCCCATTGCACCCCCTCAGCCCGCCCCCAACTGGCATCGGGGTGTGCATTGGGGTCGTTGGTCCTAACTCTCACCCCATTCTCCTATGCCTCAGCTTGTTCATGCATGTGATGGGGTGAGAGTTAGACTGATGAGTCCAACACACACCCCAATACCAGTTGTGCAGGGCAGGCTGAAGGGGTGCAAGGTTTTCAACTGCCGAATTTCCTCACTTGATCACTGTGGAAACTCAAATGATGCATTAAATGGGATTTTGCCATATATATATATATATATATATATATATTTCTTTATTCATGGCAAAAACCTCTATTTAATGCATTGGTTATAGTTTGTTCCACAGTGACAAAAGTGAGAAATTCAGTGTTAGGGTTCCCACCCTTGCACCCCCCCTGCCCCCACCAACAGGCAGTGGGGTGTGCATTAGGTTGTCAGTCCTAACTCTCACCCCATCCCATGTGTAAACAAGCTGAGGTGGTGAAGTATAGGAGAATGGGTTAAAGTTAGAACCAATGACCCAATGCACACCCTGATGCTTGTTGGTGGGGGCATGGTGGGGGTGGGGTGCAGGGGTGGGAACCCTAACATCAAATTTCCTCACTTTTGTCACTGTGGAACAACCCTAACTGATGCATTAAATGGAGTTTTTTGCCATGAATTTATCTTCTTTTTGAGAATAAGCACTATAAATAGTAAATTTTTTGTCACATAGTAATGCTAATGGTAATGCAAATGCAGCCACAAATGGTAGCACACATGGTGATGCAAAGATAAATGGCAATGCAAATGGTAAGAGAAACACAAGCATAAACGTTAATGAAAACAGAAATGGAAATGGTAACGCAAACATTAACGGCAGCAGAAATGCAAATGTTAAAGGAAACAGTAACGTAAACTGTAATGGTTAGACCTAGAAGACGCCCTGGGGCTAAATGGAGTCTGGAACGGGCTGCTCCCTGTCTAGTCCCCATACCAAGGGCACTGCTCTTTGTGGCAAGAAAGTAGTCAGAGAGGTCCTGGAGGCCCATCCAACTTGAGCAGCGTTATGCATTGCCAGATCTGTTAAAACTAAGACTGCAATCTTTGCAGATCTTCTTGAAACAACCGATCTGGCTTGCATCACCGAGACCTGGCTGGATGAAAATGCTGGTCCCATTTTGAATGCTGCAATTCTGACTGGGTACTCGGTGATACACCGCCCAAAATTGGATTGCAGGTTGGGTAGCAGTCTGTTTCAAAACTGAGTTGGGCCTCACGAGTGTACCAGTTGAGGAAGCCGAATCATTTGAGTGTACCGTGGTGGCTGGTGTGGGTTGCAGGATAGCTCTCATCTACTGTCCACCCAGGGATGAGATGCGATTCATGCAGGAAGTTGCAGATTTCATCACTGACATGACATTGGAGTC
Source organism: Neoceratodus forsteri (assembly GCA_016271365.2). Taxonomy (NCBI): domain Eukaryota; kingdom Metazoa; phylum Chordata; order Ceratodontiformes; family Ceratodontidae; genus Neoceratodus; species Neoceratodus forsteri. The sequence goes on from CM057458.1 coordinate 1,166,410,792, forward strand.
ACCCAGATTGATGGTACTGGGCGACTTCAATGGCTGGGTCGATGACAAACTCTCGCAGTTTGGACAACACTTCCTCCAGCTTATGACATCTCTGAGCCTTACACAGGTTGTTACCTCGGCCACCAACAAACATGGTCACTCTCTTGATTTGGTTTTCCTCCTGAGGATCAAGGCCTCCGACTTGGAGGTGGAACCGGTTGGTTGGTCAGATCTCTACACTGTGAGGTTCAATTTGTGTGCCCCGCCTTCAAAGGTCTGTCCCTGTGGAGATGGTCAGCTACTGCCCTTTACGGAAAGTGAGCCCTGAAGGCCTAGTGGTAGTGATTTATCTCTTGGAGTTTTCTGTGGCCAGCTCGAGTCCAGAGACTTTAGTGCCGGTCTATAATAGGGCCATTTCTGTAGCTCTGGACTTGATTGCTCACATCCATGCTCATTCTCTCCCCCTTCACCCTCGGGTCTCATGGTTTGATGGGTCCCTAGGGAGTTGCGCTGAGTAGGATGTAGGTTAGAGTGGTGTTGGTGGAAATCCGACCTGGAGGCCGACCACCTTAGATTGGTCACGCATTATCAGATCTACCAATCAGCGTCTCCTGTAAGAAGGCAGAATTCCTGTCCAGGGAGATTGCTGATGCTCAGAACTGACCAGATCAACTCTTCCAAACTGCCGACAGGCTGTGCAACTCAGCCTGTCTGCAGCTCTGAAGACCTTTCTCACAAGTAGAGTGTGATTAACTTGCTCGGTTCTTTGTGGATAAGGTAGCCGACATCAGGTTGGAAATTGTCTCGACCCACTCTATGGGGGTTACTGATGATCGGTGCTCGGTTGCTTCACCTTGGACTTCCTGGAGTTCCTTTGCCTTGCCCAAACTTGTGGATGTCATGCGGATTGTGCAGAGTATGCACCCTACATGCTGTAGTTTGGATCCGGGCCCAACTTCCTTGATTATGGGTTGTTGGAATTTGATTGGCCCTGTCCTGGTGCAGACAGTCTGGTGCTCCTTGGAATCTGGTGAATTTCCAAGCTCCCTGAAGGAGGCGGTGGTAACACCCCTCCTAAAGAAGACTTCTTTGGACCTGGGTCTTTCTGCCAACTACAAACCAATCTCAAACCTTCTGTTTATAGGGAAGGTGATTAAGAAAGTAGGTGTGATACAGTTGGATGACCACTTGACCATCCATAACATCTGTGAACCTCTCCAGTCCAGTTTTCAAAAGAGGCACATTACTGAGACGGCACTGGTTCAGTGCTCAATGATCTCCTGATGGTGAGAGATTGGAGAAGCCATTCTGTCTTGGTAGTCCTTGATTTCTCCTCAGCCTTTGACAGTGAAGACCATGGGGTGCTGCTTGGATGTCTGGGGTCCATCTGTGGACTGACAGATACAGTCCTCAGGTGGTTTACATCTTTCCTTACTGGCAGGAGCCAGAGAGTGGTGTCTGGGATATTTTCCTTGGACCCATTCTCTCTGCCTTGTGGGGTCCCTCAGGATTCAGTGCTGTCCCCCATGTTGGTTGCAGTGTATATGCTGCCCCTTGGAGACATTGTAACATGGTATGGGATGAGGTTTCACTGTTATGCTGATGATACCCAGCTCTACCTGTCTTTTTCCCCCAATCAGGCTAGAGCTGTCTCTGTACTTAGTTCCTGCCTTGTTGAAATCCAGGACTGGATGAATTCAAGCTAGCTAAAGTTGAACTCTGGAAAGACGGGGGTGATGGTAGTGGACCCGGGTCACTGGATACAGGGGTTGCGGGCTGTCCAGCCCTCTGGAACTTTTCTTGTGGGTTCTCAGATCCCAACCTCTGAATGAGTGCAAGACCTGGGGGTAATTCTTGATGACAGGCTGACTTTATGAGCTCAGGTGTTGGCTGTCGTCAAGACTTATTTTTATCATCTTAGGAATAACTCCAGGATTAACCTCCTGGTTCTGTCTGGGGACCTGCCTTCTTTGGTCCATGCTTTTGTGACCTCGCACCTAGGTTATTGTAATTCCCTGTACTTAGGGCTGTCTGGGGTTGATATCCACCTCCTGCAGCTCGTGCAGAACATGGCAGCATGATTATTGATGGGAATTTCCTGATCTTCCCATATTGCACCTGTGCTGCGTGATCTGCACTGGCTGCCAATTTGGTGGCAGATCACCTTTAAAGTCAGTTTACTGACTTATAAAGCCCTACATGGACTGGCACCTGACTAATTGAAAAAGCTCCTTGTGCCTTACTACCCAGTGAGACAGTTGCGTTAGGCTGACGAGGGGTTGCTAGAGATTCCGAGGGTGTTTTTGAAATCTTCTGGTGCTCGTGCATTTATGCATGCAGCCCCGACCCTCTGGAATTCTCTACCCCATCAGGTTCAGGAGTGCACAACTGTGGGGGGGGGGGTTTAAACAGGGGCTGAAAACATATTTATGGTGCCATGCCTTCGGTGGAACCAACTAAATTTTGATCCTATGATTATTTTACTGTCTGTTCAGTTTTATCATGATCTTTATCTTTCTGTAAAGTGCTTTGATGGCTGAAAGGCGCTTGTGAAAAATAAATTTATTATTATTATTAATGCCAACGCAAACACAAATGGTAAGAAAAATGCAAACAGTAACTGAAAAACAAATAGAAATTCAAACGGTTATGGTAACGTGCCGAAGAAGGAAACAGTAATGCAACTGACAATGAAAACGCAACTGAAAATGCTAAGGGCAACAGAAACGCAAATGGTGATGAAGACGCAAACAGTAACAGTAATGCAATTGGAAAAGCAAACAGTTACAGTAACAACAACAATGACTTCAAAGTGAACAGTAATGAAAAGGGAAACACAAAGCAAGGGCATAAAGAATAACAAATGGTAATGCACACAGGCATGGTACCACAAATGGAAATGCAAATGCTAATGATAACAGCAACAATGAGGCCAAAGGGAACACAAAAGCAAACGCAAATGGAAGCATGTACGCAAACGTAAATGGTAATGCACACGGTGATGCAAAATGAAATGCAAACAGAAACAGAAATGGAAATGCAAATGGCAACAGTAACGCAAAAGCAAGTGCAAATGAAAAGACAAAGGGTAATGCACACGGTGGAGTAGACAGGAACGGTAATGCAAACGGTCATGGAAACGCAAGTGGAAACAGTAAGTGTAACAGTAATGAAAGCACACACCCTTTTTTCTCCAAAAGCTGCATAGAGAAACACAGTGAATACAAAGAATGTATGCATAATAATGTGCCCCTGAGTAGAAAATGAGCACTTGGAATACTAAATTGCTCATATCTCAGGAACCGTACAACGTAGAAAAAAAATGTAAATTTCATATTATTTACAACTTTCCTGTCTAGTTTTACATTTAGCCCACTACTGGGGGGCTAAGCATTTTTCTGATGAAAAGTCTGTATCTTGAAGCGTTTCTGAGATATGGACCCAAAAAGGCATGGCAGATGCCGTAATGTTAGTCTAAGGGAAAAAGCATCAACTTTGGAGTACTGTAATTTTGCATCCTTGTAATAGTTTATCACCAAACCACCAAAAGGCACATATGTGGGATGTTGGCTTTCTTCCCGTGAAATTTCAGCCCAAAAGACCAAACTGTTCTTTTGCAGCAGGGTGGCAAAAAATTCCTGTTATTTTGAGCGTAGTGTCGCAAAGTAGTGTTGCAAATCACGACACTTTCGAAAATAAAATCATGAAAGTGTTGCAGGCGTGACACTGCAGTTTACAAAAATTTCAAAAACATATTTCTGGGGTGTTTAACCCCCCCCCCCGAAAAGACACAGCTAGCATCCTCAGGGCTCAACTAGGTGAACACAAAAAAAATTGTGTCCCTAGAGGGTTCCAAATTTAAATGGCAAGCATGTCTGTTATTAGTAACTGAAAAAAATGGCTGCCTCATGACACTACAGGGTAATTTGCGACACTAAAAACTGCATTTGAGACACTGTCAAACTTTTTGTTAACTTTTCCCATTGACTACTGTATAATGGGAAACTTGTTTTTTGAATAACTTTTGAACCATTTAATATTTTTTCACAAAAGCTTTGAAAGGCACATCGGGGATCCTGGCTGCATGTTCCCTGAAATTTTCAGACTGGTTGCACAAATCGTGCAACCTGTAGGTGTGAGCAAAGAATGCGAAAAAAAGTGTAAATGTGCTACAGAATGTAGCTTTATAACTCGGCAACCGTACATCTGACCATTACAAAACATGGTGTACACTGAGAGGTATGGTACTGCGCTGTGCTTGCCAAATTTCAGGCAAATCTGTCTTACAGTGGCAAAGTTATTAAGATGCAAGATTTCGCACTTTAACCTTAAATGGGGTACTCAACCCTAACTATAGTGGCACTACTGTGCCACTATAATGTATATATATATATATATATATATATATATGGAGACATTTCACTAATTTAATTGCAATACGTTTTACATGCATTACTATTATGTTTTGAAAGATTGACCGGCTTGTGATTACTAATTTTGAGTATAGTTCATTAAATAATTAGTCTGATGTTTTGTTATTTCATGTATTCCTCCATTACGCCTTATGGATACCATGTAAATCCAAATCATTCCAATGCCATCTTGACATATAATATTAATACCTAACAGCAAATCATATTAAATAAAGAACAAAATCATAAATAAGGAAGCAGTGGCTTATGGAAAATTCTACAGGGATTAGAGATGTATCGAATTTAAAATCTGCCTGCGAAATGAATGCGAAGTGGCCACTTCGGGCTGGCACTTCACTACGTGGTGTGTCCCATAGGAAAGGCTCACTTCACCTTGTTATTATTACTTCTCGTTGTCATTCTGCTTTAAACATGAAGCACGGCAGAGTGACAACAATATTGGCAGCACCCCACCCACACAGTCACCAGAATTAATGTACATCCCTAAAGTGCCGCCGTCTTGTGTCCAGAAAACTCCCCAGTGCTGATGAAGTGAAATGAGAGCATAAAAAGAAATGCAAAGTCTCCCAGAATTAATGGCACACTCAGTCATGTGCGCAAGGGTCAAACACAGTCACCAGAATTAATGTGCATCCCCAAAATGCTACTGTCTTGTGTCCAGAAAATTCCCCAGTGCTGACGAAGTGAAATGAGAGTGTAACAAGAAATGTAGTCTCTCAGAATTAATGGTGCACTGCAAATGCACAGACAGATTAAGATTGTGCTGTGCTCTTAAGGGATGCATACAAAAAGGCACAACACCTAACTAGTGCACACAAGTCACAAATCCAAATCTGGAAAGGAATACGTTTTGCCAGTTGGGGGATTAGTGCACAGCAGTAACAATCCACTACCAGCAAAGATACCACAAAGCAGTATAAAAAAATTATGAAGGTGCGGTGGATAGCAGTTTCACACTGCTGCAATTACTCTATGGTACAATAAAAGGTGGTTGATTTAATGGCACAGATCACACACACACTCACACACTACAAGTAATGAGTAGCAAATTGAAAACATTTAGTAATATAACCAAATGTTTTATACAGACAAATTATACACTGCTGCACCACAACAGTCAGCAAAAAATTTCAAGAATTACTGAAAATATTACCGTGTTTACATTAACACAGTTATACAAGAAAAATATAACCAAAACAGAAAGACTGCCTTTTTCTCCCAGTTAATGTACGTACACCACAAATACGCCCCTCCCCAAAGCACACTTCATAGTGCACAGACTGACTGTTCTAAATTAACATTCAAAATCCACACTAACAATAAACACTCGATGATATGAGCACAGAAGGGTTTCCTACAATCGATGTAGTAAATTTTGAGCAAAACAAAAAATGACTCAAAAAAGCATTTTACATAGCTTTTAGGGGTTTTGAATCGCAGAGCTCTGAGAGCAAACTGTCTCCAGCTACCACTACACACACTACCCAGGCCAGAACTGACACTGTGCAGAACAATCTAGAGCCCATGTGACCTGCAATCCCATGAATCACTGCAGAATTTCATTTGGAGCTCAATTACAAGGTGAAGTGAGGCAAATTACATTGACTTCAATGTACTTTACCTTAAAATTGATGGAGAAGTGGTTTGGGGAAGGTGGAATATTGCGAAGTCATTGGTTTCAATGGACTTTGCGTTCCTCATTATGAAGTGAAGTACTCTGCTTCACATTGTGGAGTACTCCGCGGGTTCCGTGTTACTCCATGAATCACTTTGTGGAGCGAATTGGGGCCACTTCACCCCCCCACCACTACTTATATTACTGTAACTCACATGCTGTATAGGGAGGAATGCAAATGCCTATGGCTGTACTTCCCCGATGAGCTGCAGCAAAAAACTCTCTGACTTAAAAACATGTATTAATGAGAACAATGGCGGGGTGGTGAAGCCTGGAGAGATACTGCAAAACAGGCTTACAATACATCTAAGTAACTATAAAATAAATGAATGTTGTGATTTGTGACATGATCATGAATCGTGATTTGTGACTGCATTTGGGACCGTGATAATGAAGAACGTGATTCAGTGTCAATGGTGTGAGGTAACCAGTATGAAACTGTATTGGGAATGTGGATGCCTATGGCTGTACTTTCCCAATGAGCTGTAGCTTAAAACTCCCCGACTTAAAAACACATTATCAATGAGTACAATGGTGGGGTGGTAAAACCTGGAGAGATACTACAAAACAGGCTTAAAATACATCCAAGTAACTAGTAAAAAAAATAATGTTGTGATTCATGACCTGATCGTGAATTGTGATTTGTGACTGCATTTGTGACTGTGATGATGAAGAACGTGATTTGTATCACAAGTGACTCATGATGATGGTCCTGACTTAAAAATGCATATTAATGAGTACAATGTTCATGCAGAATTATGCACCACACCAGTCCAGTACTCTGAAGGGAAGCCAAAGAAACAACTGTGACTTAAGTTACAGATGGAGACTGGGCCCTAAAGAGATGCAAAGGCACAGACAGATTAAGATTGCACTGTGCACTGAAGAGATGCAGACACAAAGGCACACCTAACTAGTGCTCACCATCAGAAATTCAAATCTGGAAAAGAATACCTTTGCCGGTTGTGGCAGGCCATGGGAGGTGGGGGCAGTGTACTGCACTGCTGCAGTAACAGTCACTAGTACTAGTACCAGTAAAGATATCACAAAGAAGTACAAAAATCATACAGCTGCAGTGGATAGCAGGTTCACATTGCTGAAATTATTATGTGGCACAATAAAAGGTGTCCGATTTGATGACACGCATCACACACATACTCACACACACACTAAGTAATGCATGGAAAATTGAAAACTTCAGTAATATAACCACATATTTTAAGCAAACTTAAATTATGCACTTCTGCATCACAACAATCAGCAAAAACAAAAAATGGCAAGAATTATTGAAAATATTACTGTGTACATTAACACAGTTATACAAGAAAAATATCACCAACACAGAAAGCACTGTCTTTTTCCTCCAAGTTAATCTACCTACACCACAGATACGCCCCTCCTCCAAAGCACACTTCCAATGCCTCTCAATACACAGACTGAATGTTGTATATTAACATTCAAAAACCAAACACAAACAATAAATGCTCAATGATATGAGCACAGGATGGTTTCCTATAATCGATGAACTAAAGTTTCAGCAAAAGAAATGACTCAGAAAGGCTTTTTTAACAGCTTTTAGAAGGTTTGAATCGAAGAGAGCTCTCAGAACAGATTGTCTCCTACAACTTCCTACACACACTACTCCAAACTGAGTCTGTGCAGAACAATCTAGAGCCCATATGACCTGAAATCCCATGAATCACTGTAAAATTCACCTTTGGAGCTTAAAAACAAGGTGAAGTGAGGCGAAGTACATTGTTTTCAATGTACTTCGCTTTAAGAATTGGTGGAGTAGTGGTTTGGGAAGGCGGAGTAAGATGACGTCATTGTTTTCAATGGACTTTGCATTACCCATTATAACGAAAAATACTCCACTTTGTGTTGTGGAGCACTCCGCGAATTCGCCTTCACTCCGTGAATCACTTCGCAGAGCGAATTGGGGCCACTTCGCCCATTTCTAACAGGGATTTATACAGTGATTTGATTCTGCATCTATGGAAAAATACAGGAAAAATGATGGCTTGTTACAGGGAAATAGTATTTGGATCTGGGAGCAATGGTTTGCTCTGGATTTATCTTCCTCATGGACTTGAACACAAGAGGAGTAAGGGGGTGATGTCTCTGAGCATTTCTTGGCTAGACTTTACTTAATACCAAACAGCTTCTGGTGAAGCAGGTAACTGCTGATCTACATAATAGAAATACAATACCACTGAACCACTGTGTCATGCTGAAGAGTTAGCTACTGTGGTGCTGTAGATTATTCAACATTTGATTTGCATGCTCATAATTCCTGTCACTTTATAATGAGAGTCTAACCATATGACCTTGGTTCAATTCCTACAGCAGCTTAACTTATGAGTTAGTTCATGTTGGCACAAGATGACCGGCTCTAGTTCAGTCCACTGGAGGCCCCCCTGCAGCTCTAGCAGTGACATTTAATTGTCTTGCTTGAAGGTTGGGACGTTGGGCAGTTATCAGCCCTTTCTGGTTTGAGCTTTAATTGTTCTTAGTTTTACACAATGAGTTATATTATCTTTTAAAGTTACAAGGTTTATATATGTAACAGCAACCTTTGTGGGAAGTTTATCACCGTCATGATAAAACATATTCAGGCACTTCCAGAATCCTTAGGTAGGCTTCTTTGAAGTTTAAGTGATAGCTGTCATTTTCAGATGTAGCCAAGCATGTGACAGCCAGGCATTTAAATAAGATGTTAGACTCTTTGACAACTTATAGCCATGCCTACTGATGAAGAGGCAGCACACTTGACCAGCTAAGCTCCACTATGGTGTGGCTTCCAACCAGCCACTGCCTGCCTCTTCCTGTACTGCAGCTGGAACGGATCTCAGGTATGGTTAATTCACTAGCTCTGGAGATTCAAATTTAAGTGCACTTCTCCAGTGTGGGTGACTGGCTGTGCTCCGGACTTTCATCTACCTGGTTGGCTAGCTTGAGAAGCCACACAGACTGTGCTTTTTTGGCTGTTTTTCCTTCTGCTGCTGCTCTGCATTTAAGTCATTAGCAAAAATTTCCAGTGTTGAATATATGTTTATTTTTAGTGTTTGCTGTTAACTGCAATTCTACCAAAGTTGTACTGTAAAGCCTGTAACTGAACTCTCATATGCTGTTGCTAACTTGCTGGCCTGCCATTTAGCATAGTGTGATTTTATTTAATTCCAGTCTGCTTCTTTGCATTGTTTAACTTGCTTCTGTTCCCATTCTCTCCGAATCTAATTACCCATTTTACTTGCCTTAATTCCCAGACTCTCTAAATCTAACTACCCTTTTTCTATTTTTTTTCTTACATTTCCAGTCTCTCTAAGTCTTACAATCTTTTTCTGCTTCGTCCTCCTAACTTACCCCTGGTGCTCAGTACTGACTCGCCCTGCCTTCAGCTTCTTTGTCTTTCCAGGTTTTATGCTAAGTTCCTGCCCCCAGATTAATGTAATTCTCTCCACTGACACCTCTGTATCTCTGTCTATCCCGCCCCCAATTCTCAAGCCCTGTACTATTTTCTAAACTTCTCCTATTTTATTTCACAGACAGAGGACCCTGACTGGGTGAACTCCCCCATGGTGTGAATTCCAACCAGCTGCTGCCTGCCTCTCCCTCCATTGCAGCTGGAACTAATCTCAGGTACCGTTACCGCACCATCTCCGGAAATTCACATTTAGGTGCACTTCTCCAGTGTGGGTGATTGGCTGTGCTCGGGAATTTCTGCTACCCAATTAGCTAGCTGGGAAGCCACACAGACTGTGCTTTTCTGGCTGTTTTTCCTTCTGCTGCTTCTCTGCATTTCAGATCTTAGCAAAAAGTTTGGTCCTCCTGCCCACTTCTGCTCCCTGTTGCAATTAAATGCAGCTAAGCTCCACCTGCTATTGCTGCCTCAGCCGCTGATTTGGCTGCTGATAGAATTTGAATCTCCTTCCAAGCTGCTGATTGGCTTCTGTCAGAATTGGACACACAATCTGGCTGGCTTTTTGGACAGGCAGTATTTCCAGCATCTAAGCACACTGAAGCCAATATGGACAGCACTACCATAATTTCTGTGTTATATCTGCTAGCCTTCACCCCTATAGTAGGTTAATGTCTCCTCCAACCACATCTCCTCTCACTGAGCTCAGCCCTGCCACCCTCTGTCCTAGCAAGTTGCTAACTGGAACAGCACCAGGATTGCTTGCTGAACAGATGGACGTTCTTCCTTCACCCAACCCGGCTCACCTAATCATGTTCCCCATCAGTGGTAGCAGCATCCTAGTGCTGGCCCAGCTTAATGCTGCTACCGTCAGCCCTAGTCTGCATGCTAAAATTCCTAATACCCACAGAAAAAGGGTTTGAACTAATTAGGTACTCATCCTTGCTGCAAGAATTTCATTTCTCTTGCTACTTTTACTCTCTGGGGATGTGCATCCCCGCCCTGGACCTTTCACCCCTAGGATGCAGGACCAGACGAATGGTTGTGGATTAAAAATCGCTGCCATGAACATATGCAGTCAGTTTCTTTAAATAGCCCAGTTCCAAGCCTTGACTAGGCAACACACCCCAGACATCATATGAAGAAAAAGATCTAGGGGTTATTCTGCATAAGACACTAACCTATGATATGCATTGTTCTAACCAGATAGCTATGGTTAAATGAATCCTTTGGACAGTAAAAAAAAATGTTTAAAGTAGAGAAGCCAAGGTTATTACGCCCCTATAGCGATCCTATATCAAGTTACTATTAGATTATGGAAGCCCACTATGGGGTCCTATTAAATGAGGTAACATGGATAACACTGAAAAAATGCAGAGACAAACAACAAAGATCATCTATGACTGCAGGAATCTATCACACGTGGATAGGCTTTCAAAACTGAACTTAATGTCTCTTCATTTGAGAAGCATCGGGGAGACATGTTATTGTGTTATAATACAGGACATGAGTATTTTCACTGTTCTGAATCTTAATTTAAAAAATCACCATAAAGGTACAAGAGGGCATCCTTTACAATTGCAACTTATTAAATTTAACGCTGAAAAAAGAAGATCTTTTTTCACTCAGTGAGTTGTTAACCCCTGGAATAGTGTCCCTGAACAAGTTGTCCTGAGCAAAGATAAATATCAGTTTAAGAGTAACCTTGATAAGTACATAATGAGTGGAAATACTCTCACTTATTACAGATAGAATAGGAGCACATATGGGCCAACAGCCTTCTCATGCTCCTGAACTTTATTATGAACTTTAGTATGAGGATCAGTTCAGTTCACAGAAACTTCTTCTTAACTATAAGAAAACTAAAAATGACGCTGATCTCTAGCCCCCAGAACAAGAAATCATACCCTGTCCTGACAATACTTAACAATAAGGCTGCCCCATTAGAACAGGTACACCTCATCAAGTGTCTCGGGGTCATCATTGATGATACCCTTTCCTATACTCAGCACATAGATCTGGTTGTGAGAGCAGTAAACATCAAAATCAGCATCCTGTACTGGTATAAACTATATCTTACACCCACCACCCTTTGTCTTACAGTCTCCAGCGCCATCATGTCAATAATCGACTATGACTTGATAGCTTATGGGTCGGCCTCAGACACAGCGCACAAGCACATAATAACAGCCTTTAACAAGGCTTGCAGACTTACCTTGGGGGCTGACAACCTGATGTACCCCTGTTCACTCTATGAACAACAAACTGGCTTAATCTCAATAACAGAATAAAGTATCAGACGTGCCTCCTGGGCAAGAAAATTCTACTCGGAAAAGCCCCTCCATGCCTCAAATGCATGCTACCTGCTACTCACTCTTCCTAGTTCACCATGGGCACAACTCAGGGTTCTTTTGCCGTCCCATTTCAGAAAACTTCTCTTGGCCAAAGGTCTATTGCATACAGGGCTCCCCTTTGGCTTAATGAGATTCCTGCCCACATAATTAACAATAACAGCCTCCCTTCTTTTAAATCAGAACTAAAGTTTCACCTCACTGACACTGTGGCCTGTGTCTGTAGGTAATCCAAACAGTCCTTGCCCAGGTATTACTGGCTCTTGTATGGTGGATAGTGGGGTTGGTCCCTCACCTTCTCTGCACCTCTTCCTCCTACCTGTCCATGTACTTACAGTAAACAGGTTCCCTCTGCCTGTTCCTTGAGCTATTTTTTATAGTGGTCCTTTAGGGCCTTATATGAGCACTCTATCTGCCTCCTGCACCCAGCCCCCTTTCTGTGTTCCCTCACTTCCCCAGCCATAATTCTACTTTCTCCCTACATCCCTGAAACCTGAACAAAGTCTGATTCCAGGCTGCTTCTCCACTGCCATGGATGTTCCCTATATTTCTAGTGTTCTCCGGGTTGTACTTTATCTGTAAGTGTATTCTATTTTTGGTATCAGCAACATTATCTTCATTCACTATGGATTATTTAATGTTGTTTGGTTCTCCCTTGTACCTGAATACTTACTACCTGTGTAAATGAACCACTTATGTCCTTCCAATTGTAACTTCATGATTGTAAGTTGGGACTACTGTCATTGCAACTCTCTGTTTGTTTTCTCATGTACTTTATTTGATATGGAACCTTTGAAAAAGAGCATTTTGCTCAAAGGTTATTTTCAGAACAGTGAAATAAATAAATAAAAATAAAAACACCTCAAAGCACTGGGGCATCTGGTTGAGTTGCAGACCATGTATGTACACTATTTAATGAAAACATTCTCCAGACACATTCCAGGACCAGAATGTGTCTGGAGCACTGAGAGCTTAAAATATGCTAACATGAGGCCTTACCAGCCTATCCAGAATGAAGTGAGCAAATGTGCAGTGGCTGACCACTAGAAGGAGGAATTCTCAGCTGGCTAAAGGTACTTTGTAAACCTAGACTCAGATAAATAAAATATTTTTTTGGGGGGCAGTCCAGTGTGTGCACTGTTTTCTGTTCTGAATACTTCCCAGCTCCTCCATTAGATCCTGCAAATATTGACATGAACACTAATCTCCATTGGTAGGGCTAGAATCTGAAGGGCCATCATGTTTCTCATGCAAGTCAGTGTTTTGACAGAGACAGAGGTGAGAAATACCTGGCCTGGCAACTACATCATAAGGAGGGGCTTGGGAAATCACTCAAGTCTTTGATGATGGGGGGTGCTCAAGTCTGACCAGCAGAAAATCTGCCCAGCTGAAAACTGAAAAAACCTTCTGCTCCTTCTATGAAAAGTTGTATGCCTCTAAGGTATCCCCCTTGAGTGCCAGGTAACCTTCTTTGAATGAGCAAGGATCGCCCCCATATCAGCAGAAGAGTTGGCTGGTTTTGGTATCCCAATCAACAAAAGTGAAGTCCAGATGGCTTTTAAGGAGCTGTGGGGGAGGGAATGGTTAAGGCTCCAACAACAATAGTTACTTAAACCCATTACAATTCTGCACCTTACCTAATGATTGCCTAAACTAGGTGTTTTGAGATAAATCTGAAGGCAAGAGGCGAGATTCCAGGATGTGTCTGGAGCACTGAGAGCTTAAAATATGCTAACATAATGTCTTAATAGCCTATCCAGAACAAAGTGAGCAAATGTGCAGTGGCCAACCATGAGGAGGGGGAATTCTCAGCTGGCCAGCACAGTGATTCACAAGGGTTGCCTCACAGAACAGCTGGTGGGGGAGGTAAAAACTTTCAGAACCACATAATGACAAGACAACACACCTGATACAAATGGCTTTTCAGGGAGTTTTAAAGCTGAACTTACTGGAGCTGCACATCTGATCACTCAAAACTCAATCCACACAGCAGCAGACTTATTTTATTTATTTATTTATTGAAACATTTCATGAGGGGAAGGGAGAGGGAGCAATTACATAGTGCAACAGTATGCATCACACAGGAAAAAAATAGCTTCACTTGTACATAGCCAAATAAATGAGAAAACAAGCTGTAGAATATTTACATAACAGCAAGAGGGGTGGAGCAGGAGGGGTAAAATGTTAGGATGCAGGAGAGTTTAGGAAAGTGGAGACAGTTAATTGGTCCTACAGGAGGGTGTGGGAGAAATAGACCCTCAGTAGAGACCAGCCCAGAGGGACTAGCTGCAATTGCAGTTTGTCACTAGATAGTTTGTTAAGGATGTGGAGAGAGAATTAACTGAGGAGGGGTGTTGGATTTAGGACGGTAGTTGATGCCAAAGTTTAGGTAGTCAATCGGAGAAAGCTATTTGGCCTCACATAGTGCTTCTGTAGGGTATATTCAGGGAATGTGAGTCATCAGATCTGAGGGAGTATTTGGAGGGGAGTGGAACAGCTAAGGAGGTAGAGAGGTAGGCAGGGAAAGTACCCAACCAGAATTGTGAGGTGAATTTTGCCGCATGCATGGTTCTCGTGTCGGCAAGGGTGGGAAAGTGCAGAGAGCGGTAGAGTGTGCAGTGGAGAGTCAGGGCAGGAGCATCTAAAGCAAACCAAGAGAAGGAGTTGAAAAGAGGAAGCAACCTAGATAAGGAAGATTGGGGGGCAGCTCCATATACTAAGTCACAGTAGTCAAAAATTGGCATAATCGTTTTATGTACCAATTCGCGCCTTGACAGAAGAGGGATACATTTACTGTATCAGTATAGGGCCCCTAGCTTAGGCCAGAGTTTCTTCTGAATGGCATTGATGTGTACCGAGAAATTTAAGTTCCTGTAAAGCCAAACTCCGAGGTATCAGAAGGAGGAGGTGTCTTCTAGTACAGTCCCATCTAAGGTGTGGAAAATGGGTAGGGAGGAGAGCCTGACTAGCCTCTGCCTAGTTCCAAAAGTCATGGAGACTGTTTTCTTTGAATTTAGGATGAGGTTGTGCTTTCTAAACCAGTATTGTACATTGTTGAAAACCATTTGGAGCCTGAAGATGATATCAAGGACTGATTTGCCTGTTGTATACAGTACCGTGCTTGAACTTTACCACAGCCACTGTATGGCAACTAGCGGCTGGGAAACATCTGATGCCCAAGTTAATGGCTGACTGGACTATATTACAGGGTTGCTGGAAACCCTGGTTTCAGATGTGGCAGTAATTAAAATTGGGATGGCAGGCAACACCGAGGAAGTTCGGGAGCTGAAAGAAAAAAAATTAATGTATCAGAGCAGAGGATGGACAAGTTCAAATGGCAGCAGCACTCCATCTAATGTAAAATAGAACAGCATGAGCAGAAGTTGTAAAAGTTATGGGAGCATACAGAAGACCAAGAAAATTGGGGACGCCTGAATAATATTCGGATTTGAGGCATCCCCAAGGGGCTGGAAGGACCCAAGTTGGAGGGCTTTCACAATGATTTCCTCCCTAAGCTTCTGGGTGACGGAGAGGCCCAACTGAAGTAGAGCGTGCACACAGAACAAGGGATCAAGCTGTTCCCCCTAGAACTTCCCCTAGGCCCATCATCACCTATCTTTTACATTATTCTACTAAGGAAAGAGTGCTCAGTACAGCCAGAGAGCTAGGAGATCTGCATTGGAATGGATGAACAATCTCCTTTATTGTGACTTTTCTCATGAGATTGTTATGCGGAGGAAGGCATTTGTACCACTTAAGGCCAATCTGAGGGATCTGGGTTTTGATATCAATTTAAGGGACTGGCCAGTTTACTAGTATTTGAGGATGGTAAAGAATATCTGGGTGCCTCACCACAGGACAATTGAAACTTTGCTGAATAAATGCTGGTTGCACTTACAAAGAGTGTCTACAACCCCACAAGGCTGTGGGAGCCCTGCAACCCACATGATATGCAGAGGAAAAGTTATTCTGTGCCCAGCCAGGCAGGGAAAGAGAGCCAAAGATGCACCAATACACCTAAGATGGATGCCACCAGAGCCAAGGCTAAAATGGAGCCTACTGCTGGGACTCTCGCTACCCCTGTACAGAACAGTAGGGCATCCTCTCAGCTGGAGGAACACCCAAAGAGTATGAGCCCACTATCCCAGCAGCAGAAGCCCTGCTCAAGAAGCAGGAACAGGTGGAACCATAGCTCACCACATCAGTAAACCCCTCCACCAATGAAACTGCTGAGAGAAATCTCCGACAGTGAGGAAAATCAGTGCACCCCATGGTTGCACTCCAGGTCCGAGGACACACTGGGAACTTTGCCAATCAACTGGGTGGAGGCATTAGAGGAACTGATCCCTGATGAAGTAGAAGAAATTGACAGTTCAACGGGCTAAGAAGGTCTTGCTAAGCCAAGAACTAAGACTTTTGCCGAGGTTGTGTTGATGGGCAAAACCTGAAGGCCTCTGATCCTTGTTAAACTCAGCCAAGGGGGATGTCTGAAAGTGGTATGAGCTCAGGAAAAGTGATTTTCACACTGCTGACTGTGGTTACTTTTTTCTTGCTAATTGTTGTCTAACTGTAATTGCTGCCAGTTGGTGCTGTCCTGGTGGCCGGATTGGGGAAGACTGTCAGGGTTTTTTGGAGCAAGAATACCCATGAGGTGCTCCATTTTTTGGAGAATGGGAGGAACTAGGCTAAGGTAGTTAATCCTCACCGGTCGATAGTCTACTGGGAAGGACATACCTGTAGCATAGCCCCCCAACTCAGGTAACTGATATCATGCCTATAGGCATCCACCCCAGTTAGTACTGAATGAATAACACATCACAGGGAATATAATTTATATGGAGGAGAGGTAAAAGTGCTAAGCACAGCACAGATCATCAGGTTAGGGAACACAGCCACCCTCACAGGATACAAATGGGGAACAAGGCACTGCATAGCATGGAGGTGGCTGGGGAGGGAGATGCAGCAGCTAAGCTCATGCCTGAGAAAATAAACAACATCTGAATCCCCAGGTCCCCTGCAAGATAGCCAAGCACAGTTGAGCCACATTAATGGCAGACTAAACATGTGGGGAGATAACTGAAAAAGTGCTACATACCAAGTTCATGGAGCATATCAAACCTATGGGAACCTCTCTACTCTTTGCCCTGGGAACAGTAATTAGGCACATAGTCCACAGAAGACAACTTAGGAGGGACCACGGTATGACTGCTTCACCCCTGTTGGATCAGGCAATTTGGAGGGGCATAAGACCCTCCCTGCAGGTAGATTGAGGATTCAATCCCCCCACAGGACAGAGAACCAAGTCTGCAGTCAAAAAGAGATTCCCCCTCACAGAGACAACATGGTTAGGTGGGACTCAAGACCCCCCTCATAAAAACACCCCCATTGTATCTCTAGGGTGGCACTTTGGCAATAGCATGGGTATGGAGTCCACACTGCTGCTGAGCAGTATGACCATATGACACAGAAATCTGAACGTTTGATAATATAATAATCTGTTAAGACATTAATGATACTCCTATGACCCAACTGATGAGGCTATGCTGATTGCTAAACTCTCTTACTTATCTGTAGTTGGTACCTTGGATTGGGTTTGGATGTTGACAACATCTCTTCACATGAGGTATATTTATTTATTTATTGAATTTTGCTGACCCAGTAGGCCCACTGAGACTAGAAGTCCCTTTTTCAGGGTTGACCGAGGGAAGGGGGCTACAGATGGTAACCAGCTGAAATTGAACAAGATTAAGCTGGTGGCATTTTTAATAAATGGGGCAAATTTAGCCAGGACACTGGGTAAATTCCTCTACTAAATATCTATGCAACACAAACCAAAGCAACATGGATAGAAACATAGAAACATAGAAACATAGACTTTGACGGCAGATAAGGACCGCTAGGCCCAACTAGTCTGCCCATTTCCCTACCTACAGGATAGGCCACAGATCCTAGTTAACCAACAGCCTATTTCTTCCTACCCCCCACAAGAATTGCCTTATGTCTGTCCCATGCATTCTTAAATTCTCCCACAGTTTTAGACCCCACAACCTCCTCAGGAAGGCTGTTCCATGCATCCGCTACCCTCTCTGTGAAATAATACTTCCTCACATTGCCCCTGAACTGCCCTCCTTCTATCTTTAAATTGTGTCCCCTTGTTCTTGCAAGTCTCTTTTTCTGAAAAATGCTACCCTCTTGGACTTTGTTGATTCCACTGAGGTACTTAAACGTTTCTATCATGTCCCCCCTCTCCCTTCTTTCCTCAAGGGATAGAATTATTTCAAGCAATGTAACCCTTTTTACACTCCTACCAGAATGTAGTTCTGGGTAGGGATTTTAATTGCAGTATCAGTCTATCTGATAGGGGAAACAAACAAAAACAAACAAAAAAATGTTTTGTGATATGACTTTCTTTTTAAAACATGATTCAAACAGCACAATTAATTGACATTTTTTCATGACAGGTGGGGTCTGATGACCCTACCTTTCAAAAAGGATCACAGACTACAAGGATAGACTACTTTTTCATTTCTCATACCATACCTATCCAGAAAGTACATACTTCACCAGCAACATTTTCAGACCACAATATAATACACCTACAAATAGGAAAGACACGGTTGCCAGGAATTAGCCTAGCGACTGGAAATTCAACTCCACCCGACTTAATGATGCAGAGTTACAAATAAACATACAATATTTTATAAAGGCTAGAAATCTGTTTATCTTATGTATAATGACCCCATTGTAAGATGGGAAGACATGGTTAGGGATTTACAACACATCTTAAAGCAATATAGTAAAACAAAAAAAAAAGCATATGGATTTTTTACAGAACAGAAACAGGTTACAACATTTATTAACATTGACGTATACTACAGGTCATGACCTTCAGTCTCAAATACAGCATATAAAAGAAGAAATTAACACTTTTCATGTACAATAGAAATTAAATCTCATACATCAACAAACATATGGGCAGGGCCCCTACTTTTCTGTGGCACAGAGGGACCAAGTTCTGTGGCAAGACTACCATTTGCCACAGAACTTCTGCGGCGGTGGTTTGTAATTTCTGAGGAAGTTCTGTGGCACTAACAAACTACTACATCACAGTGACAACTTGTCATCCTGACTTCACTTTCATGGCAGTTTTTATAGCAATCAGGATGGTGGAAAGCACAGTAACACTAGTTCAAAAAATAACAGAATTATGAAAATAATGTTATGCCTAAAAAAGCAAAACAAATGTCTCTCCCTTAAGGTCCTAGCCTGTTAAATAAATAACATATGCAGAGGGGATCTTATGTGATAAATAAGGTATTTCTATATGCATGCTATCTATCCCACTAATGAGGTTTCCACTGTCTATCACATATATATATTTGTATGTGCTTTCAACACCACTCAAGAGGTTCCCACTGTGTACACTGTGTATCACTTATATATTTTTATGCAATCTGTAACATACATACCAATGTGTGTGTGTGTCTGTGTGTGTGTGTGTGGTGAGAGAAACAGAGACACTGTATATGTGTCTGTGTGTATATATATATATATATATATATATATATATATATATATATATATATATATATATACATATATATATATATATATATATATATATATATATATATGTATAATTTCCATGAACTTGCATCCTCATTCATACAGGTCCCATTAGAAATAGAATAGAGGAGTTATTGCAAAACTTATTTTTGATGTCAACATGCTTTCCCTGACACACTGTGTAACACCATCAGGCCATGACAAGCATGTGAACCGATTTTAAGATAGAGCTCTCCAGACCAGCACGATGTGTCCACCATATGACAGAACACTGCACCATACCTTCCCAGGCTCCAAGCAATGATGTGTCCCACCAATCTTTGTGCTGCCTAGCCAGCTCCCAGAGCTAATCTCTGAACCTGAGTTGCTGGCATGGAAACACACCATGCTATCCTCTGGCCCAACAGCTGTCCCTGCACAAAACATTTCTCCATAACTTTTAGGTGATTCTATCAACCAATGACAATATGTAATCAATAATCCCGGCCAAAATGCATAAAGTGCAATTATTTATTTAACAGGTCTATTCTTTCAACAGTTCTACACATTATTATATTCCACTTTTCTGGGCATAATTACTTTATTTTTCTTAAAAATGACAATTAAATTCATTTTACCAGTTCTTCATTTCAGATGGCATCTCCATACCATAAAGGCACAAATAGGTTTGTACAAAGTGAGGTATGGACTTAACAGGTCTGTGCTAGTGACAAGGTTTTGTTCCAGTTGGCACTAGTGCAATAATACAAGACTGAAAATTGTATTAGGCTGTAGTGCAGGTTGAGCAAATATCACCATGCATGATGTGCTGTGCCACCGTCTCTGGCAGTGGGAGCTGTGGTAGATAAGTGACTGTTCATTTCTGTGGCAGACTGCAGCCATTTCATTAGCTAATGTATGATGTTATAGCAATGATAACATCACATTCTGAGCATATGGGGGTTTAGGATATAAAAAGAGGGGAAGGGAACCAGATTCTTTGGAAAAACAGAAATATTAATAAAAAATCAACAAGAAGAGTGAATTCTGCGGCACCACAGAAGTTCTGCGGTAGATTGCAAGTTCTGCACAAAATTCTGCAGGCTCAGAATTCTAGGGGCCTTGCATATGGGACACAAGGAAAGAAAGGAATAGTATGCCCATATGAATGTAAGCTGGAGAAAGTAAAGCAAAAGTACATGACAAAATGAAAAAACTCAGATAAACAAATTAGCTTTACTACACAAGAACTGATACAAACAGTTACAGCACATTCCATAGAAATATTTAGTACTGGACAAAATTTCCCTGCAGATGTAGAGGTTTTCTTTTAGTGTTTTAGAACACCTCAGGTATCGCCTGAACTAAATCAAGATTTGGAGAGAGAATTCAAATCTGTGAAATTGAATATGCCATCTCAAACCTAAAAAAATGATAAATCACTGGTGGGGGGTGACGGGTTAACAGTGGAGATTTATAAATTTATTAGTAAAGATATAGCACCATAACTAGCAGAGGTATTCTCAGCAGTACTAAAATCAAGAAGCCCTACTTTAAGGATGCTAAATGGTAGATTGATTTTCATAGATAAAAAGGTGATAGGGAGATACTTCACAATTGGAGGTCAATGAGTCTACTTAATAATGACTTTAACATATTGACCAACATATTGACTTTAAGGTTAACAAGAGCAGTGAAGGAGGTAATCATAAAAGCATAAATGTGTGCAATTCCATGAAGGTCTATAACAGAATATTTAATTCTTTTAAGAGAATTATTCTCCCAAAGCTAATAGGAAATATACAAGGGATTCTGTTGTCCTTAGATCAGAGAAAAACTTTCAGTCTAGTTAATCATGACTTTATGTGGGAAACTTTGAGACAATATAACATTTCACAAACTTTTATTTCATGAATCCAAGCCTATATCATAATGCTACCATAACACCACTAGTTAATGACTGGATAGGCCCCATGGTTCTGGTACATAGGGGATTCGACTGGGGTGCCCTATGAGTCCGCTGCTGTATGCTTTTTGCATAGACCCCCTACTTTGAGCTCTGAATGAAGCACCCAGTGTCAGTCATATTCATACTATAGCAGGTATGCTTCCACAGGTAGCTATAGCTTATGCAGATGATCTCTGCATTATTTCCCAAAATACACAATCCACTTTTGAATGTATAGAGCTATGTAAACAATATAGACACATATCAGAATCAGTTTTAAGCCCAGAGAAGTGTGCAGGATACCCATTAGATAAAGGACATTACAGCACCAATAGTCTTGCAGGGATTATAATTCAGGAGGGAATAATTTAAATTTTAGGGATTAAATATGGAACCATAAATGATAGTTTAGCTAACTGGTAGCCAAAAATTAAACAAGGACAGGAGATGGTACAACAGTGAAATAAGGTGGAGATTGGGAAAGAAAAAATGGATCCAAATTATTAAAGCTTATCTCTTACCAATTTATTTATATTTAAATTCCATCATCCCTCCACCTAGAGGTCTACAGACTACACTATAAAGTATCTTATTTCAAGCCTTTTGGGGAAGCAGGTTGAACCCTATAAGGAGGAATGTTACATATTTACCCATAAAGCAAGGGAGTCTTAAAATGGTTAATTCTATTTCTTTTTTGTATAGTATTGTTATATCTGCAAATCTCCAGCCCATATTACAAATATGGAACAGAGTTGGGCACCCTTTGTTTTTGCAGCATGCCAAACATGGTTTCAATACTGGGATCAAGACAGGTTACAGATCATAAAAACAAAAACAAATGTAGCACAGGAACACCTTAGGGAAACGTTTGCGAAACTGAAAAGCTGGAACGTACCCAGCCAAGTAGTTTTAAGTAAAAAAAGAAAGGCTTTATATGCCTGAATACAGAAACATAATCTTCAAGAAACTGAAAGTTTTACAAAATGCCCACAACAATATATAATAGACCTACAAAATCTAATACAGGAAGAATGGATTCTGCCCAAAATGTGGGATATACACTGGTTAGGGTGTCATTCTAGACTAAATGTTAAGGGTAACCAAAAGCATAAGATACTAGAAGAAAGCTATTGTAGCAGACTTGCATATCATCAGGAGTTGGAAACAATCAAACACATTTTTGTCTATACTTTTATTATAGAATTTTGGAAACTGTTAGCTGATAAATAGAAAGAGATATGGTTTTCCGAGGTTACGTATGACAGTCTTATGTATGGAGTGTATAGGGGCGGCCCAGAAATGGGAAAAAAGTACTTTGCATGTTGTACTACTTTGTATAAAATTGTATATTTGGAATGCAAGAAGTCTGTTCCACTTACAGCAAAAACACATACTGTAAAGCGATTAGAGATTGTAACAAAGCTGATTTAAAAATGCTATATCAAATGGAACAAAAAAGTATGGAGCGAAAAACTTTGAGGAGAGTATGACAAAACCTACCATGGATTACAAATTCAGATGTACCAGTCACTTGAATATTTTCTTTAACAATAACTAATATGAAATTATTTCAGAGCACCTCTTGGCATTAGCGATCATAATGCACACTGTCGGTGGCTGGCCATGGAGGTAAGAGTGGGCTGTGCCAGTCACTGACTGGAGAAGGGTGGGGGTGCTGGGTGGGGGGCCACAAGACTACCAGGAAATTGGAAATCCTTATGTATTTTATTATGACGGGGATGCTAGACTACCAGGAATATGAAAAATAATTATAATGTAATACAGATCGAGGGCAACTAGACTACTAGGGATCTAAAAAAGCAATAAGTATAAAATACACATGGGAGGCCACTAGACTACCAGGAAATTGCAGATAGTTATATATTTTATTATAATGGGAGGACCACTAGACTACCAGGGATATGAATAACAAAGGTCGCTATATAGCTATATAGGAGGCAGTATAGCACAGTGGGTTAAGGCTTTGAGCTGCAGATCTGGAGACCTGGGTTTGAATCCCACAGCTGCCTAGCTGCCTACTGTGTGATCCTGAGCAAGTCACTTAACTTCCATGTGCTCCCAGGTCACATCTAGAAACAAGCTTTGGCTTAGTGTGCTACTCCTGGTTAAACAATGTTCCCTTCCCTTCCCTATATGTTATCATGATGGGGGGTGCTAGACTACCAGGGATATGTAAAAAATTTTTTTTATTCGGATGGGGCAGAACAAAGCCCCCTGAGCAAAACCTACCCTCATTTATGTGTCTAGGGTACCACTGGGCTGAGAAAAAACATTTTAAAATCTGGCCATCTTGTCCTTCACTCGTGATGCACGATCACGATGAAAGAATCTCGCGATCAAAGAATTTGCAGGCTTGCATTCAAAGATCATTAGCAAGCCACTAACTAAGATTTTAAAAGCTCATAACTCTATTTTTAGACTAATTTTGATCAAGCCAAAGGTATGGCTCGATAGATGGGGGGTCCCCTGAGTAAAACCCATTCAAGTTTTACTTCAGAAGTGACCCCTGACCTGAGATATTTGTGTTTTTTCGATCAGAAAATCAAAAATAAGATGGCAGACCTCGTGATCAAAGAATTTTAAAAATCCTCAGGGACAAAGATTGTTGAACCATGAGGCTGCAAATTCTTTGATCGCCAGACAGGACAAGATGGCCAGAACCCCATTCTTTGTTCGCAAAACATACATATAAATTTTCCCAATGACTTATAATGGGAACTTAAAAGTGGCATAACTTTTGAACACCTTAATATTATTTCACCAAATGAAAAGCAGCATATTCGGCCACCAAAACTATTTCAGACAAGCTATGTCACAGAGTGGCATGCCACATAAGGGCCATGCAGGGCCAGATCCAAAATCCCAAAAGCTGCCTCCAAAAATGGACAATTTTGCACTTTTCAGTGTTTTCATATGCAAAGACCGTAAGTCCAACTGAAACACAATTTGGCAAATCAAGATATCCACCATGCCCCAACACACATTCCAAATTTCAGGCAAATACGTTGAGTAGGTCCAAAGTTATTAATGCCCAAACATTTCACTTTAGTATGTAAGTGACCGCCGAACCCTAACTATAGTGGCACGATAATGCCACTATAATATATATATATATATATATATATATATGTACGTATGTTCAGGGGCAGAATCAGTACTCCTGATAGCTAGTACTAAACCTCCCCATTTGGTGCTAAAGCAGTGCAGTTGAGACAGTGGAGTCAGAGTTACCACTCTTCTTTTGTGTAGCACTTTTAGACACCTTAGTGGATTCACAGTCCAATGCACATATACTGCTTAACTTTTTCGAACAAAGTTTTTGATGAAGGGCCCCTAGAGGGGGTCTAGTATCAAGCTTAAGTAACCTTGTTAGTCATAGCTGGTATTTTAATAAGCAGAGGAATTGTTAGTTTTTTTTTCTTACCAGAGGTCATCAGCCCTGAGGTAATTAGGGAGTCAGACAAATGGTCTCTGTCTCACAAACCGACTGTTCACTTTACTGTTTTTTCTTTTTACTGCATGAAATACAGATTGACTGATAACCAGCTGAGGGATCCAACTACAAGGCGCTGATTTGGGGATTACCCTTCCCCCGCACATTTGGAGGATCCAGCTGAGACTCGCCAAGAGACCAGCTGGAGCGTAACACCAGGAGGGCATCCAGTGATTTGGGCACTTTCAAACTGAGTGACTCAATTTGAATGACTCAGTTTGAGTGACAGTATTTACAGCAATTGTGGAAGGTGGACTGTGGAAATGGTGAGGGTAGAATGGCTAAAATGGTGACTGCAGGATACAGTGTGGTAGGAGGGACATCACAGGAAGCAGGATATAGGAGGTAGTTTGGGGAGGCAATACCAAGCTGGCTATGTGTACTTGTGGAGACAGTTTATGCCTCTGATATGGAAGGACCTGTATTTGATTCTGGATTGGTGCGCTACTATTTTTGGGTAGGGAATGGCTTGAGTGTTGTTATTTTTTTTTTGTCTGAGTTGGCTCCTTACCCCATTGTCAGGCCTCCCCACTCAAAGTTGATTATTTTTAGAATGGGGGTGTGAGTGGTGAATCTCCCCACATAGAACATAGGATAATGTATGGTGGTATGGGGCCGATGTAGTATTCAGCATAGTGCATGGTTGCTGTTTGTGTTTTTGACATTTTGCACTTGCCCATAGGTATGGCACTGTTATGTGTTCAAAGTTATAACGTGGAATCCTCCAGGAGGTAAGTGTAATTTCGGTGTCACAGTTGGAAAGAATGACCAACATCATGCAACAGAGGTGGAGGTGTGTCTCCAGGAATGTAAAGGTCCTCAACCACCCCATTAAGAGAATCAAGGTGTTTATAACATTTTAAATTTCTGAGGGTGGACGTGGCACTGCTCCTGGAGACACACCTCAATGCCAGAATGCTGCAATGGCTCGAGAAGAGTTGGTTGGGCAAAGTACTGCATAACTCCACCTCATCCAAGTTAAGGGGTGTATCTATACTTGTACACAAGTAATCCACATGGGTTCAAGAATGGAAGAAGACAGATAAATTGGGAAGGTGGGTAGTAGTATGCTTTGCATTTCCTGGAGGGAAGAAGGTGATGGTGAACATATAAGCCCCTAACCCAGATGACCAGTAGCCCATGTATTCAGCAACTGCAATTCAGTGCTTTCAAAAAGGCTGACTCAATTACTGTACTATTACACAGGGCTAACAGGCAGGGAGGGTGACAGGATGGGGGTTCAGTTATTATAGCAACAGGATGTCACTATATGTACAAGCGCAAGTGGGGAACCACCCCATGCAATGGGTGGAAGGGCAGGGACAGTTTGTGGGGCATAGTGCAGTAGTGAGATGCCAATCTGGTCATGTGCATGGTGGCAGGCTAGGGTTTGGAGGGTGCCTTGTTTGGTTCTGGGCTCGAGCTTGTTTTTTGCGCTGGGCTGGGAAATTTACTCTCTCCATCTTTTTGCACCCACCCAACATGCTCCCCCCTAGAGTTGAGAATTCTTTAGTAGGGGGGGCGGGAGATGTAACCCACCACATAAAAAAAAAAATTAAAGTGTCTGGTGCCCTTTTTCTCTGTGCCATGTGTCTACATTGCTGAAATTCATTTTCGATGATGTAGACTCACCTAAACGGTAATAGCTATTAAGCAGTCACCATTATCACATGAAGGCAAGATGACCAGGTCTTCTTCCCCCAGAGTAGTCAAGTACTGCTAAAAGTGATAGGAGAAGATGGGACCATTCCCATGATAATTGGTGGGGACTTCAACCTGGTTGAAGATATCTTTCTGGATAAATCTCAACCCACCCCAGAAACCCATCCGAGAGTAAAAGAGGCCGTAAGGGAAGAATGGGGTATGTCGACGTATGGAGATGGGACAACCCTACAGGGAGGGACTACACATTCTTCTCCCTAGTCCATAACTTTTGTAGTCACACAGACTATTGGTTGGCCAACAGGATGGCAGCTCAGGGGATTTATGATGCCAAGATTGAACCAATGGTTAGCTCAGATCATGCCCCAGTGGATATATCATTCTTACCACCCGGAAGCCAGCCATTGTCCCCAAGATGGTGTTGTGACTCCTTACTCTTGAAGGATGAAAGATCCTGTGCATGGTTCTGGGGAGCAGCCCAAGCCTTCTTCCAGAATAATGCCACATGTGAGATCATGGTGGGAACAGTGTGGGAGGCTTTTAAGGTCTACCTTTGAGGATGCATAATATCCTACATAGCCTGAAAAAACAAGAAGAGGAGGGCAGAGATGACCAAGCTCCAACAAGATCTTTCCACCCTTGAAACATAGTTAAAACTGAATCTGAGCTCTAATAGTAGCACACTCTCCATTATCACTGGCCTGAAGTATAGGATTAATGTTCTCTTGCAATGGAAAGAAGAGTGGCAGCTCCTAAGAACTAAACACAGATTCTGAGAGTAGGGGACAAAGGGGGCAAACCCCATGCCTACCATGTAAGGAATAAAAAGGATAGCTCCCAGATTCATACCCTTAGGACCCCATCTGGAGAGATGGTAACAAAGTCTGTTAAGGACAATGAGTTTATGCACTGATTTTATCATGCCCTCTACTCATCAAAGACCCCCTATAAAGAAGGCCCCCAATGCTTAAAAATCACTGCATTCCTTAGCTCTACCCCCTCCCACACCAGAGCCCTGAGGAGATACACAAGCTGGAAGACCCCATAGCCCACCAGGAACTGAAAGATGCATTGCATCAACTGTCTAAAGGGAAAGCCCTTGGGGCAGATGGAAAGTTGGCTGAGATACTCCAGCTCCTATCAGAGGAGATAGCACCCACCGTTAGCCACCGTTAGCCAATCTGCAGGAGGCCCATGAAATAGGGACCCTTCTTCCAGCACTTAAGGAAGCCATCATTAACCTTATTCTGAAAAAGTTGTCTGATAATTTAGACTGTACAAACTTCTGCCTGATCTTCCTGTTATCAGTAGACACTAAAGTCATGGCAAGGATACTGGCCAACATCCCCTGTCTGATGCAACTCTCCCAATCTGGATTCAGTAAGGGAAGAATGCGAGTGGACAACATCTGTACTGTACTCTATGTCAAATGGCATGCCCTTGGCTCCACTATAAAAATGGTGGCACCAGCTGTGGACTTCTGTAAGGTCTTTGACTAGGTGGAGTGTGTTATGCCTGGGTTATGCACCTTTACTATCCCACATGCACATTACATTGTTTTCCGGGTAACTTATACTGTGATACTGCTATTTGCACTAATAAGTAGATGTAGGTACACAGCATACAGGCATTGGTATTAGGAATGTGCTTTGCTGCAAATATATGCTATTGTATGTTATGTTTACATCATTTTATATGTTGTTTTACTGTTATGATTTGTTTTACACTCATCATGCATGATACAGTATACCTCACTATAATACATTTACCTAGATTATGTTTTCTTGTATGTATTATAAACACATGTATTCTGACCCATATCACTAATAAGAGGGCCTTTTCGGATCATCAGTGATTGTTATATAGTCTGATGTTCTCATATAATCATGCATAGTCCGTGTTTTATACTTTGGTATCACACCACATGTATTTCTGTATACTTAGCATTTTCATTGTCTGTGCTTTAGTGCTGACAGAATATTTTCTTTGTTCTAACTTCTTACTCATTAGTAATTATGTGTCCTAAGTAACTGCCCAAGGGAGACACCTTATTTAAATGCCTTATCCATTGCAGTATGTTTATCACAACTGCAACTATGTTGTTATCTTTACTATATAACCTTCTGTAAGACTGTTCCTCACAGAGAATCATACATTCCTTGAGGACTGGTGAGAAACTGACTTCCTTGTGATTTTCTCTGTCACATGTTTGGCGTGAGTATTGTAATAAACATTTCATTATTACTTACTGCTTGTGTGTGTGTTCTTTGGCTAACACTCCAGACATACAAGAATCTGATAAGATCTAGAGCTGGACTTTAGATAACAAGTGTGGGTACTTAGATGCCACACTTGAGGCCTATGTCTTCGGATCCTAATTTTGGAAATGGGTAACCACACTTTATAACGTGGAACAAAGACTTATAATATCACTTTTTATAATAATGCACTAGGATTTACATTGGGCCTTACTCAAAAATTATTTCATAAATTACCAAAAATAATAAATATTTACATGTGATATTATCCTATGCTCTCCAGATTCAAGTATAATGGTAAATGACACTGCTTACCCCATGTATAGTTATATGATAAGTAGATATTTTATTTACACCTATACAATGGTTCTAAATATTCCCCATTAGCATACATATCAAGCATAATAAAAGTAATGTGAACAAACTGTAATGTAAACAAAACAGATTTTAGAAAATCAAGTAAAACATCTAAAACAAATAAAACAAATTTTAGCAATAAGCAATGTAAATAATCAAGCAATACTTAGCATAATAAATGGTAAATCAGAACATATACTTACAAGATTAGTATCTGAGATTATTTATGTATAAAACTTGTTTAAAAACTTCATTGCATGTACTATGTATTTTTTATGAGAACTGGCAATAACTCATTACATCAGTGATTTGTACTACTTTTATAAAACTTAGTTTAACTTTTCAAATCATGCAAAATTCTTTTTTAATTCAAAGCTTTTAGCTATATACCAAGATTTTCTAGTTAAGAGCAGATTCTCTCTTACTTTCCCAGATAAGCCAATTTAAAATACCAAGACTACTAATTAAAATTAGTGAAAGTAATTAAAAAGGAATACTTATATTTCTGGTTGTAGAAGTGAGTCTTCTTTTTTTCACTTAGAACTCTGGCTGAGTTTGGCTTTTGATGACAAGGTTTCTTTGTCAGCTAACTTTGACCCTGGAACTTCTTTTAGCATGGATATAGTCTGCAAGTTAAACCTTTGCTGAACATCACTTTACCAAAAGTCAGTTCTTAGAGTTGTAGAACACACCATCAATCTGCACATTCCATAGCAATACTGAATTCAAAGCATGTTCTTGTGAATGGCAAGCTGTTTTAATAAGTGAAGCTTATTGACCCTTTCATGTTGTGCATCTGCTTTTAAAACCTTGGGACAAGAGACCTCTTTTTGCTCAGCACGCTGTGTAACTTGTGTGAGTCTTAAAAGTAAGTCTGTCTGGTTTTCAGCAGGCAACATTACTTGTTAAAATGCTCAACAAATAACACAAATCTTGATTCTTTTACAATAAAAATGTCCTTATACTTTTTCTTGCCTCTGCATATCTTCAGCAGCACAGAGCTCTGGCTCTTCCTTGGCTAACCCCTGCATGTCAAACAGGTGAGGCCCAAAATTTTTTGGCCTAGCATTAGTATAAAGCCATAAGATTCTTAGTTAACTGAACATAGGTCTTCCTACTTCGATGGTTAGCTCAGATCTGGTGAGTGGCCGGCAGTGTTTACTATTATAAAACTGTTCTGGTGATGTCATGACCAGATTTGGATTGGTTTGAGTCACCAAAAAGGTAGGGCATCTTAGAAGATACATGTTGACATGTAGACATGCCTCTTTAGGACAGTCCCTTCTCCTCAAACCTATTTTTGGGTCAAAATTATTTCTTTAAATAAAGGTTTTATTTAATGAAATGTGAACATTAAACTTGCATATTTAAGTGTTTTACATTAAGCCAAACATTCTTGAAGAAGTCTGGTATCTGTAGTATGGATACTTTTTAAACTACACTATTAAGGTTATAACTTCATAATTTCAATAGCACTCTTTAAAACAAAATAATAATTTTACTCTTAATTGTCTAAACTACAGAATGATATAAGATTTGTAAGATAAATCCATTCCTAAAGTCCTTAAAACATTAGTTTTTGTAAGTCACACAAGATTCTTTTGTTCTTGTCTTAAAGACATCAATCGCTGTCAGAAAATTTAAATCACTGTAAACTTTTAGACGGTATTTCTCTTAATAGCAGCACACTACAGATTTAATATTCATCGTGTTAGACTTCCTAAGATGTGAGCTATCACAGGATACTAGATCTGTCTAGTTTTCTAATAAGAAAATGATATTAAATAAATTATATTCACAACTTCTGAATGCTTCACTCTGCAACTATAAAACTTGGTAAGCTTATTTAACATACTAATGTCCTATAACTGTCCAATTTTTATAGTGCCAGTACATTGCATTCTTAAACTATGAATAAAACAACTTATTTCACTGTAAAGTAATGAAACTTTTTCTCATTTTTTTCATCTCCTAAGACTACTCAGTGTACCAGTCACAGGATCGCGTATCTTGATGGTAACCAATGATACCTAGCTTTAGCTAAGGCATTTCCATACAGACACCTATATATCCTAATAAAAGTGCCTTCCTGGGAATGTGGAACATGTAAGTTAGGCTCGGTTTTATCTTCTCTGTTCTACAGCTAGAGTACAGAGCCCTGAAATTTAAAACAGTCTATCTGAAACCATTTTTTTCCTGAACTCTGAAGCCGACTCCATTTTAAATGGCATTATTTTCATGTTACTGTTTTTTAAGACTTAATCAACGTTAATTTTGACCAGAAATAAAAGTAAACATTCCCCATCTTAGTACCATATTAAATTAGATAAAATAATAATGATAATTAATTTTTGAAAATAAAAATAAAGTATTTTTCCATCAAGGCTTTTGTCCCTACATTCCCCCCTTTTGAATTAAAATGCACCCCAAAAATGCATTTGCAATTCAAAACAATAATTTTACTATATATGGGTATATAGGTTTATGCATTGCAGGGAAAACAAAACATAAAATACAAAGTTGTGTTATCATGCAGTAACTTATGACAGTATCAGCACATTATATCATTACATATGACATAGGATGTGACATCATAGATGTGACATCACTTGATGACATCAGTGGAGTCATACTATTTTGCATAGATGTGTGTAGAGTACTAAATAAACCAACATGATTAAACATGATTACGGCTATGTATACTTTTAAAATAACATTTTTTACATTGTTGAGCATTTCTATACAACAAAATATCTTTGTTCATTAATTTTAAAAATCAACATTGCAATTGACATTTCAGATTTTTTGTTCATCATTTTAATCTTTTTAAATTCTTGTACCTTTTAAATCTTTAGTATTGCAGTACAAATAAGACTAGTAGTTACTTTGTGTTAGATTTCATAAGTTTTGTCCCCCATGTGCTGAAGGCACTACTAAACTGGCACCTATAACTTTTACCTGTGTTTACCAAGATATTCCTTGACTGGAAGTTACCTTTGGTATTACACATATTTAAGTTTAAGCTCTATTTGTAGTTTACCTTTATAACAATTATAGTTACTTTGGGATTATTTATATGAAATTACAAAAGTTTTGCTTACCATTTTCTTACCTTATTATACTTTTACTAAATCAGAGTTAAAATTAAACTTTTACTAGTTCTTTGTAAATGCCTTTATCAAAATTAACTTTAATCAAAATTTTCTATCTGAATTTAACTTAATTGCCAGTATTTTTATTTATTTTTTTTTTTATTTTGAGGTAATACTTACGTTAGTCTTCCCAATAACTGGAACAACAAATATCTCAACTTTAAAGGATTTCCCCTCTTTTACTTTTTGCTAACCACAGTTAGTTTTAAAAGTGACAGGCTTTGTTTTTGGATTTATGTGCTAGGAGAAAAACCTTCATTTGTTTAGTGCACACACCTAGGCACAGTGTGGAATAAATTTTCAAACCCACAACACTACTGCAGGTTAGGCACAGACAATACAGTTTATAACACCTTTCCATTAACCTTAACAGAAAATTTATTTGCTTTATTTGTGATCGTTGCAGTGATCACCTCACCATTAGGCACACTTGAGGGATAATTTATCCATACCTCAAGGCTGGTGATGTTACTTTATTTGGTAAGGGTTTTCTCTTAATTGTGGCCACATAATTTTATTTGCTAGGCTTATATACACACCCAGTTGTACAAGTGCATTAATCCCAAGGCATGGGAGATGTTAAACCTTGTATCACATACAGGATATAGTATTTTTTTTAATCTGGAGTTTCAAGGCAAGTGCCTATTCTTTTTAAAGTTTATTTGTGGTTTGGAACATTTATAACCATTTATTTTAAAACTGGGTAAACCTGGAGATCACGTGATGAGCTAACGGGGAAAAGACATCTCCAAGACTTGTCCCAGGTTTCGGTGAATACAATATATCATTTCAGTGTTTTAAGACCCCACAATTTTGATTCAGTGAGGGTCAGCAAGGTACTGAGCTTTGGCGAGTGACTCAAGTTAAGTTAAGTTAAAAAGGAGTATATTCAATAGAAGTAGAAGTGGGCCTGGAAGGCAGAATGGCTGAGATGGAAAGTGGAAGCCCCGAGCCTTTGGCAGCAAGAACGCCATTGGTCAAGTGCTCAAAACCCCATTCCCTGGCTCCAGAAGAGAACGAGGATACGAGAACAGAAGATCGAGGGGGGCACTCAGCCTCAGAAGATATTATTCAGATTAAGCAGCTTCTACAAGGGCTGGTGGCTGATTTTACTATGCTGAAGCTAGCTTTACATGCTTTAACACAAAGGGTGGGGGATGTGGAGGCCAGAGTAGCTTCACAGGAAAGGAAAATTGGAGCCATGGACCAGGAGATGATTGGTCTTAAAAGGCAAGTCAAAAAGCTAGAGGATCGCTTGCAGGATCAAGAATCACGTAGTCGGAGGAACAACTTAATTATGGCAGGCCTCCCTGAAAAATTGGAAGGCTTAGACTGTGTTGCTTTCATGCAGGATCTCCTCCTGAAAATGTTTGGTCTGGCGCTGTTTGGCAAATCTTACAACATTGAGAGGGCACATCGCTCGTTGATAGAAACCCCCCACCTGGAGCTTGTCCCCGAGTTCTTATTATGAGAGTTTTGAATTATAAGGAGAAGACACATGTGCTGAATAAAGCCAAAGCAAATTGAAATCTGCCATGGAATGGGACTTCTATTTGGCTCTTTCAAGATTTAATACCCTCGGTGAGAGAAGAGCAGAAGGAGTATATGGAGATAAAGAAGAATCTGTACTTGGTGGGTCTGAAATTCAGAATACAGTACCTAGTGACGCTGATAGTGAAGTTACCAAAAGAAGACAAAAGATATGCTATGGCGTGCAATGCTATGGAAAGCCTCAGGGTGCAGCTACCAGATTTGTTCAAGTCCATGACCTGAAGGAATGAGGGACTTGTAAGATTGCAGGCAGTACAGTGGCAAGTGCGATCAGTAATGATTGGGAAGTGCTGTGATAGTTGGTAATGTTCGTTATTGGCCAACTTCAATTAAATTCCAGACTAGGGAGAAGAGATCTGCTTTTCTTTGACTGGGACTATGTTAGTTAAAGGTTCCACGCTACTGTGAAATGAAGCCTTTTTGCCGACCTCGATGTTTATCTTTTTTATTTTTCTTTTTTTCTCCAGGGAAGAGATGGCCTGAGAATATCAACAGTCTTGGACCATTAGGATGTTTTCTTTCTGCTAGCTGTTAAATGTTCCTCTCTTTTCCTTTGCTTACACCAGATAACTACAGTTTAGTAGTATGAAGAGGATCGGTCATTGAATAGTCTGAAATGTTAGACGCGTAGGGCAGGTTAATGATGCTCATGATTGTAATGGGACAAAACGTTAGGGGAAAGGGGGCTCTTGCTCCATAGATGGTAAGGAGCAAATATGCTAGGGAGAACAGGTTTTTCTCTCCCAGGGGGCTAGGGGCTCCTCTTAAAAATGGAAAAAAAACGAGTAAATACTAGCGACAAGGGATTACTGAGTATTTTTTTGTTTTTTTTTTAGGTTCTCCTTTTAAGTAGCTCTCTGATATTTTCCCTCACAATCAGTTTTAGCTGGATTGGATATAAGAGGAAACGGACAGGGCAAGGAATGCTATAAATCTGATATTAAGATGTTGCTATAGTGGTGGTGCCCACATATGGGGGGAAGGAGACAGCTGCCATGATGCTGGACCACTAATTTTTTTTTCTCTCCTTTCATTAATTTAAAGCTATGGGGGTAGTAGATAATCTAAGAATTTATTGTGGGGTTGGGAATAGGGTGGGGGTCTTCTGCTCCTAGTTGGCGATATGCTGAGACTTGGGGAGCATCAGAAACACCTTGGGGCTGAATCATACTCATCTCATGAGGATTAAGGAGGGAGATCAGAGGATCAGGGGATGTAGGAGAGGGATTTACTGGGGGAAAGGGGAGAGAGAGAATCCATGATATATGAAATAAGGAAGATAGAACTTATGAGAGTGAATATCAGGGGTAGTGGTACAGAATATGGTACTAATTAAATTTCTTTCATGGAATGTAAAAGGCCTCAGAGGGAGGAAGAAAAGACTGGTTTTACTGCAATATATAAATCAGTTGGGGGTTCATTTTGCTGCACTCCAAGAAACTCATTTAATGAATGAAGAATTATATCTACTCAAGAAAGGGTGGGTGGGCAAAGTAATAGGAGTTGAGAATGTGAAAGCATCGGGGGGTGTGGCTATATTAATAAGGAAAGCTTGCCCATATGTAATTTATCAAATTAAATCATGAGAGGATGGCAGGGGGGTATATGTGTCGGGTTCCATTCTTGGAAGTTCATTTTCGTGTGCCTCAATTTATGGCCCTACTCTGGCTAAATCAGAATTTTTTGCTTCATTGGAAATTGATATTGCTATGCTCCCATCAAGCCCACTTCTTATGGCAGGTGATTGCAACCTCTGTTTGGATAATGGGATGGATAGGAACCCTCCTTCTAATAGATTACCCAGTGCACCACAGATAGCTTTAAATAGATTCCTGGAAGTGACAGCACTAGTAGATCCATATAGAATGTTTAAGAAAGGGGATACTGAGATGACTTTTTATTCTGGGGTCCATAAGACACATACTAGGATTGATTTTTTTTGGTCAATAGGAAAGCATTAAGGGGTGTTAAAGAACTGAATACTTTAAATAGGGTACTATCTGACCACTCCCCGATCCAGATGCTATGGGAGATAGACAATATTCCCCCTAAACCATATAGATGGCGGTTAGATGAAAGGATATTAGCAGTTGATATTATGGTGACTAAACTAGAAGATACATTGAAGGAGATTATTCAAACTCAAATTCTGACACTGGTGGATAAGAAACATGCTTGGCCTATTTGTAAGGTATTATATGTAGGAATAACTCAGAAATATACCACTAGGAGGAATAAATTGAATAAAGTACGGGAAGAATTTTTAACTGGGGCCATTAGGTCATTATTACCCTTAGAGGGTTCCTCCAATGAGGTGGATGATGAGCTAAGGGACTTAAGAGAAGAATTTAGAAGTATAATGAATCTCAGGATTGAACGCTGGCTTGAAGGATTAAATGCTAGATACTTGATACAGGGGAATGTGCCTGGTCACTTATTGGCTTCTAGAATTAAGGAGTGGGAGGCAGAAAGAATGATTATGGCAGTGAATTTTAGAGGAGAAATTATTACAGATCCTCAGGGAATGGCTGATGCCTTTGCGGATTATTATGCTGGGATCTACTAAGAGGGGGGTACCAGTTCAGAGAAAGAAGTCAGAGGGTTCCTTGACAAAATATCTTTGCCCAAACTGGACATAGTGCATGCCCAGGCATTAGCTGCCTCAATCTCCAATCTAGAGATTATAGAGGCAATTAAAGAATTGCTAAATGGTAAGACACCAGGGCCAGATGGCCTGTCGGTCAAATTCTACAAAGTCCATTTATTGACAATAATGCCTCTTTTGAAAGAATTATTCTTGAATATTATGAAAGATGGGGTTCCCCACCCTCTTTCATACCAGGCTTACATTACTTTGATTTCAAAAGCGGATAAACCCAGGGACTTACCTGGTAATTATAGACCCATTGCTTTAATAAACCAGGATATTAAAGTGCTTGCAAAGATTCTGGCTAACAGGGTTCTAAAAGTTGCTCCTCTATAAATTAGTCAGGACCAAGTTGGGTTCATGCCAGGATGGGAGGCACATGATGCAATAAGGAAGCTGCACCATATTCTCCATAGAGCTTCCAATTCTAAGTCTGCTATGGCATTGATTGCACCTGATGCTGAGAAGGCATTCAATCAGGTTTCCCATAATTTTCTATTTTTTACAATGGAGAAAATTGGTTTTCCAAAGGGTTTTCTCAGATGCCTTAAAAATCTTTATAAAGCCCCTACAGCTAGGGTTCTATGTAACTGTTAACTTTCTAAAGAGTTCCTGCTGAGAAATGGGACAAGACAGGGCTGCCCCTTGTCACCAATTTTGTTCAATATTTATTTAGAACCTTTATTAAGAGCACTTAATATGGAGCCCATGGTTCAGGGAATTGAGGTTCAAGGGATGGAGCTTAAATTATCTGTTTTTGCAGATGGTATTTTGTTGCAATTATATAATCCAGCCAATAGTTTCCAAAAAGCCCTGGAAGTAATTGGGAAATCTTCAGAAGTATCCAACTATAAATTAAATTTAAGTAAAACTTAAGTTCTCCCACTTACCGCATATACTTATAGAGCAGATTTCGAGCACCTGCAACTAAACAGGGCCCCGGAAAAAATTAAACATTTGGGAATTTAGATCATGGCTAAAACAGAAGATGGGGTGGAGGAAAATGTGAGTAATTTATTGGCCACAATTAAAATTGACATTTTAAGGTGGAATAAACTCCCACTGAACTTCACTGCTAGATTGGGATTGATTAAAATGAATCTCCTACCAAGATTGTTATACCCAATTTATCTATTACCCTATAACATTCTGAAGGGAAGGTTTATCAATATCCAAAGGGCAATTTCAGAATTTTTATGGAATTCTAAGCCTCCAAGGATGAAACATGTTGCCTTACACTTTTCTCATCTTAAGGGAGGTATTAAGCTTCCGGACCTATTTTTATATTATGTAGCAGGACAGCTTGGCCTGATGGGGCAATTGTCCAGAAGTTGGGGAGAAGGGGGATATATCTCAACTTGGCTCCAAATTGAGCAGCACACTTTAAAGGACCTAAACCTCTCCCCTGCTGATTTATTGTTTATAGATCCAGGGGCTTTACCTGACAAGGGAAAGCAGTCAGCAATTTTTAAATCAGTGAAGGCGTGGTGGGATTTATTAAATCCGACACAGAGGAGGGTACAAAGGGGAGCTAGGATCAACCTATATTAGGAAATCCTAACTTTAGGCTGGGGAGGACTAATAATTAATCAACCATGGGCATCACTGGGGGGGGAATACTACAAGTCTCAATGGCTGAGAGGGACCTGGGGGTGGTGGTGGATGTCAAGATGAACAACTCTGAGACTTGTAGGAGGGCAGCAGCCAAGGCCAACAGGATGCTGGGATGCATCGCTAGGGGGATCACC
The DNA here is from genome assembly GCA_016271365.2 of Neoceratodus forsteri. Taxonomy (NCBI): domain Eukaryota; kingdom Metazoa; phylum Chordata; order Ceratodontiformes; family Ceratodontidae; genus Neoceratodus; species Neoceratodus forsteri. The sequence goes on from CM057458.1 coordinate 1,166,449,030, forward strand.
TCCAGAAGGAGGGAAGTGATACTCCCTCTGTATAACTGCTTGGTGAGGCCGCACCTGGAGTACTGCGTGCAGTTTTGGAGGCCACACTTAAAGAGGGACATTAACCTCCTGGAGAGGGTCCAGAGGAGGGCAACCAAAATGATTTGGGGCTTGGGGGACAGGACCTATGAGGAGAGGTTCGAAGAGCTAAATATGTACACATTGGAAGAGAGAAGGGACCGGGGGGACATGATAGAGGTCTTCAGGTACATGAAGAGGGTAAATAGGGGAGGAACAGTCAGGGTGCTTTGAAGGAAGGAGGAAGGGGCCACTAGAGGGCATGGGTGGAAGCTGGAGGGGGGAAGATTCAGGGGAGAAAGGAGAAGGTGCTACTTCACTGAGAGGGTGGTGGAGCCATGGAATGCACTACCTAGGGGGCTGGTGGAGGCAGAGACAGTGGAGGGGTTCAAGAGGGGGTGGGACAGGTACAGGGGAAGGGTTCAGGAAACAAAATCCATGCAGCAAGAATATCCGGAACTGGGAAGGGAGAAGCCAGAGAAGGTGAGGGGGACAGCAAGGTCAGCACCCAGGGTGGGGGCTGACCAAACGAGTAGACACGAAAGACCGTTAGGCCTATTCTGCTGGCATTTTAGTATGTTAGTATGTTAGTATCACAACTATTTGACTTGAACTTGACAGATTTTATATTAGAAGATAGGGTGAATTTACCAGTGCAGACTAGGAAATGGGACTTTTTCAAAAAGATCCAAATTACAAATCTGGTACAGAAATTTATATGAGATAATAAAGAAATGGGACAAAGCTCATTTACTTGGGACCATCTGAAGGAGATTGATTATTTACAACACCCCCTTTCAAAAGTTTACAAGGTGCTGTTAGATTTTGTGAGCTTAGAATCTAAGGCTCAGATAGTGTACTGGGAAAAAAACTCTGACCCCCCCGAGGCCTGACTGGAAAGAGATATGGAAAAATGTTAAACTTTTGCCTATATTGAAGTATAAGATTATGCAATTTTTCATTTGTTCAAACATTTACTACACCCCTGTTAAACTATGTTCTGGAAAACTCAGACAGACAGACCTGTGTTTTAGATGTGGAATGAAACCGGGGGACCTGTTACATGTGATGTGGAACTGTCCCAAAATTTATTCATTATGGGTTCAAATTGGTCAAAATAATGGATCCGTTATTAAATTACTCGGAGCATATTAAACCAGAGATATGTCTTTTGGGAGACATGCAAACTGTTGTGAGGGACTCAGCTAAGCATCATGTGTCTCTGATGTCCACTTTGGTTAAGGCATTCATCCTAAGACACTGGAAGAATGATAGTACTTATAATTATGATCAATGGGTCAGTGATCTGCTGCAGGTCCTGGATAGACTTTAAAGACAAATGATAATAGAGGAGAAAAAGAAAATATAAGATAAAAGGCGGAGGGTGTTAGAGGCAGTGTACTTAATACAGCTGAAGAGAACCTAGACCCAGATCTGTCTGTTTGAAGGGGATTAGCCTGTAATGTTCTCTTAAGAGAATGTGAGAAGGGATTATGATTTCATGGAGATACACGATTTTGTTTAAGGTAGGTTTTTTACCTAGTGAGGCATAATACTCTCTTGAGATTGTTTTTAGCTGACTTAGAAGGTCTTTTATATTTATAAGGCTAGGATGGGTTCTCTCTCTCTCTCTCCCAGGGATACAGTTATTAAAGTTGAGTCCTGAGAAGTTATAATTATTTCAAAGTTGAGAGAACAATATAGAGAACAGTCTGAGTTGGAAATAGACCAGATTAGTGCTAACTTTGAAGGACAAGAATGAAGTGTTACATCAATAAAAATGGACTTCAATCTTTGGCTATAATACATTACAACTGTGTATGTAAATAGTTTTGGGGATGTATATAGTATCCTTATCCAGTCTGGGGATGTGGGCCAGGGTATTTATGCGGGGGTATATGTATGTATGTCTTATTGCTGGAAAACATAAAACTCTAATAAAGAAGTTTAAAAAAAAAACTGGGTAAACCTGTGCACTGCTTAGACAATACAAGACTTTACCAGCATTGTTGTTGTCTTGCATTTTAGCTTTACCTCTGGTTTTATTGAGTGGCACCTCTTTTTTCACAGTCCTCAGTGGGTCTGGTACTTAAGAGTTTAATGTTTTTGTCAAAAACAGGATGGAACTGGGCAAAACAGGACATACTTTCTTTGTGAAGAAAGCTAGGCAACTGTTTTAATTACAGATTTACCACATCTTGTTTTGACACACAAGCCACATAAGTTTTACTTCTCCATTTAAACAATTTTTTAAAATTATCAAAGCTAAATACATTAATTACATTTGAACCTACAAAATTCAGTTTAATTATTAAATCATTATTTTCACAGTAGCATGAATTTTATTGCTTAGAAACTTTGCTGACTCTTTTTAAATGGAAAAGGCCTTTTCACCTGTGACCATAAGATTGTCTGGCCATAGTTTAGAATAGGCTTAAACCTCCTTAGAAGGTCATTTCCAATCAAGAAATGATTACCTGTTTTTTTTTGTAACATACACTGGGGCCCAGATATTCAAACTGCGCCAGGCTGTGGTGCAAGCTTGGACGCAGCTCAACTTGGCTGTGCAGGGATGTGGAATGGGCGATATTCAACGGAGCTGCACCATGGCTCAGCAGCATTGAATATCACACTCTGGCCACCCTCAGTGTGCATGGTGCAGTGGCACTACGCCAGCGCAAGTGGTCAGAGTGGAGCATGGGGATGTGCTAACGCAAGTTCTATTGTGCTATGCACAGCAACTGCGATATTCAAAACCTGACATGCAAATGGGGCCATAATGTATGCAAGGCACAAATGGGGCCATTTGCATGTCATTATGGCCGCATTTGCATGCAGGTGCACCAATCCCCAATGACTTGCGCCTGGCATCCTGCTAGGCAGCAGCCGTCAGGGACCGACGCCCCCTGTAGCCAGCAATGTGCTCCACAGCCTGATCGCAGGCATTTGTATAAATAAATAAAAATTCCAATATCCCTGTTTATCCAGTGGACCGTTATTTGCCCGATCACGGGCATCTGTATAAATAATGACAGAAGCCCAATATCCCTGGTGGTCCAGTGGACCACTATCCACCCAATCATGGGCATTTATAATAAAGAATATTATGCTGTCCAATAGCCCTATTGGTCCAGTGGACTGCTATCTGCCTGATCGTGGGCATCTGTATAAATAAAGTCAGAAGCCCAATATCCCTGGTGGTCCAGTAGACTGCTATCCACCCAATCATGGGCATTTATAACAAAGAATATTATGCTGTCCAATATCCCTGGTGGTCCACCGCTATCCACCTGATCATGGGCATTTATAATAAAGAATATTACACTGTCCAATATCTCTGGTGGTCCAGTGGACTGCTATCTGCCCTATCGTGGGCATTTGTAATAAAGACTATTATGTTGTCCAATATCCCTGGTGGTCCAGTGGACCACTATCTGCCCAATCATGGGCATTTATAATAAAGAATATTATGCTGTCCAATATCCCTGGTGGTCCACCACTATCCACCCGATCATGGGCATTTATAATAAGGAATATTACACTGTCCAATAACTCTGGTGGTCCAGTGGACCGCTATCTGCCCTATCGCGGGCATTTGTAATAAAGAATATTACATTGTCCAATATCCCTGGTGGTCCAGTGGACCACTATCTGCCCGATCACGGGCATTTATAATAAAGAATATTATGCTGTCCAATATCCCTGCTGGTCAGTGGTTAAGTGACTTGCTCAGGGTCACACAGTATGCAAGTGGAAGCTGTGGGATTCAAACCCAGGTCTGGTCTGCTGGATGTTACCAGATTTGCAGCTCAGAGACTTAGACCACTGCGCTATACTGCCTCCTATTTTCTTAGTCAGATGACACATTCAATGGTATACCAGAATCAGCCAAGCAATCTAACCTTTTGAATGCTTTCATGTTTCCTTTAATTTGACTTTTAGTTTGTAAACGTTCATACTTTTTCCTTAATTTAACTAAATCCTGGTTAACTTGTATATAAGCATCTGCTAGTTTAACTTTTTCTGTTTTCAAGTTTAAACAATGTTTTTGACACTGTTGTAACTCGCTTTGCAAGGCAGCATTTTTAACCTTTAGCTTGACTAAGTCACAGTAGTTATCAGAAAGGTCATGTTTACACTCCTGTAAAAGCTTTTCTAAAACATCTACCTGGCTTGCAAACCTACCACACTCAAAACATTTATCCGCCAACATTTTTTTAGCTGTTGTATCCTTTCATTTTTACTTTTAATAAAAGTTAGCTGTGCTGGGGTACAAACTACTGTCTCAGTGCTAAGCATATCTGCAGTTGTGGCTAATGTTGTCATGGCTATGCAATAGTGTTTACAGACTTTTAACAACAACAAAGTATGTTTTTGAAAAACAAATGAAACAGCAATAACTTCTTATACAACAGTTTAAACAAAGTCTGTTTTTCTTTCTTGAGGCTTTAAAAGTTATTTTCTTTTTTTTATTGCTTTACTGTTAGTCAGTGATTTTATTTTGTTCATTTGAATACTTTTGCTTCCCTTCTCTTTTGTTTAAGGTAACTTGAGACTTAGAAAAACCAAAAAGAAAAGTATTATTTTTGTAATTTAGAAATATTGTGAATGCTAACAATAATAAACACGATTTATTTTTCATACTCCATAAGTGTGGATTGTTATTTACTAATAATTATATCCTGTACGAGCCCCCAAAGATGTCGGAACAAACACCTATATGATCACTTTTTATAATAATGCACTTGGATTTACCTTGGGCCTTACCCATAAATTATTTCATAAATTACCAAAAAATTATAAATATTTACATGTGATATTATCCTATGCTCTCCAGATTCAAGTATAATGGTAAATTACACTGCTTACCCCATGTATAGTTATATAAAAAGTAGATGTTTTATTAACACCAATACAATGGTTCTAAATATTCCTCATTAGCATACATATCAAGCATAATAAAAGTAATGTAAACAAAACAGATTTTAGAAAATCAAGTAAATCATCTAAAACAAATAAAACAAATTTTAGCAATAAGCAATGTAAATAATCAAGCAATACTTAGCATAATAAATGGTAACAGCTATACTACTTTTATCATACTCAGTATTTAACATAACCTTTATGCATAAGAACATATACTTATAAGATTAGTATCTGAGATTATTTCTGTATAAAACTTGTTTAAAAACTTCATTGCATGTACTATGTATTTTTTATGAGAACTGGCAGTAACTCATTACATCAGTGATTTGGACTACTTTTGTAAAACTTAGTTTAACTTTTCAAATCATGCAAAATTCTTTTTTAATTCAAAGCTTTTAAGCTATATACCCAGATTTTCTAGTTAAGAGCAGATTCTCTCTTACTTTCCCAGATAAGCCAATTTAAAATACCAAGACTACTAATTAAAATTAGTGAAAGTAATTAAAAAGGAATACTTATATTTCTGGTTGTAGAAGTGAGTCTTCTTTTTTTTTCACTTAGAACTCTGGCTGAGTTTGGCTTTTGATGACAAGGTTTCTTTGTCAGCTAACTTTGACCCCGGAACTTCTTTTAGCATGGATAGAGTCTGCAAGTTAATCCTTTGCTGAACATAACTTTACCAAAAGTCACTTCTTAGAGTTGTAGAACACAGCTTCAATCTGCATAGTCCATAGCAATACAGGATTTAAAGAATGTTCTTGTGAATGGCAAGCTGTTTTAATAACTGAAGCTTATTGACCCTTTCATGTTGTGCATCTGCTTTTAAAACCTTGGGACAAGAGACCTCTTTTTGCTCAGCATGCTGTGTAGCTTGTGTGAGTCTTAAAAGTAAGTCTGTCTGGTTTTCAGCAGGCAATATTACTTGTTAAAATGCTCAGCAAATAACACAAATCTTGCTTCTTTTACAATAAAAATGTCCTTATACTTTTATCATGCCTCTGCATATCTTCAGCAGCACTGAGCTCTGGCTCTTCCTTGGCTAATTCTTACATTTCAAACAGACATGGTCCAAAGTTTTTTGGCCTAGCATTAGTATAAAGCCATAAAATTCTTAGTTAACTGAACATAGATCTTCCTACTTCGATGGTTAGTTCAGATCTGGTGAGTGGCCAGCAGTGTTTACTATTATAAAACTGCTCTTGTGATGTCATGACCAGATTTGGATGGGTTTGAGTCACCAAAAAGGTAGGGCATCTTAGAAGATAAATGTGAACATGTAAACATGCCTCTTTAGGACAGCCCCTTCTCCTCAAACCTATTTTTATGGTCAAAATTATTTTTTTAAATAAAAGTTTTATTTAATGAAATTTGAACCTTAAACTTGCATATTTAAGTGTTTTACATTAAGCCAAACATTCTTGAAAAAGTCTAGTCTCTGTAGTATGGAAACTTTTTAAACTACACTATTAGGGTTTAACCTCATAATTTCAATAAAACTTTTTAAAACAAAATAATTATTTTACTGTTAATTGTCTAAACTACAGAATGATATAAGATTTGTAAGAAAAATCCATTCCTAAAGTCCTTAAAACATTAGTTTTTGTAAGATACACAAGATTCTTTTGTTCTTGTCTTAAAGACATCAGTCACTGTCAGAAAAGTTAATTCACTATAAATCTTTAGACGGTGTTTCTCTTCATAGCAACAAACTACAGATTAAATATTTATCTTGTTAGACTTCCTAAGATGTGAGCTATCACAGGATACTAGATCTGTCTAGTTTTCTAATAAGAAAATGATATTAAATCAATTATATTCATAACTTTTGAATGCTTCACTCTGCAACTATAAAACTTGGTAAGCTTATTTATCATAGTGATGTCCTATAACTGTCCAATATTTATAGCAGCAGTACATTGCATTTTTAAACTATGAATAAAACGACTAATTTCAATGTAAAGTAATGAAACTTTTACTTTTTTAATCTCTTAAGACTACTCAGTGTACCAGTCACATGATCTTGATAGTAACCATGGATACCTAGCTTTAGCTAAGGCATTTCCATACAGACACCTATAAATAGTAATGAAAGTGTCTTCCTGGGAATGTGGAACATGTAAGTTAGGCTCTATTTTATCTTCTTTGTTCTACAGCTAGAGCACAGAGCCCTGAAATTTAAAACAGTCTATTTGAATCATTTTTTCCCTGAACTTTGAAGCTGACTACATTTTAAATGGCATTATTTCCATTTCACTGTCTGTTAAGACTTAATCAATGTTAATTTTGACCAGAAATAAATGTAAACATTCCCCATCTTAATACCATATTAAATTAGATAAAATAATAATGATAATTAATTTTTGAAAATAAAAATAAAATATTTATTCCATCAAGGCTTTTGTCCCTACATCACCCTCAACCAAAATCCTGACCAACAGGACCATCTCATCCCCCTTTGAGCTCCAAAAGGGAACATGCCAGGGTTGTCCACTATCACCAATGCTGCTCCTCCTGGTGCTGGACCCCCCTACCCAGAAGCATTCTGTCAAACTCCGGTATCTAAGGCATAGAGGTAAAGGGGAAAAATACACAATCATAAATTCATGGATGACCTCCTTATCACTGTTGTCAACCAAGCTACATCCATACCCTGCATGCTTGGTAGAGTCAAGGAATTTGCTGAAGTCTCTGGACTCAAAGTGAATAAAGAAAGATCACCCTATCTCCATTGAACTTGATGAGTACCAAAAAGTGCCTATAGGGGACACCACTTGTCTGGGTGCCACAAGGCTTCTCCTTTTTGGGGATAAAGATTCTGGCACAGTGGAGGGAGCTGGCAGACCTGAACTACAAATCACTGCTGTACTCTCTTAAAACAGAGGCCCAGAGATGGCTAAAGCTCCAACTTTCACTGAAGGGGAATGTAGAAGCCTTACAAATGTTCACCTTCCCCAAGATAGCCTAACTATTCAATAACTTTATGGTAAAACTACCCACAAAACATTGGCAAAGCCTAGACAAGCTGGTGGCTACATTATTATAGGAGGGCAAACCCACTAGCCTTGGCAAAGCTGGGCTGAGAACATAAGGGGGTAAGGGTGGACTAGGACATCTGTGGTTCCAATGGTACTGCCTGACTTATAGGACCACCCAGGCTATCAGATGGTTCATGCCACCCTCCTACCTGATCCCAGGATGGAGTGAGCTGGAGTCTGACCTGGCAGGGATCCACTGCTTGGGACACCTTCTGGGCACAGACAACCCCCCCTCAATTCAGCCTCCTCCCCAATGTTGTGGGAAACTTGGAGGGCTTGAAGAGAATTCAACAAGTTAACTCACACAGCTAAGATGGCTAGATCCCCACCCTTAAGATTTGCCCAGCTTTAGAACAGCCCCAGCATACGGATAGGTGGCAGTCCCATCAATTGGCCAGGCTGATTATAGAAGGGTATACAAATGGTTACAGACCTTCTCTTACCTGAGACAGAAGCTTTATACTCTTTCCAATAAATATGGGAGCAATACACCATCCCCAAAATCAATTTTTGGAGATACCTTCAGATCAGAGAGGTTATGCGGGAGCTTAAAAAAAACAGAACCATAGCTCCGGAGTGGCTATGGCTGGAGCCTGTGCACGAACCAGGAAAACAAAAGGGGTAGCCAGTCAAATCTACTTCATGCTCTAGGATGCACAACCTGACTCTATGGACACATGTAGAAGGAAGCGGGCAGAGGACTGTCACATGGTCATTAACACCCTGATGTGAGAAAGATGCCTGAGAGGAGCACATTTAGGGTACAGAGATTCCCAGAATCAGCTTATTCAGTTAGAACTCATACTACAGTGGTACCACACCCCAAAGGCCTTGAATAGGATGGGTTTCATACCTCATGACCAGTGTTGTTGCTGTTTGGGCCAAAAGGCCAACTTACTACACATAATGTGGCAGTGCCCAGTACTGGCACACTACTGGACCTTGGTTCTTGATGACTTCTCAAAGGTGATTGGCAGAATCATCCCCACCTCCCCAGCACTTGTAATACTAGGGGACACTGGACTGGTGCACTTCCTCTCCACACCCATGAGAGAATGGCTGGTGACCATCATTTTGGAGGATAAACAGGCTATTTTAATGAATTGGAGACAGCCTAAAGACCCTTCCCTCCTTACATGGCACTCTGCCGTGGCCAGAGTTGTCATTTCTGAGTGACTCTCATATGCTAACTCAGACCAGATGAGTAAGTGCAACACAAAATGGGGTGCATATCTGAACTCACATCTCTGCTCAGTGCACATACCATCACCTAGAACCCCCCATCTTGAATGTTATTACACCCTATTACATGTCTCATCAACAGAGAAAACAAATGGCTCCCCCTGCCCCAGGACCCACATATGGGCTAAAGATGGTTATGCAGGACTACAGAACAGGGCTGTGTGGGAATAATATCTGTTCCAAGACAATAGTTTAACTGTCTGGTTGTTTCTGCCTCCACTGACAACCATCCCCCATTATAGACCATCAAGGCAATTGTGAGATTTGCTGACTTTTAAGGTTTATGAACCAGCTAGGACAAAGTTAAAATGCTAGTCTGAGAAATTGTTTAGTTGTTTAATCACCTTTGCTTTCTACTATTCCAATGAACTTTGTATTACTTGCTTACTGTTATAGTATATACCGTTGCAAACTGAAAAACTTAGATAAAAATATTTCATGATTAAAAAAAGAGCGGTGGGGGGATAGCACCTATTCCAGATGGCCTTCTAATTAACTTTTTTACATTATTTGGAGGACACCTCCTCGACCCTATGTATGACATGCTGATGGAAAGCTGGGAAAGGATATGCCACCTCCCTCCACATGGTCCACCAACATAGCTGTACTCCCAAAACATGGCAGGGACCCCAGGCAGTGTGTGTCATACTACCCCATATCCTTGCTTACAACTAATTATAATATTCTAGCCAAAGTTATGGCTACATGGATAGAAGGGCTTCTGCCATTATACATTCACCCTTATCAGAAAGGTTTTGTAAAGGGCAGGGAAGGTAAACACAACATAAGGAGGATTCTTAATGTGATCTACAACTGGTCAGAAAGACTGGATAAGAATGGAGTGGCAGTCCTCATCTTGGACAGTAAAAAAGCATTCCATCATGTGGAGTGGGGGACCACTTTGAAGCCCTTAGGCTGTATGGACTGGGAGACACCATGGTGGGCTGGATTAAAACAGTTTATGCCTCTCATGCAGCCCAACAGTACTCAATTCAAACCTGACCCTGTGCTTTATAGTGAGATGGAGGATCCGGCAAAGATCTCCACTGCCCACCCTCTTATATGTCCTCTCCCTTGAGCCACTGGTGGCAGTGGTGGACTATTCAGACAGCATACAGGGCTACATTGAGGGAGGGCATAAAATGTCCATGTTCACGGACAACCTGCTCCTATGCCTGTAGGATTCCATTTCTGGCATAGCTGTGGTCCAAAATCTCCTTACAGAGTATAAGGCTCTTTTTAGACACAAAACTAACTGGACAAAAAGTGAGGTAATGTCCATCGTAAAGAGTGGAGGAGAGTGGGTAATTGACAACAGCATGGGTCTGCAGGTGGTAGATAAAATTAAATACCTGGGAGCAATCATCCCAGCCAAACTGAGCCTATTAACAAAAAAGAACTATGACCTTCTTTTGCATAAACTAGAGTAGGAATGTGACTGATTGCAGGCTCAACCCTTCATGTTGCTAGGTAGGGTCAACACTGTAAAAATTATGGTGCTGCCAACATTCTCAAGCCTATTTCAAGCTGTGCATATCCTTTTGACTGACAGAACTGTTAACAAAATAGACTCCATAATCCATAAGTTCCCATCGGGGGCAAAAGTATTTACATCCATAAAACCATAGTGCAGCTCCATTCCCCATCTGACTGGGCTGCCACATTTCAAGCATTACTATTGGCATCACAACTGGCCCATGTCCTGATAGGATCTGGCACTGGCTCATTAGCATGGGACTAAGTGGAGCAGGATGAACTGGGGTGTGACCTGTGACAGGGCTGCCTGTCACCTGTTTTGGAAACCATGTCTCTGTAACATATAATGAATCCCTTTAAAAAACGCAGAAAAAATCTGTAAGGCCACACATAAGCATCCTGGATCCTAACAGGGGATGTCCACATGCTCCCCTGTCATTGCTGCCCAAAAAATAAGCCATGCTATACAGTTCACTTACATAAAATCTTGCTGAACTTGGAAAACAAGGGCCTACGAGAAGTGGAGTTGCTCTTCCCTGGAGGTAGGCTAAAAATATTTGCATGATTCAGAGAACTGTGGAAACTCCAAACTGGGTACCTCTTCACATACCTCCAGGTGGACCCAAGAGTCACAAAGATAATACTCTGCTCCCTGGGGGCTGAAAGCCCCAACCCCATAGAAGAGGAACTGTACAATCCAAAGCCATGCTCCGAGTCACTGTCAGTCTATCATCGCATAATGTGCATGGCCAGGAATCACTCCACCAAAGATATCCAGGCCAAGTTGGAAAAAGACCCCGGTATGAAGATCACCCCCAACATTTGTAGTCTGACCCTCAAACACTTGAATAATTGCTGTAGAAGCAACAAACTGAGGCAGGTGCAACTGAATGCCCTGTATAGGGCATACACTCTGCCTGCAAAATTAAACAAAGCTATAAGGTGAAATCTTTTGTTACATGCAGAACAGAAGCAGTTGTTTATGTGGTAGTTTGTAACTGTGACTCCTACTGCTGTATGTAGGAAAAACAAAAACTAAATTTAAGACTCGCATTATGGAACACACTAGGCATATTAGGGCTGGAACAGTGGAGAATGCTTTGGCACTTGATGATAGAAATAAAGGACTTGCCCACAAATTTTTGTTCATGGGCGTTGAAAAAGTGACTCTGTGCCCCGGGGCGATTGGACAGTAAACTGCTTTGTCATGAGAACTTTTGGCAATATAAGTTAAATGCAGCAGATATCCAGGTTTCAAGGAGCACTTTCAATTGGGACCTTTATTGCATAAAAACTTAATTCTACATATGGTGGATTTGGGTAATACAATGATTTTGTAATAGTGTATCTCTGCAATTTAGTGACCTATGCTGAATTGTAGCTGTATTACACAGTATTTTTAGACAGCAGTGTTACTATGAGAGCTGAGTCCAATACTTTATTTACACTGGGGGGGGGGTAGTACATCTATATAGTTGTACATATATATTTGGTATTGGTGTGATTTTTCACTATTACATAGCCTCACAGTATGTTTGCATATAGGTATTGGTGCTATTAATTAGTAAGAATATACACTAGGCAACTTTGTGTACTATTTATTCATGATATTTTGTTATATATATATATATATATATCATTAAATATGATCGGGGTATTTATACTATACATGTTGGTATTGTACATATAAAAAGCATCCACTAGAGGGGGATAGTGTCTTAAAAAATCACTACAGCAGTGTGAAATGTTGACACATTTTTTGGGGTTGCTACCTATTATTGTTGTTAATAAAATATTTTTTAATGTCTCCTAGCAGTGGAATGGTATTTATGTTGGCATGTGTAGCCATGCCATATCTCTTTCTGTGAATTATTTTATGTTTGCTGCTATTACGGCTCCATGTTGACAATCCTGAAGCTGACTGTTTGCTTTGCAGGACTTTATTTAAGTTTGTACTGACATGTTATAATTTAATTTTCCTAAGAAAACATTATCTTCAAGTACAGGGGGCTGCAATGGGGGTATTATTGGCTCTTAGTTATGCAACCCTATAACTGTGTTTCTGGGAAGATAAGTTTTGTCAGAAACAGAGATGTGAAAATGTAGTGAGATAAGATAAACATTTATAGTTGCTGTATTAACGATATTTAGATGAGGTGGTGAGAAAACAGAGAAGAATTAGACACATTTGTAACATTTTACCAGACTTACAATTTAAACCTATGCTTTTTGGAGACTAGCAGTAGAATGAGTGTCAATTCTGGGGGCCTAAAGTTAAGCAAAATGCATACTGGTTGCATTTCCATGGATCTATACAGAAAGTCAATTAAAATTAATTCAGACTTCCTTGCTTCAAGTGGCCATCCCCACCACAACATCAATAATATTCAAAAGATCCAATTCTCATGTATATGCTATAATTGTAGTGAGAGACAGACATTTGAACAACAGGCAGGTTTCATGATTGGGAGGGTTCTAGAACATGGTAGCAGAGGCATGAGAAGGGGCCGAAGGGAAGGATAGGGGAAGGATAGAGATATACTAGTGCAGAGCACAGGATCATGGGGAAGGTCAAGTAGTGGATATGATGACAATAAAATGAATTTTGAGACAACATTCTCCTCACAGTCGCAAGCTGTCAGGAGAAAAGTGGAACTAGGGCTGTGTGAAATTAAAATTCCCATAGTGGAATTTTGGTGAAAGTTAGAATTTCACTTTCTCAATATTTCAGAATGCATTCTAGCAACTTTCACAGAAATTCTGACTTAGAACAGTAGAAAAAATGTATGAATTGTGGATTATTGCATTAAACTGAGGGAAAGAAATTCCGCAGAACTGATCACTGTCAGTGGTCAGTTGTGCAGTAGTTTTTTTCCCCACAGCTTAATACATTAATGCAAAATTTGTACATTCATTGTTCAGTTCAGTAAGTCTCTAAACTGTGGACTGAATTATGAATTGTGGATTAATAAACTATACTGCTGAAAGAAATTCCACAGAACTGATCACAGAATTGCAGAATGGTTACATGTATTGTAGAATGATCCATTAAACTGCAGAATAAAATTCCTCAGAACTGTCATTCTGCATTTCATGTGTATTATTCTGCATTTCAGCCAGAAAAATCCATGGAATGCAGAGCAAATTTGCAAAATACATTAAGAAGATTCTAATCCTGCTGAAGGCAGAAGTGCAGAAAATTTCAAGACATGTTTGAAATTTTGCGAATTAGCAGAATTCACAACTCATGCCCAGCTCTAAGTGAAACTGAATTAGAGTCCGGTTCTTGCAGATCTGGTGTTGGCCAGACTACATCCTAAAGTCCCTCCATGAATGTTTTACTGGAGAGGTGAAGATCAACTTGATATTTTGATCCATTCATTACAGAAGACACAAATCACACCTTGGGCTCAATTTTCATGGCATTCTTCTGGCACTGATTGGGATTTTCACTTCCATGTGCCAAATGTAACAAGTTAGACCAGCTCCCTAGTCTAACTTTCAACATTGACCATTTTTACTGTAAAGTGCAGAAAGTGTCACAACTGCACCTGATGCACTAAAATCAGTTGGAGTTGCATCAAAGGAGTTTATCACAGCTGCACCAAACAATAGGGTTGTTGCAAGGCTTCATACAAGCCCTGCATCTCCCTTTGAAAATCTAGCCACTTGTATGTGGCTGGCACTACCTCTGAATCACAGCCATAAGTGTGGGACATGTATATTTCACTTACATATTATGCAAACAGTTTGCTTTAATACAATTAATTTTGCTAAAACTTTTGACATTGGAAATTTCATCAATTACAACATCACACATTGGGTATATTTGTGAAATGTAAGTGTCAGGCCTTTTATCTCAGCAATATAATTTGCACACTCAAAGAGACAATAGATGAGTATCTTACAGTAGTGACATCATTGTCAAAAATGTGAGAAATGCACTGGCACATGTATCACATGCAATAACTCTGTTCCTCCCCTGGTTTAGCATATATTACATGCAAGAGCAGGGGTGGCTCACAGAAAGACCTTTACCAGTACTGAACAAGTCTAGTTGGGTCAGAGCACAGGAGATTTAGAGGCCCTGGTTTACACCATGTAGCTTCTTGAATCCACCCATTAGGTGCAAAGACATTTCCTGGCCAGAATGAACATTTTAAATTGATCACCTTAATTAGAAATTTAAATTAAAATAAGAATGGATTAGGGGATATCAGATGAAATTAGTGTCTGTAGATATTTCATAAATATAGTATGCATGCTTTTTTCTGTTCTCTGTATCTGTTTATAACCTTTAAATATACTGTATGTGTATTTGTATTCATATTGATAATGAAACTGTCATATTGATGTGTACCAGATCTGATTCATTGTGAAGGCTGGTTTGCAACATTTAACTCTCACAGGTGCCTGACTTCGATCCTGAACTCAGCAATTAGTAAATAATCCTTACTTTCTTGAATTCAGAAATGCATGTATTTACTTAGACTACTTTTGTTTGTTCTCTTAAAGTTTTGATCCTTTTGTGTCAATAGTCAGATGATATACATCAGTGATTATGAATGCTGTGGTCATAAAAGAGACAAAAGAGACTACTTTTTTTATTTAGTTGTTTAACCAGGAGTAGCACACTAAGCTGAATGCCTTTTTTACAGGAGCAACCTGGGAGCACAGGGAAGTTAAGTGACTTCCTCAGGGTCACACAATATGCAAGTGGAAGCTGTGGGATTCAAAATCAGGTCTGGTCTGCTGGATGTCACCAGATTTGGAGCTCAGAGCCTTAAACCACTTTTCTGAATATTGCACTAACTGAAGACAGGGATACTATATCAAGATTTCATTCCACCAGCATTGAGGATCTCCGATTCAGTTATTTTGCTTGAAAGTATTTGAACTGTGTTAATGTTTTATAGTAAGTGGTGTCCCCCTATAATGACTGGACATCCAGTTTTGATAAAATGCTGTAATAACTCACTGAATTCCATAATAACTCGCTATCTGGTTATTACAGCATTTTCCCACTCACACTGTCACTTCACTGAAGCACAAAAAGAGAGCACACTGTATTTGTGTGAGTATGGCAGCTGCTCAGGGACATGCTTGAACAAATACAGTTTTTCCTCTGTTGCAACCTTGAACCGGTTATTACAAAAAATAATAGTTGTGCAAAGTTTGTTTTATGAGGATTTCTCACACACATGGTGTGTGGTAATCTTATAAATGCTTGGGGTTTATGGATTATCACAAACCTTGGGTATGTGAAAAATCCTCATAACACACACCTGCATGGTGCTATGTGACAAGGGTGACTGCAGGACAACGACCCACGGAAGTGCACAAAACCACCAATGCGACTGAAAAACAGTAAATTATTTAATGCGGGGGGCTATGCATCCTGCACCCCCCTCATGGGGGGCTTCACCCCCACACCACCCTTACTTAGGATTCCTACTTCAGGGTGGGCACAGCTCAGGGAAAGAGGGTAAATCTCAGGTTGCTTACATTGTCGGCACCATTGTGCCGTCACCCTTAGGACCAGTCACTGACATACAGTCACTCACATCACAGGCTACCCACCTGCACAGGCATTAGTCACTATATATCACACTCTGTACACTTTAATAGCACCTTGGAATTTTAAATGGTTAAGCTACATTCTACATATCAACATAGAAACAACGAAGATGGAATTTAGCAGCTGATAAGGACCTCTTTGCCCACCCAGTCTGGACATTTTATCCTGCCTATAACATCACCGTTGACTCTACTTGACTGATATCTCCAGTGGGCCTGGAATATTGATATGTGTTGTGGCTTGTGGGCTGGAAAAGTGATGTTGATCTGACAATGTCATATGATTCAGTGAGGAGGGGTGTAAGAACCCTTCCAGCAGTACACAGTGTCACCTTTGATAAAGCACATAGACAATGTGATATGGTGTCATGTATTTATGGCTGCAGGGAGTTTGTCTTTGCATTCCATATCAAGGCACTTTATTTCAATGCCATGTATCCTGTGTATCCTTTTGAGAGTACTAATGAAGTAAAATGTTATTTACCCACCTGCTCATAAATAGGCCTTTTTTTGGCACATCTTCTGTAAACTGAAACCTGTAATTCAGTTATTCAGCTTACAGAAGATGTACTCTGTGAGCTAGGGAGAGGACATTACATAAGTGGCATTAACATTCCTCCGTGACTTTCCTCAATGATCTTTCCCTATATATTGGCCTAGTAGCTGATTGTGGTACCTTTATCCATTCTATTCCTCATGACTTACCTTCCTGCAATTTGCCTACAGTATTGCACTTTCTTGTCCTTTGAAATCCCTCCTGCATTGGATTCAGAAGCCAAAATCTGTAAAAGGACATTTGAGATTTTAGATGAAGTCATTGCTGATTACCATTGCTGCTGTCCAAATCACTGAATATGTCTTGTATGAGTGGAATCTTGCAAGCCCCTTATTGAAAAAGTGATGAGTGGAGTATGTATAATACCCACTGAAAGATATGATTTGAAACTGGGAGATACTTTATGCAAAACAACATGGGGTCATGAGCACATCTTATTTTATTTTGGAGATATTGAAACACAGATTCTTATGGAAGAAGGAGACTAATGGCCCATCAAGTATGCCCATAGTTAGCACTACCTTACCCTTGGCCTAGTATCACATCAGAGTAGTGATGCCCTCCCTCCATTCTGCTTCCTTCCTCTTCCAGTTTCCACCAAGTGGGATTACGAATCCCCAGGTCCTGTCCCTCCCATGATTACACCCATTAATCATTCTTGCTCCCACAGCTTCCACTAGTAATTAGTTTCAAGTCTCCACCACCCTTTCTGTGATGTAAAATGTTCTCACATCATTCCTGAAGTTGCCTTACATTAATCTCCAGTCATGTCCATGCATGACTGCAAAGCTATTTCTAACAAACAGGTTCTTGCAATTTACTGTATTTATACCCATTAGGACCTTTTTAAGTTTCTATCATGTCCACCAACTTTCCTCTGACCTCCAGTGATTACATATTAATGGCGTTTATATGTACCTTGTGTGATTTTGACTGTTGGACCTAAATCATTTTTGTGGACCTTCACTTTCCTGACTCACGCCTATCAGTGCCTTTTCTCAGGTAAAAACTGAGTACGGTACTTTAGGTGAGTCCTAACTAGTGATCAGTATTGGGTCAGTATCACCTCCCCTCCTCATAATCCTTCCCCAGTGTAAATACCTCAGCATCCTAGATGCCTTGATATAGGCCTTGTAGGACTGAAGCCTGAATTACCTACCATACCCAAAGAGGCCATCTCCTATTATTAATAGCAGAGGTTGAACAAGAGCTAAACAACATTAGCATGAACTTATGTTGTGAGGAAGCAATGGTTTGTGCATGTGTTATGTTTACAGTTGCCACAGGAATTGAGATGTGCCACCTGTGCTTTAATTGCCAGAAGACATGGTCATCCTTAAACAGAATGCATTACTCAAATGGTAAGGACTTAAAGGCTTAGAGAAAAAACTCCATCTGACTATGATTCCTTTAAACATGCCATCCTGAAAAGAATCAACACTGCTGTAAAACAAGAACTAATTCCAGAGGAGCTTGTTATTGATAGAATACAGAAGTACAATAGTTGACCTCATCTCTTTCTTTACCCATAGTGATAAATCAAAACATGGTAGAGGGATTCATTAAAATGAGACACTAAAGCCACCTTGATGGCCCAGCTTTGTGCTGCAATGCAGGGAAGCTGAATTGAGGAAGCTTGCTTTTGATACAGAGTTAGTTGAAAGAATGTGAAGCCATAGGCTATGCTTACATTGGGGTATGAGGGAGAGGACAGCCAGGAGAACAAAAATTCCACTTCCATCTATATGAGAGTCTGAGCATAGGCAGCTCCCTTGAGTCTTAGTCTCTGCTGGCACTGCATCTTGAGCTGCAGAAGGGAGCAGACATCATCAGGGGGACAATGGCTCTCCACAGGAACCCCTACCATGGAATGAAGTGAGGGGGTAAGTGGTGACTTATTGAGGTCCAGGGAGGACAAAAGACTCATCCTTGAGATTAGGATCAGGTTATATTCTTGGGAAGGACATACATGGTGATGAAAAAAAATTTAGAAAGAAAAGGAGCAAAATTGAAAGCATAGGATAGTGTATAATTTAGAAAGTATACAGGCAAAAAGTGAAGAAAGCAATGAACATAATGGTACAGACAATGGGGAAAACATAATAAAATGAGATGTCTGGGATTTTTGGTTATAATTAAAGAAAATTAGACTATCACTGGAGCACTTTGGAACCATAAACATCACAATTATCTTCTGCAAAATCACTTGAAATACCACTTGGCAGCACATTGCTGCATTATATTCCTTTGTGGTATGCACAAAGGAGTTCCAAGATTTTCCTTGCAGTGGCACACTGGTCAGTGCACTAGCAGAAGGAAAGGAGTAGGGAAGGTAGAGTTACAGAGGGCACAAGTTAATATGGAGGTGTGCTATGCACAGCGACTCCCTTGTACACCTTCACCACTAGTCACAAGGGGCAGCCACCCCAAGCCCAGAAGAACTGCTAAAAGCAGCTCTTAAATGGGTCACTGCCTTGCAAGCCAGATTGTCCAATCCAACAAGGTAAGGGTTTTGCACCATTCGGCACCTCTCAACAATAGAGAGCAGATGAATGGGGCTAGGAAGTAGGGACTTTATACTCAGGTGAGATTTTAGTGCACCTTGACCACCATAAAAGAGCAAAGAAGCAGGCCTTACGGTATGAAGAGAGATGTTTTGGGAGAACAACATCATTAGTTGTGCTGCGCCAAGGGCATGATCCATAGCATGGTGTCTTGATCCAGGTACAAAAGAAGAAAACACAGTAACCTCCCTTATTTTACTACTACTTGATTTTTATATGACATCCTTAAAAAATGCCAGCTGATCGTGTATGACCCTTATGCTAATTAATCAGAACCACTGGTGGTTACTGTACTGTTGGTAAGAGTAAAATCTCGATGACAGCCTCTTCTGGTTAGTTGATCATTCTGAAAAAGTTTATGTGACACAACCTCTCTCGTCTTAGCTTGATGATAGTTGCAATGGTAACAGCATGCAGTGTGGCCATCCTCCTTGTTACCGGAGATGAGAAAGAGAATCAGGTGACAAGAATACAGTAAACACCAATGGGTCTCATGAAGTCTCATAAGGACCATGAAATGTCTACTGACATTTTAGGTGGACAACAAGGAAAGGTTACATGGAAAAATATAATAAGGAGTGGAACTTTCATTTTCTTCATTTGGTACTTATATAGCTACCTTAGGATCCTCAGCATTACAGTTTCTGAAGAAGGTCAAAGACAACCTGAATTGGGCTTGCAGTATTATACTCCAGTTGTCATTATATGGGCTGACCCCTGTGTTTGCCACACTTCCAGCTTGGTAGTTATTACACAGCATAAGTGTAACCACTGACATCTGAAGTGACTATTTACATAATTGTATGCAGCACCACTGTAAAAGGGGGCATTCCATTCCCTGCACAGCATGGCAGCTACCTACAGGGTATGCATGATGTTTTGCTGAGTGGTGGTATGCGGAGATTTTGTGCATGTACATAAATAACACCTACTGCTGTAGCAGTGTATAAGGATGTCAAGCAAATTAAGTGGATCTACCACAAATGTGCCAGGTTCCACAAAAAGCCACCAACAGAAAAAAAAACTGGCACCACAACCAAATACTAACAGCACATGCTTCCACCTTATTACTGCATTGCATAAGAGTTAAACAAACACTTACATGGTCACAACAAGCAAATGATGTCAGTGAATGTTGCTAGGTGCACCAGCTGGTTTTGTGCATGCACACTTCCTGAGAGAGCATGCGCAAAACTGTTCGGAGCACCAAGTAGTGTTCACTGACACCAATTGTTTGCTGTGACTGTGTAAGTGTTTGTTTTACTCTCTATACACTGCACTAATAAATTGGAAGAATTTGCTATCGGTGCTTGGTTACACTGCTGTTTTTTTCAGTTTGTAATGGTGTATAGGCACCTTAACATTTGAATGATAACCCCATTAATTAAAAAAAAATCACTGAATGTGTTGTACTATACTGTTATTAATAAACTCAAATGTCTGGTGAACACAACAATTTTAACTGCTGGTCAAAAATCTACTTGATAGTTTTCAACATAATGCATTAGGTGTTGGAGATTTTTATGCTGAACAAATTGCAGATGTATCATGTTGTCAATTGCATAGAAAGAAAAGTGTGCTTGACAGCATCTTCTGTAAAGTAAAATGTTACAAATAATGTTTTTTTTATAGTTGCTTAAATCAATAATAAGCCAAATGTTTGACAACACTACTTGGTTGGTAATGTTTGTTGTTACACCCATTGAGAGCACCAGCATTACTGCACCCGGACATCAGGGTGCAAAGTTAGGATTTCGCCAACCCCTGTTTTTGTGGGGGCAGTGTGCCCCACACACCACTTTCTAAGGATTCTAACTTTGAGGGAGGCAGACCCCCCCAAAGCGGGGGAAAATGCCTATATCAGTGCCCTGATATGATGGCTCACAAATGAAAGTGGTCTAATGGCCGGAAGGGAATATTTGTTCGATTACCAAGTGAGGCTGGATTAAGAAACAAGAAGCAGCCAAATGCTGAACCACCCAAGGCATGTTGCTCTGCAGCATAATAAACTTGAATGACCATCCAGAATAAACTAAAGGTAGTAATTGTAAAACATAGTTAATACTGATTGGGCAACCATGCACAACTGGACTGTGCTGCCACCAAGAGGTTCAGATTACAGCAGACCTCAAAAGCAAAGCTTGATATGTCTGTGGCAATCCTAACCTCTTGGAGGCAACACATGCTGGTTGTGCATGGTTCTGCCCAGCCAGAATTTTTTTTTTATTGTGTATAGAGATAAAAAAATAATGTTTTTTTTAACTGCTTCAACTTCTGTGTCCCGTTCTCAGCCATTCTCCTATTGTCATGCCCAATTTTTGGCCACTGTTAAAGTGACATTTAGTATGGAGAAAAAAATGTTTTTTTAAATATAGAATTGTTAACATCAATATAAAGCTTTCATTTTTTAGACTTTTGTCAAAAACAAAGTAATTTAGCCGAGGTCCACATTATAATTTTCCATTTTGTGGTTATCCGTTGGGAGTGCTGTGTTTTTTTCACCTCTTGTTTCATTACAGCTGTTCATGCAGACATTGTGTTCACCTCTGTAGAACACTGTTGTTCATGGAAGGATACAGCCACATTCCTTGGCATTTGCACTATGTTACAACATAATTCTGCTTAGGATGAAAATTCATGCAGAATAAGCTTCTTCTATACTCTGTGTAGAGGTTAATGTAAGGGCAGCCAGATACATTCTGTGTCTGCATAGAAGCATAGATGCTGATGGCAGATAAGGACAGCTTGGCCCACCCACTCTGCCCATTTCCTTACCTATTGGATAAGCTACAGATCCTAGTTAACCAAAAGTCTACTTCTTCCTACCTCCCACCAGAATATCCAAATCTCTGTCCTATGAATTCTTGAATTCCCCCACTGTTTTTGACCCCATGACCTCCTCAGGAAGGCTGCTCCATGTGTCCACCACCCTCTCTGTGAAAAAATACTTCCTTACATTGCCCTTGAGCCATTCTCCTCTATTTTCAAGTTTACCCCCTTCTTTTTGCACATCTCTTTTTCTGAAAGTTGCTGCCCTCTTGGACTTTGTTGATTCCTTGAGGTACTTGAAAGTTTCAATCATGTTCCCCCTCTCCCTTCTTTCCTTGAGGGTATACATATTAAACTCCTTTAGTCTCTCTTTGTATGGCTTCTGGTGCATCAAGAGGTTTCCATGGCACCAGGCACCTTGAGCGTGTTCTCTGGTTGACTCAGAAATCTTGCAATGAAGATACTGATCTGTGCATGGTTGCCCATACATCATCTTTTATAGTGTATGCCCATGCATGTCCAATTCAGACACACAGTTTCATTACAGTGAAATGGTAGTTGGGGGGAAGCACTTGAGGGTCAGTGGTGGGCTAAAATTTATTATTTAATGTTTGACTTGGGATGACATCTGTTTCTGAAAGTACAGTGTAAAATAATAGCTTCCAGCTTAATTGGCTACATAAAAACAACTGTGTTGTGGTATTCTAAGTTGTGCTGCAGTAGTGACATCACTACTGTAGCACATCAACAAATTGCTGTCCTTACTGTAATACAACATATAGAATAGTGTATGGGTAACCATACACAACAAGGCTGTGTTTCCATTAACGGGATGTGGTGCTATCATAGAGAGCTCAAAAGTGAAGCTTATGAGATCTCCATGATGGCACTCCATCACCGAGATGGAAAAGCAGCCTTAGCTGTGCATGGTCACCTATATACTGTTTTATATTGTATATTGTTTGCCCAAACTGAAAACCACTGTTCTATAGAAATAATGTGAAAGTTGAACTCTGTTCTATTTACAGTGCTGCTCACCCAGCTCTCTACCACCAGCCACATGCTTGTAAATAGTGTTTTTATCTGGCATCTGCTTTTTGATATATAGGCAATAACAGTATGATTTGAGGGTGTTTTGTAAATTGTTTAAAAGAAGATTTACTCAGTGAGTGTCAGCTAGATAAAGGCAGTTTTTTGAATGGCCATGGTAGGAGGGGAAACTGCAGCTGTTTAATTCAAGGCTGAAATATTGTTGTGGTATCTTTATGATGTCAGAATGATAGCACAAAAGCTTTTGATGACCTTTGAACTGCACCTCAACAGGAAACTTTTTGTTTGGAAATCCGTACCCCATAGGGGCTAGCCATGTGCTATAACCCTAATTTAGTCAATGGATTTCAATGCAGAAGAACATTTTACTACACACTGTAGAGCAATTGCTCTTATTGTTTATCTAAAATCCAAAATTACAGGTGGGTGTTACCCTCAACTGCACCTCTGTCATGATACTTTGGTTTGGATTAGTGGAGCAGGCAGGGGGAGGATGACAATGGCAATAAAACAGTTAGTTAAATTGTGCATTATGAGGCATAGTCTTGGTCACCCTGGAGGTGGGTAATGGTGAGACTCAGTTGAAGTAACAACAGCAACAACAAAAACAATCTCTGCCAGAGCCACTACAGCTGCAAATGCATTAACTAGATAAGGGTGTTTCATGGGCTTAAACATAAACATAAATTGCATTTAGTAAGGCCTACGCTACCATTCCACATGTGACTTGTCAACAAGCTGGGCAGCCTGGGAGTGGATCACAAGGTGGTAAACTGGGTTAGGAACTGGTTGAATGACAGAAGATAGACAGTCATGGTAAATGGTACTCAATGTAAGGAAAGGAGTGTGACCAGCAGGGTGCCACAGGGATCAGTCCTGGGCCCAGTCCTGTTTAATGTTTTTATAAGTGGCTGACAGTTTAACCTAGAGGTTAGAGTAATGAGGTGTGAATGAGCTTGGTACATCCAGCACACCAGACCTGGGTTTGATTGTCATAACCTCCACTTGCGTACTGTGTGACACTGAGCAAGTCACTTGACCAGCCAGTGCTCCCAGGTCACCCCTGAAAACAGGCACTTGTGCCTAGTGGGCCTTACCCAGTTGTCAAAGACTAAAATAAATAAATAAAATGTGGAGGGACTGTAGGGGAAAGTGTGCCTCTTGGCAAATGACACTAAGATCTGCAACAACACAGGATGGGTGGTAAAAATGAGGAGGGACCTATGTAAATTGGAGGAAAGGTAAAGTGTGGCAGCTGAGATTTAATGCAAAAAAGTGCAAAATAGACATAGAAACACAAAAACATGCATTTCACTGGGGTACTTAAAAGTTTCTATCATGTCCCCCTTCTCCCTTCTTTCCTCAAGAAGATAGAAACTTTTAAGTACCTCAGTGGAATCAACAAAGTCCAAGAGGGTATCATCTTTCAGAAAAAGAGACATGCAAGAACAAGGGGACACAATTTAAAGACAGAGGCGGCAGTTCTGGGGCAATGTGAGGAAGTATTTTTTCACAGAGAGGGTAGCGGATGCATGGAACAGCCTTCCTGAGGAGGTTGTGGGGTCTAAAACTGTGGGAGAATTCAAGAATGCATGGACAGACATAAGGCAATTCTTGTGGGGGTAGGAAGAAATAGGCTGTTGGTTAACTAGGATCTGTGGCCTATCCTGTAGGTAGGGAAATGAGCAGACTAGGTGGGCCAAGCGGTCCTTATCTGCCATCAAAGTCTATGTTTCTATGTTTCCTTAAAATGGTTATAGAATAAAATCACAAGTATTTTGGTCTGGGAAAGAGATGGAGCCAAAAAGTTATAGAATAACATTTTTTTATAGTTGAAAATCATTAAAACAAAATACACAGTACACATATTTCACAATACCAATAAGAAATAAATAGTTTAGAGTATCTTTGGTATTCAAATAAAGTATTTTAACTTGGGATAAAATATATTTCATCACATCAAGATATTATTGTTGCTGTGTTAAAAGTAAAACAATAAATAAATAAATTGTGTTGTAATCCCATAAGAATCAAATGCCAAAGTCATGTCATCAGTGGCATGCCTACAGATGATACAGGTCCAGGTCTCAAGGAGGTAGCCACAGGGAGAGTGTGCATGTGTGGTGGTGGTAGTAGTGGAGGTGGTTAGTTGATATGAATGCACTGGGTGCATGGTGCATAGGGTGGCACTGGAGCTTGGCCACACAGAAAGAGAGTAATTGCAGGAGTCATTTACAATAGAGCCAAATGCAAAGTGAACAATATGAGTTGCTTGGAAAATGAAAAAGAGTTCCATTCATAAAATAATAAAACTGGTTAAGAAAAAATAAAACTCCTAAAACTATTTTATTCTGAAAACATGATAATGTCAGAATGCCACAAAATAAGATTTTTAATCAGTTACATAAAAAAATTCAGTAAGAGTTACATACAAAAAATAAGCTTGTTTTTCTTGACAATACGAAGCAAAATACAATTCTCATACATTGTCCCAGTTACTGCCAGTGGCATGCTGCAGAATATTGCAGGAACACAATGTGCTATAATAGCATTATAGCAATTATCCCAATTTGTCATGCAGGAAAGCATGGCATGCATATCACAAGGCACTGTATCATAACTGATTGCAGTTTGTCTTGATATCACTGCTAACAAGCTCCTCTCTTCACATCAATGAGGTTTCAGAAAATGGCATTCCACAATCTCCTCTCTCCTGCATGTCACAAATCACATCCACACAGACTCAGATCAGGGCCTTCTAACAACTGCAGTGTTTGTCGACCTGGCCAATGCTTTCAATTTTGTATCCCACCCTCTCCTCATGCTGAAAATTGAGGCAGCAGGGCTAACTCCCATCACTGTACAGTGATTTCAGTTCTATCTTTACAACAGGCTACAATCAGTCAGAATCGCTGACTTCACATCCCCCCCCTCCCAATCCAAGCAGGCATACCTCAGGGTTCAGTCCTAGGTCCCACCCTCGTCTCCCTCTTCATAAACCAGCTCTCATCCTCCTCCTGCATAAAATCCAGCATACACATCATATGCAGATGACACCATCCTCTTTATCTCATGGCCTGTACTGCAAAATGTCCAAGCTATCCTCCAAAATGATTTCAACAACATTCAACACTGGTTCAGACAAAACAAATCAAAATTAAATGCCTCCAAAACAGTATCCATGATTTTTGGCACAGTGCAGAAACTTTGCAGACCCCTCCCCCTTCACTGCACTGGATGATTTCCCACTAAACCCAGTCATAAAATACAAATACCTGGGCATTTGGTTGGACCCCCATTTACCTTTTTCAACTCACATCGATGAAACATCCTCTAAACTTTGCCCCAAAATAGGTATGCTTTAATGGCACAGGGATTCTCTCCCGCTACCATCCAAATGCAAACTTTTATCTAAAATGATCATCCCCATTTTTGATTATGCAGATGCAGTCTACAGTTCTGCTCCGTAACCACCCTGTCCAGGCTGGATACCATTCTGAACTCTTTCTGCCAATTCTCTAACAACTTCCCTTTACAAACTCATCAGTGTGATCTCTACTCCCTGCTAGGACTAACACTGTTGTCCCACAGATGCTATATTCACTCACTCAACCTCATATCTAAATTCTTGTTAAACATGCTTCCCTCTTACCTATCTGAATGTTTCTTCCTGGTCTCTCACTCCACCTTATGAGCTGAAGCACAGAAATGAAAGATCGTGCACCATGCCTTATCCATTCTCCTCAGCTGGCAAAGTTGCTTTCTCATACCGGCTCACTAGTCTATGGAACAAACTCTCCCCCACCATCAGGAACTCCTCCTCTCACTTTGCCTGCAAGCAACAACTACATCTCCTTTCACCCCCACCACCTCTGTCATAATTAAACCACTCCTGCTTCCTTCTACTGACTGTGTTGACTCTGGCATTGTTAAGCACTTACTACACAATTGCTCTAAATGTGGTGCACTTAAGATTGAATTTCTGTAGACATATGTATCTTGTACTGTATTTGCTCTGTACTGATGTATTCATCTGTTACATTTTTGTACTCCCCTCTTCCTCCCCTGTCTTGCACCTGGAATCAAGCCTCAGCTCAGTGTGCCTTTCCTGGTTACTAAATGTTTAAATAAAAATAAAAAATAAAATATCAGACTATTTTTCATAACAAATAAGAAAAAAAGAGCAAAAAACAGAAAATATCTTGATGGATTAAGTATCAAGAGGTTTTAGTTATATAAGATATTTAAACTTGATAAGTTTTTTTGCACTGTGCTAACCTGTTATATTTTAAAAACTGTTACTGTCTAGTTAAATATTATTCATCCTGTAAAATATTATATATTCTGTTTTGAGAATGAAATCACAATGATGTGTTCTGAAGGCAGGATTAAAATATTATCTGCATTCTTAATAACATGTCTTTACCACAGCCTTATCTCCTCTACTATACTTGAATTTCAAATACATAAAGCATAGAGTATCTGCAGCTTACCACATTCCATAAAAAGGTAAAGATGCTGTTTGTGAAAAACAAAGTAGCCCAGCATCTCACTCCTTGACAACTGCAGGAATATGAGGCATTTTTAAAGTTTTCCCAAAATGTGCCGTCAAACTTTTTTCAGTTATCTTCTGCGCAGAGGACAAGAACCTGTTGCACATACTACTGTTTCCCACCAGCACAACACTTGTTTATGTCAAGATTCGGTTGTTTCAAAATGTGACACACATTACAATGATGATTGCATTTCAGTAGCTGTGTGTTCCTTATAAATTACACTTTGTTTATGTTTGTCCAATTAAAATAACTTTAATGTGAAAGGTAAGAATCAACACCCTGGAGAAAACACTAATCTCCCTCATTAACTGGCACACTTAGTTTCCCCATGCACCTTATAAAAAGATCAATCCTCATATGTATTTAAAGCAGCAGAGTATGTTATACTGAAAATATTTACTGATACCTTGGATACTATTTCAGAATTATTTTTTCCTGTTACAAGATGCCATTTTTCCTCATCTGAGTCTGCTATAACTTTTTTTTAATTTGAAGGATTTAAAGGAGAACTTCTTTTAATGGGTTTATTTATTTAGTTTTTGTTAACCAAGTAAGTGCACTAAGCAAAAACTTTGCCTATTTTCAGGCACGATCCGGAAAAAATACATACAGAGAAAACAGCAAAAAAATTAGTGAACAACACAGTACACACCATTACATACACAGTTTATAACAGTGTGAGACATCTAAAAATACTGTACTGTACGAACATACAAAATTTGCCAGCAGATAAAGGCCTAGCGGTCTATCAAGTCTGCTCAAATGTGCAGCTAGAACCCCTTATTCTGCAGCTGCCCCTCCCTTCCACCCTTCCCCTTCATTAACCCTCCCCCTTGTCCTGTCCCATCCCCTTCTGAAGCAGTCCACTGTTCTACTGGATACCACTTCTGCAGGTAACGCATTCCACCCAGCCACCACCCTCTCTGTAAAAAAGTGTCTCCTCATCTCCCTCCTGAACCTTCCTTCCTCCAGTCTCATATCATGGCCCCTGGTGTCCCTCCCTCCTTACTTTGAACAGCCCTCTGTACCTGTCTTGTTTATTCCTTTCATGTATTTAAAGGTTTCAATCATGTGCCCCCGTCCCTCCTGTCCTCCAGTGAGTACATGTTCAACTCCCTCAACCTCCTCTTGTATGATAAGTCCCCCAGCCCCTTGATCATCTTTGTCACCCTATGTTGCACCCCCTCCAGTAACTTAATGTCCCTCTTCAGATACGGGCGTCAGTACTGCATGCAGTACTCCAGGTGCAGTCTAACTAATGACCTATACAGTGGCAGAATCACCTCCTCCCTCCTCGAGGATATACCCCTTGCAATACAACCCAGCATTTTGTTGGCCTTTGCAGCTGCCTTCCTACATTGTGCCGAGTTGTTCATTGACCCTGTAATGAGCACCCCCAGATCCTTCTCCTCTTTTGTCTGGCTAGCTGCACTCCCCCCAGCTGGTAACTCGTCCTTGGGTTCTTCATCCCAAAATGCAGCACCTTGCACTATTTGGCATTAAACCCCAGTTGCCAGGTGTCTGACCAGGTTTCAAGCTTTGCCAGATCATCCTGCAACCCCTGCCATCCCCCTAGGTCATCCACCACCACTCCTACCTTGGTATCATCAGCAAACAGACTGATCTTGCTCTTGTTGTCCCATGATATGTCTGCAATGAATATCCCAAACAACACTGGTCTCAACACCGAGACCTGTGGAACACTGCTTGTCACTACTCTTGAGTGTGAGAGCTCCCCACCCACCACCACCCTCTGTTGCCTTCCCTGAAGCCAGTTTCCTACCCATCTCAACAGCTTCACACCTGCCCCTGTGCCTACTAACTTACTTCCTTGCCTTCCATGCAGCACCGAGTCGAATGCCTTACTGAAATCCAGATACAGGGCATCCACTGCATGGCACTTGTCCAGTCGCCTAGTTACCCAGTCAAAGAACTCCACCAGGTTGGTTTGGCAGGATCTCCCCCGTATGAAGCCATGCTGTCTGCTGTCCTGTAGTCCTTTAGCCTCTAGGAGGGCCACCAGCCTCTCCTTCAGGATAGTCTCCATTACCTTACCCACGATGGATGTGAGGCTCACTGGTCTGTAGTTTCCCGGTTTATCTTTGGGGTCACTCTTGTGGAGGTTCACCACATGAGCCATCCTCCAGTCCTGAGGTACACACCCTGAATGTAGTGAGGCATTAAATAGATCTGCCAAAGGTCCTGCAAGGACCTCTGCCAGCTCCTTCAGTACCCTGGGGTGGATGCCATCTGGGCCTGGTGCCTTGTCCACCCTCAGTGCTTTCAAACCCTCTCAAACTCTGCCCTCCATGATTTCCCCATCTGTCACCCCTTCCCCCCATTTCTGCTATTTCTCCCCCCTTGAGTGTCACCCCCTCTTCTCTTTAGTAAATAGTGAGCATAAGTACTCATTTAGTGCTTCTACCTTATCGCACCATGCTTCCACCCAACAACCCTCCTTCCTAATCCTTTCTATGTGATCCTTACAGCTCCTTTTCTCCCTGATGTACCTAAATAAGTCCTTCTCCCCCTTCTTATTGCCTTGTGCCAGCCTGAGTTCCGTAGATGCTTTGGCTCCCCTTACTGCCCTTGTCCCCTCCTTCGATTCTGTCAAGTACTCCTCCCTGTCCTCCCCCTCCCTGTTTTCTTGTACTTCCTAAAGGCAGCTCTTTTTCTCCTTACCTTTTCCATGACCTCCTTGCTTAACCTGCTCAGTTTCTTAGCCCTAGACTTCTTGCTCTGGGCCTTGCAGCAGGTTTTGGTTGCCTCCACTATCCCCAGCGTTATGAGCTCCCACCTCTAGTGTTCATACTAGATTGAATTCTGGCCAGGTACCCTTTTACCACTTCCCCCATCCTCCCAAAGTTGGCCCTCCTGAAGTCCAGCACTCTTGTGCCTGATTCCACTCCTTCCTTGCCCATATCCAATGTGAGACATACTGAGTGGTGGTTACTCCCTGACAGCGGTTTCTCCACTGTAAGTTCTCTCACAAAGTCCACATTTGTCAGCACAAGGTCAAGGGTATTTCCTAAACTTGTTGGTTCACTGACCATTTGCAGCAAGAAGCTGTCCTGGAAGGCATCCAGCAGTACCTGTTCCCTTCTGTTCCTGGTTGTTGGGGTACTCCAGTCCACTCATAGCATGTTGAAGTCCCCCACAATCACCACACTACCCTTCTCATAGGTCCTCCTGATCTGTTCTAGTAGTTCCCTGTCTAACTCCTCCGTCTGAGATGGTGGCCTGTACACCACTCCCATTCTAAGAAACCTATTCTTGGAATCCTGGATTTGCATCCAAAGTGACTCTGTACTACCCTCCTCCCCTTCCTCCCTTACACACTTCAGTCCTTCCTTCCTTCACATATATTGCCACACCCCCCCTCCTTTCCCAATCACCCTGACCCTACGAAATAACCTGTACCCTGGTAAAGACAGGTCCCAGTCTTTGTATTGGGTGGCCCATGTTTCTGTGATGGCTGCAATGTCCACCTCTCTCTCTGCCATGAACACCTGTTACTCTGCAGTTTTCCTCCCAAGGCTCCTAGCATTAAGGGTAACCACCTTTCACCCTTCCCCCCCCTTCCCATCCTGCCCTCCTTTCCTAGCATCACCAATAGTAATTGCCATTTGTACTTTGTCACTGTTATGAGGGGTAAGCTCATATGGTTTCCCAACCTGTGATCTCTGCACATCTCTTGCCCAATTGCCACCCCCCACTCCTAGTTTAAATTCCCAACTTCCTCTATGTACACCTCCATCCTCTGTTTCAACATTTCTTTCCTCCTTACTCAAATGTAGTCTGTCCTGGCATAGAGACTACTGTCCTCCCAGGTCCCTCCCCACCCCCAACAGCCCATACCCTTTAGCACAACACCAGGTTCTTAGTCATCTGTTAAATTCCTCTATTCTCAGCTTTCTTGTTATGCTTGCCTTGGGCACTGGAAGTATCTCTGAAAAAGTTACTGATCTTCCTGCCCCCTTACATAAATGTGCTAGTTCCTCAAACCTCCTCTGGACTATATCTACTGCCTTGTCAGCCAGGTCATTTGTCCCAAGATGTATAATTAAATGAGGCTTGTCCCTACCCCTTCTAGCATATCTCAGAACAGAATGTCCCACCCTTTCTGCTGTCATTCCTGGAATGGCCTCCACCCAAATGCAACTATGCCTCTCCCCCTTGCTACCCCACCTGACTCCTCTTAGTATTGAGTCCCCCAGCACTAAGATTCCACCACTCTTACTCCCTGCTTGCTTCCATTCCTCTCCCTGTCTCATTTCCAGCTCCTCTTCTTCCTCCTGCATATTATTTCCCCCTTTTGCCCCTGTTGCAATTCTCCCAGCAGAACTTCCCCCCACTTCAGTTTGGTCCCGGCATTTATCAATTACTCCTCTAATTTCATCATTTTCCTCCTCCACCTTCTTCCTCTCTAGCAGTGCAAAACTATTTTCTGAAGACCCTTCACAAATGCATGCTCCCTCTCTCTGCATAGTAGCCTGTTCTCTCCTTTCCACTCCATGACTTTTGCCACTTCTTCACCTCCCCTCACAAGTCCCTATCTCCTCCTTCCATTTGTCTTTTGTCTCCTGACCTGGTTTCCCCGGCAATCATTCTTCCTGGCCTGGGCCAATATGTCTCTGCTTCCCTTCTTCTGACCCTCCTCACCACTGTTGGCTTAAATCACCCTCCCTCATCTCTCCTTCTTTGTCCCTCCAGTATTGGGCTAAACCCACCCCCCAATCTGCCTTGCATGTCTTAGTTCCTCCTGCAGACCCTCGATCTCCTTTCTAAGTTTCTCTATGTGGTTACACACTAAACATCCTCCCACATTCCAGGAAATTTTTAGAAAGATTGGTGCACTGCAGTTGTTGCAGCCTACCACCCTACCCATTGCTGTTGTTGCCCACCAGCGATCCCCACCCTTCCAGATGCAGGATACCAAACACTCCCCCAAGTCTCCCCTCTCCCTCTCTATCAGTGCAAAACATTCTTTTCTTTATTTCCCTTACCCCCTTTGTTGTACATGATTAGATAGATTGAGCAACTGCTTTTTATATTCCTATCCTTCCTATCCACACTCAAAAAGAGACTTTAAGTAGCTATTGCACAACCTTCTTCAAACTCCTACTCCTCCTTTCCCCAATGCAATAGCAATGCGAAGAAGTAACAATGAAAGCTCCTAGATTTGCATTTACTTCCCTTCCACTGAGATAGCAGTCACCTCTTCACTTGCTTCTGTTCCTTTCCTGGATGTCTGCTTTGCTATGACAGGTGCATATCCTTTGCTCATTTGAGGAACTGATGTCAGAACCCTGGTATAAAGGAAATAATGGACCAGGGTGGGTGGGGTGAGGGGCTTTGGGGTGGGACCAGCCCAAGTCTTCCAGAAACAATCAGGTAGCTGATGCCCCTGGTCAGACCATTAGCACCCTTCCTCCACTCTGCACTAAGCTTTGCACCTAGTGAAGCCAGCAACAATCAATCACAATTCTTCTCAAAGCCCCCAAAATAGGTTTGCTACCCAAAGAAACAGGACTCCAAACAGCTTCACCAACAACACATCAAAATAGGCTTGAAATTAAAAGATATAGGTCTCCATTTCAAAGAAACAGACCCAGTTAAATCACACCACTTATGTTTTTAAATCAGAAGAAATAGGCCTCTACAAATGCAGCCTGCCACACAGTGAAACATCAAACAAATGAGCCCACTTATAGCTACCAAAACAGGTTTCAGAATTCCAACAGCCCCAAACAATACACTGCTAGCCTTAGAAGTAGTAAGAAAGAAAAGAAATAACCTTCTACCAAATAGAATCCACAAGAAACAATGTAAAAATAACAAGAAGAAGCTACTGTACTGTACAGATCTGATCCTGTCCCCCTTATAGTTCCTTAACTAGAGAAGATTTAACATTGAAGGGAAGAGCAAATTCATGAGACAGGCAATAGTTATGCACTATCAAATGAATGTAGAGAGACATGTTAGGTGAAATCTACAGTTATTGATATAAGATCATTTGTCAGAGACCATGAGGTAGTTTCAAAGTCCTTCTTAAATGCCCGATGTGATTGGGATTTTCTTACAGCTGTAGGCGGTGAGTTCCAAAGTTTGGATGCAGAGGCTGCAAAGGCATGTTCCCCCATTTTGTACCACATTTTGAAATGCCTAACTGAGGCCTGTCTACTGATCTCAGTGGGTTGGTGTGGGTGGCTGGACTTAACATGTGGGTCAGTGCCACTGGAGTACCATTTCTTATGATATTATCTATCCTGCAGCCAGTGGTGTATTGACAATAGGAAGCTGGGGAGAGCTAACCTAGGCTCAAGTATACAGTAATAAGTGAGTTTGGGTACTGATAGGGTAATGCGGCAGATGCTGTTATAGCATGTGACCCACTTTTGCAGGGCCCTTTGTTGGCATCCATGTAAGTCAAGAGCTGAAAGGCTAGGCTAGGTCAGACAAACCCCTAAGCAATGGGTCATCTAGCTGCCATGATAAGAGATAATCTGACTTTATAGGCCAAACCCAGTTTAGTGTTTATTGCTTCGTATGCAGTTGATATGTGTAAACTAAAATCCAGCAAAGGGCCTAAGGATACTCCAAGTTGTTTGAATGAGTTAACATGCTCTGCAAGGTCAACAGCTCTCAAACAGAGTATGGACCACAGAATGAGATCCAGAGAGCCTGCCGGCAGTCACTGCACAGGCTCTGCAAGTTCAACCACTCCCAAATGGAGCACGGACCACAGATGGAGGTCCAGAGATCTTGCCAGCAGTCACTGCACAGGTAGAGATCTTATTTAGGCAATACTGTTTAATCTAGATGAATGACTATGATACCAAACCTGCCTCATCACGAAAAAAACTCTCCTCAGGCTATCCCCTCCCAGACTGACAGCCTCCATCCGCCAAACCCAACCCTTAGTTACTACATGAACCTCCTGCAAGACCAATCTACTGGTCCCAAGATCCAGGACCACCCATGGACAGAGGCCCTTCTGCTACAGAGCCCCATCCTGGTATAACTCAATCCCTGCCCCCATCTCTGATGCCCCCATGATCTCCAACTTCAAAACCACACTTCAGAACCAACTATTTAATACTTGCAGCTGTTCCTGTCTCTAAATGAGGCATAGCTCACTTCATAACTGACAAAGCTCACTGAGCGGCACCACACCTCACCTCTCGCAACCTTGCCCATTGCCTATTGCCACTGTTATTATCCAACTGTTTTGCTCTCCCCTTCTTGTAAGAATGTACCATTGTAACTAAACTGTTTAACTGCATAAATAAATGTAACCTCCTGTGCTTGCTAAGCTATGTAACTCATAACTCGTATGCTGTAACAAAGTGTCTGTTCTGTATTGTCCTCAATGTGATGAGGTACCTTTGGAAATGAGCCTCTGGCTCAAAGGTTGTAAACTGATGTACAAATAAATAAATAAATAAAATTTAGTTGTGTTACAAGAGTCCTTAAATTCTACAAAACTCTGTACAGAATATCCATTGGCTAAATGCAACTGATTCATTTGTATCTACTTTGTGAACTGTGTACCTGCTGATTAGAGTGGTGTTTCTGCATAGTGCTTTAAGAAGAGTAATTGTGGCTGTACAGCTGTTGTTTTAGACTATACCTGTTGTGACTGAGACATTGTCCATAATTTACATCAGCAACTGTTTCTCTTGTTTGCCTCAGCCTCTGACTCCTTTCACTCAGAACACTGTTTCTCACCATTTTCTGTGCATGCACAGTATGACCCCTCCCCATCCCCCTTCTCTGTCCCTTTGCTTTCTGCTCCCACTGTGGAGCCTTTTGATTTAACTCCAACATATCCAGCCACTGATACTCCCCATCTCTTCTATCCTCTAGCGCTGCAGGTTGAGCAGCTCTCAAACAGAGTACAGACCACAGAAGGAGGTCCAGAGAGCCTGCTGGCAGTCACTGCACAGGTAAAGATCTTATTTACCTGGGTAAGCCAGTCAGCACTGTGCACCAACTACCCCACCCTGGTCCGGCTTTTCAGTTACAGGTCACAGATATCATGTGTCCTATCACGTGACCTAATCAGCTAGATTTTATCTCTCTACTTTCCCTGCAGCGTAGGGTCTGGCAGGCAGAACATCATATGTACCTGATTGACAGAACCCGCAGAAAAGTCAACATACAAATATCTGCATTTCTATGCATGGCTGGAATGTACACCATACATCACCCGGAAATTAAGTATTTTTATGATTGGCTATACCTACCAGATGGTGTACACTTCTCACATGCTGGCAATTGTCATTTCATTTGAGACCTTCAAGATGCAATACTCAAAGTCCTCTAAGAATGTCAGACTGGTTACACAAATAGAAAGTACTAAAAAAAGGTTCTTTTCAGAACCATAAACTGTTGGTCAAAAAATAGAACAACTACATACATCAGTTACACAAGTGTTAATATGATATGGGAATATTCAGACTGTGCCAGGCTGAGGTGCAAGCTTGGGAGCAGTGCAAGTAGGATACACCAGGGTGTTGTGAGGGTGATATTTAGTGGTGATGTGGCATGGCTGAGCAGCATTTAATATTTCACTTTTGACAGGCATATTGTGCATAGTGAGATGGCATTGCACCACCACAAGTGGCTACAGAGGAGCAGGGGGGATGCAGCAGTGCAAGTACGCTAGTGGTAGGTACTACTACTGTGCTATTCAGCGATGAATGAGCAAATGGGCCCATGCTGTAAGCAAGGTGTAAATACGGCCATCTGCATGTATTTATGGCTCCATTTGCATGCAGGTGGACTAATCACCAGCAACTTGCATCTGGTGCTGTGCCAGGCAACAGCAGCTGTGAACAACACCCGCCCTGTCCGTTAGCAGCAACGTGCCTGAACTCCTGATCATGGGTTTCCTATATTTAAAAAATATCCATGGTGGTCCACTTGACACTACCCACTGTCCTGATCTCAGCTTTACTGTATTAAAAATATCCCTGGTGGTGCAGTGGACCCTACCCCCTCACCTGATTGGCTGGGGGGCAACTGCAATGATCTGCCAGCGTCATTTTTAATATAAAAATCCATGATTGGAAAAGGGTGTGGGGTACACTGCACCACCACAGATATTTTTATAATAGAAACCATGTGATTGGGCATAGGGGGGTCAAGTCAGAGGTGCTGGCTAACGTGTTGTGACATGCAATTCAGCGGCTCACCTATGCGTGCCATCACTTGTTCTTCATTGTTGTGTTCAGCAGTGTACAGTGCAAGTAGGGATTGTGGCTGCATATGCTGACATATCCCAGGCTGAATATTGGGATGTGCAAACTATCCATGGGTATGGCAGCCTCAGTTGCGCAACATACATTACTGATGAACTATGGTACATTGGTATTTGTACAGTACACAGTCCCCTTCTGATTATCTAGCTGGGCTGTATCGGTGGGTTATTGACATACTGCTGTTTGATTTTATTTTTGTGTAAAACTTAACATAAGAGAAAGTCACACATATGTAACAAAACATGGCAGTAATGTACTTTTTTCTGTGCTTTTATTGCAGATTGTTAAAAAAAAAGAAAGTATGAGGATCTGGACTCTGAGAGAGGTGTGTCTGCTGGTCGAGGCAGTTCAGGCGCGGGGTAGTGCCCACATTTTAATGCGGAGCACCAATCGTAAATTGGACACTATGTGGAGGTGCATTAATGGCTACCTGCACATGATTCTTAAAGTCAAAAATAAGACAGCTGTGCAGTGTAAGCGAAAGTGGAAGCTGTTGTGCCAGCAGATTTATCAACTAAAAGAGAGGCAGGAGATGCCAGAAAATAGCAAATGCTGGTACTACCTTCAGCTACAAGCTCTGAGAGGCGGCCGGAAAGCCAGCTGCAGGGGAACATGTCACACACCATAAGTAAAGCAACGATATAAACATACTAATACAAGTGTGGTATTCAGTAATGTGTATGGAAATGTAGTCATCATCTATGTTTGGTGTAAATGGGTCATTACCATATGTTAATGACATCATTTAAATATGCGCTTGTTGTTTGCCAGCAAACTAGAGCTGGTGGACTGTCATGTTATAGATGTGAGACATTGATAACCAGTGTTCCTTGGTTGCAAGCTGCCCCAATGTCACTTTGTGAACAGTCTGAAATGACAATAGTTTCATGGTAACATACTTGATGCCCCCCCCTTCCAATTGTAGGTTTGTTGAATGGTATGAATCCATTCTGGTCTAGTGAAGCATACCCTCCAGACTGATTGGGAGCCTGTTAAGATATATCCATGTCTGCTGGTACAGTATACTGTGTCTCTTAGTCTAATTGTGGGCACTGTAAAAAGCATATAGATCCCTGTTTTTACAGTGGTGTGTACAGCACCTCGACTGTGATCACTACAAAATAGTATGAGACCGGGTACTACAATGGGCACATCCACAGCAATCACCAGTTGAGTAAGCAGTTGCACAATAGTGTTAGAGTACCCTCCACTTATTAGTGTACAACAGTTCTATTCCTGTATGACACCTCACTGCACAACTGTCATTGTTCAGTATGGCTGCAAAGCTATAGTTACACGGTGTGTGCCAATGAACGTGCAAACTGTACTGTAAAACAGAGCAACAATATATAAATCAGTGGATCCTTGTATACAGAGATTGGGACCTTCTACTATGGTATACTGTGCAAACCAATTGCCCAATGCTGTGCACGTATGAGTGTACATCTATTATGTACATTGTCACCTGTGATACATCTGTGTGCCTTACAGGTGTTCAGCTGCTGCCTGGTGATGATTGTTTGGTTACTGTCATGTGTTTGCAGTCACTAGCTGCATTGTAGATCAAACCTTGTGTAATTGCAACTATATGTGTCTTTAAGAGTGAAAGAGCAGCTTCCGACTAATCATACTAACTCCTTAGTCTCAGAAATATGATAACTGACCTGGCCAGGAGTTCAAATGTGCATAGTTGTCCTTTTTGCATGTCTATTTAAAAGTTATGCCCCTTGTAATTTTAGTCCCAGATCCTCTGGCAAAAAACAGAGCCAGTTCCTGATCCTACATCCACGGCCCCCACGCCGGCACATGCAGCCATGTTTCATGATGTCAGTAAACAAAGGCTGCATGTGTGCTCATCATTGACTTGAATGGGGGTGATTTTTTCAAAGATTTTATACCCGTTCAGCAATGGAATTTTAACAAATTAAAGCAATCGCTCAACTCAAAGGGGCCATGTTAGTTGAGCAATTGCTTTGATTTGTTAAAATACCGTTGTTGAATGGGTGGTTAGTCTTTGAAAAAATCACCCCATTCAAGTCAGTGGGGTGTGCACATGGAGCCTTCATTTACTGACATCATGAAATGGGGCTGCGTGTGCCGGTGTGGGGGCGTGGCCGTAGGATCCAGCGGGTCTGGGAATAAAGTTACAAGGGGCATAAGTTTTGAATAGCCATTAAAAAAAAAGGAAAACTTTGCACAATGGACTCCTGGCCAGGTCAGTCATTGTTTGGTTTTCAGTAAGGGGCTAGTCGAAAGCTGCTCTTGAAGTTCTTTAGCAGTGCAACAAGATAAGTACATCAGCAATGTTTATTTTGATTGTAACCAAAACATTTTCTAATAATCATAATACACAATTACTCATTCTGTTGCATATTATTGCACTGGTAGAACAGATGTTAACTGTTCTTCAACGGGAAGGGGTGAGGTGGAATGGTGTACTCATAATGTGAAAACATTTTTACTTGTCAGTCTTTAATTACCATGTTAATGCATTTTAACAGTCTGTAACTTGTGAACATACATTCTCTTTCTGTGCAAATTATGACTCAATATATGCCACTTAAGTTTGTGTGTGACAGACATCTGAACTTATATCTATTTATCACATCTTCAGTATTACCGTGAGGTTCTAACTGTGATACTGTAGTTGTACTGGTAATATTTTGCAGTGTTGTAATGTTCAACTGACAGTGAGTTCACAGTAGTATTCATTTCAAGACCAATGCCTGTTATGTAACTAACAGTGTGCAAGTGATAATTAACATAGTGTGTAATTTATTGTTAACTTGTAATATTTATAATTATACATTATTCACTTTACATGGGTGTGCAGTAAGTGTACAATACTTGATGAAGGATCATGTTAGGTTACAGATACATGTCAATTATGAATACAGAGCGGTGCTAAAAAAGTTACCATGGAAATTATACTGTTACTACATCTTTTTTTACCTTTATTTAACAGATCTTCAGAGGTGCTCCCCACCAATAGCTGAGGTAGTGACAGCACAAACAGAAGCTGTGGAGGCTGTGGAGCCTGACTCGGACTCTGTCATTATTGTGGAGTCAGACGGTAAGAAGATACTTGTTATTATGTTGACTACCTGCTGTCAGTAGTTGTTGTGCATTGCATTAGTGAACTTCTGTAAACAGTGAGGAACACAGATTTAAAACTTTGCCCGGGGTGTAAAATGAGCACTGCCTAGCTGTCAAACTTAGCCTGCATCACAAAGGAAGCTATATTCAAAAGGAACAGCCCAGGGCAAATAGCTTTTGAATATAGCATGTTAATGATACAAAGCAAGCTCAGCTAGGAGTGCAGGGCAACCTTAGTCTTGGGATAAGACAGGTCTGAATATGTTACCCAGACAGTTTAACTCACAATACCAAAATGTGGATAGTGATGTGAACGTAGGTAGGTGCAGTATGTGACCAATGTGTTTGCCAGCAAATGCGTAGGGACAGTACTGCAACAGGCAACAGCATATGTGAAAGTACACTATTACAAACTGTAAAATATTCCGCAAACTATTTGCACAGTGCTAACATGTTTACATGTGTTTAGCACAGGGTTAATTATTAGTACGGTGCAAAGATGTTTGTTTGATATCAAACGTTTCCATCTTCAAAAGTATCATGCAAATAAGTATGCTTAGGTAGTGTCTGCCTAAACATACACATTCACATCTTATTATGCACTACTTTCCATCCAGTTGGCACTGGAGTAACGGTATAGTACTGTACTACAGCTGTGCAAACATGGTGACACTGCACATGTACTTAGGGCTTATATCAGACAGTTTTCAATACTGTTCTTTCACATACGCTGCTGCCTGCTACCGTAGTGGTGCAACACAGTATTGGCACAGATGGTGATGCTGTTGTATGCAACTCTCATACTACAGCTCATGCCACAGTACACAGCAGGCAGTACAGTAGTAAAGGGGCTAGTATTGTGTGGACACAGCACTGTCTTTAGTGAGTAGGGCACCGCTTATGACTGCACTATATACTGTGACTGGGTAAACATACTGGCATTTACTGACAGTGCACATTACTGTTACGCTGTTGTCTAACCCACAGCTGTTGTACCTCTGAGATGGGATGTTCACAGTTACATATTCATGTCCAACTTTGTGTGCTGTGGCAGTTGTACTGTTGTGGCTGGGGGGAGCTATATATTATCAGAAAGGCACACTGTTGTTTGGGTATAACAAATACTGACTGATGTGTATTCTGTGATGTGTCCTACGGTTGTGGACAGACCTGTTCTGTTCCACAGTCTGTCCACCCATGCACTGTTCCTTCAAGATCCTCCATGTGTACAGTGGTGCGTGTGTATGCCCGCATCTATTGTTCTACAGAGAACAGTGGTCTGCATCTCACAGCATGAACTGCCTTTTAGTAACATTAAGTACCTTATAAATTACGACATCAAAGTATCACTGATAAAGAGCATTTGTTTATTTTAGAATGGGGTATGGAAATCCTGTAACCTTAGTGGTCAAAACAGATCACATAACTGTGGTCAATCTTCCACTATACCCACTGTTTCACTTTTCTGTCATAATAAAAACAAAATAACAAAGTTGAACATTGTACAACAGCAACATAACATGACAGGGAATGGGTGTATGGCAGTATACTGTATATCACTTCTGGGATGGTTAAGTTACACGGCTGTGCCTCATGCATGAAGAACACCAGGCATGATAAATCTGACAATATACCCAGTCCCTGAAATGGAATATTGCTTGATTATATAATTTGACAAAAGCGGCAAAGTGATATTACATACAAGATTGTCCCGGATTCCTCCCTTTTCCCTCACAAAAAGACAGAGAGCATTGTTTGTTGTTGTGCCCAGATTGGCAATTAATTTATTTATATTCATAATTCCATATTCCATTTTCAATTTCTTTATTATCCTATTTTCAGAAATTTCATTTATTTCCATCCATATATCAATCTCTGATTATCCCTCCCCTAGGTGAAAACCTGGGTGCCTTCTTCTTCTCCTTTCCCACTAGGTAATGGTGAAAACCGAGACTGCTTTCTTCTTCATCTTCTTCCTCTTCTTGTGTTATTCCTTTTTTCTTCCCACTCCCCTCCTCCCCCCCTTTCCCCCTGCCATCCACCTTTGGCAGTCCATGACCATATCCATAAACATATTATCACCTGCCATCCACCTTTGGCAGTACAAACTGTCCAACCGGACGCATCTGTCATCCACCTTGACAGACCCACCATACAGTTCCATCTTGACTGTCTTCCCCTCTTGCTCTGCCTAGTAGGGTGGGTGGAAGGAATCAAAAACTCCAGCAAAAAGTGGCTGAGGCCCCCTTGTGCTGTCCTTTATGTACCTCCCTTCGCCCCTCCCTTTCCTGTTACCTGACCATTGTTCTGGCCCTTAGCCCTCCCCTTCCTTCCCCTCCTTCCTGAGCACAACTATTCGCATGAGAGGGAAGGGGTGCACCAGGACAACATGGTCTGCCCCTTAAAGGGCAAACTCCATTATCCCGGATTCCCCCCTTTTCCCTCACAAAAAGACAGAGACCATTGTTTGTTGTTGTGCTCAGATTGGCAATTAATTTATTTATATTCATAATTCCATATTCCATTTTCCATTTCTTTATTATCCTATTTTCAGAAATTTCATTTATTTCTATCCATATATCAATCTCTGATTATCTCTCCTCCAGGTGAAAACCTGTATGCCTTCTTCTTCTCCTTTCCAGCTAGGTAACGATGAAAACTGAGACTGCTTTCTTCTTCATCTTCTTCTTCTTCTTGTGTTATTCCTTTTTTCTTCCCCTCCCCCCTTTTCCCCACTACCCCAGTCTCCAGCTTCATGTTAGATGACCTTCCTCTATACTTAGGGTATCACTCTTCCTTACCTCAGGGACGATCTTTTTCCTTTTTTTTTTATATTCCAGTTTTCACCTGTTTCCTCCATGTCTCTATGAAACCCATTGTTTCTGTATTGAACATGTCTATGGCTAGATCTGACAGGTGCACACCGTCTGACCTGTGGAAGTCCTCCAACCAATCTTCTACCCCCTACAGTATCACCTGTCCCCCCATCTGCCTTACCAATGTCCCCACCCTCCTATTCATCTTTCTCCTGGCCCTCTCCACTGCCCTGTGGCTGTGCTCCTGACTCCATACCCTTCTCGGTATCATATCTGACCAGGCGAGGCACACCTGAGGCCACCACTGTCATATTGCCACTAGATCCTTTTTATCTGTAAGTATGTGTTTACCCATGGTCTGCCCGCCAGGTCGTTGTCCCCTAGATGTATAATAATTAGGTCTGGACTGGGCCAACGTCCCTTGAGTTCCTACGAAGTGGGAAGCAGCTGTCCCATCTCATCCCATGTGCCATGCCAGACAACAGCCTACACTGTCTCACATCCTGAGTAAAGCTAACTTCCTGAGGGTATTATTGTGCTTAGAAAATGTCTATGGTACTGTTTTTATTAAAGAAAAATATTTTTATGTTTTAATGTGAAACTGTTTTATTTTATTTCTTTGTAAAATAGTTCTTCCGCAGTGTCCTGGTCGCAGTCCGTTGTGGTTTTGGAGCCTGTTGTCATGTTAACATAATCACCCCCACTGCACACAGGACTACAGAGATTGGATCAAGATATGTTAATAAATTTGTCTGTTCCTTGTTGATCACTAGCACAGCACCAGCCCTCACACAGCTACGACCCCACTGATGCTGAGCTTAATACAAATTCCCAGTCCGACGCTCCGATTGCCAGTTTTCCTTCTACCAGCAGAGAGAGGCTGCACGTGATCTTGGCTGCGCCACGCCACCAAGCCTCCGTGATCGCCATACAG
Source organism: Neoceratodus forsteri (assembly GCA_016271365.2). Classification (NCBI taxonomy): domain Eukaryota; kingdom Metazoa; phylum Chordata; order Ceratodontiformes; family Ceratodontidae; genus Neoceratodus; species Neoceratodus forsteri. The sequence continues at coordinate 1,166,492,950 of CM057458.1, forward strand.
CTTCCCAGTCAGGCCAAACTAATCCCACAACAGAGTGACGCTTGAGCAGGAAACAGTAGAGCCGGGAGGGCAGAGGTATAGAGAAGGCAGCGAGGAGCAGGAATCTTCTGCTATGTCTCATTTAGGAACAGAATCAGTGCTGAGGGCCAGAATAGCGGTGGCTGCTGTGGTTGACGATCCCAAAATGCAGGAGCACAGTCTGGCAGGTGGGTAAGGACATGGGGAGGTAGCAATTCTAAAGTCATCGCTAGTGGAGCGCCACGTTATAAAACTGTAATATGGAAAGGTGTTAAAGTACGCTGAGCGACGACGTTCTAGTGCTGTGAACACTGACATTTGAAAGAAATTCTAAATCAATACACTTCTGCACTGAATGAATTTGCCTGGATGTTGTTGTGAACAGGAGAGGTGTATGTGGTAGGGGCAGTGTCTTTTGAGACAGCTTGTCATTAATGGCCAATATCTCACTATGACAGAAAAAAATGGCAGACTTCAAATTATTTAGATGTTTTAGCCAATGAGCAACCTACAGAGGATACTTGAGGGTGAGAGGGTATGGGGCTGATACTTTATTTGATGGGTATGTATTGAAAGTTATTGTACCTCTGGGAAGGGTACTAGCCAATCAGATGCCAGGGAATAAAAACCTATTTCTAAGTGTGGTGAGACAACTTCCACAGTGTTATTTAGAAACGCATTTGTATTCATAGGTGAACGCAATGAGTCCTATCATACTGCATTATTAGTTTATCGACATTCTCAGTTCATGATCACCTAAAAATACACACATATGCCAGCACTGAACAGCACGCATTACATTGTAGAGGTAAGCATTAGACTGGCGGCCTGAAGACACACACTGCACAGCTATTCACTTTCACTGGGGAAAAAGGGCTCATTAACACTATAAGGCACACTTAAACGTGTGATTGAGAAAAACAAATTAAGTATTATTTAATTTTATGCAACATTTATGTAACTACAATATCCTACCACCATGTTTGTGTTTTTGGGTGGTTGTATCTGCAGATCAATGCATTCCCACCTCTATAAGGTCACATCATAATGTGAAAGTAAGTTATGTAAACAGTGATTTGCCCACCCACAACAACAAAATAAAGTGGTACCCTCAGCAATGAAGCTCTGTTGCTCACACCCAAACTATTTTACATTAGCAGGAGTATCCAATAGACAGTGATTCCCCTATCATACAGTAGCACTGCAACGTAATTTCAACAGGAGCATTGATCACCAGAATGTTTACAACTTATGGTACTTCAAGGATGCAGATAATATCAACAACAGATTTTCACTATGTATGGCTCTGGCTTCTGCTTCACCTCCACACGCCCGTAACAGCAGCTTCCGCTCTCTATTAGGAAATAAGAAAAATATCACATTAATAGATGAAATTTCGTGTTTTTCTTTAAACATCAATTTCTTCAATAACGACAAAACATACTACAAATATATTGTATGTAATGGATCAAGTAGTGCCTGTTCATGAATCCCAATATTTATAACATTGTCATAATGTATGTTGAGACTACGGACATCCTAAAACATTACATTGTATGTTCAATTTATACATGCATACCTAATTATATGACACTCTGTCTTTAATAGTTAAAAATGTGAGCTATTATAAAAAAACACAAACAACGATCAGTGTCACTGTTCACCAATGACCTCTAGCTGAATGTAGCAGCCATGTATGTTATTAACATATTACTTCTCAGGGGTATATTAAAACACATTAACAAACATGTAGATATTCTATTAGGCACATTATAACTATTGCAATAATAAAATGAACATTGGCATTATATAAATATTAACTAAATACAATCTAGAGACATGTCATACTTTGAACACATTAGCAGCACACCACTGAATTCCACTGAGACACCTACAACACTACAACAACATTAGAATTTGTTGTTATTACCTATTGTACAATGGCAAGAAAAATCCTAAAATTCTGATTGGTCATTTGGGCAGGACCCAGATGCTGAACTCAGCACAACATCACGGGTCTAGTCTCAGCCTTACTGTGAACCTGTTGATCATGATGATGTTGATCATTTGCTTGATTGTTTCATAGCTCTTAAAAACAAAAATATTTTCCCACACAAAAACATTTTACAATTATTTTTTTCATAACAATGAGTATTGATCATTAGTAATGTTCATTAGGGTGTGTGTCAGATAACGTCACGCCCACACTTCTGGCCTGCGCCCTCGCGGCACAACCACCCGAGGCGGATGTTATCCCAGCACAACACAGCCTGTCAGGCATTATGCTAATTGTACATTGAACTCACCACCAAAATTAGCAGAGAGAAGACCTGCCCCCACAACACCACATCTACCGCTATGGCCACCCATTCATTGTCAGATTCACAAGAATATTATTCCTCACATTTAGTAATACCAGTTTTCATGGTAGTATAGATCTTCATGGTGGCACTGCACAATCATTAGAGTTGGTTAACACCTTTTCTAAGTATTTTGGGCATATTCAAGATAGTTGACCCAAACTCCGGGCACCACTGTGGTTCTGCCAAACGGATACCTGATGCTACAATGCCCTGAAATGTCTTGGACACATCCACACTACACATGTTCGACAGGGTGGTAGTCATTCTAGGATAACATCATCATCAGGTGTGGTTGGGCACAAGGTCACACACCGAAAGTGAGAGAGTTCAACAACTGAGGCGTGATGTTATCCTAAACGACACACCCTGGAGGGTATTATTGCTATCACAATGGCTAATTGTTATACAGAAGAAAAATAATTTTAAAGATGTTTTGTGTGGAAAAATATTTTTGTTTTTTAGCAGATTTAATATCATCATGTGATCGCATGCTCATGCTGATCAGTGGTTCACAGTAAGGCTGACTAGACCCTGATGTTGTACTGATTAACATCATTAGTCCAACCCAAGACTGACCAATCACAGTCCAGGTATTTCTGCTATTGTACTGTTACTTAATCTACAAAATGTATCCCTTCAGGTCAAGAGCAGCAAAATGCCCAATTGTAGTAGTAAGTAAAACAATCAACTTTGTCCTGAACATATCCGTTCTGTTCTACTAACGGGAAATGTTTATTTGTTGGAGTTAGTGATTTCCTCCTCTGAAGATATTGGTGGACTGTGTTGCAGGATATGTTATCTCTCTCTATCATAAAGCTGCAACCCAAGATATTGTTCCCCCTGCCTGCAGCCTGTCAGGGCACCACACAATTTTTGATGGACCAACAACTCTTGATGGTAATAGTGCAAATCACAGTGTAATATGTAAATGTGCCTACACTGCATCTTGCAATGATGATAATACCACATTTCATGTCACATTTCAAATATTGCCCCAGATACAGCTGTCCAGTTAATTTTCAACACAATACCTTGTGTCTATCAATGCCTCACTTCAATATCACACTTGTGTCATGAGAAACCTTATTTCTTATTTGAAAAAATCAAGAACTTTGTAATAAAGTTTACCGTAGACTCAATCATACGACACTTAGTTCGATCAATACCCTCCATTCGGCTTGTTGCTGGCACTACCGCATTTGAATGTTAGATGTAAATCAGAGTACATTTTTTACCACTGAGAACAACAGTTAAAAAATACTACTTTCTAATTTCTATCACGATATTACTGTATTCAATCTTGATTATACAATGGCAAGAAAAATTTGGACCTGATTGGTCGTTTGGCTGGACCCGTGATGTTATCAGTACAACATCACAGGTGTGATGTAAATCAGTACAACGCCGGTCTAGTCTTAGCCTTGATTGTGAACTCCGCTGATCAGTATGAGTATGTTGATCATTTGCTTGTTTCATCTGCTCTGGGTATATTTTCCACAAGAACATCTTTAAAATAATTTTTTTCTGTATAACAATGAAATATTAGATATTGGTAATACTCAGGGTGGTAATATTTGATAATTACGCTCCCAGTTGTTGGATACACTGACTGCGGCCTTGTGCCCAACCACCAGGCGACGTTATCGCAGTACCCATATACACCCTTTTGTCATTATTGCTTTATTGATATATGTAGAGACTAGGGCATACAAAACAATGTTCAATACTATTTTCAAAATATTGCTATGATAATACAAATAAGGCACTTGACTGTATAAAATGGTTACTTAATCAGGTGATGATGTAGTACTGGCTGTGCTCATCCCTAATTAATTAGTATACACATTTACAACATTGAATAATCACTCCTGATGTAATTGTTTATTTATGCATGCATATATGGAAACTGCGCCATTCTCAATCGTGAGCCCGCTGCTCAAAATATTCGCATGGTGTGTCCGGGTAATATTCAATCAAATTGTGCTATGGACCAACTTTGACTATCACCCCAGCCACAGCCATTGGACATGTCGCACTGCAATTTGCACCACCACAACTTGCTGAGTTGAGCATTAAATTTGCAGGGTATAAGTACCATTGCCATGCATAAATTTTGATATTCAAAAGCTGACATGCAAATGAGATAACACTTTATACAAGATTAAGGTGGGATCATTTACATCTATTTATGGTTCCATTTGTATCTCCATTAGCATATAGGTGCATGATCCACAAGGATTTGCACTCTGGCCGCCCTACTAGGCACCAGCCATTGGAGACCGATGCACCCTGCAGCCCAATGACACACACTATCTCTCTGTCTACATTTACCCTCCCCCAGACAGATCCTGAAGCCCAATCACAGCCAATAAAGTAACATGACCCCCCCACCCACACATCTACCGATGCCCCATCATGGGCAATACAGTAACATCATTCATAAATGTGGAGTGTCATGCATATTATGGGCTGCACTTCCATTGGCTAGTTCAGCATCACGGGCATGCAGTCATACCAGGCAGTAATTTGGCAGGCAGCGGGCAGCATGCGGGGGATGCTGCCGCCCACCGCCTGCAAGGGGGGCAGCCTAGAGGGGCTTATACAGGACTGGGTGGGCACTAGGCACCAGGCTTGACTTTTTGAGGTGGTAGTTACTTGACATTCTGCCCACAATCAGACATTACAATCCAGTTGGACCACCAGGGAGATATTTGTTGAGAAGGTCTTCACATTCTGCCCATGATCACGCACTTGGGAGGAGATACACTTCTGGACGTGATTGGGCTTCGAGATGTGTGAGCAGGGGGTCATGTTAGTTTATTGCCCTCAATCACACTGTGGGAGAGCTGTGGGGGCATGTAACTTTATTCCTGCAGTCAGGCGTCAAGAGATGTGTGGTGGGGTATGTTACTATATGCACACGATGGGCTGTGGGGGGTACAAGAACCAACTAGGCATGGTTGAAATAGGGAGTGGTAGCTGTGTTGCAACTTCGCAATACAGCAGTCACCTGTGGGTGGCCATCAACGCCATTTTTGGGGCTCAAAGTTGAGCAGTCAGATGTTGGGGGTTGCGATGCACAACTATCTACAACCCACTGAATATTGTAAAGTTGGGGCAGCTTATGCATTATATTCCTCCTCATCCTGTTAATCCATGCATTCATTTCATTGATCTTTTGGTCACAATCTGTTGTCAATGACATAACTGCCTCCTGTAAATATCGCACAATAGTCAAAAGTTGACTTGCACATACACAGCCCTGTTGCACATGGAGGAACCCTTTTCAATATGTGGTCCACTATGAGACGTTTTTCACTAACTCCTGAAAACATTGACAACTATAATTAAAAAGTTGTGCTGATTTACTTACGGTGACTAAGGCACTTTCAAGACTTGGCTTCCCAGCAGCCTCCCATAATTCATGAGCGAGGTAGTACCAGGATGGTGTCATTGTCCAGTATCACCTCCCTTGCTCCTTCAGTGATAGAATCGCTGGTGCAATAGTTCTCATTTTTTAATTGCACTACACTTTATTCTTAACCTTGAGTACAATATATAAATACTATTAACACGCCCACATTGCATCCAGCTTCTCGGTTTGTACTCCTCATGAGCACATCCAGCATTCCCCTGGCCTGACTGCCTCAAGCAGTGCACACACTCTAGCAAGGTCCACTGCCTCATGTCACCAGATGAGTGTTAGTAGCTCTGAAATACAAAACCCCAAAATATATGCACATTAGTATAATGTATCAATATTCATCATTTCCTTAAAGAAATTCTATACAATGCTAATTTAATTACATCAAAGACCACCTGTCCTTCAAGATAGTAGAAACACAGATCAGTACCATAATAGAACACAAAAAAGGATACAGCCACCTTGACAGTAAAAACAACTGCTAGTACACTAACATGCTATGCTCTAGTCTCATGCGTTGGAGTAACTGTATCAAACATCAAATTTGAGATACCATAACATATCCATCTGTACCATAGTGAAATATTCTGGCAACATTGTAATGTGATATCAAACACAGATGAACCACACATCACAGAACTGTGTTTTATTGAACTCGCTAAACATACATTACTGGTACACAGGCCTTGAAATAACATACTTCTCCACCCAGCCTCGACACCTGTTTTTTCATTGGGACAGGCGTTTTATTTTCTTGGCCTGTCCCTTGACAGGCAGTTCTGATTTACAACTCTTACACACATATTAGGCTGCTATGTCTCCAACCACAGCACTCTATATAGAAAAAGGGATGTCATGGACCTCATGATATGAAAATGCACCACAGAGTCGAAATAAGTGGCACTGACTACTAAAATGCACTTCAGTTTTAGTAATTGCCACCTGCCACTTTTAAAAGGCAGCAACTTAATCTGGGCACTTAGTAGCTCCTCGCGTGTCTGTCCCATAGTAAATAAATTAGACATGGTAGCCAAAAATGTAATGTGGGTGAGTCAATCCATCAAGCAGGACTGAAAGGGGTATGAAATATTTTTGCATGCTTGGAAAGCCAAAACTCCTACAGATGAAACTTCATGAGGCGAAGTTGGGCAAACACTAAATGCTACAGGGTGTGATTCAACATATCCTTCTATGCTCTAGTGTTCAAGGATGTTTACTATTAGTTCATTTATTATTACTCTTTACGCTTGTAGCCTGCCACATCATGAGATTGTTCTCTCAGAATGAAAACTACATTTATTCAGATATGCACTTTTAACATTCCGTGAAAGGAATCATACTGTGACAGGTTACAGGTATTATCAAACAGTTATCACTGTCAAACATCCTTCAACAGTAAACCAGGTAAGGATATTTTCTCGTACAACTTGCCAAACTGTGAAAACACTAATAGCATTAGTACAGCAAAGCATGCAGAGAAATTGGCAGACATTACTTCACCATGGCAGCTAGACTACTGTATATCATGAAATTTATTTTGACTATATTAATATGGTTCTGAAAGAACCTTTGTGTATACTATCATATTTCCTCAAACAGTCTCACAATCTAAAGGACTTTCAGGATTCCATCTTGAAGGTCTCCAGAAAATGGCAATTGCCAGCATGCAGAAATGCACACCATCTGGTAGAATAGCTCAATCATTACAGAATTTAATTTCGGGTGATTTATAGTATGCATTCCGGGCATGCATGCGTAAAAAAGCAGTAATCTGTACATTTACTTTCATGTAGCCTGTCAATCAGATACATACATGATGCTCTGCTTGCCGACTCCTACGCCTGTAATATCTGGAAAATCATGATAATACAGGCAGGCAACATAGACATGGTAGAAGCAAGGTCCACCTTTGCTTCCTGCTACTAAATCTACCCATCGCTTTAAACCCAAATCATTGCCTCCAAGATGGATTAGCAGTATGTCTAGGAGAGGAGTTCTCAAGTGTCTGTGCATGGTTGGTATAAGATGTTCCCATCTCATTCCACCATGACCAAACCATTTAACATAGCAATTCAGGAGCTGCAGGTCCCTTCCAAAATCACTATGAACTGTGTAAACTCAGCTGCTCGTCTTATGTAACTGCTTCCAATAATCCACAAAATCCTTTTCCTATTTTCTGCCATTCTAGTTTTTTACCCAGAACTGCACAGAAAGCTACTAAGAAAGGGACTGTTCACCCCAGTAACCAGACAGCACTGAAAATCAAACTGATATTTTCCTCCTTATTTCAAACTAGCTTCACTGTATTCAGTCAAAACACACACATTCATTAAAAAACATTCCCTCCTGCTCTGGCTTCATGAACCAATGTAACTCATGCACTCAGTATTAATAGACTATGTCCATGCAAAAATCTAAAACCACTGGAGAACTAAACAAATGCATGCTTTTCTATAGGTACTTTTAAACAATTACAACATCAGAAAGAAGTCTGATTGGTTGGTGCTTCATCAAACAACTCCACGTGCACCCTCCTATCTCCCTCCATTTGCAGCTGTATCTGTACAAGTGAGTACTGAACTTTCTTCTTATTTAAAACTATTTTCTCTTAAGAATATAACATGCCACATAATAACTATATAACATCATCAGATTAAACACCCAAAACGTTTTGATTAATAATATGTACATATTCTAATAAGTTCTTTTAAATACTAGAAAATATGATGTGAAGATAGACTGTACTTACAGTTTGAACTGGTTATCTCTCTGCAATTTTCAAAATGGATCTTGTTTTCTTTCTTCTTCAGTGCTGTCCATCACTGATTGGTTCTTGAAGTGGCCTGACAAATCTTTAGAATTTCATTGGTAGAGCTATCTGTCACCAAACAGACTATTTAATGATTCGATAATGAATGTTTCAGCCATCCCTAGTATTATATTAACTTTACTTTCGAATGCATGAAAGTACATTTTATACACTTTCAATAGCACCTAAAGTAAAATTTGGCGTAAAAGTGTTTCGAACTCGACAGTACTGGCTATAGTGCCTTCGAACGCATCTAGAAGGTTACATTTATTACATTTCGAATGCACTAAAGTATTTTCAAGAATTGGCCATATATTGACACACAGTTTAACATTTTATGGAAAATGACTTAATTATCAATTGTAAACATCATAATCTGCTTGTATAACTGCCTCAATCTCAGCGCAGTGCAGATATTTAAGATTTACAATGCTTAATGCGTACTCACAAACTGTGCAGTGCACACTTGTAAAACACTTATTTGTTGTAATGTTTTACACTCAAACGCCCTCATATCCATTGCTATCTACTTCTGCTCATTACATTACACCTTTATATGCAAAAAATTTCTACAGAATAGTCATTTCAATCGACTCATGTAAAACGCAGCACACAAACAAAAACACAGTATCATCAAGAAGTGACAAATAAAATCTACACTATTCAGAACATTGTCGCCTGAAGTTATTTGTAATAACACCTCCAGAGTGGTAGTGTAGGGAAAAGCAAACAAACCAGAGGCGAATGAGACCCAACAACACAGGAGGAAGTGCTTATAGGATCTGGAAGTAACACTATTTCCCTATATCAGCCACCCTGGAGGGTATTATTGCACTTAGAAAATGTGCACTGTAAAGGAAAAAAATGGAGGAAAAAAGTATTAAAAAATAGATATAAAAATACAAAATGAGCTTCAAACAACTTTTATGATTAAGTAATCCCTCTGGCTGTTTTGATTTCTATACTATTGGGGACTCCATTATGTGACAGGGCACTTTGTTGGCATGCACTTTGTGACTGAAACTACCAGACACGGGAGGGCTCTGAATCTGCAATCAAGATAGTGGGTGACCGTTCATTGAAGATTTTTTTTTTTTGTAAGGTACTCTGTACCTGCCAGTAGTTTGGGACACAAACGAGATTAGTAAATACAGTAGAGGGACTTGTGGCATTTGTTTTTAGATTTTCTGAATAGGGCCAGGCAACAGTCACAGCACTTTCCTAACCTTACAGTGGCTGTGGAATGGAGACATGTTGCAAGCTTTCACCATGTAATGGATTGCCCAGTCTTTGACAGACCATGGATACACGGCATTTTTTTTAGCTATTTGCTGGTAGATGTCATTGCTTTTGTGTTTTGTATGAGTACTGTGCTTCTGTTGGGTTGTCTGTCTGTGTGTGCGTGTTCGGGGACATCATGGTCTTGTTCATTCATTTGCTTACCAAGTGGTACAAAATGGCAGGTGAAAAGTTTGAAGACTCGGGTTGGCTACAAATACACAAGTAATGCAGCACCTCATAGGTAACTTCTTTTTTTGGGTATCTATTCAGAAATACTGACTTCACTGAGATTGGTATCATAGCCAATCAGAAGGGTAGGATTTTCAGACCCATTTTTCAAAAGCAAAATAGTAAAGTCTGAACTGAAAAGTATGACACAACACGAACTTACTAGTCTACCTATGAACTGCAAATGCACAAGCTTGTAAATCAGAAATATTTAGAAGTTTCGCACACATTTTTGAACAGATTGAATTTATTCTGTCCAGAAATGCAGCCATAGTAGTTTTAGACTGTGTTCTTACATGTTATTTCTGCAAGGAACTTCATCATTGCACAAGCACATGTAGAGAAAACATTTTTTGCCATGTTGTGAAGAGGTCACAGCTCGAATTCACAATACACACCAGCACAAAAGACAGTATGTTACTATAATGCAGCATCAACATTGAAATTTCAAGCTAACATGCAACCATATCTACCAACTGTGCACACACACACACACTCACACAAACAGTAATAGTGGCATATCCTCCACGAATTGTAAATATACTAATTGTTATACATTTAATAATGCACACTGTCACCTGAATTTGTTGGTCTACAATATACTTAATCATCAAACTGACTATCACATAACACGTTAACACAGCATAAAACACATGTTCATACACAGATAAAAAAATAACAGCTGTCATAATCGTAAGAACACACGTGAAGAAAAAAACATTCAAAATGTCCACAGAAATATTGAGAATGAAAAATTTCTGATATTACATAGCAGCTGTGCAATGCACATTCATAACAGCTATCATTTGCTTGTCTTTTCACCAAATTGTTAACATTCTTAACATGCTATTCTAGTAATACACATTACTATAAGAAATGTACTGAAGCATATTCTAAAACTTTTTTTCTTCTCTACAGGTGCCTGATACTTCTGTAAGATTGCTTACTGTCACTGGAACTATAGTACCTGAAAATGCCAACTAAATAATGACGTAGTGTGTCTCAAAACTAGAGCAGTATAATAGTACTACACTTGTTGTATAAGGGCAACAAACAAAAAAAGTAAAGTTACCCAAAAAAATGAACATCGGACAGACCATTACTGCAACAGTGACCCTTGCATTCACTGCACACTAGAAACAAAATCCCTAAAAAAAACAAAAATGTATAATATCACAAATGTTGTGCTCGATCTGTAAGACGAAACACAACTATCTTGAGTGTAACCATCAACAGACGCTCAAAATCAACAACGAAAATGAAAAATTGTGACTTATAACTTAGAAAAGAAAGTGCATTCGCATCACGCAAGTAAAGTTAAGATCTAAAGATTTATTATCGCTGTGCTACGGCACAGCCGCAAACAGATCAAGAGTCACCTTTTCTCTGATGAATTTATGCCCGAGTAGCAAACATTTGTCATCAGAGCACTGTTTGTACTACAAAGATTGTGTGGTAAGATGTCTCATGTCCTTGAACAATTCAGGAAACTTGTATATAGCATCAAAAAAGGTTTCAACAGTATCCTTGTTTGACTGTTGACAACTTCTGCCATGTCTTCACAGGACAGTGGATGCACACACAGCACTCAGAAGCATATTTCTTGGAAGAGTCTTATCATGACTTTATGAAACAACAGATGTTCAATATCGATGAGTCCGGCAAACTTACAAATGTCCTCAGTATCTCTGAAGACAATCAATTAGATACTGATGATGACTGTGGTCCAACTTATAGTCTTGAATAAACGGCACTGCCTTTACATGGTCATGTGATGCTACCTGCAAACCGTAGGCAATCATCATTTCAAAAGTAGAACAGTTTGTTAACCTATTCATAATAACAGATCGCAAAGAGAGACATAAGCTATTTACTGAAATCGACCATTGTGGGGAATACTGTCAGTATACTGACCTTTATGGGTCACTCCATTTGCATGTCTCGATACTGGTGTTTGTGATATGTTTTTTTCACAACACGCGGATGCTCGCAGTGCATCAGACAGGCATGCTGAAACTTTGTCTACAGAGTATATGAAGTACATGCGAGCTGTGCATCAGTACACTTTGTTTAAATGACTATATTGCAGTCAGGTGACATGCACGGTGCCATCACTTTCATGAAAAAGTGCAACACATTCCTTCTGGAGCCAGAAGCAGGAAATTCCAGTGTCACACTTCAATAGAAAAAGCTGTTTCAGTGTTAGAAAATGACATTCTGAAACAGTACGAAAGGAAATTGCTAAGTTTGAGATTGCTAAAGTATCAGAAGTTTGATTCTGTATGTGTGTCATGCGACTGCTTGTGCTACGCAGCAAACTGTCACAGTCAACCTACAAAACCTGGTCATCATACAATGACATGTGTTTGCACTACAGCATTCTTGTTTCTGAAATCTGATTTCTTATCCACAAGACACCATTGTACTATGCAAACACTGTTTTTCAAAAACTGAAGTGCAACAATTTTTATGCCAGGAAGGTCAGTACTAAAACAACATGGAAACAGATGTTACACTTAACTGAGATTTCAACATTGAATATGTTTGAACGTATTCTAATTCAGACAATGAAACCATTCCAAATGATTCTATCGCCTGAGAACACAAAGACACGAAGATTCCACAGAAAGAGCTAATTAGATCTCTAAAGGGTTCTGATGTATCTTACCACTTCCTCTATTAGGAAAATGTTCAAGCTATCTCAACACAAAATAGTTTGACTATTCTAGTAACTGGTGTGCCTACAAAGGCTCAAGGTCATCTGGCAAGATGTTGTCAACCTGCAAAAGGTAAAGCTTGTTCTGGCTTATTTAAAGAAGAACAATTCCTTTTATAGAGACTTGACATAGATCAAATGGCTCAGCCTCTGTGCAAATATGATCTATTGTGAAAAGTAAGCTGTCAATCATTGAGAAAGTCACCACAATAGACAAGGCGCCGACAATGTATGAATGAGGAGCACACTTCACGACATTACATGGTAGAGATCCATTAGGAGACAACATTGATCTCTATCAAAATGAAGCAGGTGGAAGGTGAGCCTGTCAGCATTTGGGAGGCAACACTAGAAGCACGCTGCTCCCAGACCTATTTCCAAAAGGGTCAGGTGACACCTAGATGAAAGAGAAGTACGGGTGTAGGGTGCTGAGCACCGCACCAGTCAGATCCTGAGCAACGGCTGGCAAATTCAGGACAGCATACAGTACCTGTTCCATCTGGCTCTGGGAAAGTGAGCTTATCATTCTGTCTGCATCTATAGTACATACCATTCAGCCAACAACTCACTAGATGGAATTGAGCAGCTGCTCAATTTCTGGAGAAATTGAAACAGAAAGATGAAATGTGCAAGTGAATCTGTCTTTCCATACTTTCGCTCCACGTGGCACTGTAAAGAATATTGGTATCGTAGACACTGGAAGTAATGACAATTAATGAGAGTATGGCGCAGCCCATGGTTTGTCACGCTTAGTTGTGCAGAATATGCCTGGGATGAAACTCATTGAACTGTTGAAGTGGGCACCATGTCAAAGGCATCTCATCAATGACTATCGGAGAAATGTGTTCACTGATCCTGTGTTCTGTCACAAGACACTTTCTGCACGCTTCCCATGACATTCTCACTTTCATCTTATCAAAGGACAATCCTCCTCTAGGCATTGTAGAACACTACTTTGGAGGACAGAATATCAAACCTAGGTGCCCCTCATATCCATATGTTATTATGGATCAAGGATGCGCTACCTAATCGGTGAACATGATGCAGCAGAAGTGCTGTCATTCATAAAAAATATATCACTTGTCACATTCCAGACAAGTGTTATTGTGTCCTACACTAGGAAGTTGGTTCAAAAGTTCCAGCGCATATATTTGGCGCAAAATATTGTCAAATGAAAGCAGTAAAGGAATAAATCTAATTGGTACACGCGATGTCGCTTTGGATTTCCTAGAAGAGTTTGTCAGAATGGTGCCATGAATGACCTTTTCTCAGCAATGCGACACCACTTGAAGGCAAAATCAACCAAGAGGGTATATGAGTTACCCAGAGATGAAAAAGAGGTGTATATCAATGACTACAACCCAACTCTTCTCCTAATGTGGCAAGCAAACATAGATGTTCAGTTTGTGGCTGACAACTCACTAGCCCTGGTTCGCGATGTAACTCGTACATAACCAAACATGAACAGACTAGCTTGCAAGATCTTTGGGAAGATATTGCCAGTTCAAGCTAAAGCCTGACATCTCAGCTGGTGGTCATTGGGGTTTGAAGACTCTTTCACACAGAGAATGTGGAGCTTACGAAGCCAGTGTGACCGTTAATGGGTACACATCTGTACGGGAAGTTCGATGCTGTAATGCTTCAGTGTAAACTACAAAGAGAAACTGAGTGTGTACTGATTCTCATGCCGAAATTGAGGAGCTGCTGTCAACACACCTTCTTCAAAACATATCTTGAAGAATAACCTGATAGACACATACACCCACGTAGACACAACGAGATGAATGATATGTGTCTGTTTGATTGGTGGCTAAGTGGTATGAACTACAAGACAGGTGCAGCATGACTCAATGGGCACATTTACAAGGTCAATGGACTAGATGACTGTCTTGTGAAGAGGAACAAGCCATGGCTTATAGATCACTGCAAACTGTATCTAGGCACATCATAGAGACAGAGACATTACTACTTTGCTCTCCTATTCCTATTTAGACCCTGGAGGAGTGAGTCTGAATTAAAGGTGACTCTGACATATTCTAAGAACAGTTCAATCTCACTTATGAGAATTTCCAAACTGACTACTCACAAACATACATACAAAGACTAAAAGCTGAGAAAGAACAGCTCGAGCAGGCAGAGAAGCAACTTCAGGAAGACACTCCAGTTAGTTCACAAGACAAAATTGATCCAGAAGGACAAGGTGTTCTAGGTGACCCTCTGCTGTTAAATGCCCCAGAACTGTTAATCTCAGAAATTGAGACAGCCATGCAACATGGCACACACTCTATGGTCAACCCAGTTGACGTAAGACAAAGACTAAATCAGCTGCAGCATACAGTACACTCCAAAGTGGTTGAAGCTGTCCAACATGGTATACTACATGAAACAAAAAAATGTGACTGCACTCAGCACAAACCACTACTAATGTTTGTCAGTGGTTCAGCTGGAGCAGGAAAGAGTTTCCTGATTGAAGCTATCATTTCAGAAATACTGACTCTGACAGGCTCTTCAATGTCTGTTGCTGTGACTGCCCCACAGGACTACAGCATACAACATTGGTGGAGTAACATTACACCGCCTCCCTTTATAGTTGCCAGTCGAACATGGGAGAACTGAGAGTATCAGAACTGTCATTCGAGGCTGCATCTCAGCTCCGTCCCCATGTCTTCGCTACAAAGATGCAGCTACTCATTGTTAAGACGAAATCAGATGGTCTCCAATGTCATGCTAGCCTGTATTCATCTATGTCTACAGCAGATCTTAGTACTGATGATGCAGTGCCATTTGGTGGCAAAAGTATACTTGTGTTGGGAGACCTTTTACAACTTGCACCAGTCAATGCAGAGCATGTATTCACAACTCTGACTGCCAACAAGCTAAGAATATCCCCGGTTGCATTGCAGGCTATAACATATGGGAATTATTTACCTATGTTGAGTTGTCTCAGAACATGCGGCAAAGTGGTGACCTAGCTTACAAATCACTTTTAGATGAAGCTCGCACAGGTTCTCTATCATCAGAACATGTTTGTATGTTAAATGATCGAAAAATCACAGTAGATAGTACATGCATAGAAACAGCATGTAATGTCTTCAGTGACATATACTCTACTGCCAGACACATAGTGTGTCTTATGCCACGACTAAAGAAATGCACTGAATTCAACAATCTAATGCTACAAAGAGAGAACCAAGAGATTGTCACTCATGCAATTGATACAGTTGATGGCATGTATTCTTAGTCCAAAGCTAGTAGCAAAGATGACTGAACGACTAAGGAACTGAAGTCAGATGTTTCACGAACAGCTGGCCTAGAAGCTCTTCTCACACTTTGTAAGAATGCACGTATCATGCTACGACGTAATCTAGATGTCGAACAAGGCATGGTAAATGGTGCCATGGGAAACATCACTGACTTTATCTATAATGTACAGAAGACATTTATTCAGACACTTGTAGTGCAGTTTGACAACATGCAACACTCTGTACACATAGATAGAACCTGCATTAAATTCCAGGTTTTTAAGGATATCTACGTAAACAGGAAACAGTTCCCATTATGTGTTGCATACGCTGTCTCCATTCACAAATCTCAGGGATTAAGTTTGGATTCAGCAATGATAGACATAGGTACAGACATTTTCAAAGATGGCATGAGCTACGTTGCACTTTCATGTATCGAGAGCCTTTCTGGATTGCACATCATTAGTATAGCACCTCAGAAAATGGAGCTGACAAGCGATGTATTCTTGAGTACAACAGATTACGTGCTCACATCAGCCACAAATGTCTTTAATACCACTGCCTACATATATGTCGGTCTCACACAATTCATTCACAGCTAGACGAAGCAACAAACAGCAGCAAGCTTCACAAAGTGATTAAAAAAAAAACAGTTCAGCAAAGGCCACAACCTCAAGTAAACATTCACAACCAACAATTCATCAGAAATCAGTTGGTGTAGCTGCTGTACCACTGTTTGACAACAGCAGTAGAGTAAACTGCTATGCTAACTCAGCTATGCAAGTTTTCCTACACATGCCACAGTTTGTGCAAGCAATATCTGCTTCACAAGACAATCCCCTATCAAATGCTTTGAAGCAGATTATCAACATGAGTTCTGACCACTCTAACAATGTACACTCACTAACACCACTATGACAGGTGTTATCTACATATGCTGGATGTAGTACTTTTGCTGCAGACATACAGCAAGACAGTACTGAGTTTATGATGGCTGTGATAAACAACCTTGATGAAGACGGCACCCCAATCTGCCAGTACTTCACAGTAACATACGTTACAAAATATGTATGTGTTTCATGTGGCAATTCACAGCGTGAAACCACACAAGACATGTTGTGGATAACTCTCTTTGTTCCTAAAGCCAAAAAGTGTCAAATTTTGACAGCTGTTCACTAATGCTGAATGTAGTCATGCCTGTGGAAGGTGCGGAGGCAGATGCACTCAGTCCATACGCCTGAGGACTTCATCTCAATATCTGTTGCTTATGTTGCACAGATTTGACACCAATGGGCTCAGAGTTGATACTCTATCACAGACTACACAGCTAGTAGAATGGTGTTCAACCAATCACTGTTTGACACGCACAGCAGTATCTATCACCATGGTCAATCCATGCATTCTGGACATTACACCTCGTTACTAAGGTGTACAGCTGGATGGTTAGAGTGTGACGACTCTACAACAACTTTTTAAACAGAGACTGCCACGTCACCTGAAAATGCATATCTTCTAATATTGAAGAATTATGACAACCTTCATATTTCAGAAGAATAGGAAAACATGTACCATTTTAACATGAGTACTTTGTCCCCAAAATGTCATAACTCGTTACAATGTTGTACAATTTACAACTGTAAATTAACAATACAATTTCAACAAAATTGAATTCAAATATAGATATTACATAGACTGTGACATGTCACATCTTGTGTAGATCAGTGACTACATAGAAATTGTTGTAGTGGCTTCAGTCGGAGTCAACAATATTTACAGTCACTAGAGAAACCATGATTACATGTCTATACAAGACTATACATCTAAAAACGTCACTAAGCTGCACAGCTGGATGGTTAGAGTGTGACGACTCTACAACAACTTTTAAATAGACACTCCCACATCACCTCAAAAAATGCATATCTTCTAATATTGAAGAATTATGACAACCTTCATATTTCAGAAGAATAGGACAAAACATACCATTTTTACATGAGTACTTTGTCCCCAAAAATGTCATAACTCGTTACAATGTTCTACAATTTACAACTGTAAATAAACAATACAATTTCAACAAAAAATGGAATTCAAATACAGACATTACATAGACTGTGACATGTTACATCTTGTGTAGATCAGTGACTACATGAAAATTGTTGTAGTGGCTTCAATCGGTGCCAACAATATTTACAGTCACTAGAGAAACCATGATTACATGTTGAGAAAGATTCTACCCTTATAACACTCAACAAACATTCCACTGTGTCAGAAGTAGTCTTTTAACACTTCTAGTGACTCTTCACATATAGAGAACATCATTAGATCACCATGCAACAGTGTAGAACTATCACGCTTTCAGATGTAGTACTAGTATTGTTCATATGTAAAAACAACTACCGTTATTGATAATGCAAGAAGCTGACTTACACAACTGTTAATAATAACCAATTACTGAATGTAATTCAGTGACTCTTACAACTGTTTAAAATTACTTGTACATAAAAGAAACATTTGTTTTCAAGTGTACATTAATAACTTATTTAATAATTGAACTAAAAATAGCAGTGTAGCACTACAGTACAAGTGAATGTCTTACATATTACTCTGCAGTATACTAACAACATGTAACTAAGCATAAGTTTGTGAAAAAATGCATTCCATAAGAGTTTTAGTATTTACAAGTTAAGAATTTACATAGAAGCCAATGTAAGAATTGATAACATTTTTTTGTTCATGTAAAACATGTATTTTTTGTTTTGTATTTGTCACATAACTAACTGTACCGTATGTACAAAATATTGACAATTGTAAATCAGGCACTGTTGCTGATCACAACAAACTGCATACCTGTTCCTGACAATATTTATGATCGCCTCAATTGAGGGGTCAGGTAGGAATTTTCCATTTGCACTTAGTCAGTGACATATTATTTAATAGTAAGAATCAAATGTCACTAAACTTACAATTGTGTAAACTGTACTACTTAGACAATCAGCATATGGTTTTTCTCCACCCCAGGAACATCCACATTAGCAGTCACACAATTACAACAAAACACTTGTCTATCTTGTGTCTAATCACACTTCACAAACAACTGACATTCCCGTATTAACATAGCAGACAAGTAATGCACACATAGTTACAACATACAACCATTTTTAAAAAGTTACATTTTTACAAACTACATTCATGTTCAATAGCAATATCTTCAGCCTAACTATTAAAATTACAAGTCAAATGCCAGAAAATACTTCCACTGTTATAAACAGAAGTGAGTACTGAAGCACAACTAAAAACACACATCTGATTAGTTTCATATAATATCACACACTTAGTCCAATCCACATCATACACTTATTATAATTCTTACACATTTACAAATTTCACAAGTAATGATTGCACACATACAAAGATTGTATTGTGAGACTGCTTCTGTTAACAAAATTTAACTTTTCATTCGACCTTTTCTCCATTTGACAAATTGGCAATAAATTTTTTAAAACCATAACCACCTGTGTCGACTCATTACTTTAAATACCATACTGAAATGAAAATAAGTGTCTATTACTTAAGCATACAAATCAATGTTTACTAATACTGCTACAACTATAACTCCATCTATTTTTTTGCTACCTATGACATACAGTCAGTAACACAGCAACACAAAGGGTAACACACATGGTGGCATAGATGGGATCGTCACCCCTAAGTCTCACCCCATGACATGTGTAAAGCAGCAGAAGTACAGGAGAGTGGGGTGAGAGTTAGGACCCACGATCCCAATGCACACCCCAATGCCAGTTGGGGGGTGGGCAGGGCAGTACAGCCCATGCGCCACTGCCACATGATGTATTATGGCACAATAAAACAGACAGCACCGCAAACATTAATGCTAAAAGTGCCACTTTGGGGAGTGGGCAGCAGGGTACAAGTGGGTGTTCACCCCTAACAGTGAATTTCATCACTTTTGTCGCTGTGGAACAACCCTAACTAATGCATTTAACAGACTTTTTTGCCTCTAATTTCCCTTCTTTTTAAGAAAGATAACAAGAAATATAAAATGTAATGCAGCAGTGGGATCGCGTGGCCCTTTGGGCCCCGTGCTCCCACAACCATGAATGGAGAACAGAAAAGCGTAATGCATACAGTGGATGCACAGGAATGTTGTGCCACGTGATCCTTGTCACAAAGTAACGTGTGCCTGTAAATTTAAATGTCAATGGGCATGGTGACACAAAGTGAAACAGAAAGCAAAACAGTACAGTACACACAAATGGCTAAAAAGTAACAGAAACGCAAACAAAAAAGAAAATGCAAACAATGGCGCATATGGTGGCGTTGGAGTCTGCATTGGGATAATCAGCCCTAACTCTCACCCCATGACATGTGTAAAACAGCAGAAGTATAGGACAATGCGATGAGAGTTAGGACCCACAATCCCAATGCGCACCCCACTGCCGGTTTGAGGGATGGGCAGGGGGGGTCAAGGGGGGTTTTCAACCCTAACAGTGAATTTCCTCACTTTTGTTGCTGTGGAACAACCCTAACTAATGCATTAAACACAGTTGTTTGCCTCTAATTTCCCTTCTTTTTAAGAATGATAACAAGAAATAGTGAATGTTATGCAGCGGCACGAACGCAAAGGATAACGCATATGGTGGTGCAGACATCAATGATGCATAACTTTGGGCACCGCGCTCCTGCCACATGATGTGTTGTGGCATACTAACAGGGACAGCAACGCAAACAGAAATGCTAACAGTGGCGCACATGGTAACACAAGCCCAAATGAGAACAGAAAGGGTAACGCACATGGTGGCGTAGACAGGAATGGTCTGCCACATGATGTGTTGTCACATAGTAACATGGTGCCTGCAAACAGAAATGTCAATGGGCATGGTGATGTAAAGTGAAACAGTAAGATAAACAGTACTGTAGACAAAAATGGCAAAAAAATAACAAAAACACAAGCGCAAATGAAAACGCAAACGATAACGCACATGGTGGCGCAGACGTCAATGGTAAGTGAACGGAAAAATGATCCGCAAGCCGAAAAGGCAACATAAAGTAATGGGAAGACAGGCTGGTTTTCCCAAAACCTGCATTAAGAAAGACAGTGAGTACAAATAATGTGTGCAAAATAATGAGTATCGGTGCAGAAAATGAGATCTTGGAATACTAAATACATTATATCTCAGGAACCGTACGATGTAGAAAAAAATTTAAAAGTCATATTATTTACAACTGTCCTGGCTAATTTGAATCTTGTGGGGCTAGGAAATTTTCCTACGAAAACTCCGTATCTCGCACCGTTTCCGAGATACAGGCCCTGAAAGGCGCAGCGAACGCCGTAATGTTATCCTAAGGGGAAAAAAGAAAAGTTTGGAGTGCCATAACTTTGCCTCCCTGTAATGTTTTTTCACCAAACTACTGAAAGGCACATCTTTGGGCTGTTGGCTGTCTTTCCTCCAAATTTCAGGAAAAAAGACCTAACCGTTATTTTGCAGCAGGGCTCCAAATGATTTCTGTTAAGTGTCAGGCGCCGTAATGTTATCCTATGGGAAAAACCGTCAATTTTGGAGTGCCGTAACTTTGCCGCCATGTGATATTTGTTCACCAAACTACTGAAATGCACATCTGTGTACTGTTGGCTGTCTTCCCTCCAAATTTCAGGAAAAAAGACCAAACTGTTATTTTGCAGCAGGGTGCCAAAGGATTCCTGTAATGCTTCAGGCCGTAATGTTATCCTATGGGAAAACTGTCAACTTTCGTGCCATAACTTTGCCGCCGTGTAATATTTTTTCAATACAACACTGAAAGGCACATCTGTGAGATGCCGGCCATGCTCCTCCAAATTTCAGCCCACAACTCCCAACGGTTATTTTGCAGTACAGTGCCAAAGAATTGCTGTCATTTCCCACAGGCTAGAAAATTACTGTACGCATTGATTTAAAGCTTCATAGAAAGTTCGACACTTTCGTGAGCACGAAAAGTAATTTCTGGAGTACTTTTTCCAGAAATTTGAAAACATATTTCTGGGGTGTTTTACCACAAAATAAAGACATGGCAAGCATCCTCAGGGCCCGAATAGCTAAATACAAAAAAAATACGTTGCTAGAGGGTCTCAAATTTAAATGCCAACCATTTTTCTGATCACCAACTGAAAACAAAATGGCGGATTTATGGAAGTAACAGGCCCATTTGCGAAAAGTAAATGCACGGCGACACTGTTTAACTTTTGTTAACTTTTTCCCATTGACTTATAATGGGAAACTGTTTTTGAATAACTTTGAACCGCTTAATATTTTTCACCAAATCTTTGAAAGGCAAATTGAGGACCCTGCCTGCGTTCCCTGAAGATTTCGACCAGTCATGCAAACCGTCTGACCTGTGCAGCGACCATAAAATTCCAGAAAGCGTACGTCGCATTGCACAGATTGTGCTTAATAACTCCACAACTGTATATCTGATCAGTACAAAACTTGGCAGATCCAAGGCCTATGGGTCTTGATCAAACATTCCAAATTTCAGGCAAATCCATCAAACGGTTGCAAAGTTATTAAGTTGCAAAATTTTGGGTTTAACATGGAAATGGCTCCTGAACCCTAACTATGGTAGCACTACCGTGCTACCATAATATATAAATATATATATATATATATATATTAGAGGCAAAAAATTCAGTTTAATGCATTAGTTAGGGTTGTTTCACAGCAACAAAAGTGAAGAAATTCGGGTGTTAGGGTTGAAAACCCCTTGGGCCCCGCCCACCCCACCAACCAAGAGGCTATGTGCATTGGGGTTACCAGCCTTAACTCTTACCCCACCACATATGTAAAACAGCAGAAGTATAGGAGAATGGGGTGAGAGTTAGGACAGATGATCCCAATGCACACCGTTTCCGAGATACGGGCCCTGAAAGGTGCGGCAAATGCCGTAATGTTATCCTATGGGAAAAAAAGAGAAGTTCGGAGCACCATAACTTTGCCTCCCTGTAATATTTTTTCACCAAACTACTGAAAGGCACATCTGTAGGCTGTTGGCTGTCTTCCCTCCAAATTTCAGGAAAAAAGACCAAACCGTTATTTTGCAGCAGGGTACCAAAGGATTCCTGTAATGCGTCGGGCGCAGTAATGTTATCCTATAGGAAAAACTGTCAACTTTGGAGTGCCGTAACTTTGACGCTGTGTAATATTTTTTCAACACAATACTGAAATGCACATCTGTGAGATGTCAGCTGTGTTCCCTCCAAATTTCAGCCCAACACTCCCGACCGTTCTTTTGCAGTGCAGTGCCAAAGAATTGATATCATTTTCCTACAGACTAAAAAACTACTTTCGCAATTTGCAAAAGCTTTCGCAAAAATTTGAGACACTTTCATGAGCACGAAAGTACTTTGTGAAAGTACTTTTTCCAGAAATTTGAAAAACATATTTCTGGGGTGTTTTACCCCAAAATAAAGGTATGGCTAGCATCCTCAGGGTCCGACTAGGTGAATACAAAAAGAATTAGGTTGCTAGAGGATCCCAAATTTAAATGCCAAGCATTTTTCTGATCACTAACTGAAAACAAAATGGTGGATTTGCGAAAGTAACAGGGCCATTTGCAAAAGTAAAAATGCATTTGTGAAAGTGTTGAGCTTTTTGTTAACTTTTCCCATTGACTTATAATGTGAAATTGTTTTTTGAATAACTTTTGAACCGTTTAATATTTTTTCACCAAATCTTTGAAAGGCACATCGGGGACCCTGGCTTCATGTTTCCTGAAGATTTTGGGCTGGTCACTCAAACCATGCAACCTGTAGGTGTGACCGTAGAATACCAGAAAAAGCGTAAACGCGAGCGCAGATCACGCTTAATAACTCCGCAGCTGTATATCCGACTGGTACGAGACTTGGCAGATCTCAAGGCTGATGGTTCTTGATCATGTATTACAAATTTCAGGCAAATCCATCAAATTGTTGCAAAGTTATTATGGTGCAAAATTTTGGGTTTAACATAGAAATGGCTCCTCAACCCTAACTATGGTAGCACTACCGTGCTACCATTATATATATATATATACACACACATATATATATATGAAAAAAAAGCATCATTATTTAGTAACAGTTATAAATACTTTTTCACTTAACACAAAAAAAACCAAAAGACTAAAAAAATGACGTCTCTTGTGATGTACGAAATATTCACGTTTCACACTACAGCAACTTGACTCGTAACATCTTATTGTGATACTAATATGGCTACAACAACAAACACATCAATAAGAAAAAGACTTTGTTTTACCCGATTGTGTACCTGTACTTTAATATCATAGAATCTGAAGAATTTTGTTGAGTAACTTACGATGAGTGAGGTGCTCCACCACAGCTGGCTTTCCTGCAGCCTCCCATAATTCGTATGCAAGGTAGTACCAGCACTTTTCATTGCCTGGTATTTCCTCCCTCTGCTTCAAGATGTAGAAGCGTTGGTGAAACAGCTTCCACTTCCTCTTCAGCTGCACTATGGTTTTATTTTTCACTTTCAAAACCATATGCAGGAAGCTGTTAATGCGCCTCCACATTGAGTCCAACTTACGGTTTGTGCTCCGCATTAAAATACGGGCACTCCCCCTGGCCTGGACTGCCTCAAGCAGCAAGCACACCTCTCTCAACCTCCACTGCCTCATGTTGATTTATCGATTCTGCAATAAAAACATACACAAACATTCCATTACTGTCATGTCTCAGAGTCTATATATTTCTATGTATTCTATGAAGTATTCTGATTAGAACATGGTAAGAACAGCATTTCACAACCCTACCATACCACTTCACACTGAAATTATTTTTCACATGGGTTGTATTGTGGTACAGTAACACTCCTATGCACACTTGACACATTCTGGTATTGATCCTGTAATAACATGATCATCTGCAACCACAACTCGTACTTCTGCTGCACACTGTTGAAGAACCCCAAACAGAAAAAGTTTTAGAAAATGACAACCACAGTGTACCTGAGGTATCGCACACTACAATATGCAGCCAACAGCTGTGGGTGGCCACCCAAGGTCCAGGACTACAGTGTGTTGGCATCAGCCCTCCCTCACCAACTGTGATTTTGCTATGGGAAATATATCCATGGTGGTCCACTACACCCCACCCCCTCACCCAATTGTGGGCTTTCTGTTTAAAAGTAACCATTGTGCTGTACTGCAGCTACCACTCCAGCTCAATTTAACAAGGAAGTAGAGTTAACAGGGGCACAAGGGATACATTTTATACAGTTAACCCATTATAAGGTGAAAGGGTACAGTCCATTGTACTACCAGTAGTATTTTTTTTATTGAAAAACCAATGTCTAGTTTTCAAATACATTACCACAAAACAACCTGGAGGTGGAGCGCATCACTAGCCAACACGTACTGACTAAAATAATACCAGTGAAAAGTTACTGATGAACAGCACACCTGCACACTAATGATGCCATTATTATATACAAATAGGTGTATTAACACCTTGCATGCATTATGGCTCCATTTGCATGTACTGTTCTAAATACTGTAATACTTGAATCTACCACCACTGCACTTCAGTGTTGTATCCCCCACTCCTCTCTGGCCACTTACACTCATGCAATGCCAGAGTAACATGCACAATGCAGGTTGCCAGACTGAAATATTTCACAAAGCTAACCATGCCACAGCACTGTGAAATATTGCCCTGACAACAACCTGCTGCATTGCAGCTGCACTTTGCCCAGGCGTGTTCCACAGCCTGGCACAGTCTGAATATTCCCAACCCATGTGTTACATCTGTGTGAGTGATGTATACAACTGTTCTATTTTTTGACCAACATTTTTGGGTTCTGAAAAGAACCTTTGTTTGCACTTTGTAATTTGTTCAAACAGTCTGACATTCTTAGAGGACTTTGAGGATTGCATCTTGAAGGTCTCCCAGGAAATGGCAATTGCCAGCATGCGAGAAGTATACAACGTCTGGTAGGTATAGCCAATCATAACAATACTTCATTTCCGGGTGACGTATGGTGTACATTCCAGACATGCGTAGAAATGCAGATATCTGTATGTTTACTTTTCTTCGGGCTCTGTCAATCGGGTACATATGGTGTTCTGCTTGCCAGACCCTACGCTCTGTAATATCTGAAAAATTGATTTTACAGGCAGGCAACATAGTGATAATAGAAGCAAGGTCCAATTTTGCTTCTGTTACTAAATCTACCCAGTGTTTGGTTCCCAAATCATTGCCTCCAAGATGTATCAGCAATATGTCTGGATGAGGCTGAGTACTCAAAAGTCTGTGCATGGTTGGCATGAGGTGTTCCCAAATCATTCCACCCTTACCAAACCACTTAACACAGCAATTTGGGAGATGCAGGTTTCTCCCAAAACCACTATTTTGGGCATACTCAGACACTTGTCTCACTATACTGCTTCCAACTATCCACAAAGTCCTTTTGCTGTTTTCTGCCTTTCTCAGCTTTTAAACTTAGAAGTGGACAGAGAGCTACCAAAAAAGTCAGTGTTCACCCTGCAGTGCCTAAGCAGTAGTGAAAGTAAAACTGCTATTTTCCCTCCTAACTTCAAGCCAGCTTCAGTGGGGTGATCCATAACACACAAATAAAACAAATCATTGGCTACTACTCTGCCTTCATTAACCAATGTAGTCTATGCACTGACTATCACTGCACTTCTGCTACAGCTAAAATGTGCAAAAATTAAGAGGTGGGAAAAATGCATCTTTTTGATAGGTAGTTTTAAACAAGTACAACTGCAGAAACATTTACTTATTTATTTAGTTTTTGTTGACCGGGTAAGTGCATTAGGCAAATCCTGCCTATTTTCAGGCACTACCTGGGGGAAGGGGATACAGATGAATGCCAACTGACCTTGAACCAGATGAAACTGGTGGAGGTATTTTTAGTGAATGAGGGAAATTTGGCCAGGACACCGGGGAAATTCCCCTACTGTGTTGTGGCCAGTAGGGAGACAGGCCATTGTCAGGATGGCCACTCTGAGTGAGACACCAAAGGAGGAAGATGTCTGTCTGGTGGGAGAGCTTGCCTCTGCTCCCACCATTTGCAGCACTGAGGCTACCCTTTAGCAGTTTGTGGAAGTAGATTCTGACATTGAGTTTCATGATGATCCCATTTTTTTGGAAGATTTGGGCACCCTATGTGTTAAAATAGAGGAACAGACAGCTGCTGTGACTAGTGGCTATGATTTATCGAAGGATTTATTGTCGTGCAAAGTAGTGGCAGAAAATGTCGCTACACACCCATTGCCTCTTCAAACTCCTTCTGTCAGCAGCGTGGTAGCTGCTGTCAAATCTACAGCTGTGACTACAGTATTAGGAGGCCCTGCAGAGAGCGGTGAGTTGCTTTTAACTTCTACAGTGAATGCTTGCTTGTTACACGATTTCCATACGGTTACCCAGGCTGGCAGTAATACTGCAATCCCTTGCAAGTACCTAAAACCTTTGGGTGAGTTGCTACACCCTACGAAACTTTCACCTTTACTTAGTGCAATGGAAGAGTTTGTGTCTCGCTCACCTGTACCGCAATCTGAGAATCAGGTGGATGCAATAGTATCAGGAGGGAAAGCACAGTGCACAGAGCTCCTCTCCGACAGCTGTAAAGACTCTCCAGTTGCAATTGCCTTGGTTACTAGGGCTACTGAAAGCTCTGAAGGGTGCGGTAAAGCACAGAGAAGTAACCCTTCTACTGCAACTGCACGAAGCACTTTGCCTGCTGCATCTCAGGCTGGCAGTCTTAACACTAGTTCTTACGAGTGCCTACAGCCTCCAACACCATTGACTTTGCTTATGAAAGCTGCTCCCACTACACCTTTACTACAGTGACAAGAAGGACCTCTAGGACTGCCCTTTTCCAATGAGTCACTACCACTCAGTAAGGCAGCAGGATTTGTTTTTAAAAATTCTGTAAGCACAAAGCCTCACGCTCAGCCTAGTGTTGTTTACCAGTCCACTGCAGTCTCCTAAGCTGGGGTGACTGAATTATTTTTCTGGCAATCCTTCCAAAGCACATTCTGTTAAACCAGGAATTATTGGGGCGTCAAGGGTCTCACTCCCTAATTTAGGGAGCAAAAAGCCCTTATGGGGACAGGATGGAAGCAGGCCCTGGCAGGCATATGGATGCCTGATCCAGCCTGGGACACAGATTTTTCTTTATCACAACATTCCCCAACGTGGAAACCTGACTTACAGCTATGGATTCCTTCTGGAGGCTCTGCAGGAAAAATTGATTTGGCTCCAACATTACAGTCCTTACCTTCTACTACAGCTCTTGAGGTACAGACTCCCCCACCTGCTCCCCAAAATTCAGATCCTGATCCCCCACTAGTGGACAATATTTCATCCTTGCAGGATCCTTCCTTGTTGAAACCTCCACATCAGAAGCCCCTTATGTCTGACTTATTTTCTACTGCAAAGAGGGAAGCAGCGCCTTGTCGGAATGTGGTTTACATCCGCTACAAAGGGGGTTTAGAGAACAGGCCGGACAGATATTATGTGGGGAAAACTCTATTAAAAGATTCACTTAATTTTACTCCCAATGATGTATTTGCTTTCATTAATAATTCTGGAGAGGACAACTTTGACATCAGCTTTCGGACATCACATGCACTGGATTTATTCTGGGAGTGGCATGGGCAGGTGAAGTTTTCTCCCATATGGACCCCCTTTTTGGTAATACCACTAACTAAACCACTAATAAAATTTGTTACAGTAATGTTAAGAAATGAGGGTGTCCATGCAGAAGATATCACCTTTTGACTATCTCAGAAGTGTGAGGTTTGCCAGGGAGTTCCTGATGTGGCTCAGTGGTGGCTGGCACCTTTTACAGCGAGTACACTGTTTTGAGTGCTCCTGATCCCATCTTGGATTCTGAGCAATTTTGGACTGGGGGATGGAAGTATAAAATTAAACTGAGGCAATCTGATTCAGGGGTTGAACACATCCCTAATTATTTTTTGTTAGGTAGGGATGGGTGGTCTGTTTTTTATGGAGGGCAACCAAGGGACTGCTATAAGTGCGGTTCCAGGACACATCTTTCTAGCATCTGTGATCAGCCCCATTGCGATAATTGTGGGGAGGTGGGGCACATTACAATGCAATGTGCAAATCATTCCAGGTGTGATCTTTGTGAGGATAATGGTCATGTTTTCTGCGAGTGTCCTTGGGCCGCCAAAAATGAAGCATCCCCTTCTCCTCCCTCTTCACCTCCCTTTACTAAAGAACAGATAGAGATCACTCACCCTGAGCCTTCTGTCAGATTTTCTCATTCTGAGCCTGACAAAGTAGCACAATCTACTGGTTCCATCTCTCTTAAGGCTAAAGAGCCCTGTATGGGTCCTCCTGACCCTTTGGAACTCCCTCCTGTGTGCTACACTGATGCTGTTCCTGTTATTTCTGAGAAAGACATCAAAGATCTGGTCCTGGGGTCGCCTCTGCCAAGACGGAGACCTTCCAGAAATCTGGACCCTAAAACTCCACCTTATGTTCCTGCACTTGAGACTAGTAATTCTTATGCAGCGTTATTCACCCCATGGGGAGATACAGAAATGGAGTTGGGAGATTCAGACTCTCAGAAATCTTCTTTGTCTACACTCTCACAATCAGTAGACAATTATAAGGAGAAAAAAGAAAAAAGAAAGAAATGATAGTTGGTTTTGAAGTTTTCTGAATTGTAATGTAGTTGTGTTGGGGTTCTTTAAATGTTCACAGCTTGCTGAACATGGTCAAAAGGCAAGCTCTGTTCCACTATATTCATGACCAGTATATTTCAGTTCATTATTTACAGGAAACCTGGATGCACTTTGTTGAACAATTAACCTCTTTCAAACAGGACTGGATTTGGGGGCCATCTTATTGGTCCTTTGGCATGGATAAGGCAGATGGTGTAGGCATCTTGTTTAATTCCTTTTCATTCTCATTGCTTAATTTGATTGATCTAATACTGGGTAGAGTATTAATAGTAGATGGGAAATGGCATGATGTGAGTTATTGATGTATTAATATATATAATCCCCAAACAAAGGCAGACAGAGTGGCCTGTTTGAAGGCAGTTCAACCCTTTTTAGTGACATCAGTCAGGGTGCTTTGGGGTGGAGATTTTAACTGCTCGATTATTGACTCACCTAAACAGAATAATAAAAAAAATAATTGTGATTCACATGCACTAGCAAATATTATTAAATTGGCTGACCTTTGTAATTGCATGACTTATGCAGATCATGGGGCTCATTATTCCTTTGTGAAAGGGAAATATCATTCCTTAATTGATTATATGCTAGTTTCCCCTTCGGTACAGGTGAGCTCCTGTAGGATGGTACCTAGTGAGTTCTCTGATCACTCCCTTTTGTTATGTTCTCTTCATTCATCAGGTTTCCCTGTTTTTCAGCAGGTTCGGTGGAAGCTAAATACTTCCAGGTTAGATCTTCTATATATACAGTCAAGAGTTAAATTTATATTAAAGGCCAGATTATCAGTGTTTTTTCTTTATTCCAATGTCGGGGATTGGTGGATGCAGACTAAATCTGATTTGTGCACCTGGTTTAAAAAACAAGGAAGTAAGATAAAAATACATACATTTTTGAAGTATTTATCTCTGAGGCAACAACTTCAGAGACTCATGACACTTGCATATACTTCTCGGTGTGATTATTCTACACAAATTAATAATCTTAAAAGTAATATGAAAGCCTTTCAGAATGACAGAGCTAAGACCCTGCAAGCTATACTCACTAATGGTACAAAAAAATCTCCTATTGTGGATCCTTTCGAAGTTTGTAAAACTTTGAAAGAGTCCTCCACTATGGATTCATTAAAACAATCAGATGGCTCTATAGCTACTTCAAGTACGCAACTAAGGGACTTAATTATAGACCATTATCAATCGTTGGAACCCTCCCTTCCAATTCCAGAGGAATCCATGCTTTCATATTTAAGTTTCATTAATTTTTCTTCTGGATCAACAGAAACCTTAAAATTATTGGAGCCCATTTCTCAACTGGAAATTCTTGCTGTAATTCAGAAGTTAAAACCAAATATTTCCCCAGGAACGGATGGTCTTCCCAATAACCTATATAAAACCTTTTCTGTGGAGTTGAGTCAATGTCTGTTTATTTTGTTTCAACATTTCAGTAAAAGCTCCACCATTTTTCTTTCCTTTTCAGAGGGCTTATTGATCCATTTATTTAAATCAGGGGATAGACAAAATATTAAGAATTGGCAGCCTATTACCCTGTTAAATTCCGACTATATAACTTTTACTAGTATTTTGAATACTCGATTGAAAAATTATGCTAGATTGGTGATTTCTCCTTACCAATTTTTTGGGATACCAGATAAAAGGATCCAATCTGCATTAATGATCATATGTGATGTCATTGAACACCTATCTTTATTCAGTATTTCAGGTTGTATGGTTGTGGCAGACTTTGAAAAAGCCTTTGATAGGGTACATTTATCCATTCTGTTCTGAACACTAGAACAGTATGGAGTTCCAAGTCACATAGTCAAGTTAATTAAGATGATTGACAACATCATGTGTTTTTTTCCCTTTTTAAAAGGATGTACGGCTCAAAGTTTTCATTTAATGACTGGGGTACGCCAGGGTTGCCCCTTTAGTCCCCTACTTTATATTTTTTCATTGAATCCCTTGTTGCAATATTTAATTACCTTTCAACGCTGAGTTGGAATTCCAGATAGTTTATTTGGGGATCAGCATCTTTTATTGCAGGCTTATGCGGATGATCTGTTACTTTATTTTTCTAGCCAGTCTTATGTTCACAAATTTTTTGAAGCTTTTGACACTTATTCAAAAGTTTCTAATGCCAAGTTGAATATTCATAAGACTAAAGGATTGTTTCTTGGAGCAATAGACCCAGCCAATATGACACAGGAGGGTATCCATTTTTCTCGATCCCCTCTTAAGATTTTGGGTATCCTGTTTGGGCCCCAGAATTTGCCAATAGAGAACTGGGAATTAGTTCTTCAGGTTGTGAAGACTAAAGTTAATCGATGGAAGCACTGGAAATTTTCAAAATAGAAATGCATACATATTATTAAACAATTTTTGTTACCCTGTTTACAGTATGTAGCTATGATTTTTCCTCTTCTGGTTAATTTGGAAACCAGATTGTATAGTTTGTTTTTTCAAATGTTATGGGGTAACCGCCTAAACCCAGTAAAACAATGTTATACTTATTTAAGCACGGAGTCAGGGGGACTTGGGATGGTGGACCCGGTTGTGTTTTTACATTCCCTGTTCATTATGAGTTCCATTAATTGTGGTTTGGCTCCATCTGAACACATTGGGACATGATGGGTTGCTAGGGTATTGGGCAAATACCTTACGAATTGGCATAACTTAGCTCCTAAATTAACCCCTCATGTATATATTCCACAATATTTCCGGCTGGCTGTCCAAATATTATACAAATGGAATGTTACTAAGGAAGCTATACCGAATAATAAAGTAAAGGGATTTTACTCACCAATAATGGGACAGTTATATCCACAGTATCCATGCTTTAAAACTTGCCCATTTGCCCTAAATTCTAAGGTCTTGGCCCAATTGAATAATAAAAGATTGCCTCAGTTTCAATGGGAAATCAATGGTTGATTTTTGTAGTGCGACCGGATGATTCAGGGTAATGCCAAGATACAAGGAAGCTATGGAAGAATTGCCCTTACCTGGATTGTATTAATGTTGAAGAGACAATGGAACATTTTTTTTTCCCAGTGCTCCTATTCGAAGGGATTGTCGGCCTATTTGGCAACCCTATGGGGTTTTAAATGGTTTAATTTCATCTCTTATGATATACTGATCCTTGGAATATATCCAGTAACTTTTTCCCATTTTCATGATGAGACTTTATCTTTATTTTTTTGTTGTTTAAGATATTATTTATGGCACGCTAGGTGCCAATGGGTTATATATCAAAAAATAATGCCATACTATTGTTTTAGCATTCAAGTTTCAAATGAGCTCACTAGAATATATTCACAGGATGCATGGAAACTTGCTCCTTCTAAGCTGCAAAAGTGGTGGAAAGGGTTCCTTCACTTCATAAATTTTAAGTAATTTAGGCATGTTTTTCCTTTTTTCCTTTTCTTTTGGTTATTGTTGTTATTAATTTTATTTATTTTTTCTTCCTTTATGAATTGAATGGATTTACTGTGTTGTTTTCTATGTTATTATTGCAATAAAAACTCCCCTACTCTTTTCGATAAGTGCCATGGGATCTTTAACATCCACCTGAACTAGCACCAATCCAGACAGATGGGACCTCAGTCAATGTCTCATCTGAAAGACGGCACCTCAGAAGTGCAGCACCCCTCTCATGCTGCACTACAGTGTTAGTACTGGGATATTAACCCAAGTGCCAGATGTGGGAACAGAACCCACAGCCCTCTGATCTCCTGGCCACAGAAGCGAGTGTGCTATCTACTGAGCCACTGACACTGACAACATGTCTGATTGGTTCCCTCTTCTGTTGTGGGTGCATGTGCACCTTCCTATCTCCCTCCATTTGCAGCTGTATCTGTGCAAGTAAGTACCAAACTACTATCTGACTTTAAACAGTTGTACCTGATAATGCAGCATCCTAGGTTATTTCAAGCAACATAGGTGAAATAGAGCAGTAAAAAACGTTTTGATTAATACTATTTTCTTGTTAGTAACACTTTTTATCATACTAGAAAAATGCTTTATAAAATATAATGTACTTACAGTTATAAGTCTGCTGTCTCTCAGTATTAACTAAGATGGCTGCTGTTGACTTCTTCTTCAGTGTTGTCCGTCTCTGATTGGTTGCCTCACATGGCCTGACAAATCTAGCATAACTTTGGCAGAACTAGCTGTCACTCAAATAGCAATCAGATATGATTCAATAATAAATGCAGTTGCCACTCCCAAGCTTAAATTTGTGACACTTTTGCATGCACGACACTACTTTTGCAACACTTTTGCATGCACAACACTACTTTTTGCGACACTTTCGTGCACACGACACTGTTTTTTCAAAACTTTCAATTTACAACATAATTTCATGATGTTTTACAAAAATAAGCATTTTTTCAATGCCAAACATTGTTGTGCTGGCATTGGCAGTGACAGAGGTGGAGAGGCATAGTGTTGTGAGTTTGTTAATGTGCCCCAAAAGGTGATTTTGCACAGCGAGTACGCCATTGTGCAGCAGACTTGCAGGAACGCATTTTTGGCAGTTGCTAAGCACGCTTGTAAAACAGTCATTTTATGAAGTATTGTCACCAAATTTTCAACACAGGCATTTTAGGACCTCTGCTCATGATGAACAGTGTCACTGTCATTTTCGTAATGTGCTCTGAACACTGATTTCGCACAGCGACCACACTATTCTGCACTGGAAGAGCAAAAACACATTTTAGGCAGGATGTGAAAAATGACAGCTATACGGTTCACAAGAAGCTGTGCTAAAATGCCAATGCTGAGAATCTGGCATGAAAATAGTGCGAATGTGTTGACTTACAAGTGTGTGTTGCGCAGTTCCTATGCAAGCTCGAAAAACAGTCATTTTATGGATTATTGTCACCAAATTTTCAACACAGGCATTTTAGGACCTCTGCTCATGAACAGTGTCACTGTCAGTTTTGTAATGAGCTCCAAACACTGATTTTGCACAGTGACCACGTTATTCTGTGCCGGAAATGAAAAAACATATTTCGGACAGGATGTGAAAAATGACAGCAGTACAGTTCACAAGAAGGTGTGGTAAAATGCCAATGTTGAGAATCTGACATTAAAATAGTGTGAATGCGCTAACTTACGAGTGTGCATTGCGCAGTTCCTACGCATGCTCATAAAACAGTCATTTTACGGAGTATTGTCACCAAATTTTCAACACAGGTATTTAAGAGCTCTGCTCATGAACAGTGTCACTGTAATTTTCATAATGTCGTAATAATTTTTATTGATATTTCAGAACATAAAACAAAACATAAGGTCACATTACAAAATACAGTGATCAGTTATAAAGTACATCCAACCCCGCCCACAAGTGCTGGGATGGTATACTGATCTAGTTGTCATATGGGGCAACCAAGTATACCCTAAGAGTAAACTATATAAACATAACATTTCAGTTAACAGAATAAAGACTACTGTATATCACTGGGTTACATGCTCTATTATGTATAGACATACCATAGAATTTAAGCCAAGCACTCCCGGGTACCCCAAAACCTCCCACAATCAACCCTATAAGGAGTACTTACCAAAGCTGGATTGAATCAGATCCTTCACAATACTGGGCGTACTACATTGCAGAAGTAATTTTATACTTGCCGCCAGAGGTGTTCCTTTTCAAGGCATTCAGAGCACTGTGACATAGATTATAGATATGTTCTGCAAGGACCACATAATTTTCATAATGTGCTCCAAACACTGAATTCACACAGTGACCGCGCTACTCTGCGCCAGAAGTGCGAAAACACATTTCAGCAAGGATGTGAAAAATGACAGCTGCATGGTTCACAAGAAGGTGTGCTAAAATGGCAATGTTGAGAATGTGACATGAAAATATTGCAAATGCGCTTAACTTACAAGTGTGTATTGTGCAGTTCCTATGCACACTCATAAACAGTGATTTTAAGTATATTGTCACAAATTTTCAAAACAGGCATTTTAGACCTCTGCTCATGAACAGTGTCACTGTCATTTTGTAATGCTCCTGAACACTGATTTCAAGACAGCATTCATGCTACTCTAGCCGGAAGTGCGAAAATACATTTCAGCAAGGATATGAAAAATGACAGCTGTACAGTTCACAAGAAGGTGTGGTAAAATGCCAATGTTGAGAATCTGGCATGAAAATAGTGTGAATGCACTAACTTACGAGTGTGCATTGCACAGTTGCTATGCACACTCATAAAACAGTTATTTTGGGGATTTTTCCCCCAAACTTGCAACATAGTCTTTTTGAGACCCCCTGTCATGAACAGTGGCACTGTCATTTCGTTACTCAGTCTCAAAGGTGATTCTGCACAGTGACTGCAAAGTCAACTTCCGGGACTGAATAACACCATTACAGTGCAAGAATTCATGAGAAGGGTTCCCAAAAAGCCCATGTTGAAAATTTGGGACCAAGTGTGCCAACATTATGATGATTACTAAGGGGGAAAGTTTCCTGCTTCTTACCTAATGTACAAATACATAAGTTCACACTATTTCACATACTTGTTCTGAAATTGTAACTCTACCTGCACAACTATGTAATCGCTGAAGCTACATTTTTGCATTTCATTGTTTTCTGTCACTCCACAAATGACCTAAATATTAATTCCTAATCAATTATTGTGATTATTTGTCTTAGCAATAACACATGAACAGAGCTTGCTTAACAATATCTTAAGCACTCCCTAGAGACATAATGTGGTACAAGGTAGAGCCAAGTGTTATATCGCCCCAAAGATGTAATTAACTATCAATGTGATTCTTGTAAATGCCTTATAGCTATCATTACGATTAATATTCAAAAGTTAAGTGTCTGAAGTTGACTTATTAATCTGTTACTCATTTACAGAAAGATTTTAAATAAAGTAGTTGTTTGACCAGCAGCTTAACAACACTAGGTCAAAATCACTATACAGAATAACACTGATTCTGCATTGCTGAACTGTGAAATAGTACAGAAAAAAATCTATGTGCCATGGTGATAACGTTATACAGGACAGTGTAACATGAATGAAAATAAGACTGTCAACATTTGAGCAACCAATCTGATTAAAACATGTTATGAATCTTATTTTTTTTAATATTTTATACATAAATCATCTGTCTCAATATACAATGTTAGAAGTGATCAACACAAGCACATACTAATATTGTCTTTTTCTCTGTCTTTTATACAGGTGTCTGATACTTCTGTAACATTGGTGACTGCCACTGTGAATGAACAGATTGAAATATGCCTAGTAAATACAGATGTGCATGTATAGAAAGATGAAACAGGTATCATAGTACTTCACTGTTGCTAAAGAATGATAAAAAACAGTGATGTGAGTTCAAGACGTAAAACAAACCAGAGTTCTCCTGGAATAGTGAGCTCAACAGTAACTCACTCCACAGCAACAGCAAGTAAAAAATGCTTACCTGAGCAACAGGTGTGTAGATCTCTCAGACGAAACACAACTATTGCTACAGCAACCATAAACAGACTTTCTAAATAGCGCCATAAACTCACAGCTGGTGATTTTTATCTGAGAAAGCAAAAGTATTTCTGATCACTAGCAAGTAAAGCTAAGATCGATAGGCTTATTGCTACTGTGATGAGACATGAGCGCATAAAGACAAAGAGTCATCTGACTCTGATGAAATTGCACCTCAAAGTATGCACATTTGTTAACAGAGCAGTATTTGTTCTTCAACGTTTATGGCGTAAGATGTCTCATGTGCTTGAACTATTCAGAAAAGTTGTGTACGACATCAAAAAAAGGCTACAACAGTATCTTACTTTGACTGTGCACAATTTCTGTGATGTATTCACAGGTCACTGGATGCACACACAGCACTCAGAGGCATATTTCTGGGAAGAATCTCATCATTCCCAGAAAAAGGAAAGCAAGTTCACCATTGATGAGTCCAGTAAGCTGGTCAATGTGCTTAGTGTCTGTGATGACACAGCAATGGACACAAATTATGACTGTGATGCAACCACTGTGTCCCATAAACAGCACTGTCTCTCATGGCCATGTGATGAAACCTGCAACCGTAGGCAATCGTCATTTGAAAAAGTTGAACAGTTTGTTAACCTATTTCTGATAACAGATTGCAAAGAAAGATATAAACTGTTTAACAAGATTGACCTTTGTGAAATCTGTCCACATACTGGACTTGTGGGTCACTCACTATCATGCCTCGATAGCGATGTTTGTGACAGTGTCTTTCACAACATGCAGATGCTGGGACTGCAACAAACAGGCATGTGAAACTTTGTATACAGGGTATATGAAGTCCGATGAGTTGTCAATCAGTACACTTGTTTAAATGACTTGTTGCAGTCCGGTTACATGCAGGGTGCCATCACATTTCTCAAACAGCTGCAACGTGTAACTTCTGTACCAGACAAAACTATTTATCAGTCAGCAAGTTCTGCTTAAACATCTGTTTCTGAGTTAGAAACTGACATACTGAAACAGTATGGCAAAGAAATTGCATAATTTGAGCTGGCAAAGGCTCAGAAGTTTGACTCTGTATGTGTGTGTCATGTGACCATCTGTGCTACAGTAAACCTGGAAACCATGTCACCATACAATGACATGGGGTTCCGCCTCTCAGTGTTTTTGCAGATGAAATCTGACTTTCAGTTACAGAACACCATTCTGCTGTGCAAACACTGTTTCTCCAAACTAAAGTCTAACATTCTGTCACCAAGGTCACTGTTGAATAATATGGAGGCACATTTTACACCAAGTGAGATTGCAACATTGAATATGTTTGAACGCATTCTAATTCAGACAATGAAACCATTTCAAACCATTCTACATCAGAACACAAAGACGCGGAACATTTCACAGAGAGAACTTGCTAGATCTCTAAAGGGTTCCATGATGTATCTCCCACTTCCTCTACATGAAACTGTGGAGGCAATCTCTATGGAAAATAGTTTGGTGATTCTTGTAAATGGTGTTCCAACTAAGTCCACGGTCATCTGGCAAGATGTTGTCAACATACAGAAGGTAAAGCTTGCTCTTAGCTATTTAAAGAGTAACAATCCCTTTCATCTAGACCTTGACATAGATCACATGACTAGTCTCTCTGTTCAACATGATCTCTTAGAAACAACTAAGCCAATGATTGAGAAGGTCAGTGGACAGACAAGTGACAATGTGTATAAACAGTACACAATTCACCCACTACATGGCAGAGATCCAGTAGGAGACAACACTGATCTCTATCAAATGAAGCAGGTGGAAGGTAGGCCTGTCAGCATTTGGGAGGCAACACCAGAAGCACACTGTTTCCCAGACTTATTCACAAAAGGGTCAGGTGGACAGCTAGATGAAAGGGAAGTGTGTGTACATGGTGCTGAGTACCGCACTAGCCGTGTGCTCAGTAAAGATGGCACATTGAAATGTGACAATCAGTACCTGTTTCATCTCCTCTGGGAGAGTGAATTTAGCATTCTGTCTGCGTCTATTGCACATACTATTCGTCTTACAACTCCACTAGATGGAATAACAGCTGCTCAATTTCTAGAGAAATTAAAGCAGAAAGATGAAAATGTGCAAGTGAATCTGTCTTCCATACTTTCAAGTCTTCGTGGCACCAAAGAATATTGGTATCGCAGACACTCCGAAGTGATGACAATGCTGTGAGAGTATGATGCAGCCACATGGTTTGTCACACTTAGTTGTGCTGAATATGCCTGGGAAAAGCTCACTGAACTGTTGAAGTGGGAAAATTCTGATGCTGATGGTATTTCATCAGTGACTGTCTGAGAAATGTGTTCACTTGATCCTGTGTCTGTCACAAGATATTTTCACAAGCGGTTCCATGACATTTGACTTTCATTTTATCAAAGGACAATCCACCTCTTGGTACTGTGGAGCATTACTTTTGGAGGATGGAATATCAAGCAGAGGGTGCCCCCATATCCATATGTTATCGTGGATCAAGGATGCACCATGCATAGGTGAACATGAAGCAGCACAAGTGCTAGCATTCATCAAGCAATATATCACTTGTCACATTCTGGACAAGTATGACAGTCCTACACTATGGAAGTTGGTACAAAAGTTCCAGTGGCATATTTGTGCAAAACACTGCAGGAGAGTAGTAAAGAATAAATCTGATTGGTACACACAATGTCGCTTCAGATTCCCTAGACGAGTTTGTCAGGATGGTTCCATGAATGAACTTTTTTTCAGCAATGTGACACCATTTGAAGGCAAAATCAACCAAGAGGGTATACGAGTTACCCAGAGATGAGAAAGAGGTGTACATCAATGTCTACAACCCAACTCTTCTCCTAATGTGGCAAGCTAACATAGATGTTCAAGTTGTGGCTGATAACTCATTGGCCCTGGTGTGGTATGTGACTTCGTTCGTACATAACCAAACATGAGCAGACTAGCTTGCAAGATCTTTGGGAAGATATTGCCAGTTCAAGCAGGAGCCTGACATCTCAGCTGTGGTCATTGGGCTTGAAGACCCTTTCACACAGAGAATGTGGAGCTTATGAAGCCAGTGACTGTTTAATGGGTACACATCTGTGCGGGAACTCTGATACTGTCCAGTTTCTCAGTGTGAACTACAAAGAGAAATACAAACGTGTACTGATTCTCCATGCCAAAATTGAGGAACTCACTGCCAATAGATCTTCTTCAAAACATATCCTGAAGATTAACCTGAAAGACACATACTACCCACGTAGACACAACAGCATGGATGACATGTGCCTCTTTCAGGTGGCTAAGTGGTATGACTACAAGGCTGATATATCATCTGACTCAACACACCACATTTACAAGGTGAACGGAGTGGATGGCTGTCTCATAAAAAGACACAAGCCATGGCTCATAGACCACTGTAAATTACTTATAGGCACATCGGAGAACAGAGAGCATTACTACTTTGCTCTCCTATTCCTATTTAGACCCTGGAGGAATGAGTCTGAATTAAAAGGTGACTGTGATACATTTGAGGAAAAATTCAATCTCAGTTATGAGACTTTCAAAACTGAATACTCAGAGACATACATACAGAGACTAGAGGCTGAGAAAGAACAGCTTGAGAAGGCAGAGAAGCAGCTTCAGGAAGACACTCCTGATAGCACACAAGACAATCTTGATCCAGAAGGACAAGCTGTTCTAGGTGAACCTCTGCCTTTAAATGCCCCAGAAGTGTTAATCTCAGAAATTGAGACACCCATGGCACATGGAACACACTCCACTGTCAACCCAGCTGACTTGAGAGAAAGACTAAATTATCATCAGCATGTAGTTCACTCTCAAGTCTTTAACACTGTTCGACATGGCCTACTACATGAAACAAAAAAATGTGACTGTCTTGACTATAAACCACTACTGATCTTTGTTAGTGGTTCAGCTGGCACAGGAAAGAGTTTCCTTATTGAAGCCATCACTGCTGAAATACGGAGTCTGACAGGGTTGTCAGTGTCTGTTGCTGTTACTGCTCCCACAGGACTAGCTGCATACAACATTGGTGGAGTTACATTACACCGTCTCTTTATGTTGCCAGTAGAACATGGCAAAACAGGAGAGTATCGTAAACTGTCATTTGAGGTTGCATCTCAGCTCCATTCCATGTTCACAAAGATGAAGTTACTCATCATTGATGAAATCAGCATGGTCTCCAATGTAATGCTTGCCTGTATTCATCTATGTCTACAGGAGATCTTAGGTACTGATGATGGAGTACCATTTGGTGGCAAAAGTATTGTTGTATTGGGTGACCTTTTACAGCTTGCATCAGTTATTGCAGAGCATGTGTTTGCAACTGTGACTGCCAAGCAAGCTAAGAACATTCTTGGCTGCATTGCAGGTTATAACATTTGGGAGTTATTTATCTATGTTGAGTTGTATGAGAACATGCGCCAAAGTGGTGATGTGGCTTACAAATCACTTTTAGATGAAGCTTGTACAGGTTCTCTATCACCAGAACATGTTGCTATGTTAAATTATCAAAGAATCACAGTAGATACTGCATCCATAGAAACAGCATGTAATGTTTTCAGTGATGTGTACTCTACAGGGACACACATAGTGTGTCTTATGCCACAACTAAAGAAATGCACTGAGTTCAACAATGTTATGCTGCAGAGAGAAAACCAAGAAATTCTAACTCTGCATGCTGTTGATACAGTTGATGGGGTCATTCTTAGTCACAACCAAGTAGCAAAGATGATGAACGACTCAGTGAACTCAAGTCAGATGTTTCACGCACAGCTGGCCTAGAAGCTGTTCTTGCACTTTGTAGGAATGCGCGTATCATGTTATGACGTAATCTTGATGTTG
This sequence comes from Neoceratodus forsteri, assembly GCA_016271365.2. Classification (NCBI taxonomy): domain Eukaryota; kingdom Metazoa; phylum Chordata; order Ceratodontiformes; family Ceratodontidae; genus Neoceratodus; species Neoceratodus forsteri. Next base: position 1,166,535,072 of record CM057458.1, read on the forward strand.
AACGAGGCATGGTAAACAGTGCCATGGGAAACATTACTGACTTTGTCTACAATGTCCAGAAGACATATATCAAGACACTTGTAGTTCACTTTGACAGTATGGAACAGCCTGTACACATAGAACATGCCTGTGTTCAATTTCAGGTATTTAAGGATATCTATGTAAACAGCAAACAGTTTCCACTATGTGTTGCATATGCTGTTTCTATTCACAAATCTCAGGGCTTGAGTTTGGATTCAGCAATGGTGGATATAGGTACAGATATTTTCAAGGATGGCATGAGCTATGTGGCACTTTCATGTGTCTGTAGTCTTTCTGGGTTGCACATTATAACTCTTGCACCTTAGAAGATACGAGCTGACAAGGGATGTATTGTTGAGTACAACAGGTTACGTACTCTTCATCAGCAACAAATGTCTTGATACCACTGCCTACATATCTGGCTGTCTCACATTGTACAGTAATAACTACAAGTGTCAGCAAACAGGCATGAGCTTTCACAAGTGATTCAACTCTAAAGAGTTCAACAAAGGTCACAATATCAACTAAATGTTCAGAGCCAGCAATTTGTCAGAAATCAGTTGGTGTAGCTGCTGTACCAGTCTTTGACAACAGCACTAGAGTGAACTGCGATGCTAACTCAGCTATGCAAGTTTTTCTACACATGCCACACTTTGTGCAGGCAATGTCTGCTTCACAAGACACTCCCCTATCAAACGCATTGAAGCAGATTGTCAACATGACTTCTGACCAGTCTAACGATGTGCAGTCACTAACACCACTATGACAGGTGTTAGGTACATATGACGGATGTAGAACATGTGCTGCTGACATACAGCAAGACACTAGTGAGTTTATGATGGCTATCATAAACAACTTGGATAAAGATGGCACTCCAATGCACGACTACTTCACAGTGTCATATGTAACCAAATGTGTATGTGTATCATGTGGTCATTCATAGCGTGAAACCACAGAAGACATGCTGTGGATTACTCTTTTTGTCCCTCAAGCCAAAAGTGTCAAAATTTCGACAGCTATTTACCAATGCTCAATGTGGGCACTCCTGTAAAAGGTGTGGAGGCAGATGCACTCGGCCCATACGTCTCAGGAGTTCATCTCAATATCTGTTGCTTATATTGCACAAATTTGACTCCAACGGGCTCAGAGTTGACACTCCTATCACAGATTACACAGCTGGCAGAATAATTTTTAACCAATCAGTGTTTGACACTCACAGTGTAGCCTATCACCATGGTCAATCCATGCATTCTGGCCATTATACCTGTTTACTAAGGTACAGAAGTGGATTGGTAGAGTGTGACTACTCTACAAGCAGTTTTAAACAGAGACCGCCACGACACTTAAAAAATGCATATCTTCTAATATTGAAGAATTATGATGACCTTCATATTTCAGAAGAATAGCAGACAACATGCGGCATTTTTTAAATGACTACTTTGTGACAGAATCAGTCATAGGTCAGTACAATTGTGTCCAATCTACGACTGTCAATAAACCATAGCATATCAACAAAATGATATACTGGCAGAGACATTTCATGCACTATGACATCTAAGATCTTGTGTGGATCAGTGACAAAATGGAAATTGTTGTAGTGGCTTCAATCGGCGCTAACAGTATTCACAGTCACTGGAGAAACCATGCTTACATGTCTATCAAAGATTGTACATGTCAAAACAGAGTCCTTTCTGGCTCTCCTGTTCTGTACATATCTCTTCTTGTAGCTGTATCATACCCATACATAACAAGAAGTTGTTGCCAGTTCCTAACTTTTTGCCTCTGCAGAGACACAAAAGCTGTCCCTTATCATTTTAAATAACTTTGTAACACATGTCTCATTCACCAAAAAGAACACTCTGTCACAAGTTTTCTATCACCTGTTTTTTTTGTCTATTAGCTGTTGACATCTAGACAACAGCATCATTCTTTCACCATGCAACAGTGTTGAACTATGCCTGATGTATTTTTTACACTGAAACTGTATATATGTAAAAATAAAACTCTTTAGTCATAATGCAACAAGTGAAATGAAGCAAGTGTAAATACTGAACTATTGCAGCTTATTATCAAATGACTTTTGCATACCTTTGTAATGACATGAAAATAATATTTACAATGTCAATCCATCTCTTCATTGTTGTTAACTAGTTTAATTGTTCTAGTAAAAGTATTACTATAAGAGTCAAGTAACAATTAATCCTTAACATATAATACAATACTATAGTGGTTAAGTTCAGTGACCCATATCTTTCATAAAAACAAAGTACTACACACATTTTTTATCTACTAGTTCAGAGCTAACATAGTAACTAATGTAACAATTGAAAGAAATGTATATTGTACCTGTAATAATATGAAATCTTTTGTACTTGTCATGCAAGTAATTGTAACCTATGTTAATAATACTGAAAATTATAAATCAGACACTGTTACTGATCACAATGCACTTCATACCTGTTCCTGACAATGTTTATGATCACCTCTATTGAGGGGTCAGGTGGGAATTTTCCATATGCACCTAGTCAGTGATATATCTTAAAATATTTAACTGAACATACTAGTTATCTAATGTCACTGAAATCATACATTTTTTATATCCTATTACTTGAACACTTAGCATCTGGTTTTTCACCCACCCCAGGAACATGGACATTATCAGTCACACAATAACAACAAAACTTCACTGTTTCATGTGTGTAATCACTGCTTAGAAGCTCCTGACATACTTTCATTAATACAGGACAGAACTAAGGGATGAGACATGATTGGAACATTCAACTACTTAAAAGGTATAAATAATATTGTTAACCAAAGTCTCTATAAGCTGAGTAGCAAACATATCATGAAGGGGCACAGGCTTCAGCTTGAGGGTGGGAGGTTCAAGAGGAATGTCAAAAAGCACTTCTTCCCACAGAGAGTAGTGAACACTTGCACTGCGCTGCTAAAAGAGGTCACCTCATTAAAGACAGTGACCAGCTATAAAAGAGCCAGGTATATGCATAGCTGGAAGATAAGAATCATGCCTAGAGAAGATGGAAGAACAGTGCAGTGATAGCAGAGACATTAGCTCAAGATGCGAACCTTGCAACACAAGCAGACTTAATAGACCAAATTGCCTTCTTCTGCTGCCTTCTTTCTATGCTGTATTACCATATGTACATACTTATTTAAATTCATATCATCTACTTACTATAAATGACATACATTTAGATATATTCCAAGCAATTATTACACACATGCAAGGATTGTATTGTGAGACTGATTTTGTAAAACAAATACAATCTTAATTGGCCCTTTTTCACTTTCACCAAATGACAAATAAATCTTTTTTAAACGTAACCACCTGTGTTGAGTCTTTACTGAAACATAGCATAATAACATTAGAATGTAACTCTTGTTTCTATTAAGCATGCAAATCAACTGTAAGAAATACTATTACAGCTCTGTGTCCATAGGCTTATTTTTTGCTATGGCTCTCCACTCAATATCCACCATGTGGGCTACGGTGTGGCACATTGCCTGACACAGTTCATGTAATTCCTAACTGTGTTAAGAAGTCTGTACTACCCTTACTTTTACTGTGCCTCTCCAGTCAGTGGGCAATAGCTGCTGTAGCAAGGTGTGGTGCATTACAATGTAACACTATCCAGCTGTGGCTATACACTCAGGATGCAGTAACTGCTATGTGTGCTGCAATTCCCTGGCTGAGCCCATGCAACTCCTAACTGTGCTAACTTCACTGTACCTACAATTACAGAGGTGTGCTGTTGATCTCCAGTGCCTTATTGTTCCTGTGGATCACCATTCATGATGCAGTACAATATTTTTTTGGGGGGGCAGCATTAGCTGCCTAAATGCATGCAAATCCTGACTCAGCTAACTTCACTATCCCTGCAATCACTGAAATCTACCATTGATGTCCATACCCTCACAGGTGTTGTGTATCTCCACTGAGATGTCCATACCCTCACCTGTACTGTGTATCTACACTGACAATGCAGTACCTGCTGTCACATTAGAAGACACATCACCTGCCTGAATCCATTCAAGTGATAACTGGACAGTTCCTGTAATCAAGGAGCTGTGCAACTGATGTACATTGCCTATCTTTTCTCTGACTGTTCACTCAGGATGCAGCAAGTGGTCTGCAAGTGCAATTACCCCATGACACTGTTCATCTCCATAGGCTATTTTGTTCTGTACTATCCACTCAGTATGCAGTATGTGTGCTAGGCGTTCAGACATTGCATGACAGAGCTCCTGTAATTCCTAACTAAATAAACTAGTATGAACCACCTTTACTTTTCATCTGAGTCTACAGTCAGACTGCAGTAGCTGTTGTAGAGAAATATGCAACATTGCTAACTAAGTTCATGAAGCTGTGGCTGTACAGTCACAATCAGTAGCCGGTATGCATGAAAAAATGTCCTGGGTGAGCCCATACAAATCCTAACTGTGTAAACTTGTGTCAACCAACAAATACAGAGGCATACCATTGATGTCCATTGCCTCAGTCTTTCTCTACATCAGTACTCATGATGCAGTACAAATTTTTGGGGGGAAGCGTTACCTCTCTGACCCACCCCACAAACACTAACTATGCTTACTTGAGTGTCCCTGCAATCACTGACAACTACCATTGATGTCCATACCCTCAGCTGTACTATGGGTCTTAACTAAGGATCAAGTCTTTAGTGTCACAGTTTGGAAAGCATTACCTGGCTGAGGCAATGTAAGTGATAATTGTGCTAACTACACTGTACCTGTAATCATGGAAGTCTACAAGTGATCTGCATCACCCTTCTTTGCCTGTGCCTCTTCACTTAACATGCAGCAACTGGTCTGTAGTCCCCTACCCCATGAGACTATGCCACTTCTAAGCGTACTAACTTCTGTACAGCTGCAATAATCCTCTTAAGTGTGCTAAGTTCTATACAGCTGCAATGACAAAGCTACACTATTCATGTCCATGGGTGTATTTTTGCTGTGGCTCTCCACTCAGTATGCAGTATGTAGACTAGTTGTATATTATTTCTGACATGTCCTGCTAATTGTCTGTGATTGGGCCTGTTGCCTTGCTTCTCCCCCCCTACTCCCATGTGTATGTGTCTCTCTGTCTGCCACTGGTGCTCAGAGGGGTGATGGGTGAATGCACATTTATGCTTTTGAGCCCTAACACAGAATTTCCTCACTTCTGTCACTGTGGAACAACACTAACTGAAACAGTAAACAAAGTGCTTCTCTCTAATTTCCCTTCTTTTTAAAAATTACTCTGACAAATATTGAATGTAATACAGCAGCAGTACCACGGGCCCCATGCTCCTGCCACATGATGTCATTTCACACACTAACACAGTGCCCATAAACGCACTCATGCATTGTGATGTCTTAACACAGAGCCCACAAACACAAATGGTAATGCACATGGTAGCACAAAGTGAAACACAAAGATAAACAGTACTGAAAAACACTGAATGTAATACAGCGACGGAAGCACGGGACCCTTTGGGCCCCGCTCTCCTGCCACATGATGTCTTCACACATACTAACACAGTGCCAGCAAACACAAATGTTAATGCACATGGTAACATAAAGTGAAACACAAAGATAAACAGTACTGAGAAATAGTAAATGTAATACAGTGACGTCAGTGCGGGGCCACTTGGGGCCCCGTGCTCCCGCCACATGATGTCTTCTCACATACTAACACAGTGCCAGCAAACGCAGATGTCAATGCGCATGTTAACACAAAACAAAATGCAAAGATAAACAGTACTGTAGACACAAATGGTTAAAATTACAGAAACACAAGCGCAAATGAAAACGCACACGGTAATGCACAAGATGGGGTAGACTCAAAAAGTAACTGAAACAGGTACAGAACCACAAGCAGAAGTGATAAGAGTAACAGTTATAGAAACACACACAATAGTTTTCCCCAAAATCTGCCTATAGAAAGACAGTGAGTACAATGAATGTATGCATAATAATAGTTCTCGGAACAGAAAATGAGGACTTGGAATACTAAATTGCTTATATCTCAGGAACCATAATGACATACAGAAAAAAAATTTAAAAGTCATATTAATTCTTTTCACTTTCTTGTTAGTTTTGCATTTAGCTCCATGCTATAGGGGCTAAGACATTTTTTCCGAAAAGAAAAGTCCGTATCTCACATCGTTTCCAAGATACGGGCCCCGAAAGGCGCGACGCACACCGTAATGTTATCCTATGGGGAAAAAAGATACATTTGCAGTGCCATAACTTTCCCTCATTGTAATATTTTTTCACCAAACCACTAAAAGGCAAATCTGTCATATGTTACCTTTCTTCCCTCCAAATTTCATCCCAAAAGACCAAACTGTTATTTTGCAACAGGGCGACAAAGGATTCCTGTAATGCAGCAGATGCCGTAATGTTATCCTAAGGAAAAAGTGTCAACTTTGGAGTGCTGTCACTTTGCTGCCATGTAATATTTTTTCACCAAAACACTGAAACGCACATCTGTGTCATGTTGGCTGCGTTCTCTCCAAATTTCAGCCCAAAAGACTAAACTGTTCGTTTGCAGCAGGGTGACAAAGAATTGCTGTCATTTTCACACAGCCTGGAAAAGTACTGTCAAACTTTGTGAAAGCTTTCACAAATTCATTCTACAGTGTCGCACGTTCGACACTACTTTGCAAAAGTACTTTTTCCAGAAATTTTAAAATATATTTCTGGGGGTGTTTACCTCAAATTAAAGACATGCCTAGCATCCTCAGGGTCCGACTAGGTGAATACAAAAAGAATTAGATTGCTAGAGGGTCCCAAATTTAAATGCACAGCATTTTTCTGATTGCTAACTGAAAACAAAATGGTGGATTTGCGACAGTAAAAGGGCCATTTGCGAAAGTAAAAACTGCATTTGCAACACTGTCGAACTTTTTAACTTTTCCCATTGACTTATAATGGGAACTTGTTTTTTGAATAACTTTTGAACCATTTAATACTTTTTAACAAAATCTTCAAAAGGCACATTGGGGACCCCGGCCACACATTCCCTGAAGATTTCAGACTGGTCGCGCAAACCGTGCGACCCAGAGATGAGCAAGAATTGAAAATTGTAAACATGCATGTGAGATCATGCTTAATAACCCACAGCCGTATATCTGAACAGTACAAAAGTTGGCAGATCCCAAGATGTATGATTCTTGATCATGTATTCCAAATTTCAGGCAAATCAGTTGCAAAGTTATTAAAGTGCAAAATTTTAGGTTTAACATGTAAATGGCTCCTCAACCCTAACTATGTTAGCACTACGGTGCTACCATAATATATAGATAGATATATATATAGATATACTGTACATGTCCTGCATGCACAGATGCATGGATGTGTTATATGTACTGACTGTGCCTGCCAGCACACAGTTGTTGCTGCTTCCAGCCTGTGATTTTATTCCAACCAACAGGGGATGCTGTGGGCATGCCATGGCCTGCAGCATCCAGCCTGTGCTTCCATTCTGACCAAAAGGGGGAGGTGTGTGCTCCATGCAGTAGCACTGGGCAAACCCCATGATAATGTATGCTAAGCAGCACTTAATAAGATGCAAATGTACCTGTTTGCCCACAGATTACCTGAGTAGGCTCATTTACATGGCAGCTTTGAATATAGGTCCTGTTTGCCCCTGGCTAACCAGTTTGAACCAGGCTAATGTGTTAGCACTGTGCAATCAGATTAGCCCCAGGCAAACCTCACTTTAGCATAGCACAGTTCTGCAGTGTGTGGTTTATATTGTTGTTTGCAATCAAATCTTTCAAGTGTCCCTGATTTTCAGGGATGTCTCTGATTCCACCTCAAAATGTTATTCTGTCCCTCCTAAAAATTGTGTTTCCATTACCAAACAGTGAGAGTTGTAAGAATGAAATAATGTCAAACATTAATGTTACAGACGTGTTCTTCCTTAGAAAATGCATTTTTACACTACACCACTTATTCTACTAGTTTCCTGAGTAGATGGATATCACCAATTGTTAAGGTGTATCCCTGATTTGAAACCTTTGCCCCTGATATTTTTAAGTCGTGTCCCTCATTTATGAGGCAGGAGGTTGAGAGGTGTGTTTGCAGTAGATGTGAGACAGCTCTGTGTAATCACACACAATGTTCTCAACCTGCAACACTGGCTTGCTACAGAGTCTAATGAGCTACAGTTGCAGTTTGCACTTCCCTGTTGCTATATTCAGTGCTGTCTTATTTCTGGGATATTTTTGCCCTGCACTCCTAGACCAGTTTGTCTGGCTTCCTTAGACTGCTATATTCAGCAGGATTAGCACTGGGCTATTTCCTTTTGAATGTAACTTGCTTTGTGCTCCGTGCTAAGTTTGCCCACCAGGCAGTGCTAATTTAGCCGTGGGGCAAAGTTTTGAATACCTGGCCCATGGACTGTTCACAATATTTGCACAAATACAGTAGCTGTACATGTTGCAGTTGCTCTGGCCATACATAATGAAGCTATTTTATTTGTTGTATATCTTACTGTGGTAGCCATAGTACAGAAACATTGCATATATCAAGAATGTGAAACACAAAGTTATATACAATATAAATGTAGCAGTTGTGCAACTCATGAAAATTCATGAAAGTGATGTATTCACAATACATTACAGGTCAGACAGACTATACAAAGAGCAGCAAAAACCATTTTTCACAATTAGCACCTTACTGTATGTACGTAAGAATACAGATCTATGTGTACTAAAAATATATGCAGAAAAAAACAGTTTGTTCTCAGGTTCAACACCAGCAATAAAGTTGTATTTTTACAATAAGATATTCATGGATACTTTTTGGTCTCTTTACAGATGTATCTCAGAAGAAGACCTGCACTGTTCACTGCCGCTGTGTGCGCAGGCTCGAGTGAAAGATTGATGGGTTAAAGGAGGAAACTGCTGTGCTGGAGAGAGGGACAAGATAGTTATTGTCCTCTTTAAAGCACAGCAGGCTACCATCAATCTTGTGCTCGAGCCTGTGGGCACAGTGGCAGGTGCCAGTGAACCGAGCAGCACTAGTTCACCTGCACCACCAATAATAACTGCTTCTGAGACACAATGAACAACCTCCACAACTTATCTGGTATCTCCCCCCTTCCCCATGGTGCAACAGTTTACACTTTCTGTGCGCCTCTATATAGTGTCCAATTTACAGACTGGACTGCCTCGACCAGCAGCACACCTCTTCTTTTAGTGCACAGTGTTGCACTTTTTTTATGTTAATGATACGTCAGTTGTTTTATTTAAATTGTTCATTTCAGTAATGCATCTTTAATTTATAACTTTTTTGACATCCTGTTGAAATGTTTTCTTTATGTTGTTCTTAGCTTCATTTCTTATGAAAGTATTATATATTTTTTATAAAAAAATGTTATATGTTTAATAACTCTTACTATTTTATATGTTTTGCTAAAAAAATTACAATATACATATTTTCTTAAGAAAAACATTTGTTGTGTTTCATTGTTACTTTTGGGGGAACATCTTCTAAAATAGCTAGCACTACAAAATATTGCTTCAACTGATATGTTAACAAGGGTCTAACAAATGAAGCTGTCTAGTTGAGTAGTAACAGTATAACAGCTTTAAGGTGATCTGTTATTTACATACCTGTAGAGGTTATTTATTTTTTATTTTTTTTGTATTTATTTCATACAATCAGATTTGCAACCTTTGAGTCAGAGACTCATTTACAAAGGTACCTCATCACAGGGAGGGTGGATAGACAAAATGTGACGTGAGACATTGGTAATAATACAGGTGAGATACAAGGTGTAAAACAATAAAGCATACACAAGATGCACTAACTATACAAGGCTTATTCATACCCTGTGACAGAGACCAGTGCTTAGTAAGCTGGGATGTTCAGGGGTATGCTGGGAGGTACTATTAGGGACAAGTACAGCTCCGATTATCAACAAGGTATTTGTGTAGGGCTATTTTGAATGGGCCAATTCTGGGGATGTTTGTGATGTGCACAGGGAGTGAGTTATACCAGGCAGGTGCTCTATGGTGAAAGGATCTGTGGCAGAGTGAGGTTCTGGCTCTAGGTACCTGGAAGGTGGCTTTAGTGGCATTACGGGTCAGTGCCAGGTGGGAGGCCTGTTGCAAGGGTGTAGTGACCCCTGGAGGGCATAGCCTAGATAGAGCCTTTTTTGCCAGTAAGCAGGTGTGATATTACAGCCGTTCATCAAAGATGAGTATGTTAAAGGCAGAATAGAGTAGGCATGTATGGGTTCTGCTATGGGCACCGGTCAGGAGCCTGCAGACCTTGTTGATAGAGGTCTGGACTTTAGTAAGGGCAGTAGGGTCAGCAGCTGCATAGGTAGGGAGTCCATAGTCTGCCAAGGACAAAATGGACGAGGTGATGGCAAGTTTTAGGGCGAACTCAGGAAGGCAGTCATTGTGGCGATAGAGGAAACCAATCTGGGAGTTCATGGCCTATGACAGAGTGTTAAGATGGGTATGGAAGGTAAATGCTGAGTCAAATATGATGCCCAGATACTTGTAGATTGATACCTGTTCAAGGGGGTAGAGTGTGCTGGGGGTGATGTGAAGGGGAGCATCACTGGAGTTATTTTGGCGGTGTGCAAAAAGCAAAGATTTCATTTTTTTCAGGTTTAGGACTAGACGGTGGTTGAGGAACCATTTTTCTGCTTGGCTGAAGGTGCGTTACAGGGTGCTTTGGAGCGAGAGTGGGTCGGTGTGTAAGGCGATGAGGATAGTGTCATCAGCATATAGAAGCATTTTGTCTGTGCAGGAGCTAGGGAGGGTGTTTAGGAAGAGGCTGAAAAGGGTAGGTCCAAGGATGGAGCCTTGGGGGACCCCGGAGCATACTGGTAGGTTTGCTGACAGGGTCCCATTCAATTTGACCCTTTGGGATCTATTCTGGAGGTAGCTTGAGAACCAATTCAGATGGCCTGGTGAGAATCCCAGTTGGTTAAGGGAATCTAGCATTAATGGGTGACACACAGTAACAAAGGCCTTAGATAGGTCGATGAATACTGCACCAGCAATTTTCCCAGCATCAAGTGCAGTGTGTATTTGGTGGGAGAACTCCAAAAGGGTTGTGGAGGTGCTGTAACCCGGGCAGAAACCATGTTGCTTTGGGCATAGTAAGTTGTATTCAGATAGGCAGTCCATGAGTTGCGTGGATACTATCTTGTCCAGGGCTTTTGAGAAGGGGGGAGGATGGAGATGGGTCTGTAGTTGTTTGGTAATGTTCGGGCTCCAGTCTTATGGATGGGGCATGATTTCAGCCTCTTTCCATGCACTTGGGAATTGGCCAAGGCATAAGGATCGGTTGAGGAGATCCGTGAGGGGGGCTTACATGATGTCCAGTGTGAGACGGAGTATCCTGGAGTCAAGGGTGTCACCGCTCGGGTTGTGGGAGGAGAGGGCTTTTAAGATGAAAGGTTTGGTGTCGTGGGGTGAGATGGTCCTGAAGTGGAAAGGGGGCCGAGAGGTAGTAGAGTGGTTGGATGGGAGGATGGGATCAAAGAAATGTGCAGGAAGAACCGCACTTAGGTCAGAGAAAGTTGTGTTTAGGCAGTCTGCAATACATGTTTGTTCCATACTAACAGTGCCATTGATAACGATCTAAGGGGGGGGAGCGGGTATCCCCATTAAGTTCTTTTATGTTATCCCATAAGGCTAGGGCAGAGCCCCAGGATGAGGTTAGGGCTGTTTGGTAGTAGCTGGCTTTCGCTTGTTTAATGGCCCAGGTGCATTGGTTATGGGCTGTTTTATAAGCTTGCCTATCCTCTGTCCTGCCGGACTCAACCGCAATGTGCCATAAGTTGTCCCTATGTTTTAGTTGCTGGATCAATGCAGGGGAAATCCAGGCAGCACTGTGCCTCCTTGGATGAGATTTGGTGATGGGGGCAAATATGTCACAGGCCTTGCTGAAGGCACTGATGAGGTAGGCTAAGGCAGCTAAGGTTAACAATATGTTGTACAATATATTGCAGTGTTTCAAAAGATGTTTTTATAATAATAGAATAATGAAGGACCAGGAATTATGTTGATGGTCAGTAAATCAACCTGTAAGAGTATGTGGCACTTGGCTATGCTTTGTGCCATAGTGCAACCCTACTCAGTCAGGACCAGATCATCAACATAAATGCTGACTGTGTGTTTCTGTCTAATTAGCAAACAATGGCATTGATAGTACAGTACAAGATAGCGAGGACATCGCAGTTGAGCAAAGTTAAAGTATAAATACATTCTATTTATTATCACTGCTTTAAAAAAGGTATATTTATATGTATGAACTTCATTGAACAATATGTACCAAGTGAAGGTAGAGAACCACAACATGCAATGGTATGGACATACATAAGTGTGCTTGACACAAACAGCATGCCACATGCTATGTTTTGTCACAATACTATCAGTAAGTGCAAAATGAAAGTATGTGAAAGACCAGCACAATATGATTTGCTGTGTGGCATACCAATGGTAACTTGAACAAAACAAAAAGGCAATAAGAGGTATGTTCATCTGGGTAGTATAAGAAAGAAAGATGAATCAGATGTTAGTGCAACTGTTCTACACTTGTGCCAGCACCACATGATTTACTGTGTTACATACCAATGGTAGGCGTGAGACTGACAGAAGCAGTAACAGGTATGTATATCTTCATAGACTGTCGAAATAGAAATGACAGAAATAGTGGAAGTGTGAAAAAGATGTTCAGACCCACAGTCCCATGATATTATTTGTTGTGTGTCATGAAAATCGTTACTATTACACAACTGTAAGCAGTAGGTGAAATATACAATTTGATAGACACTCAACACAAATATATTAGATGTTTGAAGCACAAACCGAGTATCGATCTTTGTCTGACATTTTGTCACTATGTGTTTAATGTTACTTGTGTGATTTCTCTTGCACTTAATATTGCTATCTTATACATAAAATCACATGCTGGGAGTATAAGCGGCCAAAGAACCGCACTCCCAGCACTGTATCTATACACCAAATCATTTGGTAGTAGCACGGGGCCCAAAGTGTGTGTTCTATGACCACCACATTCATACATCAAATGACATTGTGGAAGTACAAGGAGAGAGGGGTTCAAACTCCCAGGACTGCATACATACAGGTAATAATGTTGTGAAAGGGCAGAGTCAAAAGGGCCCGCAACCCCACCACCACATTCATATATCTAATCATGTGGTGAGAGCAGACGCCCACCACCACATTTCCTTTTACTCTTTATATTCCTCATTCTCAAAAAGAAGGGAAATTCATGGCAAAAAAAAAACTCTGTTTAATGCATCAGTTAGGGTTGTTCCACAGTGACAAAAGCAAGGAAATTCGGTGTTAGGGTTGGGGTGTGGGGCATCGCTAGTAAGGCTATGCAACTCCTAAGTGTGGTACGTTGTGTGCACCTGCATTCAGGGATGTGTACGTTTGGTGTACATGGCCTCAGTTTTGCTGTGGATCTCCACTGAACATGCAGTACCTGGTCAGGTGGGTGAGGATGTCTTGTAGTACATTTAGACAGTTGTTTTTTTATTTCTGTTACCTGCTGCTGGTTGTCTGTGATTGGTCGTGCTGCCTTGGTCCTCCCCCATACCTGCATATATGTGTGTGTGTGTGTCTGTGTGTGTGTGGTGCTGGGGGGGAGTGAATGTGGAGTTAGGGTTTTCAACCCTATCACTGAATTTCCTCACTTTTGTCACTGTGGAACAACCCTAACTGATGCATTAAACAGAGTTTTTTTTGCCATGAATATTTATTTTATTTATTGATTAAATTTTGGTGACTGGGTAGGCCCACTGAGCCCCGAAGGTCCCTTTTTCAGGGGCGACCCACGATAACAATACATTTATGATACAGTGGAAAAACATTTGTTTACAGGATTATACAGGCTTACTTGGCTGTTACATACATGGTTATCATCATGACACAGTCATAACTAGATGCTACATGGCATGGTATTAAGTGTGGCAAAATGGTATGCAGTTTTCAGAAGGAGAGCAACCTCCAATGCAAGGGATTATATATAGAATTAAGGAACCAATGTGCCCTGGATAATGGGAAGGGGTTCCTTGGTTGGCTCACTTTTGAAAGGGTTGATGTGGGAGAGGGAGACAAGTTATAAGCCATGACAGAGGCATGTGCTTATGTCTCTCTCTCTCTCTCTCTCTCTCTCTCTATATATATATATATATATATATATATATATTATGGTAGCATGGTAGTGCTACCATAGTTAGGGTTGAGTAGCCCTTTTAAGGTTAAATGGTGAAACTTTGCACCTTGATAACTTTGCCACCATTCAACAGATTTGCCTAAAATTTGGCAGACACAGGGCATAACCACAGATCTCAGGATCTGCCAACTTTTGTACCGTTTGGGTATACAGCTGCAGAATTATTAAGTGACATCCATGCGTGCAATTTCTTTTTTTTTGTGCATTCTTTGCTCATGCCTACAGGTAGCACAGTTTGTGTGACCAGTCTGAAAACATCAGGAAATGTGCGACGGGCATCCCTGATGTGCATCTTGAAGATTTCGTGAAAAAATATTAAACGGTTCAAAAGTTATTAGAAAAACAAGTTCCCATTATAAGTCAATGGGAAAATTTAAAACGTTTGACACTTTCGCAAATATACTTTTTAGTGTCGCAAATGGCCCTAGTAGTGTCGCAAATCTGCCATTTTGTTTTCAGTTACTGATCCCAAAAATGCTTGGTGTTTAAAATTGGGACCCTCTAGGAACACAATTCTTTTTGTATTCACCTAGTCGGACCCTCAGGATGCTAGCCATGTCTTTATTTTGGGGTTAAACACCACAGAAATATGTTTTCCAAATTTCTGGGAAAAGTAGTGTTGCAAAGTAGTGTCGTGCGTTTGACACTTTTGCAAAGTTTTGCGCAAGCTTTAGCAAATCACGACACTAATTTTCCAGGCTATGACAAAATGACAGGAATTCTTTGCTACCATGCTGCAAAAGAACAGTTTGGTCTTTTGGGCTGAAATTTAGAGGGATGGCAGCCAACACCTCACAGATGTACCTTTCGGTGGTTTGGTGAAAAAATATTGCATGGATGCAAAGTTATAGTACTCTGAAGTTGACATTTTTCCCTCTAGAATAACATGGTGGCTTCCACTGCACCTTTTGGGGCTCGTATCTCAGAAACGGTGCAAGATACAGAATTTTTGTCGCAACCTAGCCAGGAAAGTCATGAATCATGTGAAATTTTAATTTTTTTCTACATCATACTGTTACTGAGATATTACCATTTTAGTATTACAACTGCTCGTTTTCTGCTCCAAGGCCCATTAGTATGCATACATTGTTTGTTTTCACTGTGTTTCTCAATGGAGCTTTTGGGGAAAAATAGGGTATGCGCTCCAGCAACCGCCCTTCCGTTTCTATTTGTGTTTGTCTTTCGTTTTGCGTCATCATTGTTCTTACCGCTACTATTTGCATTTCCAATTGCGTTCCCATGCACATTACAGTTTGTGTTTCCATACGCACTTGCATTTGCATTTGTGTTTGTATTTCCTTTGGCGTTATTGTTGCTGTTACCGTTACCATTTCCATTTAGGAATGCGGTATCATGACCATGCGCATTATGGTTTGCATTTCCGTACGTGCTTGCGTATGCATTTGCATTTCTGTTTCCTTGCATGTTATTGTTGCTGTCACAGTTATCATTTGTGTTTACAACAGCAGTGCCGTGATCGTTTGCATTACCAGTTGTGCTTCCGTATGTGCTTGCATCTCCATTTGTGTCACTTTTTGCTTTGGCGTCACTTTGCCCCTGCGGTTCTATTAAAGCTTGCTTTACAATTTACATTTGCATCACCATGTGCATAACCATTACCGCTTGTGTTTGCATTGCTGTTACCGTTACTATGTCACAAAAAATCATGTGGTGGGAGCGCCACTATTTATAATCCTCATTCTCAAAAAGAAGGGAAATTAGAGGCAAAAAACTCCATTTAATGCATCAGTTGGGGTTGTTCCACAGTGACAAAAGTGAGGAAATTTGGTGTTAGGGTTGAAAGCCCCCCTTGCACCCAGCATCCTGCCCCCCCAACCAGCATCAGGGTGTGCATTGGGGTCATCGGTCCTAACTCTGACCCCATTCTCCTGTACCTCAGCTTCTTTACACATGTGATGGGGTGAGAGTTAGGGCCTATGACCCCAATGCACACTCTGATAACAGTTGGGGGGGCGGGATGGGGGGTGCAAGTGGGGCTTTCAATCCTAACACTGAATTTCCTTGCTTTTGTCACTGTGGTACAATCCTAACTGATGCATAAAACTGAGTTTTTTGCCTCTAAGATATATATATATATATATATATATATATATATATATATATATATATATATATATATATATATATACATCTATTATAGTGGTGTGGTTGCGCCACTATAGTTAGCGTTCAGTGGTCACTTACATACTAAAGTCAAAAGTTTGGGAGTTAATAACTTTGGACCCATTCAATGGATTTGCCTGAAATTTGGAATCTGTGATGGGGCATGGTAGATCTCTTTATTTGCCAAATTGTGTTTTGGTTGGACTTAAGGTCTTTGTGAATGAAAATGCTGAAAAATGCAAAATTATCCATTTTTGGAGGCAGCTTTTGGGATTTAGGATGTGATCCTGCATGGCTGTCATGTGGTGTGCCACTCTATGACATGGCTCGTTTGAAAGAACTTCACTCGTCGAACATGTCACTTTTCATTTGGTGAACAAATACTGAGGCATTCAAAAGTTATAGCACTTTTAAGTTCCCATTATAAGTCAATGGGAAAATTTATATGGTTATTTTTGTGAACAAAGGGAGGGACTAGGTGGCTAGATTTGGAAGGACCAGATAGCCCAATTTTAACAACTTTTAAAATTAAATATCTCAGAAACAGTTTGGTCTTTTAACTTGAAGTTTGGAAGGTGTTGAGGGGATGTCCTGTAGATGTGAATTATGGTGCTTAGGTGTCAGAAAATACATTTGTTGCAGAGATATGGTGTGGTGCAGTTTACATTTTGCGGACAGCATTTTGCATTGTGGTAGTAGCTTGAAATTTATAGGGTAGCTAGCCTCACTGCCATGGACGTACTTTTCAGTTGTTGGGTGTGTAAAATGTAAACAGGTGAGGAATTCTTCCACTCTAGCCAATGAAAATCTCAAACTTTAAAATGTTATATCTTGGACACAGTTTGGTCTTTTAAATTAAAATTTGCAGGGTGTTGAGGGGATGGCCTGTACATGTGAATTATTGTATTCAGGTGTTGGAAAATTAGGTTGCTGCAGAGATATTGTGTGACACACTTTACATTTTCCGTATAGCATTTTGCATTGTGGTGGGCACTTTTAATGTTAAACCTCACATTTTGCTTGTTAATAACTTTGCAATCATTCAATGGAT
Source organism: Neoceratodus forsteri (assembly GCA_016271365.2). Lineage (NCBI taxonomy): Eukaryota > Metazoa > Chordata > Ceratodontiformes > Ceratodontidae > Neoceratodus > Neoceratodus forsteri. The sequence goes on from CM057458.1 coordinate 1,166,552,524, forward strand.
TTTCACAAAATTTGGAATGCACAGTTTGGTGTGGTATATCTCTTGATTTGCTAAATTTTGTTTCAGTCAGGCATACGGTTGTTGCGCAACGAAGTGCCAAAAAATGCACTTTTCGCCATTTTTGCGCATTCTTTGTCTGTGGCACTGCACAGACACTGTGTGGGCTATTGGTCCGAGTCTTGGGACATAGAAAGAGCTTGAGCAAAGGAACATGCTGATTTTTGTTTGGTGAAAAAATATTAATCTGTTCAAAAGTTATTACAATTTGAAATTCCCATTATATCCTATGGGAAAATGTATATGTATTTTTTGAATGTTAATGAGAAAGACCAGATGGCCCAAATTGAGATGACCATATCTCAATAACAGTTTGGTATTCTTACTTGAAATTTGCAGGGCTTTGAGGAGATGTCATAGAGATGTGAACTATGCTGTTTAGGTCTTGGGGAAATAATTTGTTGCAGAGATATTCAATTATGTAATTGACATTTTTCCCATAGGATTACATTGCAGTCTGTGACATGACTTTCGGTGCCTTTATCTCAGAAATGAGGTGAAAAACTGACTTTTCGCTACAGGTGGCTTAGATCACCTTTAGGTGATTTAGCCTCTGGAAAAAGATTTGACATTGTAGAGTCAGTCTGCGGTGGAATTTTGTTTGTACATTGCACAGTTCATGAGATATTGTGAAAGCACTGTCACAAGGGTTGAAAGAGTGCCTGTCCAGTGCATTTTGGTGCCCATAGCTCGGAAACAATATGAGATATGGGCACAGTCTTTTGATGTTTCATGAAATACTTACTGTCACGATTGCAATGATGCTAGAATTTTTTTTCTAGCTCTTACGGTTCCCAAGATATGTGCAAATTACTGTTACAAGGGTTTGATGCCCTATAGTGCTGCTGCATGGCTCTGTAGATTTGTATAAGTGGGAGCATGGGCCCAGATGCATATTGTTATGCAAAAATTGGCAACTTGGTGGAAGCTGGGCTCCGTACTCCACCACTATGTGTTTTTTACTACTTATATTACATTTTTTTCAAAAAGTAAGGGAATTCTATGCAAAAAACTGTGTTAATGCTTCATTTAGGGTTAAAGCAAAAAAAAAAGTCAGGAAATTAGACATTAGAGTTGAACCCCTAACCCCCCCCACACACACCACCCCAATCCTCCACAGTCTGACAGATGCCTTGGAGTGTCATTGGGGTTGTGAGGACTAAATCTCCCCCATTCTCCTTTACTGTAGCATGTCAGCATGCTCAGTCATGGAATATATTATAGGGTCATGGTCACACCCCTATATTTACGGTTATGAAGCCTCTTCTATGTTAAACTCAAAATTTTACTTGTTAATAACTTTGGACCCTTTCAATGGATTTGCAAGAAATTTGGTATGCATGGTGGGGCATGGTAGCTCTCTTGATTTGCCAAATTTCATTTTGGTAAGATCTACAGTTTTTGCACAACAAAATGCTGAAAATGCACTTTTCACCAGTTATGTGGGCAGCTTTTTTGAATTTTTCCATGGTGCTGCATGGCCATTATGTGTCATGCTGCTCTGCAGCTTTACTCAGCCACAAGAGCTTGGGTCAAGGAACATGCCACTTTTCATTTGGTGAAAAAATATTAATCCATTCAAAAGTTATAAAAGTTTTAATTTCCCATTATAATATAATGGGGAAATTAATATGGTTATTTTGCAAAAGAAGAGTGGGATTTTGGCCATCTAGTCCCACCTCACGATCAAAGAATTTGCAGGTGCATGATCAAAGAATCTTAGATCATGAGGAATTCTTTGATTGTGACTGCCATCATCTTTTCATCATATTTTCAGAGTGGCTCTTTGCATTAGCGCTAGTAATGCAGACAGTCGGTGGCTGGCCGTGGAGGTGAGAGGTGGGCTGTGCCAGTCACCGGCTGGGGAAGGGTGGGGGTGGGTGAGGGGGTACTGGGTGGGCTGGCACAGCTGGGTGGAGGGTTGGAGAGTGACCAGACTATCAGGAAACATTAAATGATGATTTATTTTATTATGATGGGGGGGCCGCTAGACTACCAGGGATATGTACAATGACAATGAATATTATTTCATACAGATTGAGGGGCCACTAGACTACCAGGGATGTTAACAATAATAACTATTTTATACAACTCGGGGGGAGCACTAGACTACCAGGGATGTAAATAAATAAACATTGGGGGGCACTAGACTACCAGAACATTACACATGATAATATTTTGTATCATGATATGGGGGCACTAGACTACCAGGGATATTTAATACATTATTATTGTTCTTCAGTTGGGGCAGAATGAAGCCCCCTGAGCAAACCCCAGCCTCATTTATGTTTGTAGGGCACCCCCGGGCAGAGAAAACTCGTTTTAAAATCTGGCCATCTCGTCCCGCGCCCTCTTTTTGCAAGTGAGCAAATTCTTTGATCGCGACCCTGCAAATTCTTTGATTGTGAGATTCTTTGATCACTATCGTGCATCATGAGAGAGGGACGAGATGGCTAGATTTTAAAATCAATTTTCTCAGCTTAGGGTGACCTAGGAAGACAAATGAGGGTGGGTTTTACTCAGGGGGCTTCATTCTGATGAACCATGGTGGTGGGTTACCACAGTTCTTTGAATTTCTTTATTTAGAAGTTTTTATTCTTTGTTCATAAGCCTGCAAATTCTTTGATCACGATCGTGCATCGCAAGTGAGGGATGAGATGGCCCAATTTAAAAATCAATTTTCTCAACCCAGGTGTGTCCTAGGAAGTCAAATGAGGGTTTTACTCAAGGGGGTTCATTCTGTCAAACCATGGCAGTAGTTTACCGCAATTCCTTCAATTTTTTGATTTGTAAGGTTTTTAATTAATTGTTCATGAGCCTGCAGATTCTTTGATCACCAGTCTGCAAATTATTTGATTGTGAGATTCTTTAATCACAATCTTTGATTGCAAAATAGGGACAAGATCACCAGATTTTTTTGTAATGGAATAGACAGGGAAATTTCACTAATCTTTGACATTGAATATCTTGGAAATGTTTTTTTTTTTTTACTTGAGATTTGGAGGGAAGAAAGGCAACATTCCACAGATGTGCCTTTTTGTGGTTTGGTCAAAAAATATTACAGGGCAGCAAACTTACAGCACTATGAATTTGACGCTTTTTCCTATAGGATAACATTACGGTATCCACCGCTTTACAGGAATTCTTTGCCGCCCTGCTGCAAAATAATGGTTTGGTCTTTTGGGCTGAAGTTTGGAGGGAAGAAAGATGACATCCCACCGATGTGCCTTTTTGTGGTTTGGTGAAAAAATATTACAGGGCAGCAATGTGACGACACTCCAAAGTTGACGCTTTTTCCAGTAGGATAACATTATGGTGTCCGTCGTGCCTTTCAGGGCACATATCTCGGAAACGGTGCGAGATACAGACTTTTCGTCACAAAAACACTTGGCCCCCCCACATCAGGGCTAAGTACAAAACTAGCCAGGAAAGTCATAATTCATATGAAATTTTATTTTTTTTTCTGCGTCGTACGGTTCCTGAGATATAATCAATTTAATATTCCAAGTCCTAAGTTTTTGGGGAAAAGAAGGGTGTGCCATTTTGTTACTGTGCCAGTTAGCATTTCCAGTTGCGTTTCTGTTAACTTTTGTGGCACCATTACTGTCTACGCCACCGTACCATGACCGTGCATGTAATGGTTGGCATTTCTGTACTCACTTGCATTTGCATTTCTCTTTCCTTTGGCGTTATTGTTGCTCTTACCGTTACCATTTGCGTTAACAATTGTGGTTCTGTGACCATGCATGTTATGGTTTGCCTTTCCATCGCGCCTCCATTCCCATTTCCATTCCTTCTTCCTTTGGCATTATTCTTCATGTTAACTTTACCATTTGCACTTGCATTTCTATTAATGTTTCCTTTACCATTTATTTTTCCGTTACCATGTGCACCACTGTTGGCACTTCTGTTTGTGTTGCTGTTCCTGTTACTATGTCACAAGACATCACGTGGCAGGAGAATGGGGCTCAAAGGGCCCCGCACTCCCACTGCTGCATTACTGTCACTATTAGTCGTCATCATTCTCAAAAAGAAGGGAAATTAGAAGCAAAAAAAATCCATTTACTACATCAGTTATGGTTGTTCCACAGTGACAAAAGTGAGGAAATTTGATGTTAGGCTGAAAACTTCCACGAGCCCATTCTCTTCCAATCGCATTGGGTGCATTGGGGTCATTGGTCCCAACTCCTCACCCATTCTCCCTATACCTCTGCTTCTGTACACATGTGATGGGGAGAGAGTTAGGGCCGACATAACCAATGCACCCGATGCGGTTGAGGGTGAACGAAAGGCTCTCAATGGGGTTTTCAACCTAACATCGAATTCTCACTTGGCATTGTGAAACAACCCTAACTGATGCATTAAACAGAGTCTTTTGCTCTAATATATATATATATATATATATATATATATATATTAGTGGCACCGTAGTGCCACTATAGTTAGGGTTGAGTACCCAATTTATGGTTAACTCTGAAATTTGGCAGCTTAATAACTTTGCCACTGTATGAAAGACATGTCTGAAATTTGGCTTGCAGAGAGCAGTGCCATATATCTCTGGATCTGCCAAGTTTTGTAATGGTCGGATATATGGTTGGGGAGCTACATAGCACCATAGAATATGGTAATAATGCATTTTTGTGCATTCTTTGCTCGAGCCTACAGGTTGCACAGTCTGTGCAACCAGTCCCAAACCTTCAGGGAACATGTAGCCGGGGTCCCTGATGTGCCTTTCAAAGATTTCATGAACAAATATTATACAGTTCAAAAGTTATTCAAAAACCCTTTATAGTCAATGGGAAAAGTTAACAAAAAGTTTGACAGTGTCGCAAATGCAGGTTTTTAGTGTTGCAAATGACCCCAGTAGAGTCACAAATCCACCATCTTGTTTTCTGTTGGTGGTCACAGAAATGCTTGCCACTTAAATTTGGGACCCTCTAGGGACACAATTCTTGCTGCATTCACCTAGTCGGGTCCCAAGGATGCTATCCATGTCTTTTTGGAGGGGTTAAGAACCCCAGAAATATTTTTTTTTAATTTTGTAAACAGTAGTGTTGCAAAGTAGTGTAGCACATGCTACACTTACATGATTTTTTTTGCAAAAGTGTCGCAAATCACAACACTACTTTGCAACACTATGCCCAAAAGAATAGGAAATCATTGCCAACCTGCTGAAAAAGAACGGTTTGGCTTTTTGGGCTAAAATTTGGAGGGAAGAAAGCCAAGGTCCCACAGATGTGCATTTACATGGTTTGGTGACTAAATATTAGAGGGCTGCAAAGTTAAGTCACTCTGAAGTTGAAAGTTTTTCCCATAGGCTAACATTACGGCATCTGCCGTGCCTTTTGAGGCCCATTTCTCGAAAACACTTCAAGATATGGACTTTTCATCAGAAAAATGCTTAGTCCCCACCCCAGGGGGCTAAATGCAAAACTAGCCAGGAAAGTCATAAATAATATGACATTTAAATTTTTTTTCTGTTTCATACGGTTCCTGAGATATAAGAAATTTAGTATTCCAAGTGTTCATTTCCTGCTCTGAAGCCCGTTATTATGCACACATTCTTTGTATTCACTGTGCTTCTGAATGTACATTTTGGGGAAAAACATGGTGTGCATTTCCCTTACTGTTACAGTCAGCATTTCTGCTTGTGTTTCTGTTACCATTTGCGTTAGTGTATACGTTTACGTCACCGAGTGCGTTACCCTTTGCATTTCTGTTTGCACTTGCATTTGTGTTACTGTTATCATTTGCGTTTCCATTACTGTTTTTATTTGTGTTTCCTTTTGCATCACCGTGTGCATTACCATTTGCATTTGAGCATGTGCTTACGTTTGCGTTTCGATTTCTGTTTCCTTTGCCGTCATCATTGGTGTTACCGTAAGTGTTAGTGTTTCCAATTCTGTTACCATGACCGTGCATGTCACAATTTGCGTTTGCATACATGCTTGCATTTGCATTTGTGTTACTGTTCCCTTTGGTGTCATCGTTGGTGCTACCATAACCGTTTGCATTTCCAATTGCATTACCGTTACTGTTTGTGTGTTTGTCACTGTTTGCGTTTCTGTTGGCCTTTGCAGTTGCATTTTCGGTAGCATATCCATTGTCAGTTGCATTACTGTTTCCTTCTGTGTCGCCGTTGCCATTACCGTTTGCATTTCTGTTTGCGTTTGTGTTACCGTTTTCATTTTCATTACCGTTTGTGTTCCCATTAGCATTTGCATCACTGCTATCATTAACGTTTGTGTTTCTCTTACGTTTGCGTTATCGTTTACATTTGCATCACCATGTGCATTACTGTTTGTGTTTGCGTTTGCATTACAGTTAATATTACTATTTTATTTTACCTCACTGTTTCCATCACCGTTTGCATTAACATTACCGTTTGTGTTTTGTATTTGCATAGAGCAGTGCAAAAATTTATGTTTATGCTATTTTTCTGCACTGTCTTCTGCCACACATAGCTCCAGCAATGTGTGGTTGATTGGTCTAAAACTTGGCATGTAGAAATACCTTAGTTCAAAGAACATGTCAGTTTTTGATTGGTGAAATAATGTTGTTCTGTTCCAGAGCTATGGACATTTGATGTTGGCCCTCTTTGCAGTCTGCCATTTTAGTGCTTTTTCGGCCGCAATTTCTGCCATTTTGTGGTGGAAGACTTCTTAAAGGTACAGAAACATAACAATTGAATATCTCTGGAATGGTTTGGTCTTTTCACATGAAATTTGGAGGGTGTTGAGTGGATATTTTTGAAATGTGAATTATGCTGTTTACATGTTTTAAAAATAATTTGCTTTGGAGATATTGCATGATGCTGTTAACATTTTCTGCTTAGCATTCTACAGGATGCTACTGCATTTATAGTGTAGGTAGCCCTAGGGCTGGGAGGTGCCTTTCAGTGGTTTCGTGTGTAAAACATTCACAGGTGTGGAATTATGCCACTCCGATGAATGAAAATTTGGTTAATTACACTTCAATAACTTCTGAACCATGTGTCCGATTTACCTGACATTTGGAATGTTCAAAGATTTATAATTTGTCTTTCACCCTGCCAATTTACAGGTCACTGGCACTTACAGTTGTTGAATTGTGCATGTTACATTGTTTGCTCGTGGTGCTGTGCGACCGTTGAACAGAGGTACAGTACACACAATTCTGGAGACACATTGTGCCATGGTACATGTCTTTATTTACCAGTTTTAATTTCAGTCAGTCATACAGTTTTTGCACAGTGAAGTGACAAATAATCACATAGTGGGGGCCCCGTGCTCCCACCACCACATTCCATTCACTATTTATAGTGCACTTTCTCAAAAAAAGGGGAAATTCATGGCAAAAAAACTCAGTTTAATGCATCAGTTTAGGTTGTTCCACAGTGACAAAAGCAAGGAAATTCAGTGTTAGGGTTGACACCACTTGCACCCCACATCAACCCTGTCCCCACCAACAGGCATCGGGTGTGCATTGGGGTCCTTGGCCCTAACTCTCACCCCATTCTCCTACATTGCACCACCTCAGCTTATTTACACATGGAATGGGGTCAGAGTTAGGGCCGACCACTCCAACACATACCCCAATACCTGTTGGTGGGGATGGGGTGGGCATAGGGTGCAAGGGGTGGCAACCCTCACACCAAATTTCCTCACTTTTGTCACTGTGAAACTACCCTAAGTGATGCATTAAACAGATTTTTTTGCAATGAATATATATACATATATATTATGGTAGCACGGTAGTGCTACCATAGTTAGGGTTGAGTAGCACTTTTAAGGTTAAAGGGTCAAACTCTGCACCTTAATAACTTTGCCATTGTTCAATGGATTTGCCTGAAATGTGGTATGCACTATTGGGCATGGCAGATCTTGGGATCTGCCAAGTTTTGCATCAGTCAAATATATGGCTGTGGAGTTATTAAGTGACAATGAATTGCATAATTATGCTTTTTTGCTATTTCTTTGCTCTCACCTACAGGTCACACAGTTTGTGTGACTGGTCTGAAAACATCAGGGAACATGCTGCCGGGGTCCCTGATGTGCCTTTTGAAGATTTTGTGAAAAAATATTGAATGGTTCAAATATTATTCAAAAAACAAGTTTCCATTATAAGTCAACGGGAAAAGTTAACAAAAAGTTTGCAAATGTCGCAAATGCAGTTTTTACTTTCGCAAATGGCCCTTTTACTTTCACAAATCTGCCATTTTGTTTATAGTTGGTGATAAGAAAAATACTTGCCATTTAAATTTGCGACCCTCTTGCAACCTAATTATTTTTGTATTCACCTAGTTGGAGCCTGAGGATGCTAGCCATGCCTTTATTTTGGGGGTAAAACACCCCAGAAATATGTTTTTAAAATTTCTAGAAAAAGTACTTTCGAAAAGTACTTTCAAACCTGTTACACTTTCGAATGAATTTGCGAAAGCTTTTGCAAAGTTCAACAGTACTTTTCCAGACTATGGCCAAAATGGCAGGAGTTCTTTGTCACACTGCTGCAAAAGAACCGTTTAGTCTTTTTGGCTGCAATTTGGAGGGAAGTTAGCCAACATATCACAGATGTGCCTTTCACTGGTTTGGTGAAAAAATTTTGCATGGCTTCAAAGTTACGGTGCCACAAAGTTGGCATTTTTTCCCATAGACTAACATGGTGGCGTGCGCCGCATCTTTCGGGGCTCGTGTCTTGAAAACGGTACGAGATACAGATTTATTCTCATGAGATACATAGCCCTGTGGGCTATGTAATACAAAACGGTAGCCAGGAAAATTATTTCTGTGAATTTTAAATTTGTTTTCTACATCTTACGGTTGCTGAGATATTTGCAATTAATAGTTACAATGCTCGTTTTAAGCTTCCTTTGCATTACAATGTATACATTCTTTATCCACACTGTGTTCCTCTATGCAGTCGTACAGCAAAAACAGGGTATGCAGTTCTGTTACTGTTCCACTTACCGTTTCAACTTGCGTTTATGTCCACGTTTGTGTTACCATTCCCGTGTACGACACCGTCTGCTTTAACCTTCATGTAGTCATTTGTGGTTGTGTTTTCCTTACTGTTGCCATTTCCATTTCCACCTTGTGTTTGCGTTGCTATTCCTGTTACTATGTCAGAAGACATCACATGGTGGGAGCACGGGGCCCGAAGGGCCCAGTGTTCCTGCCGCTGCATTACATGTTGCTGAGATATTTGCAATTAAGTGCTTACCATACTGCTTTTAAGCTTCCACTGCCATTACAATGCATACATTCTTTGTACACAGTGTGTTACTCTTGTACCTTTGGGTGGAGGGAAGACACTCAGCATCTCATAGATGTGTCTTTTGGTAGTTTGATGCACTTTGGTTAATACAATTGTGACTTGTATGGCCTCAGTTATGTAGTGGTGCCCTCGTACTGTATCCTCACTAGAAAGACACAGCAAAATTGAGTCTGTGTATATCTATGTTGTAGCTTACTAATTGCAAGTTCAATAAAGTTAGCACAGTTAGGAGTTGCATGGTCTCAGACTGGCAATGACCTCACCCACTACCACAGAGCAGGTAGTGTGTACTGAGTGTAGAGCCACAGGTAAAATAAGGGCATGGACATCAATGATATGCTTCCCTGATTGCAGATGTACACAAGTTAGCAGAGTTTGTAGTTGCACAGTCTCAGTCAGGAATTCCACTCCACCCCCACCAGAGGAGGTACTGCATCTTGAGTGGTGAGTTGCATGGGTTCAGCCATGCAATGCTCCTCCCACACTATAGATCAGGTACTGTATCCTGAGTGGAGAAAGAGACACAGCAAAATTTTGGTTGTGGAGATCAATGGTACACCTCCCTAATTGCAAGTACACTCAAGACAGCACAGTTAGGAGTTGCATGGTGTCAGCCAGGCAATTCCGACCCACCCCCGCTACACAGACCAGGAACTGCTTAGTAAGTGTAGAAGCACAGCAAAAATAAACTCATGGACATCAATGGTATGCTTCCCTGATTCCAGCTACACTCAAGATTTCACAGTTTGGAATTGCAGAGTCTCAGGCAGGAATCCCCCCCCCGACCAGAGGAGGTACTGCATCCTGAGTTGAGAGGTACAGTAAAACAAAAGGCCATGGACATGAATGGAACATCTCTGTGATTGCAGCTACACTCCAGTTACCACACTTATGACTTGAATGGGCTCAGTCATGCAATGCTTCTCCCACACTATAGATCAGGTATTGTATCCATAGTGGAGAGACACAGCAAAATTTTGGTTGTGCATATCAAAGGTACACCTCTGTAATTGCAAGTACACGCAAGTTTGCATTGTTTGGAGTTGCATGGTGTCAGCCAGGCAATACTCTCCTACACAGACCGTAGTGCGTAGTAAGTGTAGAAGCACAGCAAAAATAAGTTCATGTACATAAATTGTACACTTTACTGATTGAAGATGTGTACAAGTTAGGAGAGTTAGAAGTTGCACAGTCTCAGTCAGGAATTTCCCCCCCCCTCCCATCGCCAGAGGAGGCATTGCATCCTGAGTGGTGAGGCATAGTAAAACAAAAAGGGCACGGACATTGATAGTACACCTCCTTGTTTACAGGTACACTGCAGTAGCCACAGTTATGACTGCATCCTGAGTGGATAGCCACAGCAAAAATAAGTCAATGGATATGAATGGTACACCTCTCTGATTGCAAGTACAGTCTAGTTACTACAGTTAGGAGTTGTATGGGCTTAGTCAGGCAATGCCCTGCCCCCAGACCTTGGTTTTGTGTACTGCATGTAGAGACACAGCAAACATAAGGTGATGGACATCAATGGTGCACCTCTGTGATTCCAGTAATACACAAGTTTGTAGAGTTCAGAGTTGCACAGTCTAAGGCAGGAATCCCCCCCAACCACAATAACTACTGCATCTTGAGTGTGGAATCATAGTTAAACAAAGGTCATGGATATTCACAGTAGACCTCCTTGATTGAAGGTATACTCTAGTTACCAGATTAATGACTTGCACAGTCTCAGGCATGTAATGGTCTCTGCCACAATGATACATAAAAAGAATGTAGATTGAACATCATGCAGTATGCTTAAATGCAGTACTGCTGCAACACCAACATACATAGTATCACCGTTACATTATGATGAAAGAAAGACACAACACAGGTAGATAAGGTTTAATAAGATTTATTGCCCAATTAATAATTGTAAGAAGGCCGAATTAAAATCCAAATTGGTGAACAAAAATCAGTCTCACAAAACAATCACGTAAATGTTTTTCACTGTTGCTTGAAATACGTGTAAACCAATATCACAGATAGTAACTGTGTAACAAGAAGGGAGACATAACATCACCCTCTGAACACGCTTTAAACATATGGAACAGTAATAATGTTGTTGTTATTGTGTGACTGATAGTGTGAATGTTCCTGGGGTGGGCGAAAAACCAGATGTGACTTATAAACTCATAGCAGTACAAACAGGCTATGGTTTAGTAAGGAAATATATATCTGAAAGTAACAGCTAAAGATTAAATGTTAATGTATTTTATGTGTAGACATATGAATACATCCACACATAGATGTACATGTCAAGTAATACTGCAATATTACTGCATTTGGAAAATTCCCACCTGACCCCTCAATAGAGGCGATAAGAGAATATTATCAGGAACAAAAAAAATGCTCAGTTGTCATCACTGAAAGTGTCTGATGTAGAGTTTTCAACTATTGTTAACATACATCAAGTTAAGGTAAAACACAAAGATTTCTGATACTATATGGTAATAGTAGTACAAACATCACTGTAAATGTTCAAAAAACAGTTACATAGGTACAGAACTAGTTAACCACCTACATCTGAAACATCTTTTAGTTACTTGAAAGCAATTTTTAACTGAATACTAGGGCCCAGATATTCAAACTGCGCCAGGCTGTGGTGCAAGCTTAGGCACAGCGCAACTTGGCTGCTCAGGGGTGTGGATTGGGCGATATTCAACGGAGCTCCGCCATGGCACAGCATTGTTGAATATCACAGCCTGACCACCTGCAGTGTGCATGACGCAGTGGCACTGCACCAGTGCAAGTGGCCAGAGTGGAGCATGGGGATGCACTAGCGTAAGTTCCATTGCGCTATGCACAGCACCCACGATATTCAAAACTTGACATGCAAATGGGGCCATAATGTATGCAAGGTGTACATGGGGCCATTTGCATGTCATTATGGCCCCATTTGCATGCAGGTGCACTGATCCATGATGACTTGTGCCTGGCGCCCTGTCAGGCAGCAGCCATAGGGGACCGACACCCCCTGCAGCTAGCAATGTGCTCCACAGCCCGATCGTGGGCTAAGTAAATATATAACATCCCTATAATCCCTGGAGGTCCAGTGGACCTGCCCACCCGATCACAGGCTAAGTACATAAATAAGAATTATCAACATCCCTGGTGGTCCAGTGGACTGCTGACTGGCCGATCATGGGCATTTGTAATAAAATAGAAGAATTACGTCCAATATTCCTGGTGGTCCAGTGGACTGCTGTCTGCCCGATCATGGGCATTTGTAATAAAAATAATACTGTCCAATATCCCTGGTGGTCTAGCGGTACCCTCCTCCCGCCCACTGAGCCCCACTGCCCTCCCCTGGTCAGCGGGCGGGCGGCAGCAACCCACCTGCTGCCACCCCGCCCACTGACTGACACCATCGGTAGGGCTGTACGCCCATTGGTCCACAGCATGAGCCAATGGGTGTGCAGCCCATACCGTACTACACATTCCAGAAATGTGAATGGGACCTACCTGTGCCTGCATACATTACTGATGCGCTCTGGCGCATCGGGATTTGTGCCACACACTTTTCCCGTTTGAATATCGTGCTGGGGTGCATCAGTGGGTTGCACATGGTGCAACACTATTGCGCCATGTGCAACCCTTTTGAATATCTGGGCCAATAAATATAACATCTTATGATATGATAAGCAAAATCTTTGTGTACTAAATGATAAAGATATGTACAATGGAACACATAAACTTGTTATTAATGATGGGATATGACATAACAGAACATTACATATGTTCAACTGCATAATATCTCATACTAACAATATAAGCATACTACTTCTTACTCTTTATGAGTCTACTGCTGTTTAAGAGAAAATTCATACTTATAATGCTATCAATCAACGTATATGTTAGTTAATACTATTAGTGTTTACAACAGAGTACTAAGTACTAATGAAAAATATATTAAACAATGTATGTATATATGTATACAATCTAAATATACGACAATGAAACAGTCATAGTAATGCAGTGATGTGACAAACAGTTTAGATAGTTTTCCAAGACACAAGCATAAGAAGAAAAAAATGAATACAGAGCACAGATAATAGTTCTCAACACATGCCAGAGTGCTGTTAATCTTTAGTTAAAGATACGAAACACAGTGCTATAAATACAGATGGTCAAGCATTGTACCTTAGTACAATCACACATGTAGCAAATGTGACAAGTGTGATTTCTCATGTCTGCGTATAACACACTCATAACAAAAGACTATGACAGAAGAGTTTGACCAGATACGAATATCTCTTTTGGCATGCACAAGTCTTTTTTAGACATGTAAGTGTGGTTTCTCTAGTGACTGTGAAGACAGCTGGTGCCGAATAAAGACTACTGCAACTATTTTCACTGTGTCACTGATAAATGCAACAATCTTAAAGTCACAATGAGTCTAGATATGCAACAGAGCCATGTGATATATCTTCTGTGTAATCAGAACTGTACATTTGCTAATAACAAATGACTGTTGACAAACCTCACTCTGTAAGAAAAAGATGGACAGCAAAGTAAAGGAATTTCACATGTTGTGTAACTATTCCGCTGACACATTAAGATTGTCATAATTCTTCAGTATCAGAACATATGCATTTTTTAAGTGTTGCAGCAGTCTTTGAAAGAACTTGTTGAATCATTGCACTCAACCCAGCCAGTTCTGTACCTCAACAGAAAAGTGTAATGTTCAGAATGCACAGACTGGCCATAGTAGTAGATCACAGCATGAGTGTCAAACACTGCTTTGTTAAATAGTACTCTACCAGCTGTGAAATCAATCATGGGTGTGTCAACTCTGAGCCCATTGAAGTCAAATCTATGCAATACTAGCATACAATATTGAGATGAAGTCCTGAGATGTACGTACTGAGTACATGTACCTCCACGCTTCACACACAGGTGACCACTTTCAGCATTAGTAAACAGCTGCCGAAACTTCACAGCTTTACGCTGAGGCACAGAGAAACTCAAAGCATGTCTTCTGTGGTTTCACGTTGTGAATGACCACATAACAGACATACATACTTGGTAATATATGACACAGTAATATAGTGACGCATAGAAGTTCCCTCTTCATCCAGGCTGCTTATGATAGCCATTATAAAGTCGGTAGCATCCTGCTGCATGTTTGCAGCAAATGTACTGCATCCATCATATGTGCCCAGCACTTGCCGCAGAGGTGTTAGTGACTGCACATTCTTAGACTGATCAGAAGCCATGTTGACAACCTGCTTCAACTCCTTTGATAGTGCAGTATCTTGCAAAGCAGATATTGCCTCAACAAAGTGTGGCATGTGGAGAAAGACTTCCATAGCTGAATTAGCATTGCAGTTAACTCCAGTACTGTTGTCAAACACTGGCACAACAGCTATTCCAACTGACTTCTGAACAACAGCTGGCTCTGCATCTGTGTTTGACTTTGTGACCTTCGTAGAACTGTGATCTGTTCCATCAGTTGTGCAAGCTTGTTTTCTTTTGTTATCAACTGTAGATGTGACTGAAGGATGTGAGACAACTACGCACATTGGTAGTGGTATTAAATACATCTGTGGCTGGTATAGAGTACGTAATCTGTTGTAGTCAATGATACAGCGCTTGTCAGCACGTATCTTCTGAGGTGTGACTGTTATGATGTGCAACCCAGAAAGACTACCTACATGTGAAAGTGTGATGTAGCTCATGCCATCTTTGAAAATGTCTGTCCTATGTCCACCATTGCTGAATCCAAACTCAAGCCTTGAGGCTTGTGAATGGAAACAGCATATGCAACACATACTGAGAACTGTTTCCTGTTTACATAGATATCCTTCAATACCTGGAACTTAACACAGGTACGATCAATCTGGACAGGATGTTCCACGTTGTCAAAGCAGACAACAAGTGTCTCAATAAATTTCTTTTGGACATTGTAGACAAAGTCAATGATGTCTAACTGACTAACCTGGTTTCTGAATGATGACCACTATCACTGGTTATTTCTCTGATGCTAAGTCCTACCTTTGATAAAAACTGTACAGCACTGCAATGCTGTGAGTCAGACAGGAAATGACTTCAGACTGACAGCAGCTACAGACAGGAGCACACAGGAAGCTGCAGAGGGAACTGTGGATATCTCTTGTTCTCCTAGTCCAAAGGCTTCCAAGTGCTGAAGAACTGAAGCTACTCACACTCCTGTGTGGTTTTGAATCATTATCAATCATTATCAGGAGGTGGTGTGTTGGAGACTGAAACAGCTCATCTCCTAGTCTCTCTGCATTGCTAACAGGTACTGCCTACTGTTTAAATTCAAGGACTGTTTTGACAGGGAAATCAGTGTAGAGGCATTTTTTAAGCCCCCTTTTAGAGGGCTTGGAAAACTGGGCAGGCATTGCTCCTCAGTGCTCAAAAGGCAGCCCTTTGCAGGTGCTTTTGGTGTTGGCTAACTCGCCTTTATAAAGGCGAGCTATATACATTGCCTGGCCCCACTGTTTTGCTTTGTTGTCTCCTTTGATCACCATAGCAACTGGTGACGTCAGCGCGATAGCGCTACATAACTGTCAGCCCCAGCGAGCGGAGTCGAGTGCGGAGTGGAGGCGATGCGGGCAGAGGCCAGCAGCATCTGTCGGCGGTCCGTAGGTGGAAGAAGGTGGAAGGTGACTTTGTGTTTTCCAGACAATCAATACTATTCCTATACTCTATTGTAACTTGTTTTAAGCTTTACTGTATTTTGTTCAACAGACAGCTTGAGAAGTCAAATACCTTCATAAACTGTAATATACCATCTTGGAGTTAAACTTACTATGTAAAAATATGGAAGATATTATCCAAATAAACAAAGAGTGCTTTGGTTGCAGATGTCAATCCTGTAATATGTACTTAATATCTGAGATAAGCAACTTCACCTTGCCCTTCACCTGTTTTAAATGTAAAGTTAAGCATGATTTAACTGCCAAATTGGAATTGTTTAACAATAGGTTAAGCTTTTTAGAGACCAGCCAACAGGAAATGTCTAGTAGATTTAAAAATCAAATTAGTGATATTTCCCAACCCACCAAAGTACATGTGGTAGGAAAAAGCCCAAACGTCAGGGAAAAAAACTTAGACCATTATCAAAATGCCAGAAGGAAAACAAAATTATCACCACTTGTCAAGAACCTATTGAAATACCCCCTGCACAAAAAGAAAAGAAAAAAGTTAGCGTTAAGAGAACAAGGGAAGAAGATTCATCTGATAATGCAGATGAAGATTGGTACACTTTACAAATTCAAAAAAATCCAAAACAGGGCAGAAGAGCAGACCAATTTACGGTTTCTACTTTCAATTCCTTTGATCCCTTAACATATATCTCAGATACAGGCCATGATCCAGAAACAATAAGTGTCCCCATTTCTGAAAATTTTGAAAATATAGAAAACCCAATATTTACTATAACAAATATGAATCTTTCAAATGCAGAGTTTAATTCTTCACCTCTTTTTCCCAGCAATCTACAAAATGTTACTGACACCAGAGAGGCCAAAAAACATGACCAAGTTGATGTAAATACCTTGATTTCACTAGAAAATTGTGACAACTTGGACCTAAATCAAGATGATGTTTGCAAAAAAAGACAGGTTATTGTGCTAGGAGACTCTATCATCAAACATATTGATAGAATCATTTGCAACCCTGACAACACAAATAGAACTCTTTCAAGCTTCAGGGGTGTTGGCATTACTGACATCACAGAGTTGTCCAGCAACATCTTATAAAACTCAAGTTTTAAACCTTTGGTAATAGTTCACATAGGAGCCAACAATGTTCTAAAGGATTCTTCTCAAAAACTAAAAGAAGATTATGTTGCATTAACAAACAAACAAATTATGGATTTAGGATGTGAGGTAGTCCTATCTGAAATCTTGCCTATTCTAAGAGAAAATATTTCCCAACAATGTAAAATGAGAGAAATAAATAATTGGTTGAGATGTTGGTGTCTTAAACAAGATATATATTGTATAACTCACTGGGAGGACCTTTACGGTAAATCAAACCTGTATCGTTGGGACGGACTCCATCTCAGCAGGAGGGGTAGTAGGCTATTGGGCAAAAGCATAGTGCATTCTATCAATAGTTGTTTAAACTTCCAGCAAGGGGGGAGTTGTATGTTCTAGATGCAACTCTTGAACCTCAATTTTTCAACTATTCTTCAAACCCTGCATCCATAATCAACCGTAAATTCCCCCAAACGAACGCTACTGGTGTAATTTCTAAACCAAATATAAATATTATATTAACTAATGCCAGAAGTCTACGGAACAAAAAACAAGAACTTACTTACATCCTTCAAGCACAAAAATTATCAATTTGTGGAGTTATTGAAACTTGGTATAAGGATGAAGACTGGAACACTGACATAAAGGGATATAATAAGTTTTACAAAAACCGAAATGAAAATAAAAAGGAAGGAGGTGTTGTATTATACATTGATGAACACTTGAAAGCAAACACAATTAAAACTAAAACAAGTAATAATGAGAGCTTATGGGTCAACATTTTTCTCCCCCCATAGTCCACTAGTAATTGGGCTAATATATAGATCTCCTAGTTTAACTAATGATGAAAATCAAAGTTTAATAGAAGAAATATCTGAGGTACACATTGATACTCCCTATATACTGATGGGTGATTTCAATCTTCCAACTGTCAACTGGGACAATTATACATCAGCTTCAAATACTGAAAAGATGTTCATGGATACTTTTCTTGAATCTAACCTAGAACAAATAGTTAATAAACCTACCCGTGGTAACAATATCCTTGACATTGTACTCACCAATGTTAATGAGAAAATTGATAACATCAAAATACTTCCTCCTGGGTGATAGTGATCATTGCATGGTCAATTATGAATACATAGCAGACTTTCCAAGCACAAACAGCATTACTAAAATCAAAAACTTTAATAAAACAAACTATAAAAAAATAAATGATTTTTTATCTAAACGGAATTGGGAGACAGAACTAAACAACCTAAATTTATTACAAATTTGGGATTTAATTAATAACAAAATCAATATTTGTCTCTCAAATTGGGTTCCTTATAGAATGAAGTACTGCAACAATATACATGTCCCTCTTTGGTGGTCCTCAAAAATTAAGAAACAATTACAAAAAAAAATAAAACTATATAGAAAATATAAAAAAGTTAATTCCAACAGTCTCCTGGAAAAATACAAAATTGCAGCCAAAAAATTAAAACACATGATTAAATCATCCAAATCTAAAATTTAATTCAACTTAGTTACTACAGTTAAAGACAACAAAAAACAATTTTATAATTATATTGGTTCCATGAAATAAAGAAATCATACAATTGGACCCTTTAATATCAATGATACCTATTTTAGATGAAACAGCTACTGCTACAATTCTAAATGAGACATTTCTAAAAGTTTTTGAAACTAAGGAAGCTGCAAATCCTCCTCTTCTAGTAAATAATTCTTGTTTTCCTGTTTTTACAAAAATGAAGGTTGCAAAACAAATTAAATCTTTAAAATCAAACAGCTCTCCTGGTCCTGATGGTATTCCACCCAGATTTTTACAAAAAATTATTCATTCAATTTCTGGTCCTCTAGCCGTGTTATTTAATTCATCAATCAGAGAAGGTAAAGTTGTTCAGGCTTGGAGGGTGGCTATAGTTACACCCATACATAAGGGTGGATCCAGACATGACCCTAACAATTATCGGCGCATAAGCCTGACTTCCATCATAGGCAAAATTATGGAAAGATTGCTTAAAGCCCATATTATAGATCATTTAGAAAGAAGTAAAATAGTAGATATATTTCAACATGGTTTTCTGACTGAAAGATCAGTTTTGACCAACCTACTATATTTTTTTGAACCAGTAATCGCTGCCTTGGACTTGGGTATTCCAGTAGATGTAATATTTTTGGATGTTTCCAAAGCTTTTGATAAAGTATCACATAAAGTCTTACTACAAGAATTGGTCAAAATTAAGTTGCAACCTAATATTATAAACTGGATACAGTCATGGTTGGAAAACAGAACTCAACTGGTATCAGTCAAGGGTCACCTGTCTGTGACGGGTGTGGTGACCAGTGGTGTTCCCCAGGCTCTGTCCTGGGTCCGATATTGTTTAATATTATGGTCGCTACACTGCCTACTACTGATAAGATATAGGTCACAAAACATGCTGATGAATGTAAAATGGGTAGTTTGGTAAGCACCTTTCATGGTAAATGCTCCATACAAAATCATTTAAACAACCTATCAAACTGGGCAAAGGCTTATGGTATGTTTTTTAATGTTGACAAATGTAAAGTCTTACATTTGGGCAAAAATAACATCCCCTTCAATTATTCCTTAAACAATGTTTATCTAAAAAGTATTTTGGAAGAAAAGGATTTGGGTGTCATAATCTCAGATAATTTAACTTTCGAAAAAAATAATATAATTAAAGTTAAAAAATGTAATAAAATAATTGGCTCTATTTTAAGAAATATCAAAAGTAGAGACTCCAAGATTATTATGCCACTCTACACCAGTCTGGTACGTCCCACTTGGAATACTGCTCTCAATTTTGTGCACTAACTTCTATAAGGGGTTTAAAATCATGAGGGTGTTCAGTGTAAATTCACTAAAAAAGTATCATCTTTACATAATAGTATACGAAGATAGATTAAAAACAACCTATTTTCTGTAAAATACAGACAAATAAGGGGTGACTTAATATTGGTATATCAAACCTTAAAAATGATTATTTAAGAACCACAATTGGACTTACTACTGCCTCCAACATCAAATCAACTAGCAGTCATGGTTATAAACTCATTGGAGAAAAATGTATATCCACTAGAAGGAGTCTATTTTTCACACAGAGAGTTGTGGGTTTGTGGAATAACTTACCTGTAAGTGTCATTAATAGTGATAATTTAAATACCTTTAAGCAAAGATTGGATAAACATATGGGAAACAAAAATTTGATTTCCACTCTATAGGACATATGGGTGGCGAGCATACAATGGGCATCCTTACATATGCCTTCATAGCTCGTACACTTCTATGAACCTATGTTACCCATGGCACCATTTACCATACCACGATCCACATCAAGATTGCGGCGTAGCATGACACATGCATTCTTACAAACTGTAAGTACAGCTTCTAGACCAGCTGTGCGTGAAACGTCTGTCTTCAATTCAGACAGTCGTTCAGTCATCTTAGCTACCAGCTTCTGACTTAAAATGACACCATCGACTGTGTCAACAGCATGTAGTGTGTGAAGTGTTTGATTTTCTCTCTGCAACATGACTCTGTTGAACTCAGTGCATTTCTTTAGTCATGGTATAAGACACACAATGTGTATGCCCATGGCACACACATCACTGAAAACATCACATGCAGTTTCTATGGATGTTGTGTCCATTCTGATTCTTCGTCCATTTAACATTGCAACATGTTCTGGTGACAGAGAACCTGTACAAGCTTGATCCAACAGTGCCTTGTAAGTGACATCAGCACTTTGGTGCTTGTTCTGATACAGCTCAACATAGGTAAATAACTCCCATAGGTTAAAACCTCCAATGCAGCCAAGTGTACTCTTGGCC
The DNA here is from genome assembly GCA_016271365.2 of Neoceratodus forsteri. Classification (NCBI taxonomy): domain Eukaryota; kingdom Metazoa; phylum Chordata; order Ceratodontiformes; family Ceratodontidae; genus Neoceratodus; species Neoceratodus forsteri. The sequence continues at coordinate 1,166,573,460 of CM057458.1, forward strand.
TGCTTCACAGTCAGAGCAGCAAACACTTGTTCTGCATTCACAGGTGCAAGCTGTAAAAGGTCTCCAAATACAACAATACTTTTTCCATTAAATGCATCTCCATAGTCAGTCCCCAGGATCTCCTGTAGACGTAGATGTATACAGGCAAGCATCAAATTAGAGATCATACTAATCTCATCAATGACGAGTAACTTCATGTTACAAAACATTGAACGAAGCTGAGATGCAACCTCAAATGACAGTTTCCAATACTCTCCTTCTTTGCCATGCTCCACTGGCAACATGAACAGATGGTGTAACGTCATGCCACCAATGTTGTATGCTGCCAGTCTGGTGGGAGCACTAACAGCAACAGATGTCGCTGACCCTGTCAAGCTGCGTATTTCAGCTGTGATGGTCTCAATAAGGAAACTCTTTCCTGTACCAGCTGACCCACTAACAAACATTAGCAGTGGTTTGTAGTCAAGACAGTCACATTTCTTCTCTTCATGCAGTATCCCATGCCGGACTGCTTCTGTTATCTGAGAGTGAACCACATGCAGTTGCTCATTGAGTCTCTGTCTCAACTCAGCTGGGTCAGCACCACAGTGCGTACCATGTTCCATGACACTCTCCACTTCCAACATGAGTACTTCTGGGGCACTCAGAGGCAGAGGTTGCCCAAGGATACCTTGTCCTTCTGGATCAAGATTGTCCTGTGAGCTAACAGGAGTATCCTCCTCAAGTAGCTTCTGTGCCTTTTCAAGCTGCTCCTTCTCAGTATCTAGTCTCTGTATGTATATCTCTGAGTTTTGACTTTTGAATGTCTCGTAACTGAGATTAAACTCTTCCTCAAATATATCACAGTCACCTTTCAATTCAGCCTCATTCCTCCAGGCTCTAAATAGGAATAACAGAGCAAAGTAGTAATGCTCTCTGCTCTCAGATGTGCCTAGATGTAACTTACAGTGGTCAATGAGCTAAGGCTTATGTCTCTTAACAAGACAGCCATCCACTCCTCTGACCTAGTAAATGTCAAGTGTACAATCAGGTGTGACATCTGTCTTGTAGTCATACCACTTTGCCACCTGAAATAGACAAATATCATCCATGTCTTCATGTCTACGGGGGGTAGTATGTGTCAATGAGGTTATTCTTCAAGATATGTCTTGAAGAGGGTCTATTGACAGCCAGTTCCTCAAATTCAGCATGAGGAATAAGTACACACTTGCACTTGTCTTTGTAGTTCACAATGAGAAAGCAGACAGCATCAGACTTGCCGTACAGATGTGTACCAATCAAGCGATCACCAGCCTCATAAGCACCATGTTCTCTGTGTGAAAGGTTCTTCAAGCCTAATGACCACAACTGAGATGTCAGGCTCTTGCTTGAACTATCAATATCTTCCCAAAGATCTTGCAAGCTAGTCTGCTCATGTTTAGTTATGAACGAAGTGACATACCGCACCAGAGCCAATGAGTTGTCAGCCACAAACTGTACATCTATGTTTGCTTGCCACATTAGGAGAAGAGTAGTGTTGTATTCATTGATGTACACCTCTTTCTCTTCTCTGGGTAACTCATATACCCTCTTGGTTGATTTTGCCTTCAAGTGGTGTCGCATTGCTGAAAACAGATCATTCATGCAACCGTTCTGACAGACATGTCTAGGAAATCTGAAATGACATCTTGTGTACCAATCAGATTTGTTCTTCACTACCCAAAAGCAGTATTTGGAACTTTTGCACCAAATTCTTCAGTGTTGGACTGTCATACCTGTCCAGAATGCGGCAAGTGATATATTGTTTGATGAATGCGAGCACTTGTGCTGCTTCATGCTCACCTATATGGGGGGCATCCTTGATCCACAGCAACATGTGAAAATAAGGAGAACCTCGTGCCTGATATTCTGTCCTCCAAAAGTAATGTTCCACAACACCAAGAGGTGGATTGTCCTTTGACAAAATGAAAGTCAGACTATCATGGAACCGCTTGTGGAAATGTCTTGTGACAGAGACATGCTCAAGTGAGCACATCTCTCCAAGAGTCATTGATGCAATACCCTCAACATCAGAGTTTGCCCACTTCAGCAGTTCTATGACCTCTTCCCAGGCATACTCATCACAGCTGAGTGTGACAAACCATGTGGCTGCACCGTGCTCTCGTGGCATTGTCATCAGCACAGAGTGTCTGCAGTACCAATATTCTTTGGTGCCACATAGACTTGACAGAATAGAAGACAAATTAACTTGCACATTTTTATCTTTCTGCTTCAATTTCTCAAGAAACTGTGCAGCTGTAATTCCATCAAGTGGAGTAGTCAGACGAATAGTATGTGCAATAGATGCAGACAATATGCTAAGTTCACTCTCCCACAGGAGATGAAACAGGTACTGTATGTTGCATCTGAATTTGCCATCTTTACTGAGCACACAACTTGTTCGGTACTCAGCACCCTGTACACAAACTTCTTTTTCATCCAGGTGACCACCTAATCCTTTTGGGAATAAGTCTGGGAAACAGTGTGCTTCCAGTGTTGCCTCCCAAATGCTGACAGGCTCATCTTCCACCTGTTTCATTTGATAGAGATCAATGTTGTCCCCTACCGGATCACTCCCATGTAGTGGATGAATTGTATACTGTTGGTATACATTGTCATTTGTTTCCACATTGACCTTCTCAATCATTGGCTTTGTGCTTTCCAACTCATGATCAAGAGGCACACTAGTGATCTAATCAATATTAAGGTCTGCATAAAAAGGGTTGTTGTTCTTTAAGTGAGTAAGGGCAAGCTTCACCTTCTCAACATTAACAACATCCTGCCAAATCACCTTAGACTTTGTTGGCACACCATTTACAAGAATGACCAAAGTGTTTTCAATGGAGATAGCCTCTACATTTTCCTGCAGAGGAAGTGGAAGATACATGATGGAACCCTTAAGAGATCTGATGAGATCTTTTTGTGGAACATTCCATGTCTTAATGTTCATCCGTAGAATAGTTTGAAACAGTTTCATTGTCTGAATAAGAATCTGTTCAAACATATTCAATGTGGCAATCTCAGTTGGTGTCACATCTGCTTCCATGTTGTTCAAAACTGACCTTGGTGGCAGAATGTTACACTTCACTTTGAAAAAACAGTGCTTGTACATGACAATGATTGGGTCTAACTGAAAGTCAAACTTTAACAGCAGAAATGCTGAAAGTTGAACCCACATGTCAATGTATGTTGACAAGGTTTACAGGTTCACTGTGACCATTTGTTTCTCATAACAAAGGCGTTCACATGACACAAATACAGAGTCAAACTTCTGTCTCTTTGCCAACTCAAATTTGGCAATTGATTTCCCAAACTGCTTGAGAATATCAGTTTCTAAGACAGAGACACAGTTTCCATCAGCAATCAATGACTGAGTATCAGTCATACTGCTGACATGTCACAGCTGTTTCAAAAATTGAATGGCACTGTGCATGTCACCAGACAACAGTAACTCATTCAGATGAATATACAGAGCTACAACTCGATGCATGTCATATACCCTGTATACAAAGTTCCTCATTCCTGATTGATGTACTGCCAGCATGTGCATATGGTGAAAGACATTGTTACAAACACTACTATCTAGGCATGCAAGGAAGTGACCCATAAGTACAGTGTGTGGATGGATCTCACAAAGGTCTATGCTCTCAAACAGTTTATGTTTGTCTTTACAGTCAGTAATGACAAACAGGTTGATAAAGTTCTCAACTTTCTCAAACGATGATTGCCTATGGTTGCAAGTGTCATTGCATGTCCATGACAGACAGTGACATTTACGAGGCTGAATACTTGCCTCAGATTCATCATCTGACTCCATTGTAGAATCATCACATACACTGAGCACATTACAGACTTTTCCAGACTCATCAATGTACAACTTGCTGTCTTTTTTCTGAGAGTAATATGACACCTCCCAGAAATATGCCTCTGAGTGCTGTTTGTGCAGCAACTGTCCTGTGAAAACATCACAGAAATTGTGCAGGTTCAAGATAGGAAATTGTTGTAGCCTCATCTTTACATCATACACAATTTTTCTAAGCTGCTCAAGTACATGAGACATCTTACGCCACAAATGTTGAAGAGTAAAAACTGCTCTATTAACAAATGTTCGTTCTTTCAAGTGCAATTTCATCAAGCTGAGATGACTCTTGATTTTCCTGTGCTCATGTCTCATCACAGCAGCAATAAGTCTTTCAATCTTGCCTTTAGAAGCCAGAGATCAAAAATACTTCTGTTTTCTCAGAGAAGCATCAATAGCAATAAATTGTTGGCACTGCATAGTTTGTGTGTTTATGCATGTCTTTGCAACAGTAGCTTTTCTGCTTACAGATCTACACAACTGTTGCTTAGCTGCACATTGTTTCCTTGCTGTTGAGCAAGCATGTTCTTTCCCTACAGAGTGAGAAAGCTCCTTTACTGTGATGATAAATTGTTTGACATCTTGAGCATGCAACACTGAGTTTCACATCCACCTTATGCAACAGTGAACTACTCTGATATCTGTTTCCTCTCTGCATAGACTTTTGTCTGTGTTTAGATGGCATCTTCTATTTTTCGCTAATCACAGTTCAGTTGACCAATCTTACAGAAAAATCAGACACCTGCATGGGAAACACAGGAAAAAAAAATAATATTAAAATCCATGTATTTAGTGTATTTCTAACATCACATACTATCATGCACCATATCTATGTCATATAAGAACATAAAATACTACTGAACAGTAAAATTGTTTTTATCATTACTGTAGTAAGTGAAACTCAGTGAAGCAATAGACAGTATTTCAAATAATTCTGAACATATCATCCAATAATAATGACTATAAACATCAAAAAAAGTTACAATTGATACAGTGTCATATGTTAAACACCCACACTGCTGTTATAACCAATCAACATGTTGTGTTGTTACAAAAAATCTGAAAAGTAGTGCCGAATGTGCAACACTTTCAAAGATATAGTAGTGTCTGTGTGACACTTTTGAAAACAGTAGTGTTGAGCATGCAACATTGTCAAAATAGTGTCACGCTTATTTTCTGTTGGTCATTTATTGAGAATTCTGTGAACATCTTGAAGGCTGTGTCAGCCAAGCAAGTTTGACAATGGAGTTTGCCCTTTAAGGTGAAAACCATGTTGTCCTGGTGCACCCCTTCCCTCCTGTAAGGAATAGTTGTGCTCGGAAGGGGTGGGGATGAGAAGGGAGGAGCAAGCCAGGAACAATGGCCAGGTAGCAGGAGGGAGGGAGGTACATAAGGGACAGCACAAGAGAGCCTCAGCCACTTTGCTGGGTTTTGATTTGATCAGCTGCAGCACATCAGATTTAGCATTTAATTGGAGTTGGTTTTACAGAGTGGAAGGAGGTAAGGAGGCAGCAATTATTTGTTGAAGGAGTGATCAGTAGATATGAGTTTTAAAAAAAAGGAAAATGTCTGAGTGTACATCATTCATGAAAGGAAGTGAGGGCTAATAAGACATGAGCACAGGTTGGTGAGAGCTCCTTTACAAAGAGGAGTGATCAGGATAGTGTCTTTAGGCAGCAAATAAGGCGGAATTGGTGGTTGGTAGATTTAAAAAAAAAACGCTGGTTAGTGGGAATTTGGCTGGCCCAGGAGGGGCCAAAGATAAGGGAGGAAGCAGAGCCAGGAGTGGTGGTGGGCCACATGGTCTGCAAGGATCTGGGCCTTGTGGGGCCCGTGAAGACAGGGAAAACCTCGGGGGTGGAAGAACCTGGAGTGGTTAAGGCATGGAAGGGGCATCTATTGTTCAGGATGTTAGCATGCAAGAGAAATTGTTGTATTTGTTGGGCAGGCATGTTTTCTACTGGTGGTAATGGAATGGAAGGCAAGGTAATACTGGAAAGCAGAACAGGACAGGGAATCAGAGGAGCAAACATTTTGAGGCTTTGGATACCTGTGAGAATGTTTTGCTGCATGGCATGGCGCATCATCATGCAATAAGAAAAATAAGTAAGGTAGCAGGGTGAGGTGTGCCTAATTTACCTGCAGAGGAGTTTTACTGGAGTCTGTGGGCAATACGCTAAGTAGGTGGCTGACTAAAATGTTCATAAGAGGATATTAAGGGCTCTGGAGCAAAGTGACCCATTGGGGTGGTGCTGCCTGCAGTCAGGGTGGCCAGATAGTGAAGCCTGCGACACATAATGGAGGGCAGGGGGATCTGAGAAGGGGTGTGTGTGCCATGCGGTGTTTTTTTGCTGGAAGGTAGACGGAGGACAAAGGGAGACGCGGGGGCAGCAGGCCTTGCAAGTGAGGCCGAAGGCAAAATCAGCATTTTGCATGCCGCATGGGATGGCAGCACACCAGTGAGTGAGGCCTAAGGGGAAAACGATGTTTTGCATGCCACGTGGGATGGCAGACATGTCATGCGAAGCAAGGTCAAAGCCGGAACAGCATTTTTTGGCACACCATGTGGCATGGGGTGAGTGGGCCCAGGGGATGCTGTTTTCTCCGGAGGGAGGGGTTTGGGAAAGGAGGACCAGGGATAATTCCGAGCAAGGTAAAAAGGCAGGAGTACTATTTCATGGTACAAAAGAAAAAGGAGCCAGGGACACTGGGGAGGGGCATGGCAGGGCATGAGGAGATGGAGAAGTGCGCAATTGGGACAAGGGTGAGGACACTGGGCAGACTTGGAATGTCAGCAAACAAAAGGGAGTGCAGGGGGATAACGCGAAGGGGCCCTGTAGGGACGGGGGAGTTACGGGAAAATGACCACGTGGCATGATGTCACATGCCGGGTGGGAGAATCACGTTGGCCGGTGGTATAGCCGGGATGGGAAGGTTCATTGCCACAGTTCACGGAGGTCCACATGGTCCCTCAACCCACGACATTCCCCCACAGGGGGGGAACTTATGGTTGCCAAAGGACTTAGTCGGGCAGGAGAGGAGGATAAAAAGAGCGTTACCACAGCACAAAGTAATAAAATACTTTTTGTAGTCATATGGAGACAGAGGGAGGCAGGGGAATAAGGACGACAAGCCACAAAAAAAAAAATTTCTTTTGCACTCCGTATGGCCCTAGGCATGTCACAGATTTTTCTGATATGCCCAGGCAGTACAGATAGAGCAATTCTTTGGGGGGGCAGGATGCACCTCACTGGTGGAAGGTCGGCCCGGACGGCAGAACATGGGGTGTGTTTTAAAATATATATATATAATAAAATAATAGTAGTATATATATATACATATAGAGGGTGGTGTGAGTGCAAGTAACTGGTTTTGTTTCTATGTTGCCTTCACAGGCACAATACAAATGGACATGGCACCCAGGAAGAACATGCGACCAGGAAGAAGCTTACAAGGTGATAATCGAGCTGGCTGAAAAAGCAAATGAAATGGGAACGATGGTGGAGGGAGGACCCAGGAAGCCCGGGGTAAGAGAAGCAGATGAGGAAAAGCAAGGAAGAGGGCACTGGGGAGCGATGCAGTCCTCTAGGGGTAGCACTGAGGGCAGCAGGGCCTGCCAGGGCTGCCAAGCCATACCCATGCAGCTGGATGACCCTGGCACCCACCCCAGATCAAAGGGTCCCCCCAGGAGGACCACGAACCAGAAACTCGGAGGCGGGGGTCAAACCCACAGATCCAGCATCACCACCTCTGCTTTTACCTCACCGCCCCACCCACAGAAGAAACAAGTGAATCCTTGGAGGCCTTCAGACACCGGACGGAAAAAGGTCACGGTAAGGCATCCAATAAGCAGGAGGTGGCATAAAAAGAATATAGGGCAAATAGTAGGCAGCACTGGTCTGGTGGTTTGGGGCAGATGGAATCAGCCCTGGCAGAGTTAAAACACAAAAGGTGCCAGGAGACACGGACAAAGGGGAGAAAGAGGAGCCTGGGACAAGAGAGAGTGGGGCACTGGGGATGAGGATAGGTGAGCACGTGCCCGTTGCCACAAAGAAAAAATATGGAAGGGGAATATGTGGATATATTTGCCCAGGTGAGCCAGTGGCAGCAAAAATGAAGAAGTGGAGAGCATGGTAAAGCGAGATGGCAGCTGCCATAGTGTTATTAGGAGAGATGAGGAAGACAAATTCACGAAAGGGAAGACCTGGGATGGGTGGTTCTTAGGTTTGCAATCTTTCAGCCATAACTCTGGAAAGAAGACCCAGTTAAATTATCCGCTCCTTACTTATTCATTGAAAATATGGAAGCTAAACAAAAGGTGGGGTGGGATGGATATACTACAGAATATTTTCGGCAGCTCATGGTGACATTTGGGATGTAGATGGGACACCAAGCAAATAGATTTATGGACGGATTAGGTAACAGATCAGTCCACACCCAATGGAGGGTGGGCAAAAAGGGCTATGCCTATGAGATGCTGTTGGGCATATAATAAGGCATCTACCACGTCAGCCTCAGTGTTGTTTTGGCATGCCTGCGCCAAATGTGGAGAGAGCACTCGGCTAACAAAATGCAGAACTACAAGTATACAAGGAGCACCAAAGTGCAGGGGCAAGGATCAAGCCAGCAGTTTTCGGGATGGCCAGGGATTTCGGGACAGATATGGAGCAACGGAGGGAGGGGCAGAAGTAATGGGGTAGAGGTGGTCAAAAACATTGAAACAAAGGGAGAGGGGCAGGCAAGTGGGGAGGGTACAAGGTGGTACGACAAGGTCTGATTTAGGATGGCCAGAACCCCCCTCAACATAACGACCTTGACAGCTCACCTGGATAGATACCCAGATACAAGCATGCGGGATACGATTTTACATGGTTTTGAGACAGGGTTTTCATTACAGTCTGAAGGTCCCAGGCAGGCAAGGGAGGCGAGCAACCTGGGGTCAGTGAGAGGAAAAGAGGACATGTAAGTAAAAAGATTGAGAAAGAAAAGGCGGCTGGTAGGGTTGAGGGTCCGTTTGATGACCCCCCATTGGAGAACATGTGGATATCACCTTTGGGTTTGGTACCTAAGAAGCAGGAAGGGGAATGCCGGGTAATACACCATTGTCTACCAGAGGTAACTTCGATAAATGACTATATGAGGAGGAGCATAGCAGGATGACTTACGCGGCGCTAGGATGCGATCCGGATAATCCAGACGACAGAGGATGCATGGATGGTGAAAACAGACATAGAGTCCGCCGCCAGACTGCTTCCATCAGGAGGAAGACTGGGACCGTTTGGGTTTTAAAAATGATGGACGGTATTACTTTGACAAAGCAATGCCTATGGGGTGCTCCACAGCATGTGCAACATTTGAGGTGTTCAGCACATGATTGCAGCGGATATTCCAAGAGGAAATGGGTTACAGGTCAGTCATCTACTACCTGGATGATTTTCTCCTCATTGGAAAGATAAGGGGAGACACAGAATGATGGTTAAGTTTCAGGAATTGTGTAGGAAATAGGGTCCCGCTGGTGCCAGGAAAACAGAAGGCCCATCAAGGTTATAGAAGTTCCTCGGATGAGATTGATGCTACAAATGAAGTTTTTGGTTGTCAGACAAAAAGTAAGGAGGTTGAAGGAGCTAATCGGGCATACGCCAGCAAGAAGAGGTTCAATTGAAATTAGTTCAGCAGGTATTGGGACATCTGAATTTCGCATGCAGGGCCGTTGGGCCAGGGGCATTCACCAGAAGGTTAGCCAGGGTGACAGCTGGGTCACAAACCACATCACTGGGTTAACCTGACTTCAGGCGTCAGGGAAGTTTAAGCGTGGGAGGACTTTTGAAAGATCATAATAGAGTGTTCATTCTGGCAGGATGAGTGGTTGTACAACACAGACCTGGACCTATACACGGACGCCGACGAGGAGGACTGGGCATGGGGAGGGTACCTCAGGGGCAGGTGGTTGGCAGACATGGCCAGCAAACTGGGTGAGGATGGGAAAGTGAAGGATATAACACTTCTGGAGAGCATGCCTATATGGGCATGTGCCTGGTTTGGGGGAGGTGCAGGAGATCAGGTGACATTTTGGTGTGACAATAGGCGGTGGTGGACGTACTGAACTATAAAGGAACCAGGTTGGACACAGTCATGCAGGTAGTCACGATGGCTAGTTTTAAAGGATCTGCAGCTGAACATGTCCTTCAGAGCAAAACATATGAAGGGTACACAATACCTGGCTGACAGCCTTCCCGTCTGCATAGCGGACCATTCTCGAAGCTGGCACCAGCAGCGGAAGAACAAAACGCCCATACCAGTGGACATCTGGGACATTGGCAGGACGAACAGAACTGTTGTTTTGTAGCTCATGGATTGCCTCGGACTCTGAGGGCTCTGATGGGCCTGGTGGATTTTCAAGCATTCAGGGAAGAACACCAGATGGAGGTAAGTGGGCCATTATCTGAAGAACAGTTGGGAATGTTCACAGTGAACAATGGCAGAAAAGGACAGCTCACAACCACGATGGGGGTTTATCTGGCAGGATCAGTGTGATCTACAGACGAAAAGGATGGTGGGACCCAACAAAGGCAATGTTCATCAGAAGGATGATGCAGGGCTGGGGGAGGTTAAGAGGCGGGACCGGGGACATGTGGTGGCCTATAGGGGAGCAGTACCTAATAAAGCTAAAAGAAGTGCTCCTGGCAATATGCACATCAAAAGGCGAGGTCCAGTTATTTCACGCAATTTATGTGACAATGTTTGCAGGGGCTCTGAGGGTGAGTGAGGTGGTAGGCCATGGGATAAATGACTGGAAAGGTGGTGTGGAATGGGAAGATGTGAGTTGGGGGACAAAGGAGATAGGGATTAAACTAAGGCGGTCTAAGACTGATCCAAGAGGGCAAGGTTCCATAATAACACTAAGAGGGTGATCAGAAATTGCCAATATGCTGCCCAGTACAGGCCCTGTGGGACTGCCCATAGGGCAAGTAATCAGGATTGGGAAGTTTTTATAAACAGGGATGGAAGAAGGGTCACTGGCTATCAGATCACGGCAGTGTTAAAAAAGGCAATGGCATTTTTGGTGAGAACCCAGCTAATTACTCATCCCATTCCCTGTGGATTGGGGCAGCTTCACAGTGGGCGGTCAGGGGCGAACCTGTGGAGGACATTTTAGTAAAAGATCGCTGGTGGTCAGCCAGTTACAAAAGATACATCAGAGCTCTGACATAATAAAAAAAGGGTAATAATGTACATATGTTAATAAAAGCGAGGGGGTAAGGCAGGGAGGTTGTTGGAAAATATGTAAATTAACTAACTTTGTTTTGTTGTACCCATAGGCAGAGGGAGGAGCACAGAAGTCTGGATCTGTGGCCAGGTAATAATGTACATATGTTAATAAAGCGTAGGGGTAAGGCAGGGAGGTTATTGAGAATACATGTAAATTAATTAACTTTGTTTTGTTGTACCCCATAGGCAGAGGGAGGAGCACAGAAGTCTGGATCTGTGGCCATTCCTATATTTACTGGGCTGTTAAGAGAGTGGAGACAAAAGCTGGGGGAAAACAGCTATACCAAGATGCAAGGTAGTGTAGGTTGGTATGGCACGGCTTGCAGGGGATGAGATGGGCACACCTGCTCCCTGCTTTGAAAGAGCTCAAGAGACATCAGCCCAGTCCAGACCTAATCATTATACACCTAGGGGGCAACGACCTGGCAGGCAGACCATGGGTGCACACATATTTGCAGATTAAGAAGGACTTAGAAGTATTAAGACAGTGGTGGCCTCAGGTATGCCTTGCATGGTCAGACATAATACCTCTCGAAGAGTGTGGAGACATGAACACAGCTACAGAGCAGTAAAGAGGGCTAGGAGGAAGATGAATAGGCGAGTGGGGATGCTGATAAGGCAGATGGGAGGACAGGTGATACTGCGCGGGTTGAAGAATGGGTGGATGAATTCTACAGATCAGACAGAGTACACCTGTCAGATATAGCAGTGGATATTGTTTAATGCAGAAACGATGGGTTTCATAGAGGAATGGAGAAGACAGGCAAACAGATAAAAAAACAAAAAAAGATATAAGAGCAGAGGTGTGTGGGTACCCTAGGTTGGGGGGAAGCCAGTCATCCAACTCAAGCTGGAGACTGGCTAGTGGAAAAAAGGGGGGGAGGATGGGAAGGGGGAAGAAAAAATGAGTAACACGAGAGGAAGAAGAAGATGAAGGAGAAAGCTGTCTCGGTTTTCACCGTTACCTAACAGAAAAGGAGAAGAAGAAGGCACCCAGGTTTTTGCCTGGGGGGATGGATAATCAGAAAATGATATATGGATAGAAATAAATGGAAATTATCGGATATATGACAATAAAGAAATGGAAAAGAAATTATGGATTGATGGAGTTAAATAAATTAATTGCCAATCTGAGCACAACAACAAGCAATGGTCTCTGTGTTTTTTGTGAGGGAAGAGGGGGGAATCCGGGACAACTCACTGTTGCCATTTATAAACGTGTGTGAATTGCTATGATGGTCAGTGGTTAGGTAGCTGAATACAATTAAATTAGAAAATAATTATGTAGAAATAATACAGTTATTTAGTTAACTGAATATTTCACTTAATGACAAAGGTCTGAGAAAAACAATTTTCTGATTAGTTGGAAACATCCTATCAACTCTGTGTTAATATTTTATTAACATACATATACAGCCTAATCACATATTGAACAAGGTTTTATACTATTTAAAATACAGTACATCTTTTCGTATAATAGTAATAACGCACTACCAGGGGTTATGTTTATGATCAGTTGATCACCTTCTAGGGTCTATGTAGCATTCGGCTACTTCTCGTGCCACATTACTACTCTAGAAGGAAATCAACAGACCATTAACATAACGTCTGTTCATGCCTTATTATTTAAATAACAATCAAGAATTGAATGCACTTTTGTATTTGTGCATAATGTATGATGCAGGACAGTTCTCCCTTCAGGAATCATCATATTTTTGAGAAAAAACACTTGAAATAGTGTAGTACATTCGAAAGTGTCACAAAAAATAGTGCTGAATGAATGAAAGTGTTGCAAAAAGTGGTTTCGAACATTCGACAGTATCGAACTCAATGTCGAAAAACATAGTGTCGAACATGTGACAGTGTCACATAAACTGTGTTTGAACTTCGACACTTTCAAAAAAAAATGTTGTACGTTCGAAAGTTTCAAAAAAGTAGTGTCGAATCTTCGATAGTTTCGAAAAAATCCTTTCGTACATTCGAAAGCATCATAAATTTGTTCCAATGGGGAGTTACTTGTGTGCATTAGAGAATGATATCTTGATTGCTATTTGATTGACAGGTAGTTATGCTAATCTTGTGCTACATTGATCAGTGCATGTAAGACAGCCAATCAGAGACAGAGAAGAGTGAGAAAGAAGGACACAGCAGCCATCTTAGAGTAAACAGCCACAGAGCACATCTCCCACAGTAAGTACATCACATTTTATAAATTGTTTTTCTACTATGATAAAAAGTGTTAGAAACAGTTAAATAGTATTAATCAAAATGTTATTTACTGCTCTATTTCACTATGTTACTAGAAATTACCTATAATGTTGCGTTAGTTAGGTACAATTGTTTAAAGTAAGACAGAAATTTGGTACTTACTTGCACAGATACAGCTGCAAATGGAGGGAGATAGCAAGGTGCATGTGTACCATAATAGGAGAGGGAACCAATCAGACATGTCCCTGCACTTGTAATTGTTTGAAACTGCCTATCAAAACAATGCATTTTTTTGTACCTTGAAATTCTCCCACATTTTAGCTAGAGCAGAAGTGCAGTCATAGTCAGTGCACACTCTATATTGGTTAAGTAAGGCAGAGTATTAGTCAAAGATTACTTTTATTTGTGTCTCATGGGTCAGCCCACTGAATTTGGGAGGGAAATAGCAGTTTAAGTCTTACAACTGTTTAGGTACAGCAGGGTGAACACTGACTTTCTTAGTAGCTCTCTGTCCAGTTCTAAGTTGAAAAGCTGAGAATGGCAGAAAACAGCAAAAGGACTTTGTGGATTGTTGGCAGCAGTATAGTCAGACGAGCATCTGAGTATGCTCAGAACAGTGATTTTGGGAGAAACCTGCAGCTCCCAAATTGCTGTGCAAAGTGGTTTGACAGGGGTGGAATGAGGTGGGAGCACCTCATGCCTACCATGCACAGACTTTTGAGCACTTGGGCTCATCTGGACATATTACAGATACATCTTAGAGGCAATGATTTGGGAACTAAATGCTGGGTAGAGTTAGTGACAGAAGCAAAATTGGGCCTTGCTTCCATTATGAGTATGTTGCCTGCCTGTAAAATATTTTTTTTTCTGATATTATAGAGCATAGGGTCTGGCAAGCAGAACACCATGTGTACCTGATTGACAGAGCCTGAAGAAAAGTCAACATACAACTATCTGCATTTCTACGCATGGCTGGAATGTACACCATACGTCACCCGGAAATTAAGTATTCTTATGTTTGGCTATACCTACCAGATGGTGTACACTTATCACATGTTGACAATTGCTGTTTCCTGGGAGACCTTCAAGATGCAATCCTCGAAGTCCTCTGAGATTGTCAGACAGTTTAAACACATACAGATTAAAAAAAGGTTATTTTCAAAGACAAAAACACTTGGTCAAAAAATAGAACAATTCTCATATCATGCACACTGGTGTAAGAGATGGGGGTGCAGTGGGCTGCAGGGTGTGACAGGAAAGGTGGCGAGCATGTCAGTGCCACACAATCTCTATGCTGTCCACACTGTATTACGTGTAATTATACCATGGACATAAGTAAACAGCCAATAAAATGGTGAGACTGGCAGTTTACCACGGGTGTAAATGGTTTGATTACCATTGCATGATGAGGAAATGGTCCAACAAATCAGTTGCTGCCCAGCAATAAATACAATAAAAAGTAAAAAATACAAGGCAATGTATTTAAAAGTTTTATTTTATAACAGTGAAAAAAATGAACTTTGGTATAAATGCAATAAACCACTTCAGGATGTGAGTTTATGCTGGGATTTACCCACTCCTGGTGTGGACTTGGTCACTCGGGTGCACCTCATGAACAAACCACACCAGGTGTGGGTAAAACCCAGCATAACTCGCATCCTGTCGTGGTTTATTGCTTAATTATAAAAAGGTTCTGAGACATGGATCTTTCTGATTGACTGAAAAATACTAAGAGACTTATATTAATCTTTAATTAACATACATGTAGAACTTGAATATATGCTGGACAAGGTTTAAACACTGTTGTAAACCATATCTTTATTATAATAGTAATAAGACACTCACAGGGATTATGTTGATGGTCAGTTAATTACCCTCTAGAAGCATGTAGCACTTTGCTAAACCTTGTGCCACAGTACACTCCTAGAACGTGATTAACACACCATTTTACATAACCCTTGGTCATGCCTTATTGGTTAATTATGATGTGTGTAGATTTGTACCAGCATGTATGATACTTCATTGATACTGCATCTGATTGTAGTAGGTATCACGCTGTAGTATTTGGAGGAGTGATTCATGTGCTTTGACAGAGCCTGTCATCAGGTGTTTAGGTATGTTACAGACAAACAACACTGGGTTGTAGTTAACATTGGTTGAAGCCTGGCACAGCATCACATAGTTGTTGATGTATAGCACCATAGCTGCAGATGTATTTTACCATCATGTGATGATAATTGACCAGTTCATGGCCTACATACATGGTGGAATGTTTTTTTTTTTAAACATTCAAAGAATATGGTGTTCAGCTTTAATTTCATAAGTTTACTTTTGCTGATACATCCTCCTCTTGTTCTTGTACTGTTTGTCCTGTGACAGTCCCATTGTAGCGTACATAATGTAGGTGCCACTATTTTAAATACTGTTGGGGCATGCTACAGGATACTTTAGCGATGCTTGCAGTGTGCTGTGTCTTATGCCAAGACACTGAAGGAATGGTAGCTGCAACAATTTTGGGCACTCTGAATATCCTGTTGCATATGTTGCTTTTACTGTGGAGAAAGATGTGCACATTTATGTAAATGCTACTGACAAAGTAAACAGCATGAACTTTTAATATCTTCATTATCTGACATGTTGAAATACAATTAAAAAAAAAAATAAGATTCTTAGAAAGACAGATAGGTTCTGATTACAAACTATGACTTGGAACTGGTTACTTATTGTTGCAGAAAGAGGGTCAGAGAAAAAAGCATGCATAATTATTCAAAAAAGGTACTATTAAATTCACAATTGACATTACCATTCTGACCTATTCACTGTTTTTTTTTTTGTTTATGTATTGCAGAGTTAAAACAAAACAAGATGAGACAGTGGAGAATGAGAGAGGTGTGTGCACTGCTTGAGGTAGTCCAGGCAAGAGGTAGTGCTTGAGTTTTGTTGCGTAGCACTAACAGAAAGTTGGACTCAATGTGGAGGTGCATTAACAGCTTTCTACACATGGTCTTAAAGGTCAAGAACAAAACTGTAGAACAGCTGAAGAAGAAGTGGAAGCTGGTGTGCCAGCACTTTTATGTCCTGAAGGCAGAAAGGAGATATCAGAAAATGATAAATGCTGGTACTACCTTGCCTATGAACGTTGGGAGGCAGCAGGCAAGCCAGCTGCAGGGGAGCACCTTCCTCAACGTAAGTAATTTTAACAAATTATCAGTTATAGAATATCATAGTACTGCTACACAAATGGCTAAATAAGTTTTTCTGTAATTGATGACTTTGTTGCTCTGTCCATCGTATCAATATCTCTTAATTGATAATATTATTACTATTGTTTTTTAAGTGTTGTCTTGATAAACAACATTCTTTGAGATAGTATTTTGCTGTGTGTGTTCAATTTGTGTAGGTGATGGGCGTCAAATGTACTAACATTGAAACAGTACTCTTGAATGTCTTTACCACTGTGTCTCAGTCAGATTAAATGTCATATGATGTATTTTAAATATCTATATGTATAACTGTTATCCCATAGTACTGCAGAGTTACTATGCAGTATGTATTGCAGTCAAGAATAATTTTATTTAATTCCTGTTATGGTGTCAGAACTAAACATTAAGGTGATGTAAGCATGTGCAATCTACATTACATCAAAAATTGATTAGTAAGAACTTGTTATGTCATATGGGTGAGCATATACTATAATTAGCACAATGGCAAGTGCCAGAAGCATGTCAATTGCTTAGAAAATGTGCTGTGTGATAAGTAAGCAGACAAAGAAAACAGTCAGTAAATGTTCCTACTATCTTTCATTTACAGATCACTGTAGGCAACTCACTTCTCCTGCTAAGGTAGTACCAGCACAGTCTGAAGCTGTGGAGGCTGAACACTCTGACACTGATAGTGTCATTGTCATTGAGTCAGACGGTAAGCAGATAATAGAAACAAAAGATTATATTCTTGGGGGTGGCATTTACAGCATTTTTTTTTCATGGTGATAATACTGTAGCGGCATATAAGACCCACTGATGTGTACAGCTACGATATAGTGAAGACTTAATAGTACTGTAAAATCATCATATGAAGGGAAAGCACTAGTAATACGTACAACTCAGCTGTGGAGGGGGGGTGCATGCCTGCCAGATCATAATATTCAGTCTATTAAGTGCTGAAGATATGTCCCAGCAATCTTAACATCAACTGCACACTACTGAGACTTTATAAAAAGAAATAAAAAAAAAAGAAAAAAGTGGTGCTGAGGGTTTAGTTGCTGTATGACATGCCTCGTGCTACACCGGTGACACATGTTTTGGTATGGAGTGAGGGACATGTAGGGGTCAAGGGGAGAAGCAGGACTAAGCATCTCTATGGACACTTTCCTCCTCCTAGGGTGGGTTTCTAGGGTGCTTTCAGCACCCGACACATTGGCACCAGTGGAACCATGGGTACTGTGGTGGCAGGCAGGTCTTCACAGTTGTGGTGGGTAGGACACTGTGGACACCTCACTATGATGTGCGTAAGCATGTCATGTGTCTCGATGTCACTGCTGACATACTTAGGGGGAGGAGTGTTGAAGGTAAAGAAAATTGAAAAACACTCGTTCATACAACAATGATGAACAATTCAAGCCCTGATTAGCTACCCATGGGCAGACTCTGCTGTGCAGCTTCTACAGAGTAAAGAGGAGCAAAGTTAGGAAGACAATAGAACAAGCCTGTCTGTCTAGGGGCAGACACTCTGGGAGGGATAGCAGAGGACTGATCGTTATGAAGGAGTGGACCAAGCATACAGCTAGTAGTGGACTTTGTACTGTATAGTCATTTAACAGATACTTTACATAATAAGTCTGAGGAGTGTGAACCTGTGATGCATTCTTCTTTGTTATGTTAATGTCTCAAGTTCTAAATACTGCCATGACAGATAAGTGTAAGTGGTGATTATGCAAGTCAATACTGGGAACTACACATTTTTCCACCATGACAGCAATGTAAACAATATTCAACTGTTCACAATGCATTTAGTTATAATAGTTGAAAAATGGACACGACCGTCAAGACATAGAAAACTAAGCTTGCCTAAGGTACGTGATAAGTCATGTGCGGATAAACATGTTTAAACTGTGGCACATGCTTGAATACCAGCATCTGTCAAAATGAAATATCTGTTATACAATGAAAGCATTTAAAGTGCTTCACAAACAGAACTGAGTGGTGTTTAATTTTTGTTTATTTTGTTTTTAACAGTGGCCAGGGAGGCAATGACAGAACCATCTGTGCAGGTGAAGCAGGAACCTGGCACCAGTGCTGCCCGTAAGTGTCATTATAGTAAATATTCAAGCAAGATCTACTGCTAAGTAGATTTTAATAACTAGCAATCTATAACTGTATATTAAGCAAATCAGTATACCTGGTAAATAGTGATGCATGGTTCATGTACAAATCATAGTATCGTATTTCTCTTGGGCAGCACAAATACTTATATTGGTATTTAAAGTGTACTATCAGAAAAGGCTTGCATAATGGCAAGATTTCACATTGACAGACAGTAAATTAACTATTTCTGTGGCTGTAGCTGTACAGAATGCAAAACTAGAAATGTTAACTGTTGAATATTTTATGAATATAAACAAATTTAGTGTCAGTGTGTTATATACAGGAATTCCCTACCTTGGTGTGTAAATTGTTCAGGGTACACCTGAACTATGCTGTGGTACAGTGTGAGCAATATTGAACAGTTCTGAATCATGAATCAACATAATTGAATATAATGAAGGTGGCTCTTCAATTGCTCACATTGCAGTGTCACTGTACAATGTGTAGTGAGACTGATTGTTCAAAAGTTGTGATTGATTACCAGACGCGCATACAACACTGTCAGCAGCTCTGTTGGTATACTTGGTGCATGGAGTGCAATGTTCACCACTAGATATGTAAGTTGTTCACACAGTATCATAGGTGAACATGGGAATATTATTATGTGATGATGTGTGACTTCCATACAGGTCTGCTGATCCTTGACAACTTGCAACTGCTGAACTGGCAGGTAGTTGGCATTGCTGTGTGATATCTCATGTTCTTCAGTAGTAATGTACCACAGTGTAAGCCCATAATAGTTTTAATGTTGAACATTCACTGTTAATCCACTGTACCATTACATCATTATCTGATTGCAAATATAATGAAGTCATTATATGATATGATGATCCACTCTACCTGGTCCTAATTACAATATAGCTTTTTGTGAATGATACAAAAAACTGCTCTTATACTAGTACTATGTTCTCCATTGTAATAGTAAGTCTTTGTGGCAAATCAATCACTTCACACTAACTACTTCAGTGATATACAGGATCTAGTGACCTCTAACCTGGCCACAGAAGTGTTCATTGCTATTTAGTGTTACAGCTGTGTGGGTATTTGTGTAATACATGGGTGATTGTTCATTCAGACAGTACTAAACTACACAGTGTCAATACATGGATGAAACATTCACATATTGGGATTTTGTCATGGACTATCTTATATATATTCAGTGCCCATATTTTGCATATATATGCACACAACTGTACTGAGTGTGTCGGTCTGTAACTGTTCAAGGAGTTGTCTTCTTCTAGAATGTAACCCGCTCCAGGTGAGGTTAGGTGAGGATTCTGATGTTGGTTATCAGTGTATGACTGGTAAATGTGGCTGTGCTGTGCCAAAATAAAGGTGATCTTCCATTTGCAAATACCATTATCAACCATAGCAACAGATCTATTGTATCAACATTGGCTGACTCTAGTTGATTAAACCAACTGCTGTGCAAGGCAGTACACTACAGTGGGCTGCTGAGCATCATCCACTTATTATGACTCTTATCGGATGAGGGGGTAGAGTACAATGCACCAAGAACTCTATCTGTACATAAAAAACTTGTGATCATCAATATCTTAAGGTCCAGTGCACCAACATATGTATTCAACATACTGATAGTGAGTTGTTACTTCCACAAACAGAACCCACCGAATCTACTGACCTACTTTACATATAGTATGATTGTGAGCTATTGTTGTGGTTGTTACGCTGTTATTGATAAATGCTCTAGCTCAGATCCACAAATGAGTGTGATAATCGTGTGCTATTCAATCTGTTGATTGTGTGCAACTTGCTACATCTTTTGACTCTTTATTTATTATGGATCTTCTTCACCCCCCCCCTCCGGTATAGTGTAGAGTGCAGCTGCATATAGCCCACAGATTCCAGAGTTAATAATAAATCATGGATACGCATCTTCACAGGATTTTTTCTTGGTTTCATCCATAACTGATGTGGGTCACTCTATAGTGAATAATGCAGTATGAGATGTTGTTAACAGTTTTGTATTGCGAAGTATTACTGTTTTTTGAAAAACGCAAGATTGTTTGTCATGTTCAAGTGATTTCCATACTGTCCTGTGAGTGCTCCAAAGTAAACATTATCACTGCTGGATTGGTTATAGTGAGGTGTGATTCAACAGTTTAACAATGCTTACTCCATACATTTATTTTTACACAGTTTTAGTATGAGTAAGCAATAATCATAAGCAAGGGTTATGTCAATGGTCTGATATTTTTCAACAAGGGCTCTAATTTGTTAAGATGTATAGTGAGGTGCTACATGACCCTAGGTGGTTATTTATTTACTATGAAACATAACTGTTGTGAGTGCATTACTTTTATCACTATTATAATATAATAAAAATAGTGGTAAACCCTTTTGACCATATGAGTTAGGTCTAGCTGTATCAATAAAAAACACACCACAGTTGTAAAAGATTACACCATTACTTAAAATTAAGAATTTCTCATAAACATAGTATTCTTATATACTGTTGATAACAGGCAATAACATGTCCTACAAATATTCCTAGGAGAAAAAAGTGCTAAACATCAAGACAGAGAAAGAATAACCATTTTGATATTACTGTATATATAAATAGATTTTTTTCTATATATTTACAGGACCCCATCGCAAGGATAGGTGCACTGGACACTGCTGCTATTACCGCAGGCTTGAGCGCAAGGTTGACAGTTTGATTAAGGACAACGTTGTGCTGCGGAAGGGACAGAAGAAATTGCTGTCCCTCCTGACAGCACAACAAGTTACTGTCAACCTTGTGCTTGAGCCTGTGGGGGCAGCGGCAAGTGTCAGTGTGCCCAGCAGTACTGCTTCACCTGCACCAGTCACGTCAACCATCCCTGAGCCACAGTGAACAGCCTCCACAGCTCTTCTGGTATCTCCTCTCTGAGGTGCATCAGCTTCCACTTCTTCTGCACCTCCACATTGAGTCCAACTTCTGGACTGGGCTGCCTCAAGCAGCACACAGACCTCTCTCATGAAGGTGTACATATTGTTAATAAAGACAAATACTTGTTTAGTTCAATATTTTGTTTAATATTTTATATAACAGAATTTATTTTTATACAAAAGGTTTTTTCCTACAATAATCATTTTTTGAAAATATAAGGTTGTTTTGTATGTTATATGTTTTTTACTGTTTCATTTTTTCCTGTTTTAAATAAAAAATATTTTTGTATAAAAAGAAACATATATTTGCAACACCTTATTTAATTATTATCTTTTTTGTGATTTAAAAAAATATTTCATACTACAATAAATAAATATTTTTGGTTAAGAACAATTTGTGTTGTGCAATTCTTGCATTTTGGGGATATTACTTAGTTGTGGATATTGTACTACACAGCACTCATCTTTAGTTATTGTGCTTAAAAAGGATTATGTGTGTGAACTTTCACTTTTGACAGGGTAACAGTTCACCATTGTTAACGTGTAAGAGTATTTGCATTGGTATTACTAAGCTCACAAAGGGATTTTTTTTGTATGGATTCATGTTCACAAGCTATGTCTGGATAAGTCACACAAGAGTAATTTGCAGATTTGTAGACATTTGACAGTTGGAGTGAGGCACAGAATGACTTATTTAAGTACAAGACTAGTGACATTGAATGCTAAATAGTAGTGAATGAAAGACCACAACTAGATAATTTAGTATGTGGAATACCACTGATAAGTATAAGAAAAGAAAAAAAATAGTAAGATTTTTTAACATGTGAACACAATCCAAGATGCACATCATTAATGGCAGATTATGTTATACTTTACACTATGTTCACCTTGATTGTGTGCTGTCAAGAGATTATTCCAAGGTTAAGACACAAGAACTAACTAGAACAGAATGCAACACAAAAATTATATTAGCAAATATTGACAGCTGAAATTATAATGCATGAGGTAGTGGCTATCTCACTCCCTAGAACAGATAATGCTATTCCAGGATTTACTGTGTTTTTGCAGGAGTGTGTATTGCACTATGTATCTCTGGTGGTACCACAGCATTATTACACATACTGTTTGTACTTTTTATTCTCAAAAAGAAAGGAAATTCATGGCAAAAAACTCTGTTTAATGCTTCAGTTAGTGTTGTTCCTCAGCGACAAAAGTGAGTAAATTCAGTGTTAGGGTTGAAAACCCTAACTCCGCATTCACTGCCCCACCCCCCCCAGCACCACACACACACACACGCATATGCAAGTAGGTGGGAGGACTAAGGCAACACGACCAATCACAGACAACCAGCAGCAGGTGACAGAAATAAAATACAACTGTCTAAATGTACTACAAGACATTCCCACCCACCCCACCAGGTACTGCATGCTCAGTGGGGATCCACAGCAAAACTGAGGCCATATACACCAAATGTACATATCCCTGATTGCAGGTGCATGCAACGTACCACACTTAGGAGTTGCATGGCCTTACCTAGTGATGCCACACACCCCACCACACCCACTACTGCACCCAGACTGCAGAGGCACAGCAAAACTAATTCCTTGGACATGCATGTTATATTTACCTGAGTTCGGGTAGATACAAGATAACACAGTTAGGCACTGAGGTACTTCAGCAGTCAATGCCACAAAAACCACGAGACAAGGCACTGCATACTGACTGGAGAGGTGCAGCGAAAATAATGCCATGGATTTTAACAGTGCAATTCTGTCATTGATGTTGTACTGAGGTTTGTACACTAACAGTGTCACCCACAGACATTGCAAGCTATTTCTAGATATTTAGCAACATTTCTGTAGAGTTTGTCTCTGCTGCCCCTACTCTTTAAATGATAAAAGCATCAGATATTTTTTTTAATATCACAGAAATTTTGAGAAACAGCTTACAATCTCTGTGGCTACAACTGTGGAAGTAGCACAGTCTCTTAGTTACACAATGACCCCCCCACACTTGTTGCATGTTGACTGCAAAGACACAGGAAAAATAAAGGCCATGGACATCAACAGTACACCTGCCTGATCGCAGTTGCACTACACTTACCACACTTGACAGTTTAATTGCCTTACTTAGGCAATCCTCCCCCCCAAGCCGCAAGAGCAGATACTGCATCCTGAGTGACAATCTACAGCACAAGTGAGAGTATGTAGCTCAATGTTACACATCTCTCACTGCAAGGATACTCAGTTTAGCACAGTTAGGATTTGCATGGCCGCACACAGGAAACACCATCATCCTGGCCAGGTACTCTATTCTCAGTAGAGAGCTATTACTAAACTGAGGTTATAGGCAATCATGGTACACTTACATTATTACAGCTACGGTCATTTTTGCACACTAAGGAATTGCATGCTCTGACCCAGGTAGTACTGCTTCCAACACACAGAGCAGTTATTGCATTCTGAGTGTACAGTCACAACAAAAGTAACTCAATGGACATCAATCATGTACCTCCATCACTGAGGCTGTACTACTGTTAGCAGCATTAGGACTTGCACACCCTTGTACAAGGAATGACTTGCAAATCCTCCAGAACAGGTTCTGCATACTGAGTGGACAGACACAAAATGTACACTACAGTAGCAACCACAGACACTGCCAGCTATTCCACCTAATTAATGTGATATTTACAGATAAATCTCTTGATTTCTGCATTGCCACAGTAGGGGCAGCACAGAGAAACTCTTCAGAAATTTTGCGAAATATCTGGAAATAGCTGACAATGTCAGTCACTACTACTGTAAGTAGAACACATGCTCAAATGCTTAAGTTGTTGTCTTATGATGCATTTGTCTTGTTGGTTTAGACAGTTTTTTTTTCTGCCTACTCATAAGTGTACAAACATCTGTGTACCTCCTATCATGGAGGTTCATTATTGATGTACAGTCACAGTGCATTAGTGGATGTGGTGGAGTGTGTGGCATCGCTAGGTAAGGCCATGCAACTCCTAAGTGTGGTACGTTGTGTGCACCTGCAATCAGAGATGTGTACATTGGGGCCCAGATATTCAAAAGGGTTGTGCATGGCGCAACAGTGTTGTGCCATGCACAACCCACTGATGCACCCTGGCGCAATATTCAAAAGGGGAAAGTGCGTGGCACAAATCCCAATGTGCTGGAGCGCATCAGTAATGTATGCAGGTGCAAGTGGGGTGTGTGTGCCCATGCATACTCTGAACAGCCCAATATTCAGCCCAGGATGTGCAGAGCCATGCATGTGCAACCCCTACCTGCGCCAGCACAAAGTTGATCAAAAGGAAAAAGGAACAATGGATGGCCACCCACAGGTGAGCTGCTGCATTGCAGGGCACAACACGACAGCTGCCACCTTTGGGTGGCCACCCGAGCACCAGCTGCACCTCCGTGGTGGTGGCCCCCCCATGCCCGATTGTGGGCATCAGTAAAAAAAGAGTAATCCAAAATCCCTAGTGGTCCAGTG
This sequence comes from Neoceratodus forsteri, assembly GCA_016271365.2. Classification (NCBI taxonomy): domain Eukaryota; kingdom Metazoa; phylum Chordata; order Ceratodontiformes; family Ceratodontidae; genus Neoceratodus; species Neoceratodus forsteri. The sequence continues at coordinate 1,166,598,567 of CM057458.1, forward strand.
GACTGATGCCCACCCGATCGAGGGCTAAGTAAATAAAATATAACTCCAAAATCCCTGGTGGTCCAGTAGACTGCTGCCCACCCAATCACGGGCTAAGTAAATAAAATATATCTCCAATATCTCTGGTGGTCCAGTGGACCACTGCCCACCCGATCACGGGCTAAGTAAATGAAATATAACTCCTATTATACCTGGTGGTCCAGTGGACCAGTCTGCCCACCCGATAGCAGGCTAAGTAAATAAGTGACACATCCTATTATCCCTGGTGATCCAGTGGACCTGTCTGCCTGATCATGGGCTGACATAGAATGTAACAAAACCTATCATCCCTGGTGGTCCAGTGGACCCCTCCCCACCCGCCCACTGATCCCCACTGCCCGCTCCCCGGTCAGCGCCGGGTGGCAGCACCACCCACCTGCTGCCCTGCCACCCACCAACTGACACCATCAGGGCTGTACACCCATTGGTCCTAGCGTGAGCCAATGGGCGAGCAGCCCATACCGCATTCACACATTCCAGATATGTGACTGGACTGGCATTCACATATCTGGAATGTGTGTATGGTATGGTAGCTGCATGCCCATGGCTCATGCTGTGGACCAATGGGCGTACAGCCCTACTGACAGTGTCAGGGCCGGCATCAGCGGGGTGGCAGGTGGTGGGTGTTGCCGCCCGCCTGACCGGGCAGGGCAGTGGGGATCACTGGTGGTGGGGAGGGGGTCTCACTGGACCACCAGGGATGATAGGTCTCATTAAATTCTACTTCAGCCCACGATCGGTCAGACAGGTCCACTGGACAACCAGGGATAATAGGGGTTTTATTTCATTTACTTAGCCCACGATCAGGCGGGCAGTGTTCCACGGGACCACCAGGGATTTAGGATTATTCTATTTTTACTGCAGCCCCGATTGGGCTGTGGAGCACATTGCCACACTGTAGGGGCGCCAGTCCTCGACGCGTTACCGTTTGAAGGGAGCCAGCGCAAGTCATCAGGGACTGCACCTGCATGCAACAAGTTATACGACATGCAAATGGCCCCATGTGTGCTTTGCATACATTATGGTCCCATTTGCATGTCAGCTTTTGAATATCGCAGTTGCTGTGCCTTGCGCAATGGAACTTGCGCTAGCGCATCCACATACTCCACTCTGGCCACTGGCGCTGGTGCAGTGCCACTGTGCCATGTGCACTGCGGGTGGCCAGGGTGAGATATTCAATGCTGCTGAACCATGGCTCAGCTCAGTTGAATATTGTCCAGTCCACGTCCCTGCGCAGCCTAGTTGTGCTGCACCCAGGCTTGTGCCATAGCCTGGCGCAGTTTAAATATCTGGGCCTTTGTGTACATGACCTAAGTTTTGCTGGGGATCTCCACTGAGCATGCAGTACCTGGTGGGGTGGGTGGGGATGTCTTGTAGTACATTTAGACAGTTGTATTTTATTTCTGTCACCTGCTGCTGGTTGTCTGTGATTGGTCATGTTGCCTTGGTCCTCCCACCTACTTGCATGTGTGTGTGTGCGTGTGTGTGATACTGGGAGGGTTGGGGGGGTGAATTCAGAGTTAGGGTTTTCAACCCTAACACCGAATTTCCTTGCTTTTGTTGTTGTGAAAGAACCCAACTGATGCATTAAACAGAGGTTTTTTGCCCTGAATATATATGTGTGTGCATATATATATATATATATATATATATATATATATATACACATTTAAATCTGTTTAAATATTCAGGGCAGGATTTTCAAATGAAGCATAGGGCTAGCAACAAGCCCTGCACCAGGACTTTGGAATTGGTGGTGTCAACCCTTTTCCCAACTGCACTGGATTTTCGAATCTCGGTGCAGTCAGGACATTTTCGCTGATTTATGGAAGTTTGCTCCACATATCTTGTTCAGGCACAGTAACTTTGTCCTGAGAGGAGGCACAAGCAAGGCCATGAAACTGTGGTGTAAGGACCTTTGTCAGGCGCAAGGGATGGAAATTCCCGATTGTCACCCAGTGAATGCTGCAAGCCCGAGTGAAGTATGTTCAGCACACTGGGGGCTTGTGGCATTCATTCACATTTGAAAATCTGGCCCACAGTATTTTGCTGTGGAATGTGTGTCCATTTGTCTGTTGCAGTTAGGTTAAACTGATTCCATGCTAAGGAGGCACATTCTGTAATTGGACACTGTATATTCTTCTTCTCTCTGGGATCCATTTTAACTGGGATTTCAGGCACAAAAAAAGGGTTTAAGTATCTCTTAAATTATGTTCTGTTATTAATTCTGTGTACATTTACTGTCAGTTTACATAACATATCTCCTTGGAATCAGTTTAACCTTGCTGCAACAGGGAAATGGATATAAATTCTACAGCAAAATGTATTCGATGCAGATTTAACAAACACATATTTGTGCATAGATTTAATTGTGCAACAGTAGCCACAAACATGAGTAAAGTAGCCCTGATCTAACACAAGTACTCCTGAACCATCATGCATAAGTGGCTCTGGTGGGATTTGAAGCAGGTGATTCATTTATCTCAAGCCAGGTAACAACTTTTTAAACATAAGACTGCAGAATTGTGTTCTCTGTTGTGCCAAAAATCTGATGTACCACATTTTACTGTTATGTTTTCTATGACACATTTCAGATCATTACATTTCGTTACTTCAGAGCTGAGATTTGGACTTGCTACTGTTATTGCTGAAGATGCTATTAGTTAAAACAATGATGACATTATTTTTCTATTATGACAGTTTTATGCAAGGGGTAAGTGTGGTCATGTCAGAAATTAAAACTATAGACTGGATTACATTCTAATATACAGCACAGAACAAGATGAATTATACTAAAATGTTTAGCAACTACAGTGTACAATCAGAGATTGTATCTACATCTCAGTTAGACTGCTGGATGCCATGCAAAGATATAAAAAAAACAAGCATTTGTCAATGCCAAATGTTTCCTTGCATGGTGTATGTGGGATGGCATTTGGCGGCATTCATGTCACTCATTCCTTGAAGCTTATTCAAGCTCACTACAGTCATATTGGCTCTGGCTAGAGTTTGTTATTTTCTGGCTACAGAGATGCTCCTCACACTGCTTCACCTCCATTGCTAAATTCTAGTTTGGGACCCTCCCACCCTACCGTGCCTTACTCTCTCCTTAATCCAGCTATTCTCTTGCCCTACAACTGAATCCAGGCTCTATGCAAACCCAAAAGGCAGCTACCAGATATTAACAGGAGAAATGAATGGTAGAAATGTCACAATGTGTAATATGCTTGTGCCTAACACTGAAGAGGCCTGTTTCCTCAATGATATTAATTTAAGACTAAACATTAAACATGACAAAAAAAATTATTATGGGTGGGGACTTCAATGAGATCCCTGATCCTACTCTAAACAGGAACAAGGCTCTCACTAGTCTTGAAAAATCAGCATCCCAGAAAGCTTTACACAAGATAATGGATGACCTGAATTTAGTAGATTCATTGTGCCTGTTGTACCCTCAATGTAGGGACTATACTTTTTTCACTACAAGTCATATTTCATACAGCAGGATATATATGATACTGTTATCCTAAAGCCTGACATCCAAAAATGTGTCTGTAGACATTAAGGGATTGGTATTATTGGATCACACCCTCACGCAGATAACTGTTTTTTGAGAAAACACAGAGTAACACCATTAGATGGAAACAATGTTTCCTTGCTACAAGGCACTAAATTTGAAGATTGGATGAACAAAGAAGTGGAATAATTTTTGTTAGTATAAACAGCAAAAGAGGGGTATCCATATCTTGCTGATGGTATTCTTTTAAGCTCAATATGACCGTGAGAATCATTAGCTTTTCTCTGTCCAAAAAACATAAGACCCTTAAAGTGATTTAGGGAAGATTACCATATCAAAGGGGAGTAGTAACCTATAGGAGTTATGAAGCAGTCTCCTACCATTCAAACTGCCCAAAAGTGCTATTTTTCATGAAAAAAAAGCTTTTATTTTTGTGCTCTGCTTCATTTGCATAACCCTGATCCTTTTTTTCTCAGTGTTGCAACTCCCAAACATGGCATCATGCAAGGGAAACAACATTTTTAAAGGGACACTGTCAGTTTTTAGCTGTCTCTTTACATTATTTGCAAGTAGCTGTATCTAGCATTATAACAAGTGTAAAACAATTCTAGTGATTTGCTTGACAGAAAGCAGCTCAGAATCATGTAATTATTGACCCATAATTACACTCTTGAACTACCTACAGTCATTCAGGACATATTTTTATTTAAAAGTTGATAACTGAGAAAGACACAATGAGCAGAAGCTCATTTCCAGGTGTGACCTGGGGGATGGGGTACAAAAGGAAAAATATAGCATTGAACAACAGAGTAGAACAAGATACAGAAATTGTAAAAAAATAAAAGGAATGCTATTTACAGTAGCGAATTAACTAATACATACAAACAGTATTTACATAGATATATACAATGAGTTGCAGTATGAGCAACTGATAAATACAGACAGTATTTACATGGCTATATACAATAAGGTGCAGCAAGAGGAGAGGAGAGGAGAAAGACAGAACAAAGTGATTTCTAGGGATGAGAGCAGATGCACAAAGTAGTAGGGGTTGGTATAAGTTGGCATTTGAGGACAGGGAAGGAGGGAGAGAGAAAAATTTGGAGGGGAACACTATTCCAGAGGGAAGGGAGATGTTAGGAGGGCAGTTTTCAGGCTGTGGTGAGTACACGTGGGAGGGAAAAGGTGCAGGTGCATACATACTGCGAGTTGTAGGGTGAAGGAACAGCCGGATTAAGGAGCGAGGTGAGGTAGGGCAGAAGGGTCCCAAACCAGAATTTATTGATATATGTGAAGCAGTGTGAGGAGAGTTTCTGTGTGAGGGATTGGAGGGGAAAGGGAGGAGTATAGGTCACAGTGGTGAGTTAAAGAGGGGGAGCTGGAGGTGACCCTATCATGTTTGGCAAGGGTGATTGCTAGGGCAGCACTGTAAGCTATGTCAGCATAGTCAAAGGCTGGGAGAATCCATTTAACTATGAGATCACATCTTACAGGGAGGGGGAAGGCTGGACTTGTGGTGGTAAAGTAGCCCTAGTTTAGGGTGCAGCCTTGAGTGTAGGAAACTAAAGTGGAAGGAGAAGTCAAGAGAGGGATCGAGCCAGACTACTAAGTACTTGTAAGAGGGAACATTGTCTAGGGGGGTGTTGGCTGCAGAGAAGAAAATTGGTAGGGTGAGAAGCCTGGTGAGTTTTTGTTTAGAACCAAAGGTCATGGCAACATTTTTTTTAATATTCAGTTTTAGACAATTGGCTTTAAACCAGGCTGTGACTGCTGTGAGTTTACTTCAAAGTAGGGATTGTATGGTTTGGATGGATGGGCCAGACAGGAAAAGGACAGTGTCATCTGTGTACATGTGTATATTGGCATGGGTGCATACCAAGGGGAAATAGTTAATAAAGAGGGAAAAATGGAACAGGCCCAAGGATAGAATCCCTGGGGCATGCCTGTGAGGATAGGAAGTGAGGAGAATAGGATATTATTGATAGAAATTGCCTGGGAATGGCTAGTTAGATAGGAGCTTAACCTGGACAGGCTTAGTTTATTAAGTAGGAGAGGATAGGAAATGGAGTCAAATGCCTTAGCCAGGTCACTGAAAATGGCAGAAGTGATCTGGCCAAGGTCCATTGCTGAGTGTATAGCATCAGTAAAGCATAAAAGGGAGGAGGTGGTAGAGTGGAATTTTCTGAAGCTTAATTGAAATGGGGAGAGAGTGTTGGAAGCAAGAAGGAAGTCATTGAGTCTAGAGAGAATAAGGGACTCTTGAACATTGGTGAGGGATCAGAGAAGGGAGATGGAGTGGTAATTTCCAGGGATGGAAGGGTTGCCATCTTTGAAGAAGGGGAGGACTGTGACAGTCTTCCAAGCTGTAGGTACAGTAGCTGTAGAGAGTGAGAGATTTAAGATGAAGGATAAAGGAGTAACAATGGAGGAGGTCGAGATTTTGAGGACCCTAGGGTGCAGGCCATTGGGGCTTAACTTGAAGGGGTTAAGTGAAACAAGAACTCTAAGAACTTCTGATGGAGAAATAGGTGGTAGTTGAAAACCGGAGGACTGAGGGTGTTGGAGGGGCTCCTGAGGAATGGCACATGAAGTGAAAAATGAATTTAAGGTAGGGATCAAAGATTAGTGAATCTGCCTCGTGGATAGAGGCCGGGGGGATTCAGTGGGTGGGAAGTGCAGGAGTGAGTGGAGGTCCTGCCAAATCAAGGAAGGGATACTATTTTGGGGTGGAGATGTGACTTGAAGAACGAAGAGTTGACATGGCAGATACCGATAGTGCAACTGTTGCAGAGGGCACAAAAGGCTTGTAGGGAGGCTTAGCTACCTGAAGATTTGAAACTGCTCCAAGCAAGATCACGAGCTCTTCACATGGCCAAAATATCAGTGGTGATCCAGGGATGGTGGCTGCATTTTACTCATACAGTTTTTAATGAGACATGGGTATCCCAGAGTTCTAGGAAGGTAGATGTAAAGTGGGTGAGGGCAGTGTTAACAGTGACAGATGAGAAGACTGGAGACCAGTTTGCAAGGGCCAGGTCATGAAGTAGTCAATTCACATGGAGAGATTTGAGGTGGCTGTAATGGATGTATTTTGGGGGTGGGGCGGAGGGTGATACTTCCTAATACAAAAGGTGGGGTAATGATCACTGAGGGCATTGGGTAAGATGCCAGTAGATCAAATGCGGTGGGGGTGGGTAGAGAGCACCCAGTCCAGTAGTGAATGAGACTGAGATCTAGTATTGGGATGGGAAGACTCTTTGATCAGCTGGGTGAGGTTTAAAGCTTCAATCTGGTGTCATGAATTCAGTGACAAGGGGGAGAGCCAGTTGAGATTGAAGTCTCCTAAAAGGATTAGTTCACCTGCAGTTGCAAGGGCAGCGGTTGCAATGATGCAGGAAATAAGGGATGGGGGTGGAAGTTTTGGGGAGGTGTATAGAACCCCCACAAACAGGAAGAAGAAGAAGGAATAACTAGATTGGCTAAGAGGAGTTTGTGAAAGCCAGGGATTGCTTCATGGTAGGAGATAGTGCACCTTAAGATGTTGCAGGAGTAGATAGCCATCCCACCTCCATATTTACCATGGTCTTGCTGATAGAGGTTAAAGTCCAGAAGGGCTAGTTGGGAGTCAGGGATATGGGAAGACACACAAAGTATGTCGGGGAAGTGTTGAGAGACCCCTACTTTAAGTTCATCCATTTTGGAGAATAGGCTATGTGTGTTAATGTGGAGAATCCTCAGGCCTTTAGGAAGGGCCTGTGGGGTGAGAGGGTGGGAAGGCTAGAGGGGCTGTGATTTGGTTCAACATCCCCTACAAGGACAAGCAGAAGGACTAAGACGTGTAGGTTAGGGGCATAACACTTATGCTTCATTCAGTAAACTTGAAAGGGGGCTTGCAAGGGGGGGTTTGAGAGGAGTAATTGATGAATAGATGTAGAGTTTAAAAGAGAGCAGCTGAGTAACCCATGGTGGATAAGGATGTGGAGTTGGGAAGTAAACAGAGAGGGGAGGTGTCTGTGGGAGTGGATACACTGCAGAGTGGGCAGAGGGCAAAAGGTAAAGTGCTGGAGTAAGGTAAGGATTTAGTAGTGGGGCAGAAGAAGAAGAGAGGAAAAGAAGTACTAGGAAAGGAAGGAGGACAGCACGAAGGGTGCACATGGTTGTACCATGGGGAGACAGGGGGCCATAGGGGAATCAAAAGATGTAGGTTGTATGGAGCAAAGTGAGGAGTCACCTTAATGTACCGGTGAAGCCAGGTGGATGAGGAGGCAAGTAGGAAAAGATGAGAGACACAAAAAAAAAAAACAGTAATAATTGGAGCTACTACAATGGTGCAGTGGTAGTGTTGTCACCTCAGGGCCAGAGATCATGGGTTTGAATACAGTAGGAGACCGGTATGGCAGAGCATAAGGGGGAGCAGAAAATAAAGGTAGAAAAAGTGGAAATAAGCAAGCAATAATACCTGACAGGGTGTGTGGTATTGGGCAATACCAGACCACCCAGAGGCATAATGAGACCCATAGGCAGAGGGCCTTATAGCCCCTGGAAGGTCTAGTATTGCCCAATACTGCCAACCCTGGAGGGTATTATTGCACTTAGAAAATGGGCTATATGTTATTTTTATAGGATTACCCCAAAAATTAAAAAAAATGACTACAATTGAATTTGTAGTCCTTTTTGAATAAAGAAGTTCCTCTGCTGCTTACAAAGCAGACTCGCTGCTCACTGATTTCCCTGCTTCATTTTTCCTCTTTTTTTATGTGTGTATGTACAGTTTCATCTTTGTCGCTGCCTGCCCTGAGGATCGGGTCCCAATCGGTTGATACTTAGAGTGTATTTCCTGTGTTCTTTTTCTGGTCTCCGCTGCCTGCTCTGGGAATTGGAATGGTAAAGGTATGTGCTTTTTGCATGCCCTGGGGATTGGAAAGGAACAACATTTTTCTCTAGTTTCCTGCTCTGAGGACCGGGAATGAGACGTTGCTGGTTTATTTATTTTTTTACTATGTTTTACTCATTTCTGGTCCTTGCTGCCTGCCCTGAGAAAGGTAAAGAAGAGCGCTGTGACAGAATGAGTGGGCCAAAGGGTGCATGCAGGCTGACTCAGGTGTTTTCCTCAGAGGTGGAACTACAGAATTACTAGCGGGCAGCAGAGTGTCCAGTTAGTGCTCTCTCAAATGGGACAAACACCATGAAGAGATCTACTGCTCTGGTCCAAATGGAGTGAAGAGGGTGTTTTCCTCAGAAGTGTAACTGTTGAGAGCAAGGAAAGGAATTATTAGCAGGGAGTGGGAAAAGAGCGTCCAGGTAGAGAGATGTGCTGCTCTGGACAGAAAGAAGTGAAGCCCGGGAGTGAAGACATGCTGTTTCAGCTTTCTTTTGACTGAAAACTTGAAAGAAAAGATTACTGGCACCAGCGATCACTGTAGTAAGGTACTTAAGCTGTGTAAAGACCTGTAGTGTGTGGGCTAAGGATAGAATGTGGTGGGGTGTCTCTTGGTTGCTCTCTCGCTAGTTATGTTGGATGGGGCTCTGTATCTCTAGCTAAGCTAGAGAGATAAAATGGCACTGATTTTAAATTGAACTTGCAGGTCTGGGCCAATTAGCAAGCAGGGATGGCACTAGAATTCTGGTTATGAGTCTGGCAGGGCTGGTACTTTTAACTTACAGGGCTCTCACTGCTAGTTAATGTACCCCTGCCAGCCAATCAGATTCCTTAGATTCTTAAGCCCATTTTTAAGCAAGAATAGGATGTGGCAGGTACTAGTACAGAGCTATGAAAAGGGGACTTGAGGAGTGCTCAAACTCCTAGTGGTGGCAGAGTATAATTTGCAAATGGGAAAGTAGGCAGTAGCTAGCAGGGCACATGACCTGTCACATGTCAAGATATTACCTATAACTCAAGAGCCAGGTGGGGTAGTCACTGCAAAGCATTGATGGGCTAGCCCAGTTAAGTAAAATGCAAGTTCTGATCCAACATCAGATGCTCTACCTTGCTGCTGTTGTATGCTGGGACAGGTGAGGGGGTCTGTGCAGTGCTCCGATTCCAGTTCTCAGTGCCTGAGTCCCTTGCTGCTGTACACATAAACATAGAAAAGTATCATCTGCTCACACATTCTGACAGGAGCTGTCACTTCAGATCTGCCACTTTGCCAGAAGGCAGTAAAAGTCATACAACACCTGCACAGAATGGTAAATGATCTTTTTGGCCTACCTGCATCACAAAAAACATATTTTCCAGAAACTTTTCTACAGAATGTACTGTTGTAAACACTAACAAAATAGAAGACTGCACTTTGATTAGAAAGACAGAAAAATCAGCTATTTACTGTACCCACAATGCCTCATTATGTAAATTAGTATGCAGGCTATTCATCTCTCAATAAAGAAATCTTGTCAGCTAGATACTATATGCACAATGCCTTGTTTTGAAAATAAACAGGAAAGCTTTTATTGTTGAAGCCATTACAGAAATACGAGACTGCACCTCACAGTAAGGAAATAGGACAACAATGTTTAATTGTACTCACAATGCTTTGCTACATACATCTACATATCAGGTGCTATACTGCAGTCACCACTACCAAAATAAGGGACTGCACTTCAGAGTAAGGCACATTTAAATCAGCTTTATAATTTACCCAGAATTCATTGTTGCTGTATGTAAAACCTTGCCAGCTCTCTTGCAAGACAACATTCTGGGGGCGTGGTCACACACAGAAAACTGGACAGCGTGTAGAAACAAAGTGCTGATAAAACATTAAAAAAATATCTATGACAGATATTTTTCACAAAACAAATTGCAGCTTCAACATCTGAAGCTTGAGTGGCAATGGCATACTATGTGAAAAACGCATTTTAGGAACTTCAATAAATCACTTTAAAGAACTTTCAAAAAAAAAAGTAGAACTTCACAAATGTGAAAATGGATTTAAACAAAACCACAAGGGAAAGGTAACCCCGCAAAATTACATTACCAAGTTGAAGTATGAAATCACAAAGATTTATCCATCCAAAGCTGAATACTCACTATTTAAAACTAAACAGACATTTGGGGAATCTGAGGAAAAGATGGATAAACTACTTGTCTATAGGCTAAAGAAAACTCCGGACAGAATATAATTTCTGGAACAAAAAAATGTTCAAGGGAAAACAGTAGTATATAACAGAGTGATTAGCAATGAATTTGAGAAGTTCTGCAGAACTCTCTACCAGAGTGCAAATAGTAACATGCAGGCAGATACCAACTTATTTTTAAATCCACTTACTCTCCCAATGCTTATAGAACTCAATAAAGAAACCTTAAACAAACTGATTTGTCAAGATGAGTTTATAAAGGCAATAACAGAACTCCTCTCTAGCAAAACTTCAGGTCTGTATAGACTTCTGGGAGAATTTTATAAAGCCCTGAATTTAACTTCACAAAAACATCTTTTTTTATTTGCTTTATTTATTTATGTGCCCCATCCCCTCGACTTGCCACTCCTTTAGACCATCTAAGACCACCTGCCAGCCTCCTCATCATAATCACACCAGTCCTGATACATGACCATTGGTATACCTGACATACCCCTTCATGGGGAGATCCCCCCAATGCGCGGGATACCGAGGTGGGGAAGTACTAACCCATTGGCACTGAGAATTTTCCAGGGTTCATGGAGGACCAGCATGAGCACTCTCAGGCTTGAGTGGCAAACGGGTGGCCAGCAGCCATCATCCAGCTGGCTGAGAGGTATTTTCCTGTTTACACCCCACACCCCCCCCATGGGCCGTACTCTTGTGGCATCCTGGGTGAATGCATGTGCGACATGTGGTCACCCATACCACAAAGTGCACTGCCGCAACTAGCCCTCAGAAGAAGCTCGAGAATGCTGCTGCTCCAACTCCCCCAAGGGAAGAGAACATCCCTTGGATGCCCTGAACCCTCCATGCCAGCCTCTGCTCCTGTCATCCCAGGCTTGGGCATGAACCTGGGTTACCAGCATGCCAGGCAATCCCCCATTGCCCAGTACCATGAGGCCAGCAAAACACCTTTTGAATGTCTTTACTAATTCACTGTCCTCGAGAAGTGCGTGAAAAAACTTACGCCGGTGGAATTTCTGCAAAAGTTCATAAATAATTTTGTCAACTTTTGCAGAATTCTGACTTAGAACTGCAGGGGGTTTTGTCTATACTGTGAATTTTTATATTAAATTATGAAAATAACATTCTATAGAACAGAATGCCCAGTTTATTTGAAAAGGCGGAATAATTTGTGGATTAATGTGTATTTATCTGCCACCACACTCTCTATGGTGGAATTCTGACTCTGCAAATTACAGATTATTCTGCATGTCATGGTAAGTAGAAGAATGATTCCCAAAAACTGTGACATTTTCTGCATGTTACATATTTCCATATTGTGCATCTCCATGGTAAAATAATTCTACACTTTGTAAACAGTATCCCAATCTGAGCTGCAGAACTTTCTGTAAACTGCATTATAAAAAATCTGCATATTGGCAGGCAGAAATGATACATATCTATAGTAGCCTGTTCCTGTTTTGTGTGGAGCTTGAAAGAGAGCAAGAGAGGGAGAGAGAGAGAGAGAGAGAGAGAGAGAGAGACAGACAGACAGTCTGAGGAAGAAAGAAAGTGAGAAGCCAAAAATAGTAGTTTTGGAAGCTTCATGTTGCCTAAATTAGAGATCCCACCAAGGTTACTTGGAAGATATAATATTTAGGTTCTTGTTTTTTCTTTACATGTATTTTCTTTGATTAAAAATGGCAGCAACAGCAGCATCAGGACTGGGCAAAAGCCAAAAAGAGGAAGCAGATCAGCTGTGTGGTGTGGACTTGTGGGGGAGAGCACAGCAGCAGGACCAACAGCAGGTGGTGGGTCAGCAGCCGGAGTTCCATGGAGTGATGCCACCTAAGCAGCAGAAATGAGAGTAGAAGGTCATCACCTCCTCCACCAGCACAGGGAGAAAGCTGGCACCCCCCTTTGCCATGAGGAGGCGGCATTTTAGGTTGAGAAGGTTGTCAGCCATGCAACAGAACTTTATGGTCCAGATAGGCTGTCTCTAAAGGAGAGGGAGAAATTGTGGGCCACTATAAAGGCCACCCTCAATGCAGAGTGAGGAAGAGTCATCTCCAGGTCTGTCTAGGAAATAAATCTTAAGGCTGATGACCTTCATAGAAGGGACCCCCAAGTTCTGTAGGTACTGGGTAGAGGGGCCACCATTACAGATCGTGGCTAAAAGAAGGAGATGAGACAGCAGGAGGGGTCCACATTATCTTCTGCAGGCAAATAGTGTACTAACTTAATTCTTTAAAGTTATTTTCATCAGTCACTGTTGGAATTACACTTTATGATCTTTGTGACTGTGAGCTAGGGTGGCCCATAAAGGCACAATTGTAAATACAGCCCCTCTTCCCATTATAACTCAAGACTGAATGGCAGTGATGCATGAGCTTGAGCTACCGGGACTTACTGCAGAGTTAGGTGCGGCTAAGCTCTGGCACCCCTCCCCCCCATAATTCCAGCACAGATTGTCATAAATAATAAAAAAAAATAACATTTATCCTGATACACTGCATGTAATGTCATCCTACTTTTAGGAATTCCTTTGGCATACTGTCTACAAACTGTTGAAAACAATAAGTAGTTCTGTGTTTTCTTACCGTACCTGACCATGATGGCATGCATGATGGATGGCACCTGACATGACTACAACCCCTCTGTGATGGTGATGGTGTGTGTGTATCACATCATGGGCATACTGTGTCTGCAATAGTGTCATCCAATTGCATGGGCATTCCACAGCAATGCCATATTCCATAAATGGATCCGCGAGGACAGGTGCATGAACTGAGAGGATATGGCATCCATTCTGGATTGCTTTCCTTCCAGTTCATTCTTGGGTTGTTGTTCAGCCTTGACATTGTTATCATTTGTTGCATCTGCAATCATGTGCATGGCAACTTTCCCTAGTTGTGATTATCTCTGACTTGCCATGTGTTTCATGCCTACCATCTGTGTCCTCATCCAGATTGTACACTGGGAGTGGGCAGTGTGCAGTACTATCTATCACTCCATACACCCTCTCTCATGGCAGCTCCTGTAGCAGGGAGGAAGCAATCCAGTCTACCACTGCATATGTGTGCTGCACTGTGTGTATCCTGGATCCCAATCCTCACCCCGAACAGTCATGTCACTCCATGGCTGTTTCCAAAAGCACTCCTTATCTGAATAGTAGATGTGCACTTTTCTTTACTGGAAGTAGACCCCATAGTGTGCATCCTCCTGACCTCCCTTCAAGGGATTATCTGTGGTGTTCTGTGGTTAAGTATTATGACAGTTGGCCTTTCCCACAAGATGGAACATGTTTGATTACTGCTGCTTGCTTTAATCGTATGTGTTCCAACTTCCAAAATGGATTTTAACTATTCAGATCCATTTGCAGCACATGCCTCCAGAATGCCAACTGCTCCGGCCATTGTCTGTGAATCCACCACCAGTGTAGCAGTACCAGGCGGATCGAGCATGAGCAGTGGGAGGAGCCTGTATCTGGTAAGTTATATATATTGTTAACAAACTGAATGTAGTGGTGAAAAACTGAATTGAAATTACAGCAGCAAACCACCAGAACCTTGCCTGCAGTCCTGCACTGTAGTCAAAAGGTGCCACTGTAAAAGGATATGATCTTCTGTCTTGTGAAGTTGAAGTGCTCCTAAGGAACAGCTGGCAGCCCAACCCTTTCCCCCATCCTGGTGCTGAATAACTACTGATATTCCCCAAGGGGCCTTGTGTAAATCCTGACACATCATTGGAAAACACAACTCTGTTGCAATCCCTGCAGCAGGCTGGTTGTGGCATGGGGAGGTGGATCATGCTGGTGGTACGAGTGTATGGAGCTCAACATCATTGGCACCAGACAAGGGATGGCATATGGCAGTCAGCTCATCTATATGATCCTTATAACTCATCATTAAATATCAGATGATGACTGGTAAAATCAGTGCCTTTTCAGCCTGGTTCAGGTTATCCACTTGTGGCTCCTTGGTTGCTGGTAGAGGGGACAACTTATTCTATGGCCAAAGCCATATCCACTTCAAGAAGTGGCATAGCCTTGCCTGCTCCAATACATTTTATGGAATGTTGGTCGATCATTACTTGTGATGACTGTATCCATGTCACTAAACTGCAGCATTGCAGTAGGCAATGGTGGTGTTATTTGTCATTGCCGCTTAAGTGGAGTGTGTGGTGTCATCTGCAGAATTTTGAACAGTGAATGGCTAGTGGTTTGAGGGGGATGTGGGCTGTGAAATGCATGATGTCATCTGTAGAATTTTGATCAGTGAATGGCTAGTGGGTTGAGGAGGGTGTGAGCTGATCATGGCCTGCAGATTTATGACACAGTAGTCAAACTGTAATAATGAAATACAGTAGAAGGGCCGTCACAGGCCATCAGGTGCATATCTGAAACTAGTCTGCAGAAGCTGCAGTCAGGGTGGGGGGTAGTGTTGCCATCTCTGTGTGAGGTTAGACAAGACTTTAATAGTGATAGGAAATCATGTTTGTATCATTATTTATTTCTGTGTTAGGCAATCAGGTAAGTAAGAGGGCCATTGTGCACTAGGCAAACTGCAAGTGTGAACTAGAGGCACAGGGAGGTTAAAGCAGACTCAAGGCAGGCCACACAGTTTGCAAGTGGAGGCTGTAAGAGTGAGAATCAAAACTAGGTCTGCTTGATGTACCATGCACATTATCACAGCTGAATCAGTATAACCACTTGTAAACCCCCTACCATTTTCTTGTTGTTCAGTGTCAGTCGTGTATTGTGATTAAATGTTTGACATAACCACTTGTTGATAAATTCATCATCAACATCAGTGTTTGTCATTCTATATCAATAGTGCACTGTTTTTGTCCCTTGAAACTGCCCGGGACTAGTGCATACTGCTGTTTCATTTCCTATGTCAAACACATGCCATAACCTCTGACAGAAACCACCACATGTCATCCTGAGTACAAAACTGTGTGAAATGTCCAGTTATAGGGTCCTTTAGAGGCAAGAGATAAATGCTGTATAGTATCCTAAATAAGTAGTGGGTCCACTCAACCACACACATAGCATGAGGCTCGGGTTGGTCCACTAAACATGTAGTCACCCCAGGCTAGAAAGAATACTTTGTTCTCTGTCTGGTCAACATGCACTTGACAGACAAATTCCCAATCCAGAAAGGGATAAACATGGTGGTAAAATATTCAGAACTAGATAAGTGGAGGGGGTGACAAAACCCAAGGTATATGAATGTAAGGGTGGTGGACCTTTCAATGGATTGTACACCTTAGAGAGACAGAGGTTGATGTGCTGATGAGGGGACAGCCAAGTGGAACACATGTGCATTGAAATATCAGTTAAACCTCAGCATGTACATAATCATGGGCTTTATACTTCCCAACCTCTGTGGGATGTGGTGGAGGGCAGAGATGCAGTGAAGTTTTACTTCACTGGCAAATTTTCAGCTAAATCGCCAAATACGCCTCCGCAGATCGCTTCACAAAGCTGACCCACTTAATAAAAAATCTGCCATTTTTAACTTTGCCTTGCTTTGGGGTTTTTTAAAGCAAGGAGAAGTTAGAAATGGTGAATTATTTTAACTAATTCCATCCCTGGTGTCTAGTTGCCTCCCCCCCACCTGTTGATCCCTGACCCTAGTGTAAAAAATAATTGTTCTATTCTTTTAAATCCCTGGTGTCTAGTGGTCCCACCCACCCAAAGATTGCCAGCTCCAATGTAAAAATAATTTATTCTTTGCCCCCCCACCAATCACCAGCCCCGATGCAAAAATAGTGTTTTTATTCTTTTAAATCTGTGGCGTCTAATGGTCCCCCCACTCATTGATCACCAGCCCCAGTGTAAAAATAATTTATTCTTTGTCTCTTCACACCCGCTGATCACTGGCCCCAGTGTAAAAATAATGTCTCATTTTCTTAAATCCCTGGATCTGGATATTCAAACTGTGCCAGGCTGTGGCGCAAGTCTGGGCGCAGCTCAACTTTGTTGCGCAGGGGTGTGGCCTGGGTGATATTCAACGGAGCTGCGCTATGGCACAGCAGCTTTGAATATCACACCCTAGCCACCCCCACTGTGCATGGTGCAGTGGCACTGCACCAGCACAAGTGGCCAGAGTGGAGCATGGAAATGCACTAGCGCACATGCCATTGCGCCATGCACATCACCTGTGATATTCAAAAGGGGACATGCAAATGGGGCCATAATTTATGCAAAGCACACATGGGGCTATTTGCATGTCATTATGACCCCATCTGCATGCCATTAGCATGCAGTTGCGCCGATCCCAGATGACTTGCGCCTGGCGCCCTGCCAGGCAGCAGCCGTCGGGGACCGACGCCCCCTGCAGCCCAATCGTGGGCATTTGTCTACAAGAATAATCCCCCCTCCAACATCCCTGGTGGTCTAGTGGACTGCTATGTGCCCGACCGCGTGCATTTGTCTACAAGAATAATCCCCCCAACATCCCTGGTGGTCCAGTGGACCACAATGTGCCCGATCACGGGCATTTGTCTACAAGAATAACCCCCCGTCAAATATCCCTGGTGGTCCAGTGGACTGCACTCTGCCTGATTGTGGGCATCGGTATTATAACCCCCCCACGTCCAATATCCCTGGAGGTCCAGTGGACCGATCGCTGCCGAATCGCAGGCATCTGTAAATCATAAAATATTCCTATTACCCTGGTGGTCTAGTGTACCCCCTCCCCACTCACCCATTGGGCCCACTGCCCGCTCCCCGGTCAGCCGACTGGCGGCACCTACCTGCCACCCCGCGCCACCTGCCGACTGACAGCTCAATGCGGCTACACACCCATTAGTTCACAAGCGTGAAGCCAATAGGCATAACAGCCAATACCCGTCTACTCAGTCAGATATGTGAATGGTAATGCGGTATAGGCTACACGCCCATCACGCCCATTGGCTCACGCCAGAACCAATAGTATTCAGCCCTACCGAGCTGTCAGTCGGGCGGGCGGTGGGGTGGCGGCGGTGGCTGCCGCCTGGCTGACTGGGGAGCGGTGGTGGGCCCAGTTGGCTGGTGAGGCGGGGGGTACACTAGACCACCAGGGTAATAGGAATATTTTATGATTAACAGATGCCCGCAATCGGGCAGCGATTGGTCCACTGGACCACCAGGGATATTGGACATTGGGGGGTTATAATACCGATGCCCGCGATCAGGCAGAGTGCAGTCCATTGGACCACCAGGGATATTGAACAGGGGGGTTATTCTTGTAGACAAATGTCCGTGATTGGGCACATAGCAGTCCACTGGACCACCAGGGATATTGGACAGGGGGGTTATTCTTGTAGACAAATGCCCGCGATCGGGCACATAGCAGTCCACTTGACCAACAGGGTTATTGGACAGGGGGGTTATTCTTGTAGACAAATGCCCGTGATCGGGCACATAGCGGTCCACTGGACCACCAGGGATATAGGAAGGGGGATTTAGCTACATGGATGCCAGTGATGGGGCATGGGGGGGCGCCACCAGGTGCAGCAGGAACTCGGATGGCCATCCACAGGTGGCAGCTGCTGTGTTGCACCCTGCAATGCGGCAGCTCACCTGTGGGTAGCCATCACTTGTTCCTTTTTTTATTGGCTTAACTTTGTGCAAACACAGGTAGGGGTTGCGCATGCATGACTCTGCACATCCAGGGTTGAATATCGAGCTGTGCAGGTTATGCATGGGCACGCCCTCCCTACCTGTGCCCGCATACATTACTGATGCGCTCCGGTGCATTGGGATTTGTACGGCGCACTTTTCCCTTTTGAATATCACACTGGGGTGCATCAGTGGGTTGTGCAGGGTGCAACACTGTTGCACCCTGTGCAACCCTTTTGAATATCTGGGCCCTGGTGTCTAGTGGTCCCCACTTAACCATTAGCATTGGTACATAGGCTCTCATTCATTCCCGCTCAGTCATGCAGCCAGTCATGGTGGAGAGTGGAGAGCTGTGCCGGTTGCCCACTTGGGGTTGGAGTGGGGGGCAGGGTGGTAGGGGTAAGGTGGCCACTAGACACCAGGGATATCATATGTAAGAATTTATTGGGGACAGTGTTTGGCAGGGGACACCACTAGACACCAGGGATTTAAGAAAATAAGAAATTATTTTTACACAGGGGCCAGTGACTGACATGTGGGGTGGGGAGTGCAAAGAATAAATTATTTTTACACTGAGGCAGTTGATCAGTGGGTGGGAGGGTGGACCACTAGACACCAGGAAATTAAAAGAATAAAAAATTATTTTTACACTGGGGCTGGTGATCGATGGGTGGGGAGGGCAATTAGACACCAGGGATTTAAAAGAATAAAAACAATTTTTTACACTGGGACTGGAGACTGGCAGGTGGGGAGGTAGAGGGACCACTAAACAAGAGGAATTTAAACAAATAAAAAAATATTTTTACACTTGGGCTGTCAATCAGCGGGTGGAGGGGGAGCCCTAGACACCAGGGATTTAAAAGAATATTTTTGTTTACTAGGTGCTGGCAATCAGTGGGTGGTGGTGGGGGGGACCACTCAACACCAGGGATTTACTTTAAGAAAGAAGTAACTTTACATTTGGACCAGTGATCAGCAGGTGTAGAGGGAGTCCTCTAGATACCAATCTCACAAATTGCGATTTGTGAATTACGTGCAATTTGCAAATTATTTCATGGAGTCAAACTTGCGACTTCATCCATCTCTAGTGGGGTTGGTACACGTACAGCAGAGATCAAGGATAGTTGGCAAGGGCAGAGGCTGTAAACCATTAGCAGAAGGTCAGGGTACAGTAAGGTTACAGTGGACAGAGTGCTGTACTACAGTTATTGATGATGTGATTAATTTGACATGTGCACAGTTCATTCTGTTCAAACTGCATATTTCCTTTTGTACTACAGAAACCACTCACTCACTGTCACCACCAGTGCCAGGCCCACAGGACAACCAGGAGATAAAGCAGAAGACTACCAGCACATGGTCAAAGAACCATGTGCTAAAGATACAGAGGGAGCTGGAGAGGCTGGTGGTGAGGGAGAAGCAATAGCAGCCCTCTGAGAAAGAGACAGTGGCAGGGTCAGTGCTATCTGTGGCACTAGCTGCCGAGGAACACACCCCACCACCATCGGCACTCACGCAGCACGAGGAGAGCCATGCCATCCTCACAGATATAAAACATTTCAAAAAGTATGTGGTGTCACTGCAGCCTGGCCAGGCAGGACTCAAGGCTAACCAGGGCTGCATTTTGTGGCTACTTAAAAAACTCTCTGCCAGTGGGAGGTCACAGCAGAGGCCAACAACTGACCACTGATACCACTGAGTGCTATTCAGGAGCAATTATGGGAAAAATTGTAAATAGTTCTGATTTATTACTTTTTGTTTTGTAAATAGTTTTGTTTTCCTGTTTGTCCTGTTAGTTTTTTGTTCTTGTGTAACTTGCTTTTTTCTTAATATAAACATCTTCCTGTGGACACAAGACTTTCTTGTCATGAGTTTGTTTACCAGGTGTGAAGGTTAACAAATGTTCAGGGAACATATTGTCTGTCTGTTGTTTGATTCACCTTCAGTTTCCTTTTACAATCACTCTTTAAAAAATGTACAGTACTGGTGGTTCAGATACAGAACGTGACCCCCTGAAGTGAGGTTGATTTTGGCAGCAGGGGTGATATGATGTTGAGTATGACTGAAATGATTCAGTCAAAGGGAGCCAGGGACCCTTGTGGAGGGAATGAAATAGAGGCATCTTGGTGGTGCACTTCAGGTGGACAGGACCGAACTGTTGTGGACCCATGTGGTAGGTTTTCTGAAGTAAATTTAAAGTGTATTGCATGAAGATGCACAACTACTTTCATCATAATGAAGTACACAAGAGAGGAAGGGACCAGCAGCAGCACATGCAGCATTTCACTTTTATGTCCTGGGGGGATTATTTGTAAATGGGCAGTAATATGCTACTGTCACAAAATTGTTTCTTGCTCATTGTCATTTGTTACTGTTTAGATTATTGCTACATGGCAGTGCAAGAGGTTCAGCAGGTAGCGCACTGTTCTCTGAGGCTGAGAGAACAGAAGGCTGTGGGTTCTATTTCCACACCAGGCACTTGGGTTAAATCCCAATACTGACACTGTAGTGCAGCATGAGGGGGGTGCTGCACTCATGAGGTGTCATCTTTTTGATGAGACGTTAAACTGAGGTCCCATCTGCCTGTTCTGGTGGTAGTTCAAGTGGATGTTAAAGATCCCATGGCACTTCTTGAAAAGAGTAGGGGAATGTTTTATTTGTGTATACAGAAAAGCTACACATAGACAAATGAAAGAAAAATGGTCTTCAGAGAAATGCATATAAATACATAGACAATTAAAGGAAAAACTTTGAACACTATTTCAATAATCCATGGAAACAAAAACAAACACTGTAATTAAATTAATAAGAAAATAAAAATGGTATAATTCCTAACAGAGAAAAAAAAATCTCCAAACACCTTGGGAGAAAAGAAAAAAATAACCTGAAAGTAATGAAAACTAACAAAGAACTTTATACCAACCAATAAAAGAAATCTCACAGGTCATGCCAATGGTCTACTGAGAACTTTTGACTTTCAATATTTTTCATAGACAGTAGCTCCTTATCTATAACATGAAAAAGCTCAAAGGGGGAAATCTGCTGTAGTAGAACCAAACTACAGTGAATTTGTCAAATCCAGTATAAAAGGCTGGCCAACAAGACATAAACATTATTTTCTGTGTGGCCTTGCTAAGTGTTAGGAATATACCCTCTAAATAGAAGGTCTGGAGTAATTTGTAACATTAAATTTGATTGCCACTTGTCTGCCAGTATAGTTCCAAACTCTACAATAAAGGGACAAGTAAAATATAAATGTTCAATGGTCTCAATTTCCATTAAACATGTAGGCCTAGGACAATATCGATCAGTCAATTCTTTATGTTTCTGAATTCCCTTGGTACTCATCTTTCGATGTGTCCCCAATCATACCATATCCCATATTTTCTTAGGTAGGCAGGGGTTGGTAAGTACTATCCCTATACTTACCCTTACTGGGTCTGGAAATTGTGTAAAAGAGGGATCAGAAAAAATGCCTTTTATGCCATATGCCATATGCCATTTATTCCATCTGACCACCCTTTGAGACCCCACTTTAATTTTTAGTTCCCAATTATAGGTAGCCATTTCAACTGGGCCAAAAAAAATACCTAACATTTTACAAGGTGTCTGAGTCACTGTAATGTTGGCAATAGAGAGACATGAAATAGGCCCTTCTTGGACTGGCATGCAACTGCTTTTGGTAATGTTAACAGCACTCCTGTAGCATGTACTAGTGTATGAACTAGCTAGCATGCCCTGATGCCCGATTCTGCCTCTTGATCAACCAGAATCAGATCATCTGCATAAGCCAGGGCTTTCACAGGAGTTACTGAGTTGAACTAAATCCCATGAATATTTGGAGAGGAATATATAATCCGCATCAGGGGGTCTAGAGTTAATATATACAATAGTGGGCTAGGTGGGCAGCCCTGTCTAACTCCCTTTTTTACTAAGCATTTATTTCCTAGTCATTTATCATCATAAGGCCTTATGAAGGCATATGCATAGCACAGCTAAATCCATTGTATGAATTGTAAAGGAAACCCATGTGCCTGCAAGTAATGCCACAGGAAGTTATGGGACACCCTGTCAAATGCTTGGATCTGGTCAGAAAAAAAATCAAAAACCCCTGAATTAAATATTGTTTTCCCTTGTCCATTATCTCCTGGATCAGAAAATGAGCATCAGAGATTCTTCATTCATTAATAGAGCAGAACTGGGCAGGATGTAATGTACTATCCAATAGTAAGGAAAGTCTGTTTCCTAATAGATTACTCAATATTTTGAAATCCAAATTTAGAAGGGTAATCTGTCTCCAGTTATCTAGGTTTCATTTGTCCCCCTTTTTACGTTCGCTTGCACGCATGCGCAAGGAACGTTTTGGGAGAGTAGCACACTTGGTGGTGTGCCTCTCCACCAATGCTACTCCCAATCCCCGTCAGCTCCTCAGCCCCCACACATCTTCTGCCATGCTGGGAGCCCACCCCAGCATAGCAAATGTCCCTTAGTCATCTTGTTTTTTTTCCATGTAAAACATCATGGTCCCTGCGCGTCTCCCAACCACCCTCCCACAACCCGCACCCACTGCACTCAGCCTCCCCACACCCCACCCACCCCATACTTACCTCCGGACTCTGGCGCAACGATCTCGGTGGACCGGGAACACGCTCACTCTTCAAAGCCGACTGCGAACTGAGGAAATGCAGGTAAGCTCTATAATGGGCTACATAGGGGGGTTTCAACTTTATTGCATATCTCAGTCATTTTTTGGAATTTTTGCACAAAATTTTGAACATGGGGTTTTTGGGACCCCTTCTCATGAATAATGTCACTGTCATGGCGTTATTCAGGCCCAAAGGGTGATTTCAGCAGCTACTGTGCAGTCACTGCACAAAATCACCCTTTGGCCTTGAATAATGCCATGACAATGACATCATTCATGAGAAGGGGTCCCAAAAACCCCATATTGAGAATTTGGTGAAAAAATTCCAAAACATGACTGTTTTACGATGCGTGTGTTGCGCAGTTCCTACGCAGCCTTGTAAGTTCATGAATTTTCAATATTTTCACTCCAGATTTTCAACATTGCCATTTTATCACACCTTCTTATGAGTTGTACAGCTGTCATTTTTCACATCTCACCCAAAATGTGTTTCTGCTCATGTAGCGCACAATGGCGCAGTTGGTGTGCGAAATCAATGTATGGAACACATTAAGAAAATCACAGTGACACTGTTCATGAGCAGAGGTCTTAAAATGGCTATGTTGAAAATTTGGTGAAAAAATTCCTACAAATAACTGTTTTACCAGGCTGCATTGTGCAGTTCCTATGCACGCTCATAAGTTTGCAAATTTCCAATATTTTCACTCCAGATTTTCAACATTGCCATTTTACCACACCTCCTTATGAGCAGTACAACTGTCATTTTTCACATCCTGCCCAAAATGTCTTCCCCCCATGTAGTGCACAATGGCGCAGTCGGTGTGCAAAATCAATGTATGGGACACAGTAAGAAAATCACAGTGACACTGTTCATTAGCACAGGTTTTAAAATGGCAATGTTGAAAATTTGGTGAAAAAATTCCTAAAAATGACTGTTTCTCGAGCGTGTGTTGCACAGTTCCCACACACGCTCGTAGGTTTGCGAATTTTCAATATTTCCACTCCAGATTTTCAACATTGGCATTTTACAACACCTCCTCATGAGCAGTACAGCTGTCATTTTTCACATCCTGCCCAAAACATGTTTCTGCCTATGTAGCGCACAATGGGGGTAACAAAAAGATCGTGCTGACAATTTATTGTGCAAATACCAGCAATCACACAGGGCATTAGGGTAAAGCACCATACATGCCAAACACCACTGCAAATACCTGCAAGCGAACATTCGGCATTGACAAATGCTTGTTAAATATGTAGGTCAACAAACTGTCATACTGTACATTTGTAGATGTAAATAACCATCTAGAAAAAAACTTCTGAAAAGCTTCTGGAAATTCCTTAGGCATTAAGTTCCTTAAAACCACACTGACATGGCAGCACGACAAAACAACTAATAGTGGATATGTTTTTTCCCCACAGAAGTCACAGGTGAACATGCAAGAACAGCAACATCTGGCGCAAGTGGCATCACTGCACAGTCACAACTGCAAGGAGAGGTGCCTGGTGACACAGACACAGGGACCAGAGACACCAGGGGGTACATGGTGATGGAGGATGTGCCAGAGCAGGGGAACATATGCCAGAGGCAAATGCCTGATGTGACACAGCATTGAATTGAAACACATGGTTTTTACATTGGGTGTACAGGTCAACAGCAAGGGGTTGGAGACAGACATTGCAGAGGCAATCCTGTTTCTCAGCAAGTAGCACACTCGCCTCTGAGGTTGGGAGATCAGAAGGCTGTTGGTTCTATCTCCACACCAGGCACTTGGGTTAAATTCCAATATTGACACTGTAGTGCAGCATGAGGGGTGTGTTGCAGTCCTGGGGTGTCATCTTTTGGATGAGACATTAAACCAAGGACCCATCTACCTGTTCTGGTGGTAGTTCAGGTGGATGTTAAAGATCTCATGGCACTTCTCGGAAAGAATAGGTGATGTTTTTATTTAAAACCGAAAACATACTGCAGTTTCCATATGAAAGAAAAACAAATTTACATTCAGTTCTATTATTAGATCTTTCCAATTAACAAGTACACAATTAACCTATACACTCAAAATTTCTCCATAGACATGAAACTTGCTTTTCTCCATATATTTTACTTTCATTTTGATATATTTAATCTATTTCTGCTTGTATTTTGAAAAATAAAGCATTAATAGTAACTTCTTTACTATGTATAAAACTTTGGCATCATTTTTGCCAGATAGCCAACTTAATTGCTGCAAATATTACATATATTGTATGTTTGTCCCATTTATGCCATTCTTCTTTTAGCTGCCCATATACCAATATGTCATAGGTGATATATTTAAAACACATTATACCTCACATGACTGTCAAAAGGCCCCAAAATGGCTTAATGAAATTACACTTAAAAAATAAATGACTCTTTGGCCCAGATATTCCAAACTTTGCCCCAAGCCTCAAGTAGGACTGCCCAGCATGCAAACATTACCCACTGCAACAAGCAAGCTATATTCAAAAGGAATAGCCTGGAGCAAAACCAGCTGAATATAGCAAGCAAAGAAAGCTGGGCAAACAAGGCCAGGAGTGCAGGGCAATAATAACCTGGGAATAAGACAGCACTGAATATAGCAGCAGGAAAGTGCTCACTGCTACCACAGCTCAGTAGACCCTGGAGAAAGCCAGTGTTGCAGGTGGGGAACAGTGTGTGTGATTGCACAGAGATGTTCCACATCCACTGCAAACAACAATGACAGCCACACACTGCAGGACTGTGCTATGCTGATGTGCAGTTTGCCCTGGCTAACCTGATTGCACAGTGCTAACACATTAGCCCAGGGCAAACGGGAGCCATATTTAAAGCTCTTATGCAAATTAGCCTACTTAGGTAATCTGTGGGCAAACAAGTACATCTGCATCTCATTATCTACTGCTTAGCATACAGTACCATGCTGTTTGCCTGGTGCAACTGCATGGAGCATACAGCTTCACCTTTTGGTCAGAATGGAAGTACAGGTTGGATGCTGCAGGCCAAGGCATGGCACAGTGTCCCGTGTTGGTCAGCATGGGAGTACAGGCTGGAAGTAGCAGGAACTGTGTGCTGGCAGGCACAAATAGAGCAGACAACCTGCTCATGCAGCACTGCAAGCAGAACAAAACAAAGTACATATATTTAGAGAGTCAGGGAGAGTGTGATAGCTACGTGACACATAGCTATATATATACATGTGAAACACACACATATAGATATATAAATATAGCCATATAGTGACACACATATCCACTGGCCATATGTGCCCTTGACTATGCCCCCCACAACATAAGCACTCTACGGCAGGTGTGGGTTGGACACAGTGGGGGGACCCATGAGTGTAATGGGACAGGCATGTGGCACATCTGGTGGGGATGGGAGGACATAGGCTGTAGGTTATCCAGGGCTTGCAGCATGTCCAGTCAATATGGATCTGGGCTGACCAGCTGGGCTTGGCAGTCTTCCCTGCCATCATGGTCCCTGATGTCATATGTGCCTGTTGCATGCCCTGGTAGTATAGTGGTCCACCCACCCCCCAGCATGTAGCCTGAGCCCCGTTTCTCAAAACATATGTCATAGATCCCTGGTAGTCTAGTGTTCCCCCAACCCCCCAGCATGTAGCCCAACCCCTGTTTCACAAAACATATGTCAGATTCCCTGGTAGTCTAGTGGTTCCCCCCACCCAACAGTGACACCCCTGCTCATTGCAATCATATGCCATGAATCGAGCTGGCGACCGGCTCAGCCCTCCTCTCACCACCACGGCTGGCCGCCGACTGAGGTATGAATGAGAGCTACTGTAATGAATGGGCTCATTCATTACAGTAGCGCTCATTCGTACCTCAGACAGCAGACGACAGTGGTGGTGAGAGAAGGGCTGAGCTGTTTGCCAGCTTGATTCGTGGCATATGATTAAAATGAGCAGGGGCATCATGGCTGGGTGGGGGAACCACTAGACTACCAGGGATATAATGGTATGTTTCATGAAACAGGTGTCGGGCTACATGCTGGGGGGTGGGGGGACCACTAGACTACCAGGGAAGTATGACATATGTTTCATGTAACGGGCGTCGGTCTACATGCTGGGGGGGGGGGGGACCACTAGACTACCAGGGAAATATGTCACATGTTTCATGGAACAGGGGTCCGGGTTCATGATGGGGGGCACCGTCGCCTCAGCATTACAGCTGCATTACTGGCAGTTCTTTGTAGACTAATGCCTGTAGTGTGGCACTATACTTTTGAATTTAGCATTAGGCGCTAACGCCTAGTGCCAGTGCTATATGGCCTTTTGAATATTGCAGCTGGGTGCAGAATTGGCGCTAGTCGAGCGCAACGGCTTTGCGCCTCGTTCTAGGCTTTGAATATCTGGGCCAATGTTTCTTCTTCATTACTGCATTTGCTTTCCAAACATAATCTTTCCTCCAATTTTTTATGTTTAAGATTCCCTTATCATTTAATTTCCCATGGCTGCATAGCCAAATTGCTTCTCTTATTTTATGTGGTATGCACTTTTCCAAAGTGACATCCAAAATCAAATTCTCATCTACCTTCTGTGGTACATTAAAGACTGGCATTTCAAAATAATTTCTCTGAAACATATCTCTATACAATTCTTTCCTGTTCTTTGTTGTTAACATATTTACTGTGATTTTACAATCCTCTAAGTACTTTCTTGCTATGTTAACATACTCTGATAATCTCCTCTCATTCTTTTTACTTCTCTCCCCACCCCGATTTCCTAACATTTCTTCTCTCCACCCTTCCACTAAAGGAATCCATATAATATCTTTATCCTGTAACATAGGTACTATGTTTGCATCGATGAAAATATTTATGAAAAAAACTATAGGGTTTAACATATTCAAACCCCCTCTGCAATTGGTCTATAAGTATGATTTATCTTAACAGGATTTAATCTCTTCCCCTATAACAATTGAAAAAATAACCACAGACAATGGTTTTCCGTTTTTACCGGTAACACTGGTAAAAATCACGGAATCCTGCTTGGTTTGTGGATTTTGAATTCTTGTACCGGTGCCTCACGGAAATTGCATTTCCCTGCACAGAATCCCTATGATTTTAGCATATTTTTAAATGTTTTTATTTTCTCTTTCTCTGCCCCCTTCTCACAGCATCAGTCTCCACTTTTCAGAGTTCCCTAGGCTGGGTATCCCCTAGCTTCACCCCCAGGTAATGCTTAGGAGCTCCTGTGAGTCTGCACCAATCCTGCCTAGGTTGTACCCCCTAGGGTGGGAAGGGGGAGGACCCCAGGTCACCCCTCCACAGTCCTTTAATGTGTGTTGGGCAGCCCAGTGGGTCCCTCATGGAAACTGGTTATGAAGTTTGGGGCAGCTGGGTCCCTTCTACCAGCAGCCAATGTGGGGTGAATGTTACTGGTTTTCTGGTCTCTGTCCCTGAGGGCACCAACAATCGAGGGGATCCAAGGAAGTAGGACACAGAGACATGCTGCTACTCCAGATCCTGGCTAGCTTCCTCTCTTCCCAAATGCTCTGCAACCTCATTGCACCACCACCTGTGGTCACCCAGGTGGCAGTAAAGCAGCAGGACCTGCAAGCCAACGTTCCCAGAGGAAGAGAGCAGCCCCCCAGGTGCTCGATCCTACTCCCCTGGCCAGGCCTCTAGCAACCCAGATTCACTTCTGATCCCGAGTCCCTGGCATTGCAAGCAGTAGTGCTACCTCAGGCTATTTACAGTGCTTTGTCAACTGTACACCCACTTTGGTGTAAGAAAACATAAGCAGATGGAGAGGGAAATAATTCAGTTTTAGTAAAATTTTGCAGTGTTCAATGTTCATAATTTGCACTGTAGGTACTATGCACTGTTATTGAAATCATGTACTAAAACATTATATATGGGTGTTATGGCTGGCAGTATAGCCTAGTGGTTATAGTAACAAACAGTGATCAAACTGAGTACTTTTAGAAGACTTGGGTTTGATTCCACAACCTCCACTTGTGTACTGTGTGACTCTGAGCAGGCACAACCTCTCTGTAATGTCACCTCTGAAAACAGGCAGTTTTTCCTAGTGGGTTTACCCAGTTTAAAAAAAATATAAAAAAAATACCAATGTATGTTTACTACATCATACAGTAGTCAGGGTACCATGGACTTTATCTGAGTTGTACTCGGGCTGCAATGATGTTGTATAGGTAAATATAAATGTTCAGATACATTTTGTGTTTTATAAGCTTGTTTTTAGACTTTAGTCAGGTTTTTATTGCATTTTTTGCATACTAACATCTAGGATATAGATTGCTAAGCACAGGATCACTGTTACCAACTAGTTTATTCAAGTTTATAATCAGCAGGACCATCCAAATTCCTCAGTTGTTTGATTGAAAGTGAGTCTGAATGAAAGTATGTTCACAAGGCACAAGCTGCCTTACTACTTATTTAGGTGAATGGGAAAGAAACAGACTTTGACGGCCCACCTAGTCTTCCCATTTCATCATTTGCACCTTCTCTCCCACCTGTTGTGTCAGTCTCTGTGACAACAAAAAGTTTTCTGACAGACTGCTTTAATAAAAAGCAAATGTTACGTATTTAAGTGTACTTATGCTTGGCCAGTGGATTTGAAAGCACATTCAGTGACACATAGATGGTAAAGCCCCAGGGGCTGTATGATGCTGGTGGGTAGAGTGGTGCTCAATTCACATCTAAGCTCAGACATGAAAACTGAGAGACACCCTTTTTCATGGAGACTAAGTAAAAAAACAAGGCATCCACATGTTTGGGAGATGCATTAGAAGGTCCTCCACTAATCACTTGTGAATTTTTTTTAGGTGTAGACACTATTTCAAAGAAGCAAATTCAGGCAGTTTTTTTTTGTTCCTCTTACCCCCTGGCCATCAACTTCTTCAGACCTGCCAAGTCCCCCCACTGCTGCTGAGTCCCCCCCCCACCATCCACTGCTCCTTATGGCCATGCTACCAGGTAACCCGAATTAACCCTTCATCTGTGCGCCCCTATCCCTGTGGGAGACTAACAATGGAAGACAATCACCCTAAAGAGCTTCCTGTATATCCCAGGCATGGCAGGGGTCAGAACAGACACATGTGTCTGGGATTTCATGTTTATGGAGGAACCAGAAGCCTTCCTCCAGGTAGCCAGCAGGTGTTTTTCCATTTTTGTGGGAGCATGATAGGCCACGTGATGACAAGACACAAGCTGACGTCCATCTCTTCCACTCTCTTCCACAATGGGGGCCAATGTGTTGCCATGCGTCCAGCCTCCACCTGGGGCCAGCAAATGCTGAGCTGTGAATATACCCTCCCTCCCAAGAGAAGGCGAGTGGTTATTGGACACTCAAGCCTTCACCCCCCCGGCCGGTCTGCCAGCACTCAAACCTATTCCCAAACCCTGCTCAGTGGTGTCACTGGCAGAAATCCAATTCAGGCAGTTAAACGATAGGAAAAACAAATGTGGTTCACCTTAGTAGTGGTTGTGGTTCAGATTAATTCACATCTGAGTTCTAACAAGCAAAGAGACTAAACAATTTGTAACTTGTGCATGTGGGGTGTGGGTGTTAAGGAAAGGGGATCATAGTGCTGTCACTACTGCCATCATCCCTGAGGGATGTGGATTGCGTTGCTGCTACTGCCATCACACTTGAGAGGCGGGGGGGCCGTAGTGCTTCTGCCATAACCACTGGCGGATGGGGAATGTTGTACTGCTGCTGTCCCACCTGAGGGATGGGGGCCATAGTGCTGATACTGCCATCACACCTGAGGAATGCAGAATGTGGTACTGCTGCCATCACACCTAATGGATAGGGACTGCAGTGCTGCTGCTTCTATCACACCTGAGGGAGGGGGGACACAGTGCTGTTGCTGCTACCATCACACCAAGGGATGGGTCTGTAGTGCTGTTGCTGCTGCCATCACACCAGAGGGATGGGTCTGTAGTGTTGTTGGTGCTGCCATCGCACCTGAAGGATGAGGGTCGTAGTGCTGCTTCGATCACACCTCAGGGATGGGGGCTATAGTGCTGTTGCTGCTATCATGTTTTGTACCTAAAATAACTTCAAATTGGTACAAGGATGGAAGGATGTGCAAGAGTGAAGGTCAAAACTGCTAAAATGCATGTTAGCAGAGTTAAAAATTGTTAAATAAAGTGCACAAAACCAAACACCAGTAAAACCGGATTTTGGCTTAGCAGACACCGGTGACAGTACTGTTTTTTACAATGTGCAAAATGGAATTTGCCCTTTCTCAATCCCGGTAAACCAGTGTCCCTGAAAATAACCCTAACATTTTCGTCTGATTTCTGAAGAAAATTGGAAATATGTATGCAACATATGAAAAATGGGACCTATAAAAGTTTTCAACATATAAATCCTTTTCTGCTTAGTCACATTCTATGCTTTCCATCTATCAATTTTCCTTTGAGCTATACTAATTGCCTTGTCCCAGTTTTCCTGTATTGGATTTTGCCCACAAAAAGACACCCCTAAAATATCAATGCTGCCTTGTACAATTTCTATACTTCCTTTTCCAATCTCAGAATTTTTCCCCAATAACAAATATTTTACTTTTCTTTTTATTCACTTTTATTGCTGTGATTTTTTCATTTTCCTCAATGAAGTCTAACATTCTTTCCTCTGAGCACTGATCTTTTACAAAGAAATTACAATCATCAGCATATGCAATGGTTTTGCAAATGACTCCCTTATCCTATTCAATTGCGTTACTATTTCTCTCTGTCTCTATCTATCTTAATAGTGGGTCTAAACACAACACATACAGAAGGGGACTCAATGGGCACCCTTTGTGTACCCCATTGCGTATGTACATTTGGGTTCCCATGTGTCCACTTATCATAGGCCAAACTTGGGCTTCATTGTATAAGCTTTTCACCAATCCAATTAATTCTTCTGGAAAGCCATACTGTTCTAATACTTGCCACATGTAGTCATGCTTCACAGCATCAAAGGCTGTTTCTTGATCTATTAAATATAGAAGATCATTTAGGTCACCTTCTTGTCCTTTATTTAGTGTTTCCCTTATATACTTCAGCTTTTGTCTTATATCTCATCCTGGAACTACACACGTCTGAGTTGGCAATATTAAAGTCTGTGTATATTCCATTAATCTTTTATTTATAATCTTTGCCAGGATCTTATAGTATGAAGTCAATAGACTAATAGGCCTCCACTTTTTAATTTCCTTTTTATCACCTTTTTTATGAAGAAAAACAGTGACACCTTGCTTCATACTTTCTGATAATGGAGTTTGCCCTTTAAGGGGCAGACCAGGTTGTCCTGGTGCACCCCTTCCCTCCTACATAGAATAGTTGTACTCAGAAAGGGAGGGGGAAGGAAGGGAAGGGGCTAAGGGCTGAACAATGGGCAGCTAACAGGAAGGGAAGGGGCGAAGGGAGGTACATAAGGGACAGCACAAGTGGGCCTCAGCCACTTTTTGCTGGAGTTTTGATCTACATCAACTGCAGCACGTCGGATTGGCAAATTCTTTGAGGTTTGTTCACCAGGAGAGAGAGAGGTAAGGAAAGAAACAATTGATTTGCAGGACGAGATGTGAAGTGTTTCAAAAAAAAAAGAGAGAAGGGGAGAAATAATATATATACAGTATTAAGATTAAATATGTTATAATATATAATGGAGCAAAATATGGGGGATCCTGAATAGCGATGAGGGTCAGATTGTGGATGAGAGAGTGACCCAGGACCACATGGGGCGATGCACATGCCGTATGGGAGGTGTTGTTGAAAAGCCTTTGCTTTGTTTTGATGCTTTGCAGTTTTTGGTGGCCTGGTTTGCTGGTTGGTAAGAGTTTGTGGGCCTGGAAGAGCCCCTGAGGCAGGGGAGAGAGACCGTGAGCCGGGACCACATGGCGTGATGCCACATGCCGCATTGGGATGGGTAACAAAGCCTTTAGTTGGCTTTTCAGTTTTTGCAGCAGTTTGTGCCCCTTTTGTGGCTGCTTGGTAGGAATAGTAGGCCTGGAAGAGGCCTTGAAGCAGGGGAGAGCAAGCGCGATCCGGGACCACCTGGTGTGACATCACACACCATGTGGGGGGTTGTAAAAACCCTTTTCCTTGTTCTGGTGCTCTGGTGGCTGTTTTGTTGCCTGGGGAAGAATGGTAGGCCTAGAAGAGGCCCTGAGGCATGGACTATGTGGCATGATATCACATGCCACGTGGGGGTTGCTGGAAAAGCACTTGCCTTTGTTTTTTGCTGCTCTTGTGGCTCTGTGTGGCTGTTTTGTTTGCCTGTTAAGAATAGGAGGCCTGGAAGAGGTCCTGACGCATGGACCGCATGGCATGACATCACATGCCATGTGGGGGTTATGAAAAAGCACTTTCCTGGTCTTGGTGCTCTTGGGGCTGGGTGAGGCCTTTTTCTGTTTACTAAAGTAAGGATAGTAGGCCTGGAGAAAGGCCCTGAAGCAAGGAAGAGCGAGCGCAATATGGGACCACGTGGCGTGACGTCACACGCTGCGGGGGGTTGGGATAAAGCACTTTCCATGTGCTCAGGCTGCTTTCACGGCTTTGGTGGCTGTTTTGAGGCATACTGGGGGAAGTAAGGGGCCTGAGAGAGGCCTGGGGCAGAAGGAGAGAGAGTGCGACCCGGGACCTCGCGGGTGATGTCACACGCCACGAGGTGGTCACATTGGAAGCTGTGCCCTCACTTTTTGGTGGGGCTGCTTGCTGTGTTTTGGCCCTTCCCCCTCTTTTGGATTGGGTGCTATAAGAGAACAGAGGCTGGCAGAGGCATGAATAAGGGGGAAGGTGACCAATTTTTGGACCACGAGGCACAACCACTTCCTATGGTGGGGATGCTGACTGCATGGTGCCTTGGTTAGCCCAGGCAGGTGGGGATGCTGAAAAATTGCATCATTCACAGGGAGGAAGCTCCTGGGGAGGCCAGCACAGTGCAGCATTTCTTAGGGACAGCAGCAGTATGCTGCTAGAGGTTCAAGGCCACAAAAAAAAAATAATAAAAAGGGGGAGGCACTTGAATGGATGCAAAGGGGGGGAATAATTGGGTGGAGAGACAGGGACCAGCAAGGGGGTGTCCTGTAACAAGGGGGAGCGGAAGCAATTCACAACCATGCAGTGAGAATTCATAAGGGGGGGAGCCATGCAATGGGCTCAAGGGTGGGGGGATCCTAATGGAAGAGCAGTGGGAGGGATAGGAGAGGGCAAGAGAGACTGGCTCTCAGGAAACTGGGACACAATCAGCACACACACACCAGAAGGCCTAAGGGGGCTGATGAAGAGGCAAAAGGGGGGAGTGGCCCGTGTAGTGTCGGGTCTCTCGCAATGAGCATGGCAGAGAGCAGCCAAGGGACCTGGTGACCTGTCAAGCAGGATCAGGGCCTTTACTGGTGGCCCGGTTGGTTTATGTGGGTATGTGGTGTGAGGGACAGAGGGAAGGCATTACAAACAGGTACATATATACAATTAACCCTGTTTTTTCTCTTCCTGTAGTTGTCTTCACAGAGCAAGGAAAAGAAGGACATGGCACCAAAGAAGAGCAGGCCATCAAAGGAAGATGCTTAAAGGGCTATAATTGAATTGGCAGAAAAGGCCAACAGAATGTGGGAACTGGTGGAGGGGGAGGAACCAGGGAGACCCAGGGAGAAGAGAAAAGCGGGCCCGGGAAAAGGTGGCAGGGGGAAATGACCAGCCAAAGGGCCACGTAATCCCTCTAGGGTACCACTGGTGGTAGTGGGGCCTGCCAAGGTGGTTGATCCAGTACCTCTGCAGTCTGTGGACCCAGTGATGCCGGTACCCCCCTGATCAAGGTGGGATCTCCCTGGCTGAACCCAGACACGATTCCCAGAATGTGGTATTCCCTCAGCAAACCCTAGTAGGTCACCCTCCTCCTCAACCACAGGGGAAAAACAAGGGGACCCTTGGAAGACTCCAGGAAGCACAGCCCGGACAAGGTTACAGGTAACACATCCAGAGCAGTGGATGACAGTATAAAAGAATATATAGGGCAAATTGTGGCGGCACTGGGGACAGGAGGTTTAGGGCAGATGGAATCGGCTCTGGCAGAGATTAGGACAGAGAAAGAGGTGCCAGAAAAGAATAAAAGGGGAGCAGAGAGAGAGAGAGATGGAAAAGGTACAAGGCAGATAGGTGTGCCTGGGATGAGGATAGGTGAGCATGTGCCACTGGCCAAAAAGGAAAAAATATGGAAAGGGGAAATATGTGGATATATTCACTTTGGTGAGCTGGGAGGTGGCAGCCAAGTACAAGGAAGCTGAGGGCATAGGTAAGAGTGAGATGGCAGCAGCTATAGTGCTTTTAGGGAAAAAAGAGGACGACAAGTTCACAAAAGGGAAGACTTGGGATGCGTGGTTCCTAGGTTTTGTCACTTTCTCAGCCATCATCCTGGAAAAAAGGCTGGAGCTAGGCATCCCACTCATTACTTATTCTTTGATAATACAGAGAGCAAAAGCAAAGGGTGGGGTGGTTATACTATGATGAATTTTTTGGCAGAGAATGGCAACATTTGGGGACGTGAGATGGGACACCAAGCGGATAGATTTGTGGATGGATTACGTAACAGATCAGTCCACACCCGAAGGTGAGTGGGGCAAAAAGGGGTTTATGCCCCAGAGATGCTGCTGGGCTTACAACAGGGCCTTTTGCTCATGGCCTCAATGTCGTTTCCGGCATGCTTGTTCAAAATGCAGGGGAGGGCAACCAGAAAACAAATGTAGAATGACATGGGCCCAAGGGGCACAAGGGCATGAGGGTCAAGGATCAGGTCAACAGTTTTTCGAGATGTCCAGGGTTTAAAGGGCAAACATGGAACAGGGGAGGGAGGGTAGGGGGAACATGAATAGAGGGGGTCAGAACCACTGAGAGAAGAAAGGTCAGGCAAAACAGGAGGGAGAGGCTGGGGAGGAGTGGCGGGGGGCACGACAGGGAACAGTTTGGGATGGCCAGAACCCCCATCAACTTGAAGGCATGGACAGTTTACCTGGACAGATATCAGGACACGAGCATGCAGGATATGATTATAAGGGGTTTTAACACAGGGTTTTCACTGCAGTGTAGAGGACCCAGGCAGGCGAGGGAGGTGAGCAACCTGGGGTCAGTAAAAGGAAGAGATGCTAAGACAGAAGATAGAGAAAGAAAAGGCAGCAAGTAGGGTAGAGGGCCCATTTAACACCCCCCCATTGCTGAACATGCGGATTTCGCCATTGGGTTTGGTACCCAAGAAACAAGAGGGGGAGTACAGGGTGATCCACCACCTGTCCTATCTGGAAGGGGATTTGGTGAATGATTTCATCAGTGAGGAGCATAGTAAGGTGACATATGCAACACTAGAGGATGCAGTCTGGATAATCTGGGCCACAGAGGATGCATGGATGGCAAAAATGGACATTGAGTCCGCTTTCAGACTGCTTCCGGTTAGGAGAGAAGGCTGGGATCTATTGGGTTTTAAAAGTGGGGGACAGTATTATTTTGACAAAGCAATGCCAATGGGCTGTTCCATAGCATGTGCTGCATTTGAGGCATTCAGCACCTGCTTGCAGTGGATATTCCAGGAAAAAATGGGTTATAGGACGGTCATCCATTATCTGGATGATTTTCTTTTTATTGGGAGGGGGAAAAAGAGAGACACAGAGGATGCTGGATAAGTTTCAGGAATTGTGCTGGGAGCTGGGGTCCCACTGGCACCAGAAAAAACAGAGGGGCCCAACAGAGTTATGGAGTTTCTGGGGATTGAGATAGATGCCCCGAACAAAGTATTTAGACTACTGGACAAAAAAGTAAGTAAATTGAAGGAACTAATCCAAGTACACACCAGCAGGAGACGGGTACAACTAAAGCTGGTGCAGCAGGTACTGGGGCACCTGAACTTCGCATGCAGGGCCATTGGACCAGGAAGGGCATTCACAAAGAGGTTAGCTAGGGCTACAGCAGGGGTCACCAGACCACATCACTGGGTGGACCTGATGCAAGGTGTCAGGGATGATTTTAAAATCTGGGAAGAATTCCTTAAGGAGTACAATGGGTGCACTTTCTGGCAAGAGGAGTGGCTATACAACACAGACCTCAATCTCTACATAGGCGCTGCTGGGGGGCTAGGCATGGGGGGTTACCTGAGCGGTAGATGGTTAGCAGAACCCTGGCCTGCCAGTTGGGTGAGGGATGGGAAAGTGAGAGATATAACATTACTGGAGATCATGCCCATATGGGTGTGTACCTTGGTTTGGGGGAGGAATTACGGGATCAGAAAGTGACATTTTGGTGTGACAATAGAGCAGTGGTGGATGTTCTGAACAACAGGAGAGCCAGTTCAGACACAGTCATGCAGGTATTACGACTTTTAGTTTTAAGGGCTTTGCAGCTGAACATGTCATTCAGAGCACAACATATAGAAGAGGTACACAATACCCTGGCTGACAGCCTTTCCCGTCTGCAGCTGGACCATTTTCAGAGGCTGGCACCGGCAGCAGAAGAACTAAAAA
The DNA here is from genome assembly GCA_016271365.2 of Neoceratodus forsteri. Taxonomy (NCBI): domain Eukaryota; kingdom Metazoa; phylum Chordata; order Ceratodontiformes; family Ceratodontidae; genus Neoceratodus; species Neoceratodus forsteri. Next base: position 1,166,635,908 of record CM057458.1, read on the forward strand.
CACCCATACCAATGAACATCTGGGACATTGGGAGGAAGGAGCAGAACAGATGTTTCGCAGCTCATGGGTGCCTTGGACTCTGAGGGCCTACGATGGGGCCTGGCGAGTGTTTCAAACATTCAGGGCAGAGCACCAGATGGAGGTAAGTAGACCACTCACAGAGGAACAGTTGGGAATGTTCACCGTGGAGCAGTGGCAGAAAGGCACAGCCCACACCACAATGGGAGTCAATTTGGCAGGGATTAGTGTTATCTGCAGTCTAAAAGGGTGGAAAGACCTGACAAAATCATTACTCATCAGAAGAATGATGCAAGGATGGAGCAGGTTGAGACAGGGGCTAGCAGATAATAGAAGGCCTATAGGGGAGCAGTGGCTAATAAAGCTGAAGGACATGCTCCCAGCAATATGCATATCAAAGGCCGAGACCCAGCTATTTTAATGCAATTTATGTGGTAATGTTCGCAGGGGCCATGAGAGTGAGCGAGGTGGTAGGCCATGGGAGAGAAGACAAGGAAGGGAGGTTAGAATGGGAAGATATAAGCTGGGGGGTGACAGAGATATGGATCAAGATTAGTAGGTCAAAAATGGATCAAAGAGGGCAAGGTTGCATAGTGACACTGAAAGGGCAAGCAGATAGTGCAATATGCCCAGTACAGGCTCTGTGGGCTTTTGACGCAGAGCATGGGAACAGGACGGGGAAATTATTTGTACATGGTGATGGAAAAAGGGTCACCGGCTACCAAGTCATAGCATTACTCAGAAAGGGCATGCAATTCATGGGGGAAGACCCGGCTAATTATTCATCCCATTCCTTGCAGAATGGGGCTGCCTCACAGTGGGCAGCACTGGGAGAGACAGTGAATGGGATATTGGAAAAGGGACACAGTCGATTGGGAAGTTATAAGAGATACATTAGAGCACTGAAGTAAAAAAAAAAAAAATTGAAGGTGGTGCTCCTGGCTTGAACTGCAGAGCTGAGGGGGCAAGAAATGTAAAGTTGGTGGGAGGACAAATAATGGGGGGGGATAATATGGGATGACACTAAGAGCATCTGTAAAATAATGAATTTTGCTTGAACCCCATAGGTAGAGGGAGGATCATGGAAGTCTGGATCTGCAGCCATTCCTATAATTATTGGGCTGGAAAAAGAGCAGAGAAGAAGGCTGGGGGAAGGCAGCTGTACCAAGATGTAAAACAGTGTAGGTTGGTCTGGCATGGCATACGGGGCATGAGATGGGCACAGCTGCTTCCCACCTTGAAAGAACTCAAGGGACGGTGGCCCAGTCCAGATCTAATTATTATACATCTAGGGGGCAACGACCTTGCAGGCAGGCCATGGGTAGACACCTACTTACAAATAAAAAGGGATTAAGGGGCAATACGACAGTGGTGGCCTCAGGTGTGCCTCGCCTGGTCAGATATGATACCAAGGAGGGTGTTGAGGCAGGAGCACAGCCACAGAGCGGTGGAGAGGGCCAGGAGAAAGATGAATACGAGGGTTGGGACATTGGTAAGGCAAATGGGAGGACAGGTGATACTGAGGGGGGTAGAAGAATGGGTAGAAGACTTCTACAGGTCAGACAGTGTGCACCTGTCAGACCTAGCCATAGACATGTTCAATACAGAAACAATGGACTTTATAGAAGCATGGAGGAAACATGCAAAAAATGGGAAATAAAAAAAAAGGGAAAGAAGGAAAGAATAAAAAGTATCTTCCCTGAGGTAAGGGAGAGTGGTACCCTAAGTATGGGGGAAGGCAGCCATCCAACGCAAGCTGGAGACTGGCTAGTGGGGAAAAGTGGGGGGAGGAGGGAAGGGGGGAAGAAAAAAGGAATAAAACAAGAAGAGGAAGAAGATGAAGGAGAAAGCCGTCTCGGTTTTCACCGTTACCTAACGGAAAAGGAGAAGAAAAAGGCACCCAGGTTTTCACCTGGGAGAGGGATAATCAGAGATTGATATATGGATGGAAATAAATGAAATTTTGAAAATATGATAATAAAGAAATGGAAATGGAATATGGAATTATGAATATAAATAAATTAATTGCCAATCTGAGCACAACAACAAACAATGGTCTCTGTCTTTTGTGAGGGGAAAGGGGGGAATCCAGGACAATGGACTTTGCCCTTTAAGGGGCAGACAAAGTTGTCCTGGTGCACCCCTTCCCTCCTACATAGAATGGTTGTGCTCAGAAGGGGATGGGGGAAGGAAGGGGAGGGGCTAAGGGCCAGAACAATGGGCAGGTAACAGGAAGGGTGGGGCAAGGAGGTACATAGGGACAGCACAAGGGGCCTCAGCCACTTTTGTAGAGTTTTGATCCCTCCCACCCACCCACCCTACTAGGCAGAGCAAGAGGGAAGACAGTCAAGATGGGACTGTATGGTGGGTCTGTCAAGGTGGATGACAGACGCGTCTGGTTTGACAGTTTGGACTGCCAAAGGTGGATGGCTGATGATAATATGGTTATGGACTGCCAAAGGTGGATGGCAGGAGAAAAAGGGGGAAAAAGAGGGAGAGGAGGGGAGGGGGAAGAGAAGAGGAATAACACAAGAAGAGGAAGAAGATGAAGGAGAAAGTGGTCTCGGTTTTCACCGTTACCTAACGGAAAAGGAGAAGAAGAAGAAGGCATCCAGGTTTTCACCTGGGGGAGGGATAATCAGAGATTGATATATGGATGGAAATAAACAAAATTTTGAAAATATGATAATAAAGAAATGGAAATGGAATTATGAATATAAATAAATTAATTGCCAATCTGAGCACAACAACAAACAATGATCTCTGTCTTTTTGTGAGGGAAAAGGGGGGAATCCGGGACAATTTGTTCTCTTTAAAGATATGGTTATACACAACCCCCAGTATTGGAGTTATTATTGCTCAAACTTTTTATAAAAACAATTTGGTATGCCATCCACTCCAGGGGCCATATTATTCATTAGAGATGCTATTGCATCCCTGATTTCTACCTCTTTAATATTGTCCTTCAAATATTCCCTCTCCTGTAACCCAATCGTCGGTACTTGAATTTGGTCCCATAGTTTAGTTACACTATTTGTATTTCCTCTCTGAAACTTTTCTCTGAAATGCTCTTGGACTATGCATTTCATATTACCTAAATCTGTATGCTGAATTCCTACTTCATCCATAAGACCATACATTATTCTGTTCTCCAGCCTATTCTCATTACTATCAAAAGGGTTAGTCTGGGCCTTTGTTCCTTGAGTTCCACATCTTTGTTCCATTAATAAAGATTTTTCCCTGTTATACTGGTGCTCCCACGTTTGAGATTTTATGTCCTTTATGATTTCTGTACAGTCTTGCCTTGTTTCATTTTGTCTTATTTCTTTATATAATTTTGCCCTGAAACTGATATATTTTTGATATTTCAATTTCTCCTTAGTTTTGGATTCTAGAATCATAGTTTGCTTGATGTCTCCTTTCATGTCCTCCCACCAGCCTAAAATGTCATCATATAAGTCCAGTACTGAAATTCTCTCTGCCAATACATCTTTTATAAGTTCTATTACTGATTCATCTTGCAAGAGTTCCATTTTCATTCTCCAATACCCTCTGCCAAAGGAGGGGCTATTTTTTAAGTTAATTTTTAAGAGCACAACCATGTGATCAGAAGTTTTTATAGGGACCACTATAATATCCTTTCATTTTGTTTTCTTGGGCCCAAACCAAAAATCTATTCTTGTATATATCCTTCTTTTGAAGAATGTGTGTGCTGATATTTTACCTAAAATTTTATATGCATCCTCCTTTTGGGCTCCTAATAATATTTTTTTAAACAGTTAGCATCACAAAATATGTTATCAGTTTTGCTACCCCAATCTTTTTTTGAAAAGCCACAATTAAAATCAGCGCCCCATAAGGTAAGTTTAGATGTGTGCAAAAAGGGCTCTATCTGCCCCATTACTTTACATCTTAAAGCTTTACTTTGAGGGTTATAAGTGTTTATTAAATGAACACCTGTTTCTTTTATCACAGTACCAACTATCATTACGCTACCTGGCAGTAAATCTATTAGTTTCAGGATTTTAACTTCTGATGACACAAACCCAGTTCCAATCCCAGAACACATCTCTTCTCCTATTGAACAAAGTGAAGGCCCCCACCTCCAATCTTTCTGAACTTCATTTAATTCTGCAATTGTATGTGACCTGGTATCTTGTAAAAAATAAATATCCCATTTTAGGTCTTTTAAGGAAGAAGAAGTAACCATCCTTTTTTCTGTTTTTAATACTATTTTCATTGCTATTAATGCAATTTAAAGTAGTCATTATAGAATTTGGAAGAGTTTAGCAGTCCTTTTTCAGGAGGCCTTTTTCCTTCTTATAGAGGCTTGTGTGTCAGTTGTATCACAATCTGAGGTAATTTCTCCATCTGACTGTTCTAACATTTTTGAATCCGAGTCCCCCTCTACTGTGGCCCATTCTTTATCTTGTAGAGTTGTATACTTATTTGTCAAAGTCACAGGATCCTTGTCCTTTTTCCTTTGGATCCATTTTGGCGGGTTACCACCTCTTTTCTTGGACCTTGTCACTACCATGTAGCCATCCTATGTTTTTTCCTTTCTGTTTTTCCCCTTTATTTTGAGAGGTTGCAGCCTGGTTGGAATGCCCAGATTATATCTGACTTTCTTGATTTGTGCTGTCATTAAGAGGGGGTGAAATATTTTTGTCCAAAATTTGAGTTTTGCTACCCTTTTCTTTCCTTAAACTTTCCATATCAGCAGCTTCAGCAATATTTTTTCCTTTTTTTTGCTTTTTCTTTCTGCGCTTGCAACAAATAAACATCTGGTTCTGCTTTTTCCAATGAGTCTGGGCTGTTATGCATGGCCCAAGGATAATTGTCTAAAATATGTCCTGCTTCTTCACATAGGATACATTAAACTGGATTTTTATAGACAGCTCCATGATGCCCCAATAGTTCACACTTGATTTTTTCACAGGCATTGCTCAAATAACCTTTTCCCCACACTTATACTATGCCCAAGGCTGTCCCATGAAAAAAACAACACCTCTGTCCCTCCCCAGGAAGAAGCAGTTTGGGAGATGGTGCATTTCCCCATCTTTCTGCTTAAGAGTTATTTGAATTTTCAACCCCCAGTCCACAAACTTTCTTCATCTTGAATTGGTTCAGGAGTCCCATTTAGAGAACATCTCTGTTTGAGCCAGTAGGAAATGTCAGCAATGTTCACTCCTTCATTTTTAAATAATACAGTTACTACCCTATATGCTGGCTTAGTAAGTGGTATTGCAAAGAAATCCTTCCATACTGGTGTAGATTTGATCTGATGATACAGTTTCCATAATCTGTCCAAACCAGAGTGATGCTTAAAGCTTATGTCATATGTTGTTTCACCTGGGGTGTGTATCAACGCATATATTTCATAAGCATAATATTTCATTCTAGTTTTTAAGAGTTGTCATCCCACAAATAGCTGATCCAGGGCATCCTCTGCTGAATTTCTAAATTTTAATCTAACCAAATTTATTCTTTTAGCTGGCTCTGTGAGTCGATTCATGGTTTCAGGAAATAATTTCTCTTTAACATTTTCACTCCAAACTGTAGATTTCTCCTTCTCCTTTTCCCCCCTCCATCATTTTGTTCCTTTTCTAGAGAAAGAGTTTTTTTCTTCTATCTCCACTGAAGTATTTAAGTCCTCATCCATGGTTAGGCCCTCAATTTCTTTTGTGTCATTTCCATCTTCTGTTATATTATGTTCTATTTCAGTTAGGTTTATTGCCTTGTGCTGCCTTTCAGAAACTTGTGTTTCAGACTCCTGAATTTTCTTATTCGGCTTTTCTGAGATAGGAGTTTCAGTTTCTACAGACCCACTCAGCCTGTTTGGGTCCCAGCCTTTCCCATTTTTAGACTTTTCCCACCCTGCCTGTAATAAGGTCTCAGCTACCCATTCTGGAGTGTTCTGGATGTCTACTGATCCAATATCCCCAATATTAATAACATTCCCATTTTCTGTATTTGGCTTGCTCTTTGAGTTTTCATTTTGTTTGGATGCCAACGAATCCTGATCAGTCCCCACTTCACTCTGTACTGCTCCCATCATTTTCTCCGTTTCACCTTCAGTTGTTTCAGATTTATCTGCCATACTCTACTCAAGGAAAGTCCGTCTTAGGGTGAGCCGTTTCTGACTCTTCGTGGCCATTCTAGTTGGGGCTTCTTTCTTTCCTGTATTCTGCATCTATGTCACTTTAAAACCAGCGTTTTTCTCTTTGGGTGCAGCTTCTTTTGATGATCCTGCTTCAGCACTCACCAGCTGACTCTGACAGGCCACTGCCTTGCCATCCCTTAATGGGAGCACAGTCATACAAGGAGCCAATTAGGCACATTAGCCCTTGAGGCATTTGAAAGTTGGAAAGTTAGAGTAGGGACTGAACCATGGGTCCCACCGTAACATTGGTGGTTTGGCTCACTCACATTGGAATTCCATTCTGAAACTAAGAGGACGCTGTCCTTACATGGAGCTAAAAGTAAATATAGTCAGTTTTGGCAGTGGAAAGTTTAAATATGCTATGTTTTGGGGGGGTTGGTGTGCGCTGGTATTTTTAAATTGTTTGTTGTATGCCACAACCCAGCAGCACCCCTTAGTAGAAATGTGAATTCTAGTGTGTGGCGGAGTTAGGCTACATCCTAGGCAGTGACCGATGGACCACTTTTCTATCTCCTTTTTTCCTAGCATCAGTTGACACTTTTCTCTTTGGGTTTTCTTCTTTTTCCTCCCTACCTTAGGTTGGCCACCTAGCATAGCTCTTTACTGCGCCTACTTAACTTCCTACTAGTTCTCTCTTTTCATTCTTTTTCCATTTCCATCCATCCAGTCCCTGGAAGGATTCCAAACACCCAGAGAGGTGTTGTGAAAAGTGCATAAGGGCATTTTGAGTAAAATAAATATGAAGGCTATTTTAGATAGCAGGAATGAATACAGTTAATTAAGCCTTTTTAAAGAAAAAGGATTTAGAAGTCATATAAAACAATAATAATGTCATAATTAGTACAGTTATAAGAAATCCTAAAGGTATTTTCATAAATTCACAATACAGACCTGTTACTGTATAAGGTTTTTTGTATGAGACTGAATGATATGCTTTATAAAATTGCTTAGTCATTGTGGATCAGAGCTATGAAGAGTCATTATCTGGGGATGTATACACTGTACCTTTAACTGAACAAGGAAATCCCCTGACACATACCCCTCCCTTGGCTTTGAAACAACATGTTCAGACATGAAACAACATGTCCAGACTTGTAAATACAGAAAGGGCTCAGTCAGGTGACTCCTACCAAAAGATATAAATACTTCTTCACAGAGTTTATTTCAGTTCAGCCCAGAGGGGCTCAGCTCTAGGAGAGGGAGAATGGAGGCAGACAAGCTGTTGAATGCAGATGACAAGGGTCTTTGGAGCTCTAAGATCCAGGACTGTATTTTATGAGAAACTACTGATGTTAAGTAGTGATTTTCTTTGCAATTTTTGTTATTTTCATTTATTATTTTACAAGCTTTTAAAAAATAAATAATGTGTTAAACCAGTAAATTTGCCTCGTTTGAAGTTTATTCCCACATGCTGTGACAGAGTCTGTGAAGCAACATAAAATGTTTGAGTATTCTATTTTTGGATTTGTTTGAGTTTTGGGAGTCTCTGGTGTGCCTTTTAGCATGCTCCTTTTGAACACCTGTGTAAATTCCTTGCTGGGAGCACAGTGCATAAAAGGAGCCAGTTAGGCACATTAGCCCTTGAGGCATTTGAAAGTTGGAAAGTTAGAGTAGGGACTAAACCAGGGGTCCCACCATGACATTGGAGGTTTGGCTTGCTCACATTGGAATTCCAGTCTGAAATTTAGATGACCCTCTCCTTACAGGGAGCTAAAAGTAAATATAGCCAATTTTGGCAGTGAAAAGTCTTAATGTGCTATGTTGTGTGGGGGGTGGTTGGTATGTGCTGGTATTTTGGGATAGCTCGCCAGCACTTTGCTCAGGTTTCTTACAGTGGTCCGTTCTGCTTTTCGCAGTCATTTTCCCTTTAGTTTTTTTAAACACTCTTTTTTTTTTTTACCAAACATCGCTTTGGACAGCTCTTTCTTAACTGCACTTTCTGACTCCTCGGAATGTGCACTGCTCATTTCTCGATCTTTTACTGACACCACAACTTCCATTTTAGCTTATACATTGTGCTCCTTTTCAGCATCTGATTCTGCATCTCTACATCTATTTTCTCCTGGACACGACTTTGCACCGAATCCTCAGAAGGATCTGCAAGCAAAACACGGAGTCAGGGAAGGAGACCCAGACCCCAGTCTCCCACACATCCACACTCCAAAAGATCCAGAAGCATTCTGACAGTAATCTGCACTGCAACCAGGATCCCCCTACTGGTGAGTAGGGGAATTTCCCCAGTGCCCTGGCCAAATTTCCCCCCATTCACTAAAAATACCACCAACAGCTTAATCTGGTTCAAGGACAGTTGGCATTCATCTGTAGCCCCCTTCCCTGGGTTGTGCCTGAAAATAGGCAGAATTTGTCTGGTGCACTTACCTGGTCAACAAAAACTAAATAAATAAATACATACTGTGATCTGTTGCATTCAGATCATATGCAAATGAGAACATCACATGCTACTACTGGTCTTGTGATGCATGAGTCATGACTGACAGGCTCACATTACAGTGGAGCCCTCTTATAATGGACACATTTGAGCAAGCATGTTTTCCTCATTATAAAGGTGTCTCTGCTTTATCCTAAAGTCTTAAAATGTAACTCTCCTCTACCACACCTAACAGATGAGAGTTAAAATCAGAACATGCCCCCTCCTCTGCCAACCAAGCGTATGGGGAACTGCTATTTGCAGTGGATTGGGAACTGAGCAGAAAAACAAGACTGGATAGATTTTGCTGTACAATGCAGTACTTGTGCTGATTGAGGGATCAGGAGTAATTCCCCTGGAGTAAAATGGCCATTATCAGGCAAGTCTGTGGTGCTGTCAGTGATGTCTTTTTACTGCCAGACAAACCAGCTGAATAGTCAGCTCACAGTTAGCAGGTAGTTTGCAGCATGTAACAGGAGTATAGAGGAGTTCACAGTGTCCGCTATACCAGGATTGCAGAGTATGGTATAAATGTGATTTTTAACATTACAGACATAGCTTTTGGCTTCTGGTAAGGTAGATTTATCCATTATAAACAGATGTCCATTATAAGGGTGTCCATTACAAATGGGTTCCACTGTATTGCAAATTCCAATAGGTTAAACTTCACTTCGTTTGATCTATCATATACATGTATACAGATAAACAACACCATTTTTGTGGGGGTTGTTTGAGATAGGGAGCTCCTGGCACTCTTGAGGACCAACCTTTCCTTATGTCTGTTGCAACAGTTCTTCTATTTCTTATTCTGATCTATCCTTTACAATTTCTAGTCCATAAGGTTGGACACCAATGGGCACCCCTTCCCTTTTTTGACTATGCTATAGTGTCCTCTTTAATTTTCCTTTTCCCTCTGAGGTCTTCATACAGGGAGGTTATTTGAGCCCCCACTACCCAAAGAAACAGGACCCGCATGAGGGTGGGGTAAGTGATCATAGCTTTATGGGCCTTCTGCACCAGGTCTCTGGCTCTCAGACTGGTCATGAGATCAGCGGAGATCCAAGGCAGGTGGGCACCCGTATTCGGGTATGGTTTTTTGGGGTGGTAGGAGTCCCAGACCAAGAGAAACTTTGTCTCAAGAAAGTCCAGCACAAAGTCTAAGGAGGAGGCATGAAAGATGGCAGTCCAGTCAATGTTTGCAAGGTCATTTAGAAGGGACACAAGATCTAGGGATTTGTAAGATCTAACCAGCCAGGTTCTGGGAAGGGAGGGTGGCCTTTGGCCTGAAGACCTTCATTATTGAAAATATTAGATGGTGGTCACTTAGGGAGTCAGGCAGGAGGCCAGCAGAGATTATCCAATGAGTGTGTGAGGTGAGGGACCAGTCTAGCAGGGAGTGGTTTTGTGTTTTGGGGTTCAGGTGAGTGGGTTCCATGATCAGTTGGGCCAGGTTTAGTGCAGCCACCTTGTTTCATACTTTAGAGCAGGAGGGGTTGACTCAATTTAGATTGAAGTCTACCAAGATGTGCAGCTGCCCACCTGGGATGTGGGTTTGAGGGCCATAAGATGGTCCTTGATAGAGGATATGGGAAGAAACTGGGGGCAGTAGCAGTCAGCTATGTAGATGGGTTTAGTGTGAGGTAGGGAGATTTTTATCATAAGGGATTCTATAGCATGTGGGGTTGGGAGAGGTAGCGATATGGTGGTTGTTTGGAAGGTGGAATTGATATACATTGCAATGCCACCGCCCCTTTTGCCACTAAGCTGGTCATGATGGATTACTGTGTAGCCAGGGATTGAGATACATGCATCCTCGGTGTGAGGTTTTAGCCAGTTCTCAGCTACAATAAGAGGTAGAAGACTTGGTTTGCTGGCCAAGGCACCTAGCTTCACCTGAGCTCTTTCCTTCTAAGACTGCTTGAAAGGCAGAGTAGAGAAACTTACCAGAGCAAGGGAGAAGGATTAAGACTTAGTTTGGCTAAGCAGATTTACTGTGTGGTGGTGTTTTTATTTTTTACTCACAGGGATTGCTACTGTTTGTTGCTAACATTTCATTGCTTTATTTTTCTCTGATTCAAATTGTTGTTGCTGGTATACCTTCTTCTGCATTATTACAAGGTGTGCCTACAGGTGGTGCTAACAGATTACTGCTGTAATCTTCTGATTCAAATTGTCTTTGCAAGGTATATCTTCTGTTACTGCTTTATTTTTCTCTGGAGCAAAGTGTTTCTTACAGCGTATATCTTCTCTGAAATTACTGTATTACAGGTGGAGCTTACATTTTTGTGACTTTTTTATCATTGGGCTAAGCAAAATTACTGTTTGACACTGTGTTTTATTTTATTCTTGTTTGTTGAAAAGGTTTGTTGTCTCAGAGGTGTTTCAGTCTCCTTCTCACATTGAAGGAGCTAGTTGCTTTTCCTCCCACAGCTCTTCCAAAGGATTAGGTGTGTATGTGGGGGGTGGAGCTGGCAAACTGTCAGTAATTTCCAACAGAAAGAAGGGTTAAAAAGTCAGGTTAGTTGATATCTTGGAGGTAGTAGACTTGGTTTGCTGGCCAAGGCACCTAGCTTCACCTGAGCTCTTTCCTTCTAAGACTGCTTGAAAGGCAGAGTAGAGAAACTTACCAGAGCAAGGGAGAAGGATTAAGACTTAGTTTGGCTAAGCAGATTTACTGTGTGGTGGTGTTTTAATTTTTTACTCACAGGGATTGCTACTGTTTGTTGCTAACATTTCATTGCTTTATTTTTTCTCTGATTCAAATTGTTGTTGCTGGTATACCTTCTTCTGCATTATTACAAGGTGTGCCTACAGTGTGTGCTAACAGATTACTGCTGTAATCTTCTGATTCAAATTGTCTTTGCAAGGTATATCTTCTGTTACTGCTTTATTTTTCTCTGGAGCAAAGTGTTTCTTACAGGGTATATCTTCTCTGAAATTATTACAGGTGGTGCTTTACAGGTTTTACAGTTTTATCTAACATTAGGATAAGCTTTCAGGGTTACTGCATTTGTTGTTGACTGATTGTTTCTGCTCTTACCTCCTTGTTCTTTTGTCCATGGTTCTTCTTTTTAGGCAGGGGAAGGGCCCAGCCACCCACCCCCATCCCCAACCACCCCACGCTACACTCCTTTTATAGGGTACCACAGTTGTGACATTTCCTGTGGCAGAGCAGGAAGGGGCGGATCAGTGGGGCCTCCACAAGGTGATCTCATTTACAGGGCACTAGTAATTTAACTTGTTATAACAAGTTAAACAAAGTACAATTAAACCATTACTTGCATTTTTTTTCCTTCTAATTACTCTGACTAGGTTACAAACCCAGCAACTTATTTGGAATGGATTTCATTAACTGCAGGTACTGTGGAACAATTTTCAGAAGGACATTCTTACAGGATTTAGGACACTGTCCTACATGCTGGGCCTTTGGAGATCTTAGGTCTCAGCTCCGGCAGCATGGGCAGAGATTGCACGCCTCAAATTTCATATTGAAGAGGAAATACATTATAAGAACCACCCGCCATTTCCCCAGCATCCAACAGAAAACCTCAACCGCAGAGGGTAGTTGGTCCAGGAGGTTGGCAGGTGGTTAGGAGGAGCAAATCAGGTGCCCCATCACCTCTGCTCTCCAACACATTACCTCCAAAAACCATATAAACACTACAAACAGGTATCTGCCTCTATCTCTGAAATCAAATAAAGAGGCAGAAGACACTGCAGAGCAGGACACTGCGCACAGGAGCTAGCACAACAATACTCACCCAAATCAGGAACCAAAACTAAACTAGCACAAAGGAAATCCAAAAACTTCTGATCATAGGAGACTCCATGATTCGGGAGTTGATACCCATCTCCAGCCAGGGTGATGGTCAGATGTCTCCCAGGTACATCAGCATGGAGAGACACTGACCGCATTGCTAAAATTGTTCACAAAGCAGGAGAAAACATTGATGTCCTAGTACACATAGGGACTAATGATCTCGCCAAGCCGGTCAGTTGTGAGACCAAGGAACACCTGACTAGGCTGGGTGACAAACTATCATCTATTTCGTCCGGCATCTCCTTCTCTGAGATCCTGCCAGTCTGGGAGAAGGGCAGATGGACGGAAGGTCAGAGAAGGAGATAGGGGAGCTAAACACGTGGCTCAAGGACTGGTGCCAGGAAAAGGACACAGATTTGTGAGGAACTGGCAACAGTTCTGGGAGCGAAAGTTCTTTAAATTTGATGGACTGCATCTGACTAAAGAGGAGTCAGTGCATTGGGGCAGAAGTTTGACGTCTTTGCAGAATATTTAAACTAGCAAATGGGGAGAGGGTGCAGCACCCCATACGTTGAATGGGAAGAACACCCTCCCCTCAACTAGTGGTCAAACTGGAATTCAGTGTGTTTGCCATTCATTTGCATCACTAGGTAAGAAAAAGGTTTGTCTCCCCATACGATGCACAGGGTAATGCCAAACCTCACCCAACAACTAACACACCAAAATCTGGCCAATGGAAAATCATGTACACAAATGCTCACAGCCTGGGAAATAAGATCCCAGACCTGCAGGCAATAATGTCAGAGGCTAAACTGGACATAGTAGCAATTAGTGAGACGTGGTTTACCAGTAACCACACTGGGAGACTTCAGTACCTGGCTATGTATTGTTCAGAAGAGACGAGGTGCAAAAGGGGAGAGTGGCCCTGTATGTTAATGAAAATATCAAAGCTACAGAAATTCAGAATACACATAAGGAGCCAGAAGAACTGTGGGTCACCCTGGAAACAGGAAATGGGACAGCCATAAGAACTGGGGTTGTCTACAGGCCCCAGACCAGAGGGAGGACATAGACACATTACTGTTAGAAGATATACAAAACATGACAGCTAAAGGGAGGTTCTGATAATGGGAGACTTCAACATGCCAGATACAGATTGGTCAATACCAGCAGGAACATCTGCCAGAACTAGACTCATAGTGGATTCCCTGCAGGGAGGGCCTCAAACAACTGGTACAGCAACCCACAAGAGACAGGGCTATCCTAGATCTAGTACTGACTAACAAAGAAGGGATCACAGATCTCCAGGTAGAAGGTCACCTGGGGGCCAGTGACCATCACATGGTATGGTTCAATTTGGCTACTACATCTAAATCATCCCATTCCAAGGCAAAATATGGGACTTCAGAGGAGCTGACTTTGATAAGATGGCCAACAGAGTTAAGCTAGCCCTGGCAAAAGAAACACAGGTGAGGAGGTACAGGCAAAGTGGACAAGCATTAAGGATACAATACTTGAAGCAACATCCCATTGTGTTAGACAGGAAAGGAAGTGCAAAGAAGAAGGAAACCACTTTGGTTCTCAAATACAGTAGCAGAAAAGGTCAGAGCCAAAGGCTGGCCTTCAGAAAATATAAGGGAACACAGCGGATGAAGATAGGGGCATACCAAACTGCCCTAAGGGAAGCAGGTAAGGCAGTAAGGCAGGCAAAGTCCCAAACTGAGGAAACACTAGCACAAACAGTAAAGAAGGTGACAAGACTTTCTATAGATACATTAGTGAAAGGAGAAAGTCCAGAGGGTATTGCTAAGCTTAATGGAGAAAAGGAGCATGTGAGGAGGAGGACCCTGTAAAGGCATCTATCCTAAATAGATACTTTTGCTCAGTATTCACTGAAGAGAAGGTAGGGCAGGGCCCACAGCTCAGCATCATGGACACAGGGGGAGGAGGTGAGCACTACTCCCTTCACAAAGAAAGGGTCCTACAAGAGCTTGCTAAGCTCAGGGTGGATAAGGCAATGGGACCTGATGGCATACATCCCAGGGTACTTAAGGAGCTAAAGGAGGAACTAGCAGAGCCATTAGCAGAATTGTTTAGTGAGTCTCTGAGCACAGGAGAGGTCCCAGAAGACTGGAGAAGGGCTCATGTGATCTCACTCCACAAGAGTGGTAGCAGGGAGGAGGCGGGGAACTACAGACCGGTCAGTCTTACCTCAGTAGTGGGCAAGATTATGGAAGCACTCCTTAAGGAAAGGATAGTGCAACACCTGAATCCATAGGGCACAGGATCCAAGACAGCATGGGTTTACAAAGGAAGGTCCTGTCAAACTAATCTCATAGATTTCTTTGACTGGTAACCAGAGTGGTGGACCAAGGGGATCAGTTGATGTCGCCTACCTTGACTTCAGCAAAGCTTTGACACTGTTCCACATAAAGATTGATAAATAAGCTAGGTAGGCTCGGGTGGGTCAGAAGTTGGTCAACTGGGTGGCAAACTGGTTGACTGGCAGAAAACAGAGTGGTGGTAAATGGTATACAGTCAGAAGAGATGCAAGTCACAAGTGGGGTACCTCAGGGATCAGTCCTGGGGCCAGTCCTATTCAACATCTTCATTAGTGACCTAGCAGATGGACTAGAGGGTAAGACTTGTCTGTTTGCAGATGACACCAAGATCTGCAACAGAGTAGATGATCCAGATGGGGTGGGCAGAATGAGAAGAGATCTGGATAAACTAGCAGAATGGTCAGAAGAGTGGCAACTGGGATTTAATGCAAGAGGTGCAAAACCATGCACATAGGGAAGAGAAACCTGAAGCCACTTATAGGCTGGGAGGGAGTTGCTAGCAGTCACAAAGGAAGAAAGAGACTTGGGCATCATCATCACTGATGACCTGAAATCATCCAAGCAGACCTCTAAAGCAGTAGGTAAGGCTAGGGGGTGTTAGGGTGTATTAGTAGGGTATCACAAGTCGTAAGAGGGAGGTAATAATCCTCTGTACAAGACATTGCTAGGGCCCCATCTGGAGTACTGCGTGCAGTACTGGAGGCCACACCTTCACAAAGACATTAACCAAATTGAGGCAGTCCAGAGAAGGGCAACCAAAATGGTGCAGGGACTGCATCAGAAAACATATGAGGACAGATTAACTGAGCTCAATATGTATACCCTTGAGCAAAGGAGGGAGAGGTGATATGATCGAGACATTTAAACACCTTAAGGGCATAAACAAGGTGAAAAGAGTCTAACATGTTTAAATATAAGAAAAATAGCAGGACAAGAGGACACAGCATGAGATTAGAGGCCGATTAAGGGGAATGTGAGGAAATTCTTTTTCACAGAAAGGGTGGTAGATGCATGGAATGGCTTACCACAAGAAGTAGTGGCTATGAATACAGTGCAGGGCTTCAAACAGGCATGGGATAGGCATAAGGGAGCAATACAAATGACTATGAATAGATAGGTCACTGACATCGCAAAGGCCGATGGCACATTTATAAGGTAGAAAAAGAAATGGGCAGACTGGATGGGCCTTGCGGTCCTTATCTGCCGTCAACTTCTATGTTTCTATGTTTCTATGTATAAGAATGTCCTGTTTTAGGGTTAGGACAATTGGCTGGAACAATACAGTTTTTAGGAGGAGACTACAGATGTTTAAATGGGCCATCCTAAGGCCATAGGAGTGGAGGACTAGACCTGGATGCAGTCCCATGTCCCCTGTCATCAGCAGCAGCATGGTTACCAGGAACTTGGACAGGGCTAACCTGAAACCACTGTCAGGGAAGGGAGAGTTGTTTAGAGGCATTGAGTTAGTCTGGAGGGCTGGACTTTCAGAGTAATCAAGCTAGCATAGAAGCTAAGGGGTAGTATGGAGGGGCAGCTGTCCAGGATAGAGGGTGGACAATGGGAGGCAGGAGGTGGATAGAGGTGACAGAGTTGAGTGGGGGAGACTAGTTGAGGACAGTGCAGTTCTGCTGGGTAGACGGAGGGAGATAGAGACTCCAAGGCTATACAGAGGATGAGAACAGAGATATGGAAAAGAGTCATGTTGCGAAGGTCTGATGGATGTGTAAGAGCCTGTAGACGGGGGGAAAGGGGGATCACAGGTAGTGCTATCGAGAACTGGTGCTGCGAGTTAGCTTGAGTTAGATGAGAAATGCGGGAGATCAACCTCTAATGGTGAGCAGAGATAAGCTACAGATGGGAGTTTAGGCTGATTGGTTTTTTAGATGTCATGTGAGCATCAGCCTCAGTATATAGGGAGTTGTTTGCCAAGGGTGGTGTTGGGGGTGGTGGGGTAGCCACGTGAAGCATCGGTTGGGTGAAATTTGCTCTTCAGCAGCCATTTGCACACCTGCTGAGAGCACAGCTCTAAGTGAAGATCGTACCTGGTAGATTTGGTGTCCAGCAGCTTGGGGAGGGCAGGGAGAGATTTAATGCCCTCATGACTATGTGACTGTTGTGAATAAAAAGGGTACAAGAGCCAGTATTTAACAGGAATGATGGGGAGGTATAGGCAGAGGAAGGGGGAGTGTCTAAGCAGACTGCAGAAATAAGTTTAATTGGATGTGTGCCTAAGCGAACTGGAGAAATGTATGCCTCAGCAGACTGGAGGAATTAATTTAAATGGATTTGCTACAATAAGAGACAAGGAAGCCAGTGGTGCAGGTTAATTGAGAAATTTCCCTAGTTAAAGCAAATACGCCTTAAACCAAATTAGACCCTGGAGCAGGGCTACAGAGTTTTAATTCATATAAGTAGCTTGAGTAGCATAAGAAGCCACAGGAAGATTGTTCAAAAACAAATAGATTAGTACTTAAAATAAACTTAAGAATGACATAAATACTTGCAAATGGATAAATTCATTTAAAGTAACCTTAAGAAATGAACATAAACTCTAGCTGAAATCACTAAAAAACACAGAGCCAAAAACTATCTGTACTGCTGTGGAGATCAATATCAGAAAATTGGTTTAGTCAGTGTAGAAGTCCTTAGTTATTCTTGGATCCAAAATTAGAAATTTGCTCCTCAGCAGCCATTTGTACACCCGCTAAAAGTGAAGCTCTGAGTGAAGATTGTACCTGGTAGATTTGGTGTCCAGCAGCTCAAGGAGGGCAAGGAGAGATTATGGCCCTCGCAACCACATGACTGCTAATGTCTGTGAGGCACTACTTGTACTGATTTTACAACAGGCACCTGGGCATTATCTGTTGTTACTTGCTACAATTTGATTGCTAGGGAAAGGCAAGGCGGAAGTAGTAGGTCACAGTTTGGTCACCGATGGTTGAGGAACTGTAAGGGAACAAAGGTAGAGGAAGTACAGAGACCCACCCAAAAAACAAAAGTAAGTAAGAATTAGTATGATAAGCAAGTAAGAGAAGTAATGTAGAACTGGTTGTAGTAGCTCTGGTAGCTTATGCAACGTTTTGTGGACCCCTCACTTCTTGATTAATATTATTGTGCTATTGCAAACATCCTGACATAAAATCAGTTGTACTTTGAATCTTTGCGAGGGTATAAAGTGAGTGTTTCCTTCATACTGCTGTAACAGAACAGCATTTCTTTGGATGTCTGTAAACTATCAAGCTCTGTTAAAGTGCTTGCGCTTTTCTTTGATTCGCTGTGAAATGACATCACTAAATGTGCAATCTCCATTCTGTATGTGCAGTTATTGAAATCACAATTTTTTTTTTTGCGATTATTACATGGAACCCAGTGGAAGTGCTGGGTCCTCTGGGCCCTGCGCTGCCATTTGTAGGACAACAGCAGCCAAACTGTCAGCATAGGCTTCTTATTACTCCACCTCATGTACTCGGTACTGAACATTTTCAAATCCCAGCAAAAACATGAGTCCGTGCCACCACAGCATCATTCCATGCCACAGGTATGAATGGACAGTTTGGGCAGGTTTTAAAAAAATGACAGCTGTAATGTTCATGAGGTGGTGTAAGAAAATAGCTATGTTGAAAATTTTGGGTAAAAGGTGTTTAAAATTACCAAAGTTAAGAGCGAGCATAAAAAATTTCAACAGATGCATATACAGTAACTTTGCCATTTGTACATATTTTGAGCCCAGATTTTCAACATACCCTTCTAAAGGGTAGTGAAAATGTTCAAATCCCACCAAAAAGGTGATTTCACCAAATGATTGTGAAATTGCCTTTTGGGTCAGATTTGCATCATTCCACCACCACTGTTCATGAAATGAGGTCTCAAAAAGGTCATTATGAAAATATGATGTAAAAATATGCAAACAATGACACAGGTTTGCACCACAGTTTAAAACCTCATTGAAATACATTGAACTACACTTACCTTACTTTCCCATATGGCAGTTGGTGCTTCAGCAGCAAAATATGTCTTCAATCAGAAGGTGGATCTTCACCCTGGTAACTGTTTAGGTGAATGAGGGTCTGTGGGGGGTGTGGGGGATGTGTGGGTGGTGGTTGCTGAGTGGGAGGTCAGGGTGGGGGGGGCAGATCAGCAAGTGACCATTCTCTTTTGTTACAGGTTAATAAAAGACATTGAGGGACTGTTTTCTTTATTTCATATATGACATGATCGGGGATAGGAGGGTGCCACTAGACATCAGGGAAATAAAAAATGTCAATGGGGATGGCAATCCGAAAGTGTCATTGCCACTATTTACCAGAGAAGCATACAATAACCAAAGAGACAATGAACGGAGGGTGGGAGGGTTCCACTAGACACCAGAGAAATAGTTAATCATTAAGGGGATGGTGATCAGAGGGTGGCATTGTCACTGTATGCCAGGGAAAAATACAGTGATTATGGGGACTCGTGCACCAACCCCCCCCCAACCATGCATTAATCCACTAGTAGAGCCCTCCTCTGTCAGGGATGGAATTAATGCTTGCATGAACACCTGAAGATCAAATTAACATGCAGTACACACTCACCAAGCAATGCTGTCCCTACAAAATAGCACTAACATACCACTACAGTACAGAAACACATAGGACACAACAAAAAGCGTCCAACCTTATGTATAGTATTATATAAATCAAATGATGGCAAAGTGTGGTATATGAGGAAATAATACAATCTCATGGTTGAACAAACTGATTTATGTTTTTTAAATTAAGTTTATTTTGTATTTGGAAAAAAACACAACAACCAACAAACACCACAATAAAACTATGTACAGAATCGTGAGCATGCAAACCAGAGAAAGTTACACATCGATACTAAATTAATAAAATGCACAGGACAAAGGGCAAAGTGACTTAGCTGATAGAACGGTACCCAGATAAATACAGAAATTACCAAACAAAAAAACAAAACTATATATTAAAACAAAAAAAAACTAGGGGAGCAAGGACTAAGGCAATCATCAGATGCAGCAAAAAGTGTATGCAGTTTTGATCATCTCTTCTTATATATACAGATAATCTGTGTTGTGTACTGGCAATAAGTTTCTCCAGACAAAGATTATTAAGTCTTTCATTGAGACACTCAGCGTACATAAAGTTTTGTTGGTCAGTCCAATGGCACAGTACTAATCTTTTCAGTGTTGCTTTGTTGGAAGAGTAAATCCTGACTTTACCTTTCAAGGCTATCTTGTTTTTTTTTTTTTTCTCAAGCATTGAGGAATCCATTATACTACTAGAGATATGTAAAGTTGCCAAAATTTGCTCCATAAACAAAATCTACGAATTTCAGCAAATTCATGGAGTTGGGAACTGCAATTTGCCTTGTCACGTATCAGACAGATTTGTCAAAATCTGCTTGCTGAAAGGCCATTTCACTGGATAACAGCAAGGCAAATTTGATGTTGTGAAACATTACCCCCTCAAACACCCCTCCCACCAAAGGCACTGTCCTCCCTTATCTCCTCGTGCCCCAGCAAACATTGCATCTGCTGCTGTAGCTGTAAAAGAATAGGAAATCCCTTACCTATACCTGCTTGTCAAATACACTCTCCACATTTTCCCCCACCCAAGTCTCACTGCTTTTCATTTTGACTCCCAGTCCACCACCAAACCCCATCTGATTCCCAGTACCCTCCTCCCCCCCAAGAGCAGTCACAAAATATTAACCTACAAATAAAGAAGTTGATCCCATGGTGCACAGCATCTAACATAGAAACATAGAAATTAATGGTAGATAAGGACCACTAGGCCCATCCAGTCTTCCCTTTTACCCTACCTGTATCAACAGCCTCTGACCCTGCTTGGTCATTGACTTAAGCCACTCGTTACCACCTATAAGGTTCCTTATGCCTATGCCATGAATGTTTGAATCCCCTCACGGTGCTTGCTCCCACAATCACTTTGGGCAAGCTATTCCATGCATCCACCGCCCTTTCTGTGAAAAAGAACTTTCTCCCATCCCCCCATATCCTGCCCCTCTCCAATGTCATGTCATGGACCCTCATTCCTGTACCTTTTCTGTACAGAAAGATGTTTCCTACTTGCACCTTGTTTATACCCTTAAGATACTTGAATGTTTCTAACATATCTCCCTATTCTCTCCTCCCTTCCGGTGTATACATATTGAGGTCTCGAAATCTCTCTTTGTACAACTTCTGGTGCAAGCCCTGCACCATCTTAGTTACCCTTCTCTACTCTGTTCATTGCCGAGTCCTGACTCCTGTCTCAAAATAATGTATTTATTGAATTATTGAATGAATGATGATATGTTAGCTACAAGTAAAACTTTATTGGTTGAGAATTCAAACATTCAGGTTTTACTAGGAGCAAAGAAATCAGCATTTATTCATTCATTCATGCCATTTTATGAGTCAGAACCATTCTATTTATTCACAGCCTATATTTTATGGGTACTGGTTGGGGGAAGAGGATGATGAGGATCAAAGAGGAGTTGGGTGGGGGACTGGCAGTAAAAATTAAAAACAGTGAGACTTGGATGGGGAGGAGAAGGACTTTATTTGGCAGGCAGATGGGTGAAGGGATTACCTTTTTAGGGCTTTGGGTAGAGCCTACAGCTATTTTACGAGCACTCTGTAGCTCTGAAAATGGTCGATTGCAGAACCCCTTCCATTGGACTTTTGGAAGTATCCTTCCAAAAGCCCAATGCAGCTTAAATCCCTTCCCATAATCAGACAACAGAATAACAGCTGCACTATTTCAGCTGTTACTTCTGCATCCTGATGCATGAACTGTGCATGCGCATGACTCACGCACATGCGCAGAGTCGTGCGCATGCACAATTCTGCATGTACTGCCATGTTGCAAATGGCACAATTGCAATTCAGTATTTTCTGTGCCCCAGCAAGTCATGCCTGACATGACATGTGGCACACTGGGAGCCCACATCAGTGTGCAGATGTATTTTTCTCTGTAATGTTCTTTTTTTTGTAAAGTAGAAAATGGTCCCTCATCACGTTTCTTTTGTCCCTGGTACCCCTCTGCCCAAGTAATGCCCAACATTGGGGTGCCCAATACCCATGTCAGTATTCATGTGGCACACTGGGAGCCCAACCCAGTGTACCAAAAGGTTTCATTTTCTGTTTTTTCTGAAAATTAGAAAACGGTCCCTCGTTGTCGGGTTTTTGCCCTGTGAAACTAAAAAGAGTCCTCCGTCAACACTGCAGTCCCCCTCCCTCCCAACCCTCCCACTGAGCACCCACCTCCACATCCCCCACACCCCATACTTACCTCCAGAGGTCAGTGCTGTCATGTTCTTTGGACTGGGAAATGTCTGCACTCTTTAAAGTCCAACTGCAACTGAAGAATTAAAGGTAAGTTTGCTATACATCCATTCAATGGAGTTTTCAACTTATGCTGATATTGCAGCCATTTTTTGGACTTTTTGCCCCAAATGTTTAACATGGGGTTCTTGGGATCCAACCTCATGAGAACAGTCACTGTCATTTTGTTACTCAGTTCTGAAAGGTGATTTTGTGCTCACTGCATGGAATCGCCTTTTGGGACTGACTCACAGAATGACAGTGCCACTGCTTATAAGGTGAGGTCCCAAAAAGCCCATGTTGCAAATTTGTTGAAAAAATTCCCAAAAATGACTGCATTACCAGTGTGCATTGCACAGTTTCTACGCACTCTCATAACGTCACCAATTTGTAATATTTTCACTCCACATTTTTAACATTGCAATTTTTGCACACCTCCTTCAAAACAGTACAGCTGTCATTTTCCACAACCTGCCCAAAACATGTTTTCGCACCTGTGGTGCAGAATAATGCATTTTGATCTGTGCAATCACCTTTCGGGACAATTGAACAAAATGACACTGGCACTGTTCATGAAGAGGGGTCCAAAAAAGGCCATGTTGAAAATTTGGTGCAACACCTCCAAAAAATGGCTAAGTTACACCTGGGCATTGAATAATTTCTACACACATGCGTAACTTTCTTCACTTGGTAGCTCTTCACAAACTTTATCGGCTCTTGCTAGTACTTGTTTTTCACAGCTGAAGCAGAAGGCATGATGATTGCTGGGGAAAGGGGGAGAGGGTTCTACCAGGGAGGTTATTTTGATAACTGTTTAAGTTCTTGGGTGGAGGGAGAGGTGTGGTTTCACAGCACAGTGTGTGGGGGGAGGTTTTTTAAGTTTAAAAACAAATCTGCTAGCAAAGTCTGCCAATTCAGCCACAGAAATCGTACATTTTTTAAACAAATGTGAATAACATGGATTTGAACCAACTTTGCTGGTGATTTAAAAATTTGCAACATCTCTGCATTCAACCAGGGAAGTGTTTGTTTACATGTGAGGTTTTCAATGTCTTCCTTGTCCAACTTGTTTTATTGTTGTTCACGCCCTCCACTGGAGCAGTCAAAAATGTCCTTTTTATTTAGACATTTTTGATTGATCCTGACTGGAATCACTGAATTATTAGGCACCTTCCCTGTGCATATCTTACTTGTTAAATGGGTAGTGAACTGTATTACTGCCATTCTAATCTGTTTAGTTCTCAGTCCATAAATGATTGGATTGGCAAGGGGAGGTACTATAAGGAATTCTAATGACAGGAATGTGTGCAAACTTTGAGGTACATTGTTTGAGGTTAAACGATGTTGTATTACCATAAATAAAACACCAATCATATAAATAAAAAAGATTATTAAGTGTGTAAAACATGTCTGAAGAGCCTTCCAGTGGGATTCCTTAGAGGTTTGTAGACATATTTGGATTATCCTGATATATGAATATATAATAATTGACAGTGGAACTACTACAGTAACTACAGCTACAGCTGTTGCATAATAGTGATTAATGGAATAATCAATGCAGGACAATTTCAAAACAGAGTAGTGATCACAATAAGGTTTTTCTATGGAGAAACCACACAATGGGAGTCTTATACATAAAATAATTCCTATAACAGATAACAGAATAGAATACAGCCATGGAAATGCTAAAAGTCGGCATATATTCGCAGCAGTCATAAATGTAGAATATCTTAAAGGGTTGCAAATTGCAATGTAGCGGTCATATGCCATGACCGTTAAAAGTGCTACTTCAGTGAGAGTAAATGAATGAATAAAGAATATTTGACAATAGCAACCAAAAAGAGAAATAGTTTTAGTTTCTGATAAAATATCAACTGTTAATTTAGGTAAGAATACAGTGCTGATAATAATGCCATTAAACAATAAGTTACTGGAAAAGACATACATAGGTTCATGGAGTCCTTCTTTAAGAACAACCACAGAAATAAGTAAAGATTGATAAACACTGTAGCAAGATACAATGCAACTGAACAAACAGAATTGAAGTATGTCATATTTCTCAGATCTTCAAATCTCAGGTGGATTGTAGTGATGGCAGAATTGTTTCCCATAGTTCTTGAAATATAGTAGATATCATCTGATGGCTAAAAAACAAAATGTTTTAATGATTACTTAACTGTAGAATACTAGTAATACAGTAGATCAAGCTTTTGTGGGCTTGGTTCCTGTCCTATCAAATTCTGTTCCAGCCAAGGTCCAGGCTTCTCATTTAATGTTGCTGCCCCCCCCCCCCAAGCAGTTTGTTTAACCATGTTTGTTACTTTATGTACCATTTGTATATTTTTGTTATAATCTTGTCTATTTCTATGTGCCAGCCATAATATATACTATTAGAACTCATCACACTGTGAGCTTCCAACATTGGAATGAAAGTCAGTATTTGAACAGGAGAGTAAACAACATTTTTATCTCATAAGTACCCACAACAGGATACACAGGATATTGTACATTGTGAGGAAAAAAATTGGCTTCATACAGAGTTTGAAGGCAAACTCACCACAGGCAGAAAAAATACCTGACACTGTATTGCACCATCTAGGTGCTTTAACAAAGGTGACATTGAAGACTGTTGGGAGGGTTCTTATACCCCTTCCCACTGAATCAGATGACTTTGTCAGATCAATGTCATCACTCTTCCAGCCCACTACAGATCAGTCTTTTTTTTAATTTCTTGTTTATTAGACCTGTTCCTTCAGCTCCGTAGACCCAACACCGACTACGACCCCTCCATTGGAGAGTTACGTCCTCCAGATCCTCTGACCACTCCTGCTCGGCTGCCCCCCAAAAGTTCCCCATGGTGGGGCCAGGGTGAGGATTGCTGGCTTGTCCCTCCCAAGAAATAGTAATCCAGAATTGGGGCCACTGCACAGGAGCAATCGGGGCCATCACAGGTCCTGCTAGGTCCCATTTTTTCCTCCACTTTTCAACCCATGACCTATGCCAATGCAATTGGTGGGGCAGTTGTCTCCACCTCTGTAAAGGGAGCCATTCACCCTGGACATGGACCAACTCCTTGTGCATGCATCTGGACTGACACCCAGCCACCGCTAGGTGTCAGTCAGCAGTGCTCAGTGCTGTCCCTTCTCCCAGAGAATGGAGAACAGTCCTCTGGGTGCTCAATCCTTACCTCCCCCAGCTGACAATGAAATGACCTGAGTCTGTTCCCGAACCTGGGTCACTGGCATGGTGTGAGGTGTGGCATCCAGTGCCTCAACCCTCAGTGTCTCCGGGCTGGCCCATATCAGGCTTGACTTCTAGACTGTCACTTAACTACAGAAATGCCATTAAAGTGTGCAAAGTGTAATATAAATCATTTAAAAATTTAAAACATTTTAAAACAAAATAACTGAATCAGCAATTCAAAATGGAGGTTGCATGCAGCCTCAATATAGTTTATCTGTCCTCAGTGCTATATTCAGTCAGGTTGTCTCTTTTATTTGTATTTTTTTTACTGCAGCATTCATGACCACAGATGTAAAGCAAGGCAAGGAAATGTTATTAATCTGGTGCCCTATCCAAAGTTTCAGGGCATGTCACAATGGTAAAAGCAGCATAAACATAGTAAAAACATATAATTACAATGTGAATAAACAGTAACAATTTCATTAATTTGATTAGGGAAGGCCTGAGCAAATAGATCGGCATTCAGTTTTTGCTGAAAGGTCTACACTGTGTGGGCAGATCTGATTTCTTCTGGTCAAATATTCCAAATCAATGGGGCAGCAACTCCAAAAGCCCTGTCCCCTGAATGCCTGCATGGGTCTATTTGATAGAATGGGAGGATGGGAGGGTGTGTATGACTCTTATGTGACTTGCAGTGTCAGTGGCTCAGTAGGTAGCACACTCGCCTCTTCGGCCAGGAGATAAAGAGGGCTGTGGGTTCAGTTCCCACATCTGGCATTTGGGTTAATATCCCAATACTGACACTGTAGTGCAGCATGAGAGGGGTACTGCACTTCTGTGGTGCCGTCTTTTTGGATGAAACGTTAAACCGAGGGTCCCATCTGCCTGGATTGGTGGAAGTTCAGGTGGATGTTAAAGATCCCATGGCACTGATCGAAAAGAGATGTGGAATTTCCCCAGTGTCCTAGCCAAATGTCCCTCCTTCACTAAAAAAATACCACCAACAGTTAATCTGGTTCAATTTCAGTTGCTTACCATCTGTATCCCCATCCCCCGTCGCCCCTGAAAAAGGGACTTCTAGGCCCAGTAGGCTTACCGGGTCAACAAAATTCAACAACAACAAAAAACTCTTTTCTTTTCTTTGTTAACTGGGTAAGGTCCACTAGGCCAAGTATCTGTTTTCATGGACGACCTTGGAGTTTTGGGGTGGTTAAGTGACTCATTCAGAGTCACACAGTATGCAGCTGGAGGTTGTGGGAATCAAACCCATGTCTGCTGGAAATACTAAGCTCATGCTCAGCTTGTTACTCCAACATGTAATCTATACTGCCAGATATCAAGAGATTTTTCAGGTGGATTTGGCTCAGACCATGTAAGATGTTGTATGTTAAGACTATCTTGTCATGTCGCCATATAGGCAGATAGTGCAGACCATGCAGCACAGGCTTGATGTAGTCCCTTCAAGAAGTTCCATCACTTCTCAGGCCACAGCATTCTCGACCAATTCCAGGCATTGTATCAAGTCTCCAGATAACCTTAAGTAAGGAGCATTGCAACAATTCATTCTGGAGGTGACAAAGATGTGGGCTGTTGTCTCTGGCACAAGATGTGATTTCATCGGTCGATATTACAAAAATGGTAAAAGACATTCCTGACTACCACTGACATCTATTATTATAATGTCAGCTTGCTGTCCAGATTGACATCCAGATTCTTCCCCACAGCTACAACTCATAGTGGCTAGTCATTCACAGATAGCAAAGACAGACCACCGCTCACCATAGCTGACCTATTTGACTTGGATAAACAGTCACAACCTCTGTCTTGCCTGAGCTGGAATCTATGACACTAGCATTGAGCCCATGGTCTTCTCAGATCATTCCCCAATTAGTATGTTCTTTCTCCTGATTAGGATGCAGCCATCCTCCGCAAGGTGGAGCTGTAACCCTCTGCTTCTACTGGGACCTTGAGTTTTGCACATCGGTTTATGCCCAGACCCAAATTTTTTTTGAGTTCAACTCCATTGGAGAAATGGGAGCGGGGACAGTATGGGAGGCATTTAAGACCTTCTTAAGGGGCTGTATAATATCCTACATGGCAGCTCAAAACAGGAAGTGGATGGAAGAGCTGGACAGACTCATACAGGAGCTTTTGACTCTGGAAGCCCAATTCAAAAATACCAGGTCTTCCACTACTGTCCTCCTCTTGTACATTACAGGGCTTAAATACAAGATTAATGTCATCATGCAGTGAAAGGCAGAATGGCAGCTATTCAGAGCTAAGCACAGATTCTGGGAATCTGTGGATAAAGGGGGTAAACTCCTGGCCTATCACCTCAGAAAGCAGAAGTCAAGCTCCCAGATTCACACCCTCAGATTTACAACTGGAGCCATTGTAATAAAACTCCTGGAGGTAAATGCGGTCATTCAGCAATTCTAGCAGACCCTGTACTCCTCCAAAACTCCCTCCAAAGGCACCTCACCAGATCCTGTCGTACTAGCCTTCATTGACTCTGTCCACTCCCTTACCTGAATCCAAAGCAGATACAGGAGATGGATAAACCCATATCCTTGGAAGAGCTGAGAGTGGCACTTAACTAGCAAAGGGGAAGGCTCCAGGCATGGACAGTATGTCTACAAATTATATCAGTTACTTGCAGAATAGATCTCTCCCCCACTTTTAGACACCATACAGGAGGCGAATGCTCAGGGATTTCTACACCCTACAATGAGAGAGGCCATTATTACACTGCTACTCAAGAAATCTTTGGACTGCTTGGACAATTCTAACTTTCAACCCATCTCACTGATATCACTGAATAACAAAGTGATTGCTAAGGAACTGGTCAACAGACTGGAGTCAGTGCTTCCATCTTTGATCCACCCATCATTGGCAGGCTTTAGCAAGGGTAGGACAGGAGTGAACAACATCCACATGGCCTTGAACCTTAAATGGTTTGCCATGCAGTCCTGTACACCTATGACCACCCTGGCTGTGGACTTCTGCAAGGCCTTTGATTCAGTGGAGTGGGGGTATCTACGCTCCACTCTAGGAGCCTATGGTTTTGTACCCCATTTCAGAGGCTGGATGGCAACCCTGTATAACTCCCTCTCTGTGGCTATCCTAACCAATTGCAATACCCCCCCCCTTGAACTGCATAGGGGAACATGCCAGAGCTGCCCACTGTTTCCACTGTTATTTCTATGAGCCCTTAACCCACTGACCAGGAAATTGTTGGAAACACAAGAAATTCACAGCACAGAGGTGAAAGGTAAGCAGTAGTTGGTCAATACTTATGAGGATGACCTCCTGATAACAATAGCCAAGCCAGTAAATCCCTTCCCCCCATACTCAGTATCCTACAGGAATATGCATCTGTATTGGGGCTCATGATGAATAAGAAAAAAAAAACTATTTTGACACTTAACCTAGCCTGCCTCAGGTACAGCCTTCAAGGTGAGTTGGTGATCTGAACTTCACAGGGATTTTCTTATTTGGGGGTCAAGATCATGGCCAACTTGAGGAATTTTGTCAATGTGAACTATATGCCCCTAATCACAACATTAAGGGCAGAGTTTCAGAGATGGCTGCAGCTGTGTCTCTCCCTCAAGGGTAAAGCAGATGCACTGCATATGCCTACACTACCAAAAGTGGCCTATCTCTTCTGTAACCTCACAGCGGCATCTGCTTCCAAAATATTCACAGCCCTAGATAAGTTGGTTGTGATGTTCTTATGGGAAGGGAGAGCTGCTAGATTCAGTAAGGGCACACTGATTAGCAGGAGGCCTAGGCCTCCCCTGGTTTCAGGCTTACCATTTGGCTTATAGGACTGCACAAGCTACCTGATAGTTCTTGCCTGCAATGAACTTGACCCTGGCTTGGCTTGGGTTAGACACAGATCTGATGAATACCTCTTGGCTGGGGAACCTCTTGATGTCATGGTGCACAACCAGGGACGTCAGCCTTCCCAGTGCTTTGGGAAACCTGGAAGGCATGGCGGAAGTATATGAAACTGACGCATGTTCCTAGGACTTCCTGGATATCACCGCTTAGGTACACATACCTTGGGGATAACCCTAAAATCCAACTGGGGGGGTGGACCATAAGGTGGCAGTCTTGACTTATAAGAGGGATTCACTCAATTGCTGACTAGTCAGCACTAGATTTAGAGGACCTGATGTCCTTTCTGCAGCTTCAAGCACAGTATGAACTCCTCAAGGCAGACTTCTGGAAGTATCTCCTGATCAGGGAAGCCATTTGTGTGCTTAAGCAAACTACAGGGTGGGGTCTGGCTGGGAATGGCTCAGGCATTTGCATGAATCAGCCAAGCTTGAAAGTATTTCAGGGCAGATATATCACCCACTTAGAGACCCATAACTGAACACCACTGATAAATACAGGCTAAAATGGGCCCAAGACCTGCAAGTAGATATCTCCCAGAACACATGGAAGTTCTGCCTGAAAGTGGCCCATCTAGCAAACAGAGATGCTAGGGGCCAGTTTATACAATTTAAATTGCTGCTGAGATGGTACCACACCCCAGAATCCCTACAGGGCATGGACTTTCTCCCCCACTCTAAATGGTGGAGATGCCAAGCTCCCAGTGCTAATCTGTTGCATATACTATAGTGCTGTCCTATGTTAGCACCCTACTGGGTAGGAGTTCTGGAGGACTGCTACAAGGTCATAGGCTTCCAGGTTCCCTCTGCACCTGCTCTTATTTTACTGGGGGACACCTCACAGCTGATCAGTTGCTCTAACCAGACAAACAGCTGACTGACAGTGGTATTTCTGGAGGCAAACAGGGCCATATTGATGAACTGGCAGAGGACAAAGCCACCATGTTTACTAACATGACATCCAGCCATAGCTAGGCTGGCTATCTTCAAAAGCCTCTCCTTCGCAAACTCCAGTCAGATAAACATATATCATACGAAATGGGACCCATACCTACCTTCTCATCTCTGCTCTGTGCCTCCATAGCCACCTAGCAACCCCCCTCCCTTTATGAACATGCAACTCCCTTTTACCACTATAATCTCCCTCTTCATCATGGGTATATCTGCATTTTCATGTCTGGTCATAATCTTGTAGAGGGAAAACTCAGAGGTCAAAAGTTGTACTTGTACACTAGAAATATGCAGCTATAATGTATAGTTCTTACTATCTCTAGTGTTATCATGTATGTATGTTCTGGATTGATGAGTTCTTAGAATTGTGAGTGCCCCAACTGTGCAAAGTATGATAATGCAACACATTTTTCTCTATTCTCTTGGTTTGCGTACTGTCCTGTAGCTCTTATGTAATGCATTAGCTTAACATTCTTACTAAGCACTGCATGATGTGGATTGAATGTCCTGTGTTTGAAAGTCTAATAAAATCTTTCATGATAAAAAAAGTCTTGCTTTGGCTAAGACACATCCAGATGGAGGCCATCCAGTCACTGATTTCTTGTATACACTGCCCAAGCACCAAGGCCACAATCAACCCATAAAGTGTGTAAAACAGATAGAACTGTTCATTATATGCATTGCATATCTCACACAATGGCAATGTGCACACAGTGAACAACACAGGTGGCAAGGTCAAACATTGTTGAACTCCACAAGATACTGCAGCAACCCAAGAGATGTAATTACCTAGGGCTACCTGTTGTATTATCCTGGTTATGTGGGATTCAAAGCAACTCCAAACTGTACCAGTGAGCTCCATATAGTACCTCAGATGATCAATCAGCACTCCAAGGTCCACCGTGCCAAATGCTGACAAAGATCTTGAAGAACCAAGAAGGAACAAAATCCCTCTCTCTCACCATGAGTAGATCATGCATCACTCTAATGAGGGCAGTCTCACTGCTGTGATGAGACCTAAACCCCAACAGAAGAGGCTCATAAATGTTATACAGTTTTAGGTGAGGTTCAAGCTGTGCCACAACTACCTTCTTGATAACCTTCCCCAGAAAGGACAGGTCCAAGACAGGCATGAGGTTGACCAGACTCTGGAGGTTGAGTTATAGCTTCTTAAGGAGTGCCTTCACCACTCCCTTTTCAGAGCAGATGGAAAAATGTCCTCCCTCAAGAAGCACCCGACAATCTCAGTATATACTGACCCTAGGGATTCCAGACTAAAAATAAACAGCCAGGTAGGCCCAGGGTCCAACACACAGTAAGTAGGTTGCAAACCTGAGATCACCCGGTCAGCTAACTGCAAACAGTAACTTTGCTGAACACTTGATTATTAAACTTACATTAGTTTGAGAACTGGGACTGACATTTGTTTCTTATGTGTCTATTTATCACACAAAATAGCAAAAACAGACATAGTAGTCTTAGATAACTTGAAACTTTTAAACAAAGGTAAAGAACATATACAGTAATTCTGGTAGACTTTAGCAATGATTGAACAAGTCTAAGTGATAATGATAGAAATAAAAAAATTGTGAGAGCTAATGGTTTTAATCAAGTGATTAGAGAACAGACAAGGAAGAATTACAAGACAAGGAGGAGATACAACTATAGATTGAGTATTAACAAATATACAGTGGTAGTCACATAAAAATATAGCAGTACAGCGCACCACGCATCATTGCACGGTAGCGGTATACGTTATTCAATGGTAACGTGTTTTCTCAAAACTTGGTATACCACGCTACCAGTACACTTTTGCACGATTACCACTGTAACACAATTTGAACTGGTTCAGGTATTTTCATTGATGTTATTTCTGACCATTGTCCTGTATACATGGTTAGAAAAATATTAATAGAGAGAACAAATGAGACCTTAAGGGAAATTAAATCCTTTAGAAAAAATCTAACCGACAAAATATTTTTAGAGGAAATTAGTAACTTAGACTGGTCCCCTTTGTATAAACCTATGCAGGTAGATAGGACAGTAGCTTATTAAAATGATCAATTAGCAAATATAATTGATCATTATGTACTAATAAAAAAAAACAAAGGGTACAAGCAAAGAAATCACTATCGTTTAAGACTAAGTTATTGGATTTGCTCAAATAAAGAAATAATTTATGGAAACAATAAAAACAAAAACTAATTTGTAGAGTGACTTAAATGAATCCCACAAAATCTGAAATACATGCAAGGCTGAAATAAAAAATCAAAACAGGCATACAATAAACAAAAGCAGTTAACAAACTTAACTAACCCCCATCATTTTTGGAAAGCTTTTCAATATGTTTATCAGTCCTCAAGTTAGATGGAAGTTGATAAACTAAAGATTGGAAATAATTTAATAAATGATGAAGTAGAACTACCACAACAGAGAAGTTTAATAAATTCTTTATTGATATGACAACATATAAAAAACAGAAAAAAACATGAATCTAGGAGATTGGACAATATGGATTATAGGAAACATTGTTCAAAAACTTTTTTTTTTTTTAGGGTAACAAAAGGATGTTTACCTCCTCTGTTAAAACTACAGGGATATAAAGGGTTAGGTATAGATGGACTTTTCTCTATATTATTAAAATTGGCAGCTAAACAATTGGTTGAACCAGTAACATATATGATTAAATTATCTCTATGCACAAATCAGATACCAAATTGTTGAAAAACAGCTATTGTAACTCCAATATTTAACTCAGGTGATAGTCAGATAGTTCCTTACTATAGGCCCATCTCCATTGTACCTGCATTAGCAAAACTGTTAGAAAAAGGGGTTTTCAACCAATTGACTAAACATCTGGAAGAATATCACCTGTAAACACAAGATCAGTATGGATTCAGAGGGGCATGCAGAAAGGCAATTGCCTTGGTCAGGCTAACCAATGCCGTATATGACAACATGGATCATTGAATTATCACTGGGTAATGTTTGTTGACCTGATCAAGGCCTTCAACCCTGGTGGATCACACCTTATTGATTTTTAAGTTAGAAAATGTTGGACTGGAAATTATACATTATACAATGGCAAGAAAAATTATAGGAACCTGATTGGTTGCTGACCCCTAGAGACAATAATGTTATTAGACAATAACATCACTGCACCTAGGATAGCCACTTACATGATTGGATCACATGAAGACAGCATTCTAGAGATCACTACTCACATGCTTATCAGTATCCCTGTCCCTGTAACATCACACCCTTTCTGCAAGACACAGAGCCCCTCCACACACACCCACACCCACACACACACACTTTTTTTTTAATAGTGAGTAACCTTTAATGTTGGAAAAAAACAGAGAGCGCTGCGGTTTTTTTTTTCTTTTACAGAATGCACCACTTTGAATAAACCACAGAAATTAAAACTGGTCACAGTGAAACAAGAGATTGACTTTTCACTCCCCAGCTACCAGCCACAACGTATTTTTTTTTCTCAGTGATCTGTTTATTCCACCTCCTCGGAGCTGGCAGACAGCTCTGGCCCTCCCTAGGAGGGTCTTGTCCTCTGAACCCGATCATCCCCACTCAGCCAACCCCGCAGTTCCCCCACGGACTGCCCCCTGTGTCAGGACCAGGGTGGGGAGCGTTGACTTTCAGCCCTCCCCAGAGCACACTCCAGAAGTCGAGCCATCTTGGAGCCTGCCATGCTCCCATTTTCCACCTGCTTTTCTCCCCTGATGCAACATCTGCACGTGGGCAAGTGGAGGCACATGCATGTCATGGTTCCACAGCACCCTCCCTTGCCTGCGTCCCTTCTGCCTGCACTACAATCAGGCCTCCACCTGGGGGCAGTGGGACCATGGGGGGTGATGAGATACCTCCCCAGGAGAGGAGAGCTGCTGAACTGCTGCTCAATCCTGCTCCCTCCCTCCCCCGGCAACCCCTGGTGGCCCAGGCTCACTCCCAAACCCAGGTCGCTGCTGTAGCATAAGGTGTGGCATCCAGTGCCTCAACCCTCATCACCACTGGGTCAGCTAGCCTCAACAGTTTTTTTTTTTTTTTAAATTTCTGTTTCTACTCCCTCCTGCCCTCACAGAGCCATTCCTTCTGGAGCACCCATGAAGCCCTGCCCCTGCCAGCACCCTTCCTACTCACCTCAGGTCCCTTCATCGAGCAGCGGAATACCCCACGGGCGGGGTCGGATCTGGGGGCCCCCCGAAATCTTGGGAACTTGTTCAGGTCCTGGGTTGTGGATGGGTGCTGGCACATTAGGATCCAGGCTCGATGCTCCTTCATCCAGGCTCTGTGGGGGATCCATTTTTCCATTTTTCTCCCTGCTGCATGCCTACACGTCCAGGCATCCGCTGGCATCAGCAGCATACCCCCCACTCCTCCCACGAAGGAGCAGCCTCAGGGGCTGATAGGCTGCTGGCCTGTGCTAGCAACCAATCGAGCCCCTTGAGACCCGGTTTGCTGTCGCTCTCCCCAGTCTCCACCAGGGGTCGCCGCTCGCCGGTGTAGGAATCCCCCCCTCCCCCCGGAGAAGGCGAGCTGTCCTCGGATGCTCCAGCCTGTCTCCCCCCGGCAGACCCCCGACGATCCGAGCTTGCTCCCAAACCCGGGTCGCCAGCGAGCCTCAACAGTTTTAAACAAGCATTTGTCAATACCGAATGTTGTCGCACTGGCATTGGCAGTGGGAGTGGCGGAGCTAGAGATGCATAGTGCTGTGATTTTGTGAATGTGTCTCAAAAAGGTGATTTTGCACAGCGAGCACGCCATTGTGTGCCACAGCTGCAGAAACACGTTTTGGGTAGGCTGTGAAAAATGGCAACTGGACTGTTGATAAGGAGATGTGCACAAATGCCAGTGGTGAAAATGTAGCATGAAAATATTGCAGACTGACGAAGTTACAAGGGTGCGTGGAAACTGTGCAATGCACACTTGCAACACAGTCATTGTATGGAGTTTCAGCACCAAATTTTCAACATAGGCATTTTAGGACCTCTGCTCATAAATAGTGTCACCGTCATTTCCTCAAACTGTCCCAAAAACTGATTTCGCACAGCGGCCATGCAACTCTGTGCCAGACGTAAGAAAACACATTTCAGGCAGCTGTAGTGTTCATAAGGACGTATGGAAAAATGCCAATGATGAACAGCTGGAGTGAAACTATTACAAATTCACAAAGTCATGAGCGTGCGTGTAAACTGTGCAATGCACGCTCATAAATCACTCATTATATTGACTTTCATTCCCAAATTTTCAACATAGGCATTTTAGGGCATCTGCTAATGAACAGTGTCATTTTCATCATGTGTCTCGAACACGGGCTTTCCACAGTGACCACGATATTCTGCACTGGAACTGCGAAAACAGATTTTGGTCAGGATGTGGAAAATTACAGCTGTACCGTTCATTAGGAGGTACAGAACAATGGCACTGTTGAAAGTCTGGAGTGAAAATATTAGAAGTTTGCGACCGAGCGTGCGTGCAAACTGCATAACGCATGCTCATAACACAGTCACTTTATGGAGTATTGTCACCAAATTTTCAACACAGGCATTTTAGGACCTCTGCTCATGAACAGTATCTCTGTCATTTTTGTAATGTGTCCCGAACACTGATTTTGCACAGTGAATGTGCTACTCTGCGCCGAAAGTGTGAAAACACATTTTGGCAAGGATGTGAAAAATGACAGCTATACGGTTCACAAGAAGGTGTAGTAAAATGCCAATGTTGAGAATCTGGCATGAAAATATTGCGAATGCACTAACTTACGAGCGTGCGTTGTGCAGTTGCTACGCACACTCGTAAAACAGTCATTTTACAGAGTATTATCACCAAATTTACAACACAGGCATTATAGGACTTCTGCTCATGAACAGTATCACTGTCATTTTTTGTAATGTGTCCCAAACACTGATTTTGCACAGTGACCACACTATTCTGCACCATAAGTGCGAAAACATATTTCGTCCAGGATGTGAAAAATGACAGCTGTACAGTTCACAAGAAGGTGTGGTAAATTGAAAATGTTGAGAATCTGGCATGAAAATAGTGTGAATGTGCTAACTTACAAATGTGCGTTGTGCAGTTGCTACACACACTCTTAAAACAGTCATTTTAAGGAGTATTTTCACCAAAATTTTCAAAACAGGCATTTTAGGACCTCTGGTCATGAACAGTGTCACTGTCAATTTCATAATGTGTCCTGAACGCTAATTTCGTACCATGACCGCACTGTTCTGCGCCGGAAGTGTGAAAACACATTTCGGCCAGGATGTGAAACATGTCAGCTGTACAGTTCACAAGAAGGTGTGGTAAAATGCCAATGTTGAGAATCTGGCATGAAAATATTGTGAATTCACTAACTTGTGAATGTGTGTTGCGCAGTTGCTATGCACGCTCGTAAAACAGTCATGTTTTGGATTTTTCCCACCAAATTTGCAACATAGGGTGTTTGAGAGCCCCCCTCATGAACAGTGGCACTGTCATTGTGTTACACAGGGAGGTAAAGGTGATCCCAAAAGGTGATTCCATGCAGTGACTGCAAAATCACCTTTTGGGACCGAATAACACCATGAAAGTGCAAGAATTCATGAGAAGGGGTCCCAAAAACCTCATGTT
The DNA here is from genome assembly GCA_016271365.2 of Neoceratodus forsteri. NCBI lineage: Eukaryota > Metazoa > Chordata > Ceratodontiformes > Ceratodontidae > Neoceratodus > Neoceratodus forsteri. The sequence continues at coordinate 1,166,672,606 of CM057458.1, forward strand.
GAAAATTTGGGGCAAAAATTCACACAAATGCCTGATATATGTACCAAAGTTGAAAAAAACATATGTATTCCATTATTTAGCTTACTGGCATTTCCTCAGTTCGCGGCGGTCGGCTTTGAAGAGTGAATACGTGTTCGTGGTCCACCGAAGATCATTGCACCGGACTCTGGAGGTAAGTATGGGGTGAGGGTGTGTGTGGGGAGCCAGGGTACTCAGTGGGTGGGTGCGGGTGGGGAGGGAGCACAGAGACTACAGGGACTCCTTTCCTTTACAAGTTCAAAACAAAAAAAAAAAAACATCGCTGGACAGTTTGTTTTTTGTGCAGGAGATTTGGCATGCTGGGGTGGGCTCCCAGCGTGCCACCTAACTGTTTGGGGGTGTTTGTAGCTGACAGGAGATTGGGCACCCTCATCAGCAAACAACACGGGGGGTTATTTCTGCCAATGGGGGTGGGCTCCCGTTGGCACACAAGGAAAGGGGGGATGGGGTAAGAGCCGAGGGGGATTTGGCACCCCCCTCGGCATATCACAAATGGTGGGATGCTTTATGCCAACGGGGAGTGGGCTCCCCTGTCAGCACATTCACAGGGGGCAGGGGCAGCCGACAGGGGGATTGGGCACCCCCAAAGTTGGCAGTTCGGTGGCCAGTGTGCCACCATGTACATAACGGCAGGAGAGCACAGCAAGAAAAGGACCGCTGCGTCTGACGAGCTTTGCTTGGATTGCAGTGGACCTTTTCTTAGATGTGCTAACCACATTATGTATGCATGGTGTGGTGCCAGCATGCAGGCTGATTGAGGAATGCGGGACGCACCTACTGGTGCGTGCCCTGCATTTGCCCAACAGTGACCGCGCCTCCAAAGCTGCACTGTCCCAAGATGTTTGCTGCGCAAGCACGCCAACATAAAAATGAAGCCATTATAAGATCACTAAAGCCATAAAGAGTTCACCCACCTTCCCTGAATAAACTGCAGCAAGCATGTTTTTTTTCACACTTTCTTCCTATCCCCAAATCTATCCCCCTCACAATTGAGTACCCCAACAGGAGTTGCTTCCTCCTCCTCTGGAGGCATCTTCTACTCTGATTTGGGTATCCACTACTGAGGACCCCCCTACCCTCCCTGGTCATTACTGTGGGTGCCTCCATTGGACAGTACTGGTCCAGCAAAGTGAATTAGGAGTTGTGTAATAGTACCATAGAAGGGAATGTACCTGTGATTCACCACCCTCACTTTTCCGAAGTCCACTGTAGTCTAGCCACTCCTCCTCCTTGGTATCCTCTGCAGTAGTGGTGGCAGATTCAGTGGTCCCTCTGTGGAGGAGGAGGAGCCCCCCAAATCCTGGGCAACTCAGCCTGGAGTCTAGCAACTGCATGCAGATGGGGCAGCAATGCAGTGTCCAGTAGGTCTCCCTCTAGACTACAACCCCACAGTCACTGAACTGCACCACTCCCAGCATAATTTCTTACTCTGTTTCCCTTAGAAGTACTTGGACCCTTTTCCCTGCTAAGGGTTTACTCTATAACCCTGCTCAACTAGTAGTACTCTGCTGTATTGGTGTTCCTTCCTTTCTCCCCTTCTGCTTTATCAGCACTAATGCCTACTATAGCCTTTCTTGTAGCTAGTGTCTCCCCTTTCTTTTCTGTTTTAAAACCTATTTGTACCCAACCCTAGATAGGGTTTTTCTTATTTATCCTAAATTTTAGACTACACCTGACTTAATACACTCCCAAGCAATATGGGTGTGCTACATTGGGAGTGAACCCCTTTGCAGTCCTTTTAAATCTTCTTGTACCCCCACCCTAGATAAGGTGTTTCACCTATTCCCAAATTTTAGACTGAACCTGACTTACCGCACTCCTCTGCGGTGTGTGTGCAGCAGCAAGAGTGAACCCCTTTATACTCCTTTTAAACCCTTTTGTACACCTCCCCTACATAGGGCACTTCACCCATTCCAAAATTTTATACTACCCCTTAATTACCTTTCTCCTATGTAGTTGAACAGGACTGTTACCGTCAGTGTCAGGTAGACTTCCTGATTCCCTGCTTCATCCTTGACTGCCTGTTGATGGTGAACACCTATTCCACTTCTTTCCTGTAGCACCCCTTGTGGTCGACACCCCGACAGTGAAACACATAAAAAGACCATTACGGTGACATTCACGGTAATGGTCCTTTTTCTGTGTTTTGCCTTACCCCAGTGTTCCGATCCCTCCCCGGACCAACTCTGACCTGGAGTTGGAATCCTAGAGTCTGGGAGATGCGGGAGGCAGAGCCCTTGAATGGGGGATATGGGGGGTGCAGCCCCCCCATAGAAAACAGCGATTCAACAGGTGGCACAATACCTACGTCGGTATTGTGCCGTCACGGTCGTGGAGGTCAGCATTCTCACCAAAAAGATATCTTGGTGTTTCCCTTCTTTCCAGGTCTGCTTACCCTCTGCTGAGGTGCAGAGTGTCTGGCTGCTGGCTACCTTGTTGGACTGACTCTGATGGGCAGACTCTGCTTTGCCAACCTTGTTGCAAACCAGGTACTTCTTCCAGCACTGGAATATAACTCTATTCTGGTTCTCAATTTGCCAAACACAATACTCCAAAAATATGTGGTACCATTTCACAACATTGTTAGAAGTGCTACTAATCAGAGTAAATTAGTACACCATTGTGACTTATACTAAAAGTTTGAAATTGTGACTCCTACTCAAAGAATGTAGTATTTAGTATTAAAATTCCATCATAAAATTCAAAACACAGAAGTTCCCAAAGCTTTAACTAATACATAAATAAGGGCAAGCATCAACTAATCTTTGTGCACATCCTCCTTAAAACACTATCAAGAAAGTCAAACTAATACCAAGGTTGCTGAATGTTCTTTAACACATTATGTTTCTAGCTTACTAAATTACCTTCTCAAATTGGGGCTAGATTTTAAACTGAAAGCTCATGTATTCAAAATAAATGCTAAAAATGACTTAAGAGCACTAGTAACATACTACTATCTGGATAATACCTGAGTAAGTTAACTCAATGTCCATTAACTTATTTAGATACAAATGTACTCATGCAAACATTTACAATTGTATGTAGATTTTTATTTTTATTTTATTGCATGATTTTAATTTAATGTATGTTGTCATTTTGTAATGTTATATCCCTTGGCCCAGATATTCAAAAGGGTTGCGTCCCGGCGCGATATTCAAAATGTGAAAGTGCGTGGCACAAATCCCGATGCAGTGGGCGCATCAGTAATATGCAGGTCCAGGTAAGGCGTGCCCATGCATACTCTGCACAGCCGATATTCAGCCTGGGATGTGCAGAGCCATGCATGCGCAACCCCTACCTGCTCCAGCACAAAGTTACGCCAAAAAAAAAAGGAGCAAGGCTGGCCACCCACAAGTAAGCTGCCGTATTGCAGGGTGTAACATGGCAGCTGCCATCTGTGGGTGGTCACCCAAGCTCCAGCTGCACCTCTGTGGTGGTGCCCCCCCCATGCCTGATTGTGGCCATCAGTAGAAAAAGAGAACTCCAAAATCCATGGTGGTCCAGTGGACCTGCCCACCCGATCGCGGGCTAAGTAACTAAAAGAGAACTCCAAAATCCCTGGTGGTCCAGTGGACCACTGCCCACCTGATCACAGGCTGAAGTAGAATTAGGAGAAACCCATATCCCTGGTGGTCCAGTGGACCCCCATCCCCACCTGCCAACTGATTCCCACTGCCCCACTCCCCCCAGTCAGCGGCGGGTGGCAGCACCCCACCCGCCTGCTGCCCTGCCGCCCGCCGACTGACACCATCGCTAGGGCTGTATGCCCATTGGTCCACAGCGTAAGACCAATGGGCATGCAGCCCATACCATACTACACATTCCAGATATGTGAATGGGTGGTGTTCACAGAAGCCACCACTGCCCATGCAGCCCACCAGGAATAGGTTGAGAAACAAATAGAAGAGCTAGAAGATGAAGACAGCAATGTGACCAGGGAAAGAAATTCAGAAAAAGTGGCTATGGAAGAAATGCAAATTTGGCTGGATGACCAAGAAATAGGTCCAGAAGATCCAACCTGAGGATGATAGGACTCTCCAATAGTTTTGAGAGGAAGGACCCAAGCCACATATAGAACATCTGGGTATTATCATAGGTAATGATCCTAAATCACACGACCAGTGTACTGAGGTGTACAAAAAAAAAATGATTTGCTAAATGCAATCAATAAACATTTTGCAAGCAAATTGAAAGAATTGAGGTTACCTATAAACAATGCATAAGTGAGACCAAATTTGGAGTACTGCTCTCATTTTTGGGGTGGACTAAACATTAGTGACAGTAATAAATTAGAATGACTACAAAGGACAGTAACAAGATCTATTAAAGGATTAGAAGTCAAACCTTACAATGATTATTTGAAATTCATAAAATTGAATACAATACATGACAGACATATTAGGGATGACTTGATGTTAATGTATATGATTCTGAATGACGTAGAAGTTATGGAAGGTATGAATTTCAAATCATGGCTGTACCACAATGTAAGAGGTCAGAATAAACAAATTCAGTCAAGACATTTTTAAACCAAAAAATATTTGTACTACATGCAGAGAATAGCAAATATCTGAAACAATCTGGCAATCAGTGGTATTGAATAGTGATAATGTCAAACATTTTAAAATACATTGGATAGATATTTGGCTGATAGGGGACTTGGGGACTACAGTTGCTGAATGAGGGGAAAGCATATATTTTCTACCTTCTGCTGTCTCTAAAATTCCAAGTGAAATCTAAGTGAAATGCAAAAGTGGCTGTTCACAAAACTTAAATTGGATCCATCAGTGATCAGCTTTGAGGTACTGTAAAGAAAGGCCACTGGACTGAAATCTAAACCTGGTAAAAAGCCATACCACTTCCTAATCAAATACTTGCGATACATGACAAGGAGCAAGTACTCATGTCAGCAAAGGTTAACAGCCCCATCTAAGTGGATGGAGGTAACATATTGGTATTACATGACTTTAGTAGACAGCACCCATTCAAATGACAGCAGTTTATCAGTGAGAAAGAAAAAGGCACTTAAGGGACCTTGCTCATCTCTATCAATCCTCACTTCTTGTCAACATTCCTGGCCAGCTTGCTAGATTCTTCACTGACACCATGGTGGCTGACTGATCTTGGAAGAAGAGAATGCAGCAGCAGAAGGCAGGTCATAGTCAAGAAGCACAGCTGTAGAACACTGAGATGATGAGTCCTACACTTTTGTAAAAACTTGACCTCTGTATCCTTTACTATGGAAACCCTCCATGTCAACCTGCTGGGCAACAGGCACTCTGATAGTGGTACCTCAAGCTGAGCTTCCACTGCTGCCAACACTGGGGTTCCTTTCCAGGTACTGTTCCCAAGGGAACTGAGACCTAGTGCCCAATTCATGCTGAAACTTAACTTCTTTTACTAGGCCACTGAATCAGTCTGTATGCAAGGTTACACATCTTGGTGGGTACCATGCTCTTGGCCCAAATACAATGGCCCACTCTGATGTCAGTTGCCATGCAATGGGGCATCCTCCTGCTACTGTCATTAATGCTTGTCTCAAAATGTCTATAAATTCCCCAGTACTGGAGCACTGGAGCTGACCAATAACCATACACAAGTCAATGTGCAACTCTGTTAACACTGGAAGAACTGGGAGATGTGCCGCTGAATCAGTCTGTATGTGAGATTACATGGCATGGGAGGGGGTGCCATGTCCTGGGCCCAAATACAATGGCCCACTCTGAGACCAGTAGCCATGCAGTGGCCCCCCTCCCCTTGTGGTACTGTCATTAATGCTTGTCTCTAAATTCCTCAGTACTGGAGCATTGGAGCTGGCAGATAACCCTACACAAGTCAACAAGCAATGACCTGTTCTCATTATAAGAACTGGGAGATGTGCCATGGAGACCATGAGGGCAAGGGGTGTACTGGACTCTGAATGAGCCAGTCTATGGGCTTCACCAACAGGTACTGTTCTGTTGCTTTGCCATTAATGGTTACTTTTTTGCCAGTGCTTGAAAACTGTTGTGAGTTTTATTTTCTAACTGATAGTTTTGCAGAAATTACTCTGGTAGTAGCGGATAGCAACACTCCTTCTGGGGATGTAGGTAATGATGGACAAAATTGGCAGGAACTTGCAAGAACTTTTGGCTGATACAATTCTGGGCTACTTGCATGCGATTTGTCAAGCAGCCAAATGCTGCCTTTAGGTCTGCACAGCACGAGGCACAATCGTACCTGGATTTGCACAGTCACTGCCATAAGTAAGCTGCATCATCCCCTGCTCCTCTAAACCCTGTCAGCAAGTACGTCTACAGACAACATGGCTGTTCTTGAATCCTACAAAAGAGCAGAACATAGCCAGTGCTCCCAGTTCTATTGGGATTTCCATATTTTATAGGATTTATGGGTTGAAAATAGGATATGGGAAGGAAAACTGTATTTATTGATGTATATATACTGTATATATAGGAAAATGCTGCCCAAAGGTCATTAGATAAAATGTATCAGGCTGAGTGGTGTAGCTTTCCTCCAAAGGCATCAATTTATTTCACAGCAAGGGCTGAGCCTGCTTTCCAAAGATAACAGATAAGGGCCTGTCAAGTACAGGGTTCTGTCACAGGACACCTGGCAAAACTGTTATAAAGCTTACCTATTCACAGTTCAAGAAATAAAGCAGCTCAGTACTCCATTCAGCATTTATTTATTTTGTTTTTGATTACCCGGTAAGAGCTCTCGACAAAGAAATTGCCTATTTTCAGTCATGACCCAGGACAATTACAGACATAGATAAAAGCACATCACATCACAATGGTTACTATTACATAATACAGACTTGGGTCAAACACATTACTGTATCAACAGGCACTGTGATACCTACTGTACATGAGAAATTAATCATTGCACTAGGCTATCCATAGATACAGTGGATTACACACTACAATCAAGGTGATAGACCATATGGTATAAGTAAATGGAGAAACCATTCCAGACAGCCTTGTGGTGTCAGACCACACAGCCTGTCCTTGCCTTCCATGTAAAAGTGAGCAAGAGTGGTAAGTGCCTGAATATGTCCTGAAGGGACATGCAAAGAAAGTCTAACTAGGTGTTCTCTCCAAGAGTTAGGACCGACAACCCCAACACACACCCCGATGTCTGTTGGTGGGGACAGGGTGGGTATGGGGTGCAAGGGGTAGCAACCCTAACACCAAATTTCCTCACTTTTCACGGTGGAACAACCCTAACTGATGCATTAAACAGAGTTTTTTGCCATGAATTTTCCTTCTTTTTGAGAATGTGCACTATAAGTAGTGAATGGAATGTGGTGATGGGAGCACGGGCCCCCACCATGTTATTTGTTGTCACTTCACTGCACAAAAACTTTATGACTAACTGAAATGAAAATTGTTACATGAAGACATGTACCATGGCACACCGTGTGTCCAGAATTGTGTGTACATCTATTCAACGGTCACACAGTGCCATGAGCAAACAATGTAACATGCATAATTCAGCAACTGTATGTGCCAGCAACCCAAAAATTGGCACAGTGAAAAATGAATTAAAAATCTTTGTACGTTCCAATTGCCAGGCAAATTGAATACATGGTTGAGAAGTTATTGAAACATAATGAACCATATTTTAATTTGTCGGCGTGGCAGAACTCCACACCTGTTAATGTTTTACACATGAAACCAATGTAAGGCACCTCTGTGCTGCTAGGGCTACCTATGCTATAAATTTAAAGGCAGTAGCACCATGCAGAATGCAATGCGCAAAATGTTAACTGTGTCATGCAGTATTTCTGCAGTATATTATTTCTCAAACATGTAAACATCATAATTCACATCTCCAGAACATCCACTCAGCACCATCCAAATTTCATGTGAAAAGACCAAACCATTCCAGAGATATTCAATTGTTATATTTCTGTACCTTTAAGAAGTCTTCCACCACAAAATGGTGGAAATTTCGACCTAAAATGCACTAAAATGGCGGACCTAGCTGATGATAAATCAGTAACTGTGAAGCGGGCAACTTCAGATGGCCATAACTCTGCAACGGAGCAACATATTTTCACCAAACAAAAACTGTCATATGCCTTGAACAAAGGTCTTTCTTCCTGCCAAGATTCAGACCAATCAACCACACGCTGTCTGTGCTAAGCGTCACGGAATACAGTGCAGAAAAATAGCAAAAACAAAATACTTTGCATTGCACTATGCAAACACAAAAACACAAATGGTAATGTCAACACAAACGGTGAAAATAAAATATTATTATAGGTAAAATAAAATAGTAACGTTAACACAAACGCAAGTGCAAATGGTAATGCACCTTATGAAACAAATGTAAACGATAAGGCAATGGTAAGAGAAATGAAAGTGCAAAAGTTAATGAAAACAGAAATGGTAACGCAAACGGTAACACAAACAATAACAGGAACAGAAACGCAAACATTAACAAAAACAGTAATGTTAACGCAAACGGTAACGAAAATGGAAATGTTAACACAAATGCAAACAGAAATGCAAATGGTAATGGCAACAGCAACACAGAAGGAAACAATAATGCAGTCGACAACAGAAACATTACCAAAAACACAAATGCTAAGGCCAACAGAAATGCAAACGGTGAAGAACACGCAAACAGTCACAGTAACACAATTGGAAACACAAACGGTTACGGTAACACCAACAATGATGCCAAAGGGAACAGTAACATAAACGCAAACACAAATGCAAGTGTCTACACAAATGCAAATGGTAACATGCACAGTCACGGTAACGCAGTTGGAAATGCAAACACTTATGGTAACACCAACAATGATGCCAAAGCAAACCGAAACGCAAACACAATGAGTAGTGCATATGCAAATGCAAATGGTAATGTACTCGGTGATGCAAAAGGAAATGCAGACAAAAACAGTAATGGAAACAGAAATGGAACCAGTAACACAAAGAAGTGCAAGCAAAGATGAAGTACGTGGTGATATAAACGGAAGCATTCGCAAATGGTTATGGAAACACAAGCATAACACGCTAATAACAGTAATGCAAACACACACCCATTCCACCCCTCTAAAAAAAGGTGCATTCAGAAGAACAGTGAATACAAAGAATGTATGCATAATAATGGCTCTCGGAGCAGAAAATCAGCACTTGGAAGACTAAATTGCTTATATCTCATGAACCGTACGACGTGGAAAAAAATTTAAAATCTCATATTATTTATGACTTTCTTGGCTAGCTTTGCACTTAGCCCCCTAGTGGGGGACTAAGCATTTTTCTGACAAAAAGTCCGTATCTCAAAGCATTTTCGAGATGAGGGCCCAAAAGGCAAGGCGGACGCTATAATGTTAGCCTATGGGAAAAATTGTCAACTTTGGAGTGCCATAGCATTGCAGCCCTCTAATATTTTGTCACAAACCCACCAAAAGGCACATCTGTGGGGTATTGGCTTCCTTTCCTCCAAATTTCAGCCCAAAAGACCAAACCATTCTTTTGCAGCTGTACTCGACTAGGTGAACATAGCAAGAAGTGTGTCCCTAGAGGGTCCCAAATTTAAATGCCAAGCATTTCTGTGACCACCAACTGAAAACAAGATGGTGGATTTGCAACACTACAAGGGTCATTTGCTACACTAAAAACTGCATTTGCGACACTTTCAATTTTTTTGTTAACTTTTCCCATTGACTATAATGGGAAACTTGTTTTTTGAATAACTTTTGAACTGTTTAATGTTTTTTCCTGAAATCTTTGAAAGGCACATCAGGGACCCTGGCTGCATGTTCCCTGAAGGTTTCAGACTGACTGCACAGACCATGCGACCTGTAAGTGCGAGCAAAGAATGTGCAAAAATGCATAATTTGTGCCGTTTGTGGTGCCTTATAGCTCTACAACTGTATATCCAACCATTATGAAACTTGGCAGATCCAGAGATCTATGTTACCAGACCATGCATTCCAAATTTCAGGAAAGTCCATCATAAGGTGGCAAAGTTATTAAGTTGGCAAATTTCAGATTTAACCTTAAATGGGGTACTCAACCCTAACTATAGTGTAACTTCCATGCCACCTATATATATATATATATATATATATATATATATATATATATATATTATATATATATATATATATACATTCATGGCAAAAAACTCTGTTTAATGCATCAGTTAGGGTTGTTCCACAGCGACAAAAGCAAGGAAATTGAGTGTTAGAGTTGCCCTCCTTGCCCCAAAGACCCCGTCCCCACCAACAGGCATCGGGGTGTGCATTGGGGCATCTCTCTCTCTATATATATATCTATATATATATATATATATAGATATATATCTATATATATCTATATATATATATATATATATGGATATATATATTCTTTGCAAAAAAACTGTGTTAATGCATCATTTAGGGTTAAACCACAAACAGTCAGGAAAAGAAAATTCTTTAGGGTTGCCCCCCCGACCCTCCAATCATCCCAAGATTGACTGATGATGGGGTGTGTCATTGAGGTTGTGAGGCCTAAATGTCACCCTACTCATGTAATGATATTGACAAGGGATAGTGAAAAAGAATGGGGTGACATTTAGGCCTCACAAGCCCAATGACACACCCCGTCATCTGTCAATCTTGGGAAGATTGGTGGGTCAGAGGAGGGCAACCCTAAAGTGTTTAATTTCCTGACATTTGTGGTTTAACCTAAATGATTCTGATATCTGATTTTAACAGAATATATATATATATATATATATATATATATATATATATATATATAAGAAAAAGAACCTCTGTGTGCAAACACTGAGGCAAGGGTTACCAAAGGGCATTTGGCTGGGAAGCCAAGTTTCAAGAAAACACAAATCACACACGCCCCCACAATGCAAAGCATCATGGGCTGCATATGCAAATCACCACAGAATGTTATGCTGGTCCAACTTTAAGCAGAATTGCATGGTGCGGAAAGGCCTCTCACACAGTTTACAAAGGGTGCTAACAGAAGACATAGACACGTGTTTCATCCTACCAGGACTCATCAGTATGTCTCGCCTGTTTGACACCCCAGTGGAATGGACCAGCTACCCTTAAGGCAGTGTGCCTTGGATATATTGTGGTGAACCCATTAAAATAAAAAACTATTTAAAAGACAAAGAACCTCTGTGCACAAACACTGAGGCAAGGGTTACCCCAAAGGGCATTTGGCTGGGAAGCCAAGTTTCAAGAAAATACAAAATCACACATGCCCCCACAATGCAAAGCATCATGGGCTGCATATGCAAATCACCACAGAATGTTATGCTGGTCCAACTTTAAGCAGAATTGCATGGTGCCGAGGCCTCTCACACAGTTTGCAAAAGGTGCTAACAGAAGACATAGACACGTGTTTCGTCCATCCAGGACTCATCAGTATGCCTCGCCTGTTTGACACCCCAGTGGAATGGACCAGCTACCCTTAAGGCAGTGTGCCTTGGATATATTGTGGTGAACCCATTAAAATAAAAAACTATTTAAAAGACAAAGAACCTCTGTGCACAAACACTGAGGCAAGGGTTATCCCAAAGGGCATTTGGCTGGGAAGCCAAGTTTCAAGAAAATACAAAATTATACACGCCCCCACAATGCAAAGCATCATGGGCTGCATATGCAAATCACCACAGAATGTTATGCTGGTCCAACTTTAAGCAGAATTGCATGGTGCGGAAAGGCCTCTCACACAGTTTGCAAAGGGTGCTAACAGAAGACATAGACACGTGTTTCGTCCTACCAGGACTCATCAGTATGCCTCGCCTGTTTAACATTCCAGTGGAATAGACCAGCTACCCTTAAGGCAGTGTGCCTTGGATATATTGTGGTGAACCCATTAAAATAAAAAACTATTTAAAAGACAAAGAAACTCTGTGCGCAAACACTGAGGCAAGGGTTACCCCAAAGGGCATTTGGCTGGGAAGCCAAGTTTCAAGAAAATACAAAATCACACATGCCCCCACAATGCAAAGCATCATGGGCTGCATATGCAATATATATATATATATATATATATATATATATTCATGGCAAAAAAAACTCTGTTTAATGCATCAGTTAGGGTTGTTCCACAGTGACAAAAGCAAGGAAATTCAGTGTTAGGGTTGAAAACCCTAACTCTGCATCCCCCCCAGCTCCACACACACAAACACACACACACACACACACACACACATGCAAGTAGGGGGCAGGACCAAGGCAACTGGACCAATCACAGATAACCAGTAGCAGGGGACAGAAATAGCATACAACTGTCTAAACATATTACAAGACACATTCATCAACATGAAGAACAACTGTAGAAGTTCAGCTGCTATCCGAGTGACTTTATCCTATGCATGCATACTGCCCATCAGTTGTTGCTGTAGCATATTATAATTTTTTTTTGTATGGAATAGATTTCTTATGTCTTCTGAATGACAGTGTGTTGATAATCATCACTCTAATAGCATGCCAGTATCTGCTAGTGGTCTTAGGGACCTTTGTTGATTGTTAAAGCCTCCTGATGTTACCTGGAATAAGACAATTATGTGTCAGTACACTATTCTCTGCACAGCACTGCTGTACCATTATGTTACATAGTAGAATTGAAGCTTTGTGTGGAACTGTCAGACCCAAAAGCTCACATGGTCACAACACACAATAGCTGAGTTGAGGAAAGTTTATCACTTAAACGAGCAAAGTGTGTTCCTCTACTATTTGATATATTGTTGCTAGCATGGTGTTCAAAGGACACATGCTCACGTTCGTCTTCATGACTGTGTAGTAGCACAGATCACAGTAAGACAGTTTAAATGTGTCTAAGTACCCACTGATCTTACCACGCCATAAGAAACAATTGGATCAGTACAGTATTATATAAGTTATTCTCCACTATTGCTTGAACTTTTACAGCTGTATATGGGACTGTGTCACCCAAACTATTCCATGGTAGCAGTTCTCTATCTTTGCCTTGCTGTGACTTTGTAAGTGCAAACGTATGTTTCTGTTTGTATACACATGCCTAGGTATGTGTTAACAGTGCTGTCCAAACACAACATGTTACCACCTTTGTACCTATGAATGGATAATATCAGACACCATTAACACCAGGCTTTCATGTGTGTAGATAGCTCCTAATGTTACCGTAACAGTACCAAATAATGTATCCGAATACAATTATAAACACTGTGGTGCTGCACTGTCATCTAATCCTAAAGAGCTCAGCAGCTATGTGGAACTGTAGCTTGCAAACTGTTAAATATAATCACGGCCCATGGTTCACATTATTATACAAAGCATTTAACATATTTCCATTAATATGACTATTATCATCATCTGAGAACATCATGCAGCATTTATACAACTGTTAGTTCTGTTAGTGGTACTGCATGTGGCAGAAAATTAAAAAAAATATTCTGCATACTATTGTGAATCACAAATAACTGAACTGTCATACAGCTATTAAGCACTGCATGTATTTATAGATTTGTGACTAGAAATATTTATAAATGCAACATGTGTGTCTCAATGTGACCATCCCATCTAGATTTGAACAAGGGTACATTGAACAGTACATGTTACTGAAAGGGTTCTATAATGTCATTTTTTTTGCCTATATCCACATTAGATTACGCATCATGTAATACATGGTTTCTTCTATGTTGATACCTCATGATATTATCAGAGCATAACCAAACAATGTATATCATAGGAATTCTGAGCACAGTACTATTATTATGACATGTGACCCTGTGAAGGTGTGCAAAACACTCTGTACACCCATGGCTACTCAAATGCCACAGTTGTTGCTCCATCATGATGAATGTGTCTTGCAGTACATTTAGACAGTTATATGTTATTTCTGTCACCTGCTGCTGGTTGTCTGTGATTGGTCGTGTTCCCTTGGTCCTGCCCCCTACTTGCATATGTGTGTGTGTGTGTGTGTGTGTGTGTGTGTGTGTGTGTATCTGGGGGTTGGGGAATGCAGAGTTAGGGTTTTCAACCCTAACACTGAATTTTCTTGCTTTTGTCGCTGTGGAACAACCCTTAGTGATGCATTAAACGGAGTTTTTTTGCTGTGAATTTCCTGTCTTTTTGATAAATCATAATTGCATACTATATTGTATATGTTGTTGAGAATGTGCCTCCCTTTTTGCACCACAGACTCACCATGATATAGATACCTTTATCAAAATAAGTACTTGTCTTATACTATTCATGCAGCAATAGTTCATGTGCTTCACCTTTCACATGAAAATGAAATGATAAAGTAATGTAATAGCAGATTTTATTTATTTATTTATTTAGCTTTTGTTGACCGGGTAAGTGCACTAGACAAATCCTGCCTATTTTCAGGCACAACCCGGGGGAGGGGGATACAGATGAATGCCAACTGACCTTGAACCAGATTAAGCTGTTGGTGGTATTTTTAGTGAATGAGAGAAATTTGGCCAGGACACCGGGGAAATTCCCCTACTCTTTTCGATAAGTGCCATGGGATCTTTAACATCCATCTGAACTACCACCAATCCAGGCAGATGGGACCTCGGTTTAACGTCTCATCAGAAAGATGGCACCTCAGAAGTGCAGCACCCCTCTCATGCTGCACTGCAGTGTCAGTACTGGGATATTAACCCAAGTGCCAGATGTGGGAACTGAACCCACAGCCCTCTGATCTCCCAGCCTCAGAGGCAAGTGTGCTACCTACTGAGCCACTGACACTGACTATATGTGCTCCACATGTACCAATAGCACATGTACGGTGCTAAGTAGGAAATCTGCACAGATGAATGTCTTGCTCTTTGTTTCTATGCAGTAATATACCAACAAGAATATACATATTACCACTGTAACTTAATATATAATAAAACACACAACACAGGTAAATAAGGCTTAAAAAATATTTATTGCCCAATTAAAAGTTGACAAAAAAAGGCCACATTAAAATTCCAATTGGTACACAAAATAAGTCTCACAAAACAATTGCTAAAGAGTATCACACCAAAGTTGAAAATATATGTAAACAGTATGGCAGGTACTTCATGAGCAATATGTGACAGCAGCACACAACACATGAGCACAACTACCACAGTATTCTCTGCACACTGCTTACATGCATCAAACAGTAATGATGTTATTGTCTTTGTGTGACTGATAGTGTGAATGTTCCTGTGGTGGGTGAAAAACCAGATGCCAACTGTTTAAATAATAGCAGCACAAACACATAATGCTCTCTTAAAAAAAAGATAGATGTGAAAGCTATTTTAAAACATTTAATTCTAATACTGTATATAATTATGTGTAGACATATGCATATATACACATACATATACATGGAAAGTAGGTGTATTTTGAAAATTCCCACCGCACCCCTCAATAGAGGAGATCAAGAAATATTATCAGGAATATAAAAATTCAGTTATCAGTGAAAGTGTCTGATGTACAACAGTGTACTATTCTATACATACATTTAATGAACTTATTACACAAAACAAAATCAAATGGCATACAGTAATAGTAACTATATAGATCAGTGAAAATGATAACAGCAATAATCAACATTAATACTGAACACAAGAAGTATGTATGTAACTAAAGACTTGTACTTACAAAAACGTAAACATTTAACAGAATGGTATGAATATGACATTTAATAATTTCCTATTCAGAAAATGTCACATCTTGAGAATAAACAAATATCTATCACAACACTCTACTTTACTATCAATGATGGCTATGTAAAATAACTACTAACTAGAAAAGATCTATTAAATATCTATGTTATATTTATAAATATATTAACAATATCTTGAAATAGTTATGAATGCAATAGTGTTAAACAGTGAAATATTGAAAATTGTTTAATCAATTCAGTTAAATAGTAAGTAATACAATTACTTAAAACCTAACAGCACTAACTGTAACCAAGCAATGTATTAATTATAATACATACATATGTACAACACACATGTATAGCAAGAAAACGGGGATAGTACTTCACTGTTGCAGCACAATATGGTGGTATTCAGTGAAGACGCAAACGGACAAAAAAAACCACAAGCCACACCTGATAATACTCAACATGTCACTGAGTGATGTCTATTTCAGAGTATTGTACTCTTAAGCACAGGTCAGCAGAACATGTAAAAAAACAGAGTTCAATAGTGTTGAAATAGAAGTGCCACAAACAGCAGGATATCTTTTACTCATTAAAGATCCAAATAATGTCACGATGCAGACAACTCTTAAAAAAGACATATATTAAACAGTTTTGTTTATGCACATGGCCAAGTATTGTGCCTTAGTAGAGGCACACAGTTGGTGACGATGTCAACTAGTTCTTGTTATGGCTGCATACGACATACTCACAAGAAAAGACAATGACAGAAGAGTACAACCAGATAGGAATATCTCTTTTGACATTTAAAATTCTTCCTTAGATGCGTAAGTGTGGTTTCTCTAGTGACTGCAAAGACAGCTGGCACCGATTGAAGACCACTGCAACTATTTTCACGGTGTCACTGATCAACACACATGGGTGTGTCAACTCTGAGCCCATTAGAGTCAAATCTATGCAATACAAGCATAAGATATTGAGATGAAGTCCTGAGACATACAGACTGAGTACACAATCCATGTTGTCAAAGTGGACAACAAGTGTTTCAATAAATGTCTTCTGAACATTGTAAACGAAGTCTATGATGTGACCCATGGCACTGTTCACCATGCCACGCTCAACATCAAGATTATGCCGTAGCATGACATGTGCATTCTTACAAACTGTAAGAACAGCTTCCAGGCCAGCTGTGCGTGAACCTTCAACTTCAGTTCAGAGAGTCTTTCAGTCATCTTCACTACCAGCTTCTGACTTAGAATGACACCATCAATTGTATCAACAGCATGCAGTATGAGAATTTCTTGATTCTCTCTCTGCAACATAACACTGTTAAACTCAACACATTTCTTAAGTCATTGCATGAGATACATAATGTGTGTGCCTCTGGAGTATACATGACTGAAAACAACACAAGCTGTTTCTATAGATGTAGTATCCATTCTGATTCTTCAACCATGTAACACTGAAAGATGCTCTGGTGACAAAGAATCAGTACGCGCTTGATCAAACAATGCCTTGTAAGCCAGATCACCACTCTGCTGCATGTTCTGGCACAGCTAGACATAGGTAAATAACTCCCATAGGTTAAAACCTTCAATGCAGCCTAGTGTATTCTTAGCCTGCTTGACAGTCAGAGCTGCAAAGACATGTTCTGCATCGACTGGTGCAAGCAGTAAAAGGTCTCCAAATTCAATGATGCTTTTACCACCAAATGCATCTCCATAGTCAGTCCCCAAAATCTCCTGTAGACATAGGTGTATACAGGCAAGCATCAAATTAGAGACCATTCTAATCTTATCAATGATGAGTAACATCATCTTAGCAAACATAGAATGAAGCTGAGATGCATCCTCTAATGACAGCTTACAGTACTCTCCTGCTTTGCCATGCTCCACTGGCAACATGAAGAGATAGTTTAACGTAACTCCACCAGGGTTGTATGCAGCTAGTCCATGGGAGCACTAACAGCAACAGACATTGATGATCCTGTCAGTTTCCATATTTCAGCCATAATGGCCTCTATAAGGAACCTCTTTCCTGTACCTGCTGAGCCACTAACAAACATCTGTAGTGGCTTGTGGTCAAGACAGTCACATTTCTTTTGTTCATGTTGTATCCCATGCTGAACAGCATCAGTAACTGCAGAGAGCACCACACATTGCTGCTCATTGAGTCTCTCTCTCAATTCTGCTGGGTCAACACTGCAGCATGTGCCATGTTCCATAGCATTCTCCACTTATGACATGAGTACTTCTGGGGCATTCAGAAGCAGAGGTTCTCCAAGGATACCTTCTCCTTCCGGATCAAGATTGTCCTGTGAACTGATAGGAGTGTCCTCTTCAAGTTGTTTCTGTGCCTTCTCAAGCTGCTTCTTCTCAGTGTATAGTATCTGTATATATGTGTCTGAGTATTCACTTTTGAATGTCTCGTAACTGTGATTGAATTCTTCCTTGAATGTATCACAGTCACCTTTTAATTCAGATTCATTCCTCCAGGGTCTAAATTAGAATAGGAGAGCAAATTAGTAATGCTCTCTCAGATGTGCCTAGATGTAATTTACAGTGGTCAATGAGCCAAGGCTTATGTCTCTTAATGAGACAGCTGTCCTCTCCTTTGACCTTGTAAATATCACGTGTACAATCAGATGAGACATCCATCTTGTAGTCATACCACTTAGCCACCTCAAATAAACACATTTGATTGGTGTCTTCATGTCTACAGGGATAGTACATGTCAATGAGGTTATTCTTCAAGATATGTCTTGAAGAGGGTCTGTTGAGAGTCAGTTCCTTAATCTCAGCGTGAGGAATAAGTACACATTTTCACTTCTCTTTGTAGTTTACACTGAGAAACTGCACAGCATCAGATTGCTGTACAAATGTGTGCCGATCAAGTGATCGCCAGCCTCATAAGCACCACATTCTCTGTGTGATAGGGTATTCAATCCCAGTGACCACAACTGAGATATCAGTGACTTATTTGAATTGGCAATATCTTCCCAAAGATCTTGTATGTTAGTCTGTTCATGTTTAGTAATGTACAAAGTGACATACCGAACCAGAGCCAACAAGTTGTCAGCCACAAACTGAACATCTATGTTTGCTTGCCACATTAGAAGAAGAGTGGGGTTATAGTCATTGATGAACACCTCATTCTCATCCCTGGGTAACTCATATACCCCCTTGGTTGATTTTGCCTTCAAGTGGTGTTGCATAGCTGAAAACAGTTCATTCATGCAACCATCCTAACAGACACGCCTGGGAAATTCGAAACGACATCTTGTGTACCAATCAGATTTGTTCTTCATTGCCTGGTGGCAGTATTTTGCACAAATATGGCATTGACACTTCTGCACCAACTTCCACAGTATTTGACTGTCGTACTTGTCCGTAATGCGGCAAGTGATGTATTGCTTAATGAATGCTAGCACTTGTGCTGCTTCATGTTTACCTATGCGTGGGGCATCCCTGATCCACAGTAACATATGAATATGAGGAGCACCTCTGGCCTGATAATCTGTCCTCCAGAAGTAATGCTCCACAATACCAAGAGGTGGATTGTCCTGTGACAAAATGAAAGTCAGAATATCATGGAATCGCTTGTGAAAATGCCTAGTGACAGACACTGGGTCAAGTGAGCACATTTCTCTGACAGTCATTGATGAAATGCCCTCTACATCACAATTTGCCCACATCAGCAGTTCAATAACCTCATCCCAGGCATACTCGGCACAGCTTAGTGTGACAAACGATGTGGCTGCACCATATTCTCACAGCATAGTTATCACCTCAGAGTGTCTGCAATACCAGTATTCTTTGGTGCCACGTAGACTTGACAGAAAGGAAGATAAATTCACTTGCACATTTTCATCTTTCTGCTTTAATTTCTCCAGGAACTGTGTGGCTGTGATTCCATCAAGTGGAGTTGTGAGCTGAATAGTATGTGCAATAGACGCAGACAGTATGCTAAGCTCACTCTCCCACAGGAGATGAAACATTTACTGTATGTTGCATCTGAATTTGCCATCCTTACTGAGCACACAGCTAGTACGGTACTCAGCACCTTGTACACGCACTTCTCTTTCATCTAGGCATCCACCTGACCCTTTTGGGAATAAATCTGGGAAACAGCGTGCTTACAATGTTGCCTCCCAAATGCTGACAGGCTCACCTTCCACCTGTTTCATTTGATAGAGATCAATGTTGTCCCCTACTGGATCATTGCCATGCAGTGGGTGAATTGTGTATGGTTCATACACATTATCATTTGTCTCCACATTGACCTTCTCAATCATTGATTTTGTGGTTTCCAACACATCATGTTCAACAGCCACACTAGTCATGCGATCAATATCCAAGTCTGCATAAAAGGGATTGTTGCTCTTCAAATAAGTAAGAGCAAGCTTCACCTTCTCTACATTGACAACATCCTGCCAAATGACCTTTGACTTTGTTGGAACACTGTTGACAAGAATCACCAAAGTGTTCTCAATGGAGATCGCCTCCACATTTTCCTGCAGAGGAAGTGGAAGATACATAATGGAACCCTTAAGAGATCTAATGAGTTCTTTTTGTGGAATGTTCCGTGTCTTTGTATTCAGACATAGAATAGTTTGAAATGTTTTCAAATTCTGAATAATAATACGTTCAAACATGCTCAATGTGGCAATCTCAGCTGGTGTAACATGTGCTTCCATATTGTTCAAGAGTGACTTTGGTGGCAGAATGTTAGCCTTCACCTTGGAGAAACAGTGCTTGCACATCACAATGATTGGGTGTAACTGAAAGTCACACTTTAACAGCAGAAATGCTGACAGTTGAAACCACATGTCATTCTACATTGACAAGGTTTCCAGGTTCACTGTGACCATTTGTTTTTTGTAACAGAGCCGATCACATGACACACATACAGAGTCAAATTTCTCTGTCTTTGCCAACTCAAATTTGGAATCGATTTCCCAAACTGCTTGAGAATATCAGTTTCTAAGACAGAGACAGAATTTCCATCACCAATTGATGACTGATTAATCACAGTATCTGTGACACTGCTGCCACGTCACAACTGTTTCAGAAATGTTGTGGTACCATGCATGTCACCAGACTGCAGTAACTCATTCAGACAAGTATACTGCACAACTACTCATCACACCTCATGGACCCTGCACACAAAGTTCCGCATGCCTGATTAAAACACTCACAGCATCCGCATGTGGTGAAATAAACTGTCCCAAACACCACTACCTAGACATGCAAGTGAGTGACCCATAAGTCCAGTATGTGGATGGACCTCACAAAGGTCTATACTCTCAAACAGTTTATGTCTGTCTTTATGATCAGTAATGACAAACAGGTTGATAAAGTGCTCAACTTTGTCAAATGACGATTGTCTTCGGTTGCAAGTCGAATCAGACGTCCATGAGAGAAAGTGACGCTTACGAGGCTTAACAATTGTCTCACACTCATCATCTGACTCCATTGCAGTGTCATCACAAAAACTCAGCACATTACACAGTTTACCAGACTCATCAATGCAGAAGTTGCTGTTCTTTCTATGTGAATAATATGACTCCTCCCAGAAATATGCATCTGAGTACAGTGTGTGCAGCCAGTGACCTGTGAAAACATCATAGAAATTGTGTTGGTTCAAGACAGGATACCGTTATAGCCTCATCTTAATCTTATACACAACTTTTCTGAACTGCTCAAGTACATGTGACATCTTACGCCACAAGCGTTGAAATACAAATACTGCTCTATTAACAAATGTATGTACTCTGAGATGCAATTTCATCAAAGAGAGATGACTCTTTAGTTTTTTGCACTCATGTCTCATCATAGCAGCAATAAGTCTGTCAATCTTAGCTTTAGAAGCTAGTGATTGAAAATACTTTTGCTTTCTCAGATGCCCATGAGCAGCCACAGTTTCACATCGCCGCTTAGTACACTTCTTTATGCTTGCCTTTGCAACATTGGTGTTCCATCTCAAAGATTTCCACAACTGTTGCTGGGCTCCACATTTTTTCCTTGCAGCTGAGCAAGTACATACTTTTTCTGTGGAGTGTGCAACCTGAGAAGTCACTCCTTGAGTGGAATGCTGAATCGTTTTACGTGTTGAACTACCATGAGTGGTTTTTGGACCACTTTTAAGCAACAGGGAACTACTACGATACCTGTTTCATCTCTGCACAGAACTGTGTCTCTGTTTAGAGGGCATCTTTCTTCTCTGGAAATTCACAGAAGTGTGGAACAATGTTACAGAAGTATCAGACACCTGCATAAGAAATAGAGAAAAACAAATATTTAGTGGTGCACTGTCTTTTTTGTCCTAACATTACATACTCACACACACTGTTCATGTGTCATGTAATAAGAATACATGGCATTGCTTACAAAACATTGCACACATTATTACTTTCACAGCTGGACACCAGTAAAACCAATATAAAATGTTTCCAAGTGTCGCAGAACAGAACGTAACTTATAACATGAGAATAAATATCTAAACATGTCAAAAGTAAATTATTGTCACAATCTAAAGCATCCACAGTATTTTTTTAACAATACTGTATTTTAAAACATTTTTAAAAGTAGTGTCCAATATGCAAGTGTCACAAAATGTGTTGTCATGAGCACGACACTGTCGAATGTAGTGTAGCAAACTAGTGTCGTGAGCATGAAAGTGTCTAATAATAGTGTCGTGAGCACGAAAGTGTCAAATAATCTCATTAAAAAAACACCCTATTTAAGGCTAAGCCAATCAGACATTGCTTCCTATTTGACTGACAGACGCTGGCACCAATGAAACGTAACATTGATCAGACCATGTCAGGCAACCAATCACAAGTGCTGAAGACTGGAGAAGAAGGACATAGCAGCCATCTTAGAGAAAAACAACAGACCCTGCTTTACACATTGTAAGCACATCATATTTTTTAAACAATTTTTCTAGCATTATTAAAACTGTTAGCACAACAAAAATAGCATTAAACAAAACATTTTTTACAGCTCTATTTGACTATGACAATCCAAATAACCTGTAATGCTGCAAAAAGAAGTTATTAGTGTTTAAAGTCAGAGTGTCAATCAGTACTTACTAGCACAGATAGATCTGCAAATGGAGGCAGAAAGCAAGCAGCACATGCATCATAACACAAGAGGCAACCAATCATACACCTCTGTGTAGTTGTGATTGTTTGAAGTAGCCTATGAAAATGTAGTATTTTCCCACCTAGAAATCTTTCAACATTTCTGCTTAAAGCAGCAGTGCAATGAAAATGGGTTAAAATTTGACCTCACCTTTTTTTCTTCCTAATTGATGCCAGATGTCTTCCAGTTTATTTTGATGGTGAAATTTTCAGTTTTCATTGTCATTTAAGAAATTTATGAACATTTTAAAGTAATTATTTCTCAAGAAAAAAAGATGGCTGTCTCATTTTTACATAGAAATAATACTGAGGACCCGAGGAGGATAAGAGTCCAGATAATAATGCAGATACATAGATACATAGACAGTGACAGCAGATAAGGGCCTATGGCCAACCCAGTCTGCCCATTTAAGTTTGTAAGTTCAGTTTATGTTTTCCAGGAAGTCTGTTGCCCCTTACCCCTGACCTCCAGAATTCCTTTATGTCTGTCCCATGCATTCTTAAATCCCGTGATTGTTTCAGCCCCCACCACTTCCTCTGGCAGGGTGTTCCTCCCATCCACCCGTTCTGTGAGAAATTCTTCCTCACGTTTCCTCTGAATCGTCCTCCCTCCAACTTCATCCCATGCCTTCTAGTCCTGGAACATCTTTTTCGCTTAAAAATAGTGCATTCCTGCACCCTGTTCCTCCCTGTAAGATACTTGTATGTCTATCATCCCTCTCTCCCTCCTCTCCTCCAGGAGTACATGTTCAGTGCCTTCAACCTGTCCTCATATGACTTGTGATGCAATCCATGCACCATCTTTGTTGCCCTCCTCTGAACCTTCTCTACCCTGTCTATGTCCTTATGTAGGTAAGGTCTCAGAACTGCACAGTGTACTCCAGGTGCGGCCTCACTAGTGTCTTGTATAGTGGAATTATGACCTCCCTTTTCCTGCTGGTGATGCCCCTGCCTATGCATCCCAGCATCCTATTTGCTTTACCTGCTGCCTTGTCACACTGTTTCCCTGCCTTGAGGTCATCAGAGATGATAACTCAAGATCCCTTTCCTGCTTGGTGCATGCTATATCCTCACCCCCAACTGATATATTGTGCCAGGGTTTTGTGCCCCAAATGCATTATCTTGCACTTCCTTGCATTGAATTTCAACTGCCAAACCCCTGACCATTCTTCAAGTTTCTGCAGGTCCCTTCTCATTCTGTCTACACCCTCTGGTGTGTCTACTCTGTTACAGAGCTTTGTGTCATCAGCGAACAGTGAAATTCTGCCTTCTAGGTCCTGCGTAATGTCACTGATGAAGATATTGAATAGTACCGGTCCCAGCACTGATCCTGTGGTATCCCACTGGTCACTCTCCTCCCTCTGTGGGTGACAGCCATTTACCACCACCCTCTGTGTCTTGCTGCCCAGCCAGTTACCTACCCACCGCACTACTGTCCTGCCCACACCCATATTCCCCAGTTTGTGCAATAGTTTTCTATGTGGCACAGTGTCAAAGGCCTTGCTGAAGTCCAGATAGGCCATGTCCACTGCCCTCCCTGATCCACCTCCTAGTCACCCAGTCAAAAATTCAATGAGGTTGGTCTGACATGGCCTTCCCTGGTGAAACCATGCTGCCTTGGGTCCTGTAGTCCATTGACAACCAGATGTTCCACCAATCTCTCCTTCAGTAGTGCTTCCATGATCTTCCCCACTACCGAGGTGAGGCTGACTGGTCTGTAGTTCCCCGCTTCCTCTTTGTTCCCACTTTTGTATAAGGGGACTACATCTGCTATCCTCCAGTCTTTGGGTACCTCCCCTGTTTCTAGTGATCAGCTAAACAGGATAGCAAGAGGTTCAGCCACCACCTCTCTTAGTTCTTTAAGGACCCTGGGGTGCACCCCATCTGGCCCCATTGCTTTATCAACTCTTATTACTTCCAGTTCCTTCAGGACCCTTTCTCGTGTAAAGGGACTTGTGTCCATTTCTGCACCATTCTCACCCCTTGTACTCCATTCAGACCCATTACCCTCCTCTTCCTCAGTAAAGACTGAGCAGAAATACCTGTTAAATATGTCAGCTTTACTGTTGTCATTCTCCACAGCCCATCCTCCCCTTCAGTCTCACTATCCCTCCTTTGCCTTTCTTTTTCACTTATGTACCTGTAAAAGGTTTTGTCCCTCTACCCACTGATTTTGCAATGTGTTCTTCTGTCTGAGCTTTGGCTTCCCTTACTGACCTCCTGCCTCCCTTTGCTTCTCCTGGTACTTCTCCCTATCCCCTTCTGTCTGTGTCTTTTGTATTGCCTGAATGCAATCTTTTGGCTTTCACTTTCTTTGCTACCTCTTTGGAAAACCATAATGGTCTCCTCTTCCTTTTCCTCTTGCTAATCTGCTTAATACATAATTCTGTTGCTCTTGTAATCCCCATTTTAAATACTTCCCACTGTTCCTCAACCCCTGATTCCTGCCCCATTCCCCTTAATGCCTCTTTCAAGTATCTCCCCATTTTCCCAAAGTTTGCCCCCCTAAAATCCAGGATACGTGTTTTTGTGTGGTTTGTTCTGCTCTTTCTGTGATTTCAAACCACAGTGACTGGTGGTCACTGTTCCCAGGTGCTCCCCACTCTTACCCCATCACACTGTCCCTGTTTGTGAGCACAAGGTCCAGTATTGCCTTCTGCCGAGTTGGTTCCATGACCAGTTGTTGAGGAAGGCACCCTGAAGGAGTCCAGGATAAATCTGCTCCTAGTTGATGCTGCTGCTGGGATGCTCCAGTCCACATCTGGAATATTGAGTCTCCAACCAGTACTACCTCACCCTTGTCTGCCATCCTCTGGATGGCTAGCATCAACTCTATCTGTTTCTTCCTCCTGGGCTGGTGGTCTATAGACCACACCTGTGCAGATGGCTGGCCCCATTTTTCTTTCCAGCTTAACCCACAGTATCTCTCCCCCATTTTGTTCCTCTTGGATCTCTGTGGCCCTTATGTCATTTTTCACATACAGTGCCACTCCTCCTCCCTTCCTGCCTGCCCTGTCTCTTCTGAATATGTTGTAGCCAGGTATGGCCAACTCCCAGATGTACAGTACACAGCATAGGAAGCATCTAGAAAACCCAAATCAACAGTTCTGCCAATATGTTTTATAACCATAGCAGAAAATTAGCTTTTTGGAATAACTTTTTTCATTGCACTGCTGCTTTAACAGGAGCTGCAGCCATTCAGTGTAGTCATAGTCAGTGCATCCACTGTATTGGTTAGCAATGAGAAAGCATTAACCAATAAATTTCTAAATCACTGTGTTTTGGGACAGCCCACCAAAACAATGTTGAAGGAGAGAGGGAAATTTCACTTTCATATTCAGTTGTGACTAGACACTGCAGGAGAAACACTGATTTTTTTTGGTAGCTCTCTGTCCACTTCTCAGAATAAAATGTCAGAATGGCAGAAAACAGCAAATGGACTGTGTGGGTCATAGACAGCAGTATAGTAATGTGAGCTTCAGAGTATGCTCAGAGGAGTGGTTTTGGCAAAGACCTGCAGCTTCCAAATTGCTCTGTTAAGTGATTTGGCAGGGGTGGCATGAGGTGGGAACATCTCATACCAACAATGCAGAGACTTCTGAGGACTCAAGCTCGGCCAGACATACTGCTGATTCATCTCGGAGACAATGATTTGGGCACCAAACGATGGGTAGATTTAGTGTCAGAAGCAACATTGGACATTGCTTCTATTATGAGTATGTTACCTGCCTGTAAGATCATTTTTTCTGATATTACAGAGTGTAGGGTCTGGCAAGCAGAACAGCACATGTACCTGATTGACAGAGCATGGAGAAAGGTTAACATACAAATATCTGGATATCTGCTCATGTCTGGGATGCACATCATACATCACACTGAAATTAAGCATTGTAATGATTGGCTATACCTACCAGATGATGTGCACTTTTCGCATGCTGGCAATTGCCTTTTTCTGGGAGACCTTCGAGATGGAATCCTCACAGTCCTCTAAAAATAATAGACTGTTAACGCAGATATCTTTACAAAAAAGGATCTTTTAAGAGCCACAAAACCTTGGTCAAAAAACAGAAAAGCTGCATACATAACACACACAACACAAACACATGCTATCTCACTTTCACACAACTACACAAACTTAGATGCATGAACATGTTCAGAATTGTGATACACATTTTGCTCCTGCTAACAAGATGTAGTACAACTATCTAGCTATCTGGTTTCAGTATCCATATTAGGCACAGTTAAACATGGCATCAGGGAGGCAGTACTGTGTTGTTAATCTCATATAATCTAACATTTAGTGTAGCCATATAGCATTACTTCTTATAATGACTGTAGAATCAGAATAAGTATGCTGCCTGTACATCTGTAGTCAAAAAGCTGAACAGAGCACAAGCACACACATGTAACAATATATCACAGTAACATACTGTTGTCTGACTGTATTTATTGCAGCTTAAAACAAAAAAGAGCCAACATGAGACTGTGGAGTCTGAGGGAAGTGTGCTGCCTGCTTGAGGCAGCTCAGTCCAGGGGCAATGCCAGGGTGCTCATGAGGAGTACAAATTGGAAGCTGGATACAATGTGGAGGCGCATCCATGGTTATATGCACATGATTCTGAAAGTCAAGAACAAGAATCCACAAATGTGCAAAAGGAAGTTGAAACTGTTGCACCAGCACTTCTACATGCTGAAGAACAGGGGGAGATACCGGATAACGATGCTAGCTGGTACTACCTTGCATATGAGATGTGGGAGGTTGCTGGAAAGCCTGCTGCAGGGGAGGGCCTAACACACCGTGAGTAAACAAATGTTTTGTTACTCAGCATAGCATATTCTTAAACAGGAATCACTAACAAGCTGACTGTTGTGTTGGATAAGATCACACCTCAGGTAGTCAGGTACAAGACCACAGGCTGAGTACATCCACTACCTGAGGCATCACATTATCCCACCACATAGCTTCAAGGCTGTTATTGCTACAATGCAATGGTTTGTTGTAATATAGAGTGTAAAAAATAATGTGAATTTGGGTGTAACTGCAATCACGGTGATGTTCCATTGATGCACATTGCCTCACTCTTACATTGGGTCTGCAGTCAGGGTGCAGTACCTGGTCTTGGGGGGGGTGTTATTGGCTGGCTGACACCATGAACTCCTAAGTATCCTAACTTATATCTTCCTGAAATCAGGGTGATATTCCGTTGATGTCCATGGCCTTAGTTTTACTATGGGTCTGCACTCAGGATGCAGTAATTCTTCTGGGAGGGGGATGTGCATTGCGTGGTTGATGGCATGCAGCTCCTAACTGTCCTAACTTGTGTGCCCCTGCAACCACAAAGGTGCACCATTGATGTCTATTGACTTTCTTTTCCTGTGACTCTCCACTCACTATGCACTACCCGGCCTGGGGTGGGGGGCATTGCCCAGCTGACACCATGCAACTCCTAACTGTCCCAACTAATGTGTTACTACAATCATGGAGCTGTACCATTTATATCCATAGCCTTTCTTTCCTGTGAGTCTCCACTCAGGATGTAGTATCTGCTCGGGGTTGGGGGCATTGCCTGGCTGACACTGTAAAACTCCTAACTGTCCCAACTAGAGTGTTACTGAGATCATGGAGCTATACTATTTCTATCCATAACTTTTATTTTCCTGTGGATCTCCACTTAGGATGCAGTACCAGATTTTGGGGGGGGTGCATTGCCTGGCTGATGCTGTGTGACTCCTAACTCTCCTAAGTTCTGTTTCCCTGGAAACACAAAGGTGAACCATTGATGTCTATGGACTTTCTTTTACTGTGACTCTGTACTCAGGATGTACTGCCTGGCTTGGGAAAGGTGGAGGGGGACATTGCCTAGCTGACACCATCCAACTCCTAACTGTTCCAACCAGTGAGTTACTGCAATGATGAACCTATACCATTTATATCCATAACCTTTCTTTTCCTCTGTGTCTACACTCACAATACAGTATCTGATCTGGGGGGGGTCACTGCCTTGCTGATGCTTTGCAACCCCTAACTGTCCCAACTTGTGTTCCCATACAGCCACGTAGGTGCACCATTGATGTCTCTTGATTTTCTTTTCCTGTGACTCTCCACTCAGGATGCACTACCTGGCATGGGGGGGCATTGCATACCTGACACCATGCAACTCCTAACTGTCCCAACTAGTGTGTTACTGCAATCATGGAGCTGTACCATTTATATCCATAGCCTTTATTTTCCTGTGAATCTCCACCCAGGATGCAGTACCTGCTCGGTGGGGGAATTGCCTAGCTGATATCATGCAACTCCTAACTGTCCCAACTAGTGTGTTACTGCAGTAATGGAGCTGTACCATTTCTATCCATAACCTTTGTTTTCCTGTGAGTCTCCACCCATGATGCAGTACCTGCTCTGGGGGGGCATTGCCGATCTGACACCGTGCAACTCCTAACTGTCCCAACTAGTGTGTTACAGCAAACATGGAGATGTACCATTTATATCCATAACCTTTATTTTCCTGTAGGTCTCCACTCAGGATGCAGTACTTGAGCTACAAGGGGGGACATTGCCTGGATGATGCCGAGCAACTCCTAACTGTCCTAACTTGTGTGCCCCTGCAACCACAAAGGTGAACCATTAATGTCTATGGACTTTCTTTTCCTGTGACTATCCACTCAGAATGCATTACCTGCCCTGGGGGGGTTCATTGCCTAGCTGACACCGTGCAACTCCTAACTGTCTCAAGTAGTGTGTTACTGAAATCATGGAGCTGTACCATTTATATCCATAACCGTTATTATCCTGTGCGTCTCCAGTCAGAATGCAGTACCTGGTCTGGGTGGGGGGGCATTGCCTAGCTTACACCATGCAACTCTTAACTGTCCCAAGAAGTGTGTTGCTGCAATCATAGAGCTGTGCCGTTTATATCCATAACCTTTGTTTTCCTGTGAGTCTCTACTCAGGAAGCAGTAGCTGCTCGGGGGGGGCATTGCCTGACTAACACTGTACAACTTCTAACTGTCCCAACTACAGTGTTACTGCAATCATGGAGCTGCACCATTTATACCCATAACCTTTATTTTCCTATGGGTCTCCACTCAGGATGCAGTACCTGATCTGGGGAAGGGAGTCATTGCCGACCAACTCCTAACTGTCCTAACTTGTGTACCCTTGCAACCACGAAGGTGAACTGGTGATATCTATGTACTTCCTTTTTCTGTGAATCTCCACTCAGGATGCACTACCTGACCTGGGAAGGGGGGGATTGCCTAGCTGACACCATGGAACTCCTAACTGTCCCAACTATTGTGTTGCTGCAGTCATGGAGCTGTACCATTTATATTCATATCCTTTGTTTCCCTGTGAGTCTCCAATTAGCACGTAGTACATGCTCGGTGGGGGGTCACTGCCTGGCTGACACCGTACAACTCCTAACTGTACCAGCTACTGTGTTACTGCAATTGTAGAGCTGTACCATTTATATCCATAGCCTTTATTTTCCTGTTAGTCTCCACTCAGTATTCAGTACCTAACCGTAGTGGGGGGGCGGCATTGCCTGGCACCGTGCAACTCCTAACTGTCCCAACTACTGCATTACTACAATCATGTAGCTGTACCATTTATATCCATAACCTTTATTTTGTTGTGGATGTCCAATCAGTATACAGTACCTCATCGGGGGGCATCTTAAGTAGCAGACAATACTACCATTGTTGAAACAAATCTGTATAAAATAATTTAAGACACACATACCATGCTCAATAAATATAATTATTATCTTTCATTCACAGGACATCAGAGGTGCTCCCCACCACATCATGAGGTAGTACCAGCCCAAGCTGAGGCTGTGGAGGCCGAACAGTCTAACTTAGACAGTGTCATCATTGTCGAGTCAGAAGGTAAGAAAATCCTAGTGAAAATGATTTGAATATTTGCTGTCAGTACTTGGTGTGCATCGCATTCTTGATTCTCTGCAAGCACTCAGCTTCTGTAACATTGCTGTGTAAGGTAGTAGTTTTGCTCTGACTCTACACTCACAAGCCAGAACCTCCTTTTTGAAGATCAGAGGACATACCCTTGCTGACCCCATACAAGTCCTAATTGTGCAAGCATATGTAGCTCTGCAATCAGCAAGGAAGTCTGGTAATGTCAATGTCAGTAGTTGTCTTGTGGTTGTCCACTCAAAACACAACACCTGTTCAGTGGTGAATGGTTCATACCCTGGGTGGTGCCAGGGAACTCCTAAGTATGCAAATGTCTGTACCGTTCATGTCCATTACATTTTTTGTTGCAGCACTACAATCATGCCTCAGTACCAGTTTCCTTTTAACGCCATTGCCTACCTCAGAACATCCAACTACTAAGTCTCCTAACTCAGCCACATAATCTTGCTAAGCCCATGTTACTGAAAACTACATTAATTTGTGAACACCTCATATTACAGTGGTGTTCCATTGATGAACATGACCTGACTTTTCCTGTACATCATTAGCTGTCTTTATATGTACAAGTCCTCAGTGTCTTAATTAATCAATAAACCATGACAGGGTGTGGGTGATGTAGGGTTTACCCACACCCGGTTTGGTTCAGTCACGAGACTGCAGTCCAAGTGACCAAACATCCAGCCATGGGTAAATCCCAGAATCTCCCACGTACTGGAGTGGTTTATTGTGATTATACAATGTGTCCCTTGCATTTTTGGTATAGAAAAGGAAAGAAAAAGAAAATGTTTTTGCATTTGCAATGTTTTTTATTAACTTTATCCTTACGCTAGAAACAATAGTCCTGTTGTCCCACTGTCAGCTTTCTCTAGAGTACTCATGATGTTAAATCAGTCCCCTTCCCCATCCCTCCAGAGAACCATGTGCCTCCCCCATCTCTTGAGTCATACAGATAGCCGTAGTGCAAACACCGCTCTACTTGTACTATCGCTGTATACTAATCTTGTCACACAACAACAGGAGGAATCTGATTACATTGCCTGTCTTAAACAATACTAAAAGTTATTCTCCTACTTGTACACATCTCATATCAGAGACATATGTAATGAATGTTCATGCCTCTATTTTAGTACTGCTTATGTACTAAGGAATTAGTATATTATTTATTTAACCATTGATAAAATCTCACAACTACAAGTTGTCAGCAGGTACATGATTAACTGTGGTACATTGGACCATGCCAGAATCATAACATTAATAGATATATAAGACAATAACAGCATTCTTTACCATGTACGTATTCAGATGATCCATGTTAAACAATCTATTTATGTATTTTCTAGTGGTCGGGGAGACAGTTGCCACACCACAGATGCAGGTGAATCAGGAGCTTGGCACCAGTGCCGAACGTAAGTGTTGTATCAGAAACACACACACACATGTCATTAACTGTAAGCAGACTATTAGCACATGTTATGTCCTAGGCTATGTTAATGCAATCATTAAAGGTGTACAGTTGATGTGCATGGCTTTACTTTTGCTGTGATTTATGTGTCAGGGTACAGTATCTGATCTGCTGTGAGCAGGAAGCATTGCTTCGCTGAGTCCATGCAACTCCTCAGTGGGCTAACTTGTGTCTAACTCCAATCAAGGAGCTGTACCATTTATTTCCCTGGCCTTTGTTTTACTGTGCCTCTCCACTCAGGATGCAGTACCTGGTCTGGGAGGGTACATTTCCTGTTTAAAACCATACAACTCCTAACTATACAAACTTGTGTACACCTGCAATCAGAGAAGTGTACCATTGATGTACATGGCTTTAGTTTAGCTGTGGCTGTCCACTCAACATGCAGTACCTGATCTGTTGGGGTTGGGAGGTATTCTGTAGCTGACGACATGCAACTACGAACATTTCTAACTTGTCTGTTCCTGCAACCATGGAGGCATACCATTGACATCCATGGACTTTGTTTTCCTGAGGATCTCCACTCAGGATGCAGTACCTGTTCTGGGGCTGGGGGAGAGGATTTCCTAGATCAGCCCATGCAATTCCTAACTATCCAAAGTTATATAAACCTACAATCATGTACAGATACAATTCATATCCATCAGTCAGTTTGAGTGTGGTTCTCCATTCAGGATGCAGCACATCATCATTGGGGGGGGTGACCATTACATGGCTGACACCATCCAACTCCAAAATGTCTTAATTTCTGTGTAACTGCAACCATGGACATCTACCATTGATGTCCATGGCATTCCTATTAAAGTGACTCTTCACTCATCATTCACTACCTGGATAGAGATGGCACTAGGGCATTGCCTCTCTGAGCCTCTGCAGCTACTAACTTACCTAAGTTGTGTACAGTTGGAATCAGGCAGGTGTACCATACATATTTTCCTGTGAATCTCCACTCAGAAAACAGTACCTTTCCAAGTGCAGGGGGGGAGGGGTAGCCTTGCCAGCATGATGCCATGTAACTCCAAACTATCCTAACTTGTGTCTTACTGCAACCACAGACATGTAGATGTTCATGGCCTTTCTTTTCCCGTGACTCTCTACTCAGCATTCAGTACCTGGTCTGGGGGGGGAGGCGGCATTGCCTGTTTTACACTGTACAACTCCTAAGTGCTCTAACTTTTCTGTTGTTGATGTCCATAGCCTCAGTTCTGCTCTGCTTCTCCACTCAGGATACAGAACCTGCTTGGAGGGTGGGGGGGTGGAATTCCTGCCTGACATAATACAAGTTCTAAGTCTCCTAACTTCTCTGTTCCTACAATAAGCGAAGTATACACTTTATGTCCATAGCCTTTCTTTTTTTTTGTGCCTCTCCACTCAAGATGCAGTACCTGCTATGCGGCAGATGGCAGGGGGAAGGGTTGGGGGGCCTTGCCTACCACTACCCATACAACTCCTAACTATACTAATTTGTATGACTCGACAATCAGAGACATGTACCATAAATGTACATGATGTCACTGTCCCCGTGGGTCCCCACTTAGCATACAGTACCTTATCTTGTGGGTGGGGGGGAGTGGGAGTGAGCATGCATTGCATGGCTCAGGCCTGCCAGCTTCTAACTTTTGTCCACCTGCAATTAAGGAGGTGTACCATTCATCTACATTGACCCAATATAGCTGTCACTGCATAGTCAAGATGCAGTACCTGTCCATTAGGTAGAGGAGAGGTGAAGGGGGTCATTGCCTGACTGACAACAGACAACTCCTCATTACCATATGTTCTGTCTATCTTAACCAAAAATATGTATCTAAAACCATTGTAAAGATATAGGCCCCAGAAACCACATCTCATGAGATTAAACAGAACCAGCAAAGTACGCTTTTGACTGTTACATGTTAATAGAGTTTTTTTTTCTCTTTACAGATCTGCCATTGAGTAAGCGGTGTACTGCGCACTGCCACTGTGCCGCAAGACTTGAGTGCAAGGTGGACTTTCTCCAAAAAGAAGTAGCAGGCCTGTGACAGGGACAGGCTCAAATACTGTCCCTCCTTACAGCACAGCAGGCAACAGTCAGCCTTGTGCTTGAGCCTGTGGACACAGCAGCAGCTAGCAGTGCACGGAGCAGCACTGCTTCACCTGCAAACGTTTCATCCAGTCTCACTGACCACTGATGGATGACCTCCACAGCTTTCCCGGTGTCTCCCCCATGGAGCTACAGTTTCCACTCCTGGTGCTCTTCCATATGAATCCAGCTTCCTGACTGAGTTGCCTCAAGCAGCAGCACACCTCCCTTACAACAATTTAAGTGAAATAAATGTTTTGTCTTTTATAAAAATTTTAATTTAAACTGCAAAAAAAAATGCAATTTAAAAAAGAGTTTTTATAATAAATATTTATTTTTACAGAACGAATGTATATTTTTTTCTAAATGATGTTTAGATAATTTTTAATATTTTTTTTAAATCTTTACTGAAAATCAAAGTATAAAAATGAATATTGTTTACAAAATATATAATTTTTTTCTAAATCATGCACACATCATTATAAAAAATGTTGATTTCTTATACTTTAATAG
The DNA here is from genome assembly GCA_016271365.2 of Neoceratodus forsteri. NCBI lineage: Eukaryota > Metazoa > Chordata > Ceratodontiformes > Ceratodontidae > Neoceratodus > Neoceratodus forsteri. Next base: position 1,166,707,363 of record CM057458.1, read on the forward strand.
AATAATTGTTTACAAGAAGCGTTTATAAATATTTTCTTAAAAAAAGAGTTTTTCTTCTACAATTTTTAACGTATGACTGTTCTGCACATCTACTGCCATTCTAACTTGTTAGCATGCCATAGGAAACCATAAACATTTTTTTTTACCATGCCTGACTTTCACAATGGGTCTCAACTCAGGGCATAGTACCTGGTCTGGGGGGAGGGCATTGCCTGGCTAATGCTGTGCAACTACTAACTATACTAACTTTTGTGTTCCTGCAATCAGGAAGGTGTGTTATTGATCTCCATGACCTCAATTTAACAATGGGTCTCCACTCAGACTGGCACCAGTACCCTCCTGGATTGGGTCCTCACCACTCACCCCACAAGGATTTCTCATACAACCCTTCTCCCAGACTCTCTCAGTGACCACTCCCCAGTCATATGTGCATGGTCTAACAAATTCCTCAAGCCCCCTCCCAAAATTATTGCTAGCAGAGTCCTTCCTCGAGGAAAACTTCCACATCTCAAACAATACCTGCTTCTACAAGGCTGGCTACCAATCTATGAAGCAACAGATGTTAACTTCGCTCTTGATCACTTCATCTCAATTTTCAACAAAACCTGCGACCTCTTTGCCTCTGCTAAAAGGTGCAAAACAAAATCTCTCTCTAACCCATGGCTCACAGTGGCTTTTCTCTCACAGCTGAAACTAAGGGACCACCTCTGGGCAGTTGCCAGGGCCACTGGCAAACAACTGGACATCCAAAATTACAAACAAGCATGAAATGCCTGCACAAAAGCCATCTGGCTCATGAAATCCACCTATTACAAAGACGCTCTCACCAATACATGGGGAAATGGTTGTGCTTTCTGGGACAATATCAAGGATGTCACAGGGAATCAACCAAAAACCTCTCTGGCTATGTTAATGGTTGATGGATCCTCAACCCTTGACCCCAAGGTGATCGCAAACATCTTTAACACGGCTTTTTCAAACCTTAGTGCTGTCCTACTCCATGACTTTTTCAAAAACAGGGCCTACTCCCCAAATACCTCAGCCCCACAGTCTAACCATCCCCTCTTCTACTTCAGGGAGGTACGGCTGAATGAAGCTTGCTGCTATATTATTGCAGCTATCTCTAAATCTAGATCTAGTAGCCACACCCTGGACCTTAAGCTTCTGTTGCTCACCCTCGATGAGGTAATTCATCCATTAACAAAAATCCTAAACCTCTTTCTCAGCTGTGGAAAATTCCCAGACTAATGGAAAACAGCCACCTGTCCATAAAAGTGGGGATAAGATGAATCACTAAAATTATCGTCCTATCTCCATACTCTCCCCTCTCTCTAAGGCACTTGAGTGCATCATGGCTGATCAACTTACCGACCACTTGGATAAATAAATATACCTTGTCCACAACAACATGGTTTCCAGAAAGGTCACAGCACTACCACAGCCCTTCTTGAGTTCACTGGAGCTTTGCACAAATCCCTTGACAATGGCCTTCTCAAAGGGGCCATTTTCATCACTTTCTCCAAGGTCTTCAATACAGTACACCATGGACTACTAATTGACCAACTGCTGAATGCCGGACTATCACCTGACTCTTCTCTCTGGTTTAAAAGCCACTTAGAAAACCAGTCACAGAGAGTAAAAATTGCTGACTTTCTTTCTGACACCCTGACTGTTCTCTCGGGTGTTCCACTGGGATCCATACTGGGCCCCCTACTTTTTAGCCTTTTCTTAAACTCCCTCCTTTACCACTGCTCTGAGCAGATCATTCTATACATCGATGACGCTGTTGTATTCTCCACTCACAAAGATCCTGCAACTCTTCAACACAACCTTCAACTTGGTTTCAGTTCTCTAGAGACATGGTTTCTTAATCATAAACCAGTCCTCAATGACAAGAAAACCAAATCTATGCTCTTCTGCAGCTCTCTTAACCCACACAAGCTACACCACTTGGCTATCTCCACTACCAAGGGGAACACTCTAGATTAGGTGGGGTCCTTCAAATACTTAGGGATACAGCTTGACCCTAATCTCTCCTATGGACCTCATGTAGATAATGTAGCTAGAGTTGCTAATACATGGCTTGGTTTCCTTTACAAACACAGACAACATTTCATGCCAGAAGCTTTGATGGTTGTAGTTCTGAGCTCTGTGATCTCTGTAATAGACTATGGTCTCATCATTTATGGCTCGGCCACAACCACAACCCTTAGACGTCTCTCAGCTGCTTTAAATAAGGCATGTTGGCTCATCACTGGTGCTCACCGTCTCACCCAAACATGTGACCTGTACACCCAGACTGGCTGGCTCCAACTTTCAAACCGCATAAAGTTTCTCACCTACTCCATGATGAAAAAATCTACCTTGGCCTTGTACCTTCTGGGGTCTCAACTCTGTTACAACATTGAACCAGCAAATGGTGCCTTCAGAGATCCATGCAACAGCTACTGAAAGTCCCCCACTGTCACACTTCACAGGTACAACGCTCTTTTGCTTCTCGAGTGCCACTCTGGTTCAATGGCCTCAGCCCCACCATCTCCTCTGCCCCAAGAATTGGTATGTTTAAAGCTAGGCTCCGGGACTATCTCACTACCAACAGCTCCTGTGACTGTTTCTCCACTTTCCTACCTGCTCTAGTGGTCCCCCCTCCCCTCCTCACTGGATTCTACCCTCACATCCTGGTATACCCAATGCTGCACTTTTCACCCTCTCCCCACCCTACCTAGATTCCTTCTTCCCCCCCTCCCCTCCCTCCCTCCCTCTTCCCTCTCCCTATGACTCTGGCACTTCTTATATCTTGTCTGTTTTCTCTGACAAATGCAGCTGGCTGCCTTGCTTACAATGTTACCCTTGAATTGTATTAATCTGTAATCTGTTTGCAATGTCCACATTGTTGTAATATCTGTCTTGATGTTCCCCATAATTTGTATTTCTCTGATGTGAAACCTATGTAAAAGAGCCTTGACTCAAAGGTATTTGTAATCCTAGACTTGATAAATAAATAAATAAAACAACTCAGGGTGCTGTACATAGTACCCGATCATGGAAGAGTGGACATTGCCTGGCTAACACTGTGCAACCCCTAACTGTCCTAACTTGTGTGTTCCTGCAATCAAAGTGGTGTACTGTTTATCTTCATGCCCTCAATTTTACCCTGACTCTCCAGTCAGGATAACATTTCTGATCTGTGGTGGGGGGGGGTTTATTGCCTGGCTGACACCATGGAACTCCTAAGTGTTCCAACTTGTGTGTTACTGCAATCATGGAGCTGTGCCGTTAATATTGATAACCTTTGTATTCCTGTTATTCTGCACTCAGGATGTTGCATCTGCTGTGGGGGGGCATTGCCTGGCTGATGCCATGCAACTCCTAGCTGTTCTAACATGTGTCCTCCTGCAAACTGGGATGTATACCATTAATGTCTATAGCCTTTATTTCCTGTGGATCTTCTCTCAGGATACAGTACCTGATGTGTGTGTCTGTGGTGGGGGGGCATTGCCTGGCTGACACCATGCAACTCCTAGCTGTCCTAACTTGTATGTCCCAGGAACCACAGAGGAGCACCATTAATGTCTATGGACTTTCTTTTCCTGTGGCTCTCCACTCAGGATGCACTACCTGCCCTGGGGGGGCATTGCCTACCTGACGTGATACAACTCCTAACTGTCCCAGCTAGTGTGTTTCTGTAATCATGGAGCTGTACCATTTATATCCATAACCTTTCTTTCCCTGTCGGTCTACACTCAGGATGCAGTACCTGATCTGGGGGCGGCATTGCCTGGCTGATGCTGTGCAACTCCTAACTGTCCTAAGTTTTGTGCCCCTGCAACCACAAAGGTACACCACTGAAGTCTAAAGACTTTCTTTTCCTGTGACTCTCCACTCAGGATGCACTACCTACCCTGGGGGGGGAATTGCCTAGCTGACACCGTTCAACTTCTAACCGTCCAAAGTAGTGTCTTACTGCAATCATGGAGCAGTACCATTGTCATCCACAATCTTTTTTTAACTGTAAGTCTCCGCTGAGGATGCAGTACCTGTTCTGGGGAGGTGAGGGAAGGCCGGGCAATTCCCTGCTGATGCCATGCAAATATTCACTGTCCTATCTTGTGTGCCCCTACAATCATGAAGGTGCACCATTGATGTTTATGCATTTTCTTTTCCTGTGACTCTCCACTCAGGATGCACTGCATGGCCCGGGGGGGGTTATTGCCTAGCTGATACCATAAGACTGTAACTGTCCCAAGTATTGTATTACTGCAATCATGGAGCTGCACCATTTATATCCATAGCCTTTATTTACCTGTGAGTCTCCACTCAGGATGCAGTACCTGATCTGGGGGGGCAATGCCTAGCTGACACCATGCAACTTCTAACTATCCCAACTAGTGTGTTACTCCAATAATTGAGCTGCACCCGTTAACATCCATAACCTTTCATTTCCTATGAGTCTCAACTCAGGATGCAGTACCTACTCTGGGGGGGGGAATTGCCTGGCTGATGCGGTGCAGCCCCTAACTGTCCTAACTTGTGTACAAAGGTGCACCATTGATGTCTATGGACTTTCTTTTCTTGTGACTCTCCACTCAGGATGCACTATCTGGCCTGGAAGGGGGCGGTATTGCCAGTTGACACCGTAAAACTTCTAACTGCCCCAACTAGTGTGTTACTGCAATCATGGAGCTGATCCATTGACATCCATAACCTTTATTTTCCTATGAGTCTCAACTCAGGATGCAGTACCTGCTCTGGGAGGGGGATTGCCTGGCTGATGCCATGCAACTCCAAACTGTCTTAACTTGTGTGCCCCTGCAACCAAAATGGTGTGCCATTGATGTCTATGGCCTTTCTTTTCCTGTGAGTCTCCACTCAGGATGCACTACCTGGCCTGTAAGGGGGGTGGCCATTGCCCAGCTGACACCGTGCAACTCCTAAGTGCCACAAATAGTCTGTTACTACAGTCATGGACCTGAACCATTTATATGCATAAACCTTCTTTTTGACAATGAGGACTATAAATAGTGAATGAATTTGGTGGTGGGAGTGTGGGCCCTTCGGGGCCTGTGCTCCCATGATGCAATTTGTTTTGTGACATAGTAATGGTCACTGCAATGCAAACAGAAGCACTAATGGTTACACACATGGTGATGCAAACATAAATGGTAAAGAAAACATTAATAGAAACACAAGCACAAACTGACGCTAAAGGAAACAAATGGAAATGCAAACACAAACGCATACATAAACACTAACTGTCACGCTACCTGACCTGGGAGGGTGGGAGGGTATTGCCTACCTCACAGTGTGCAACTCCTGACTGTACAAACTAGTGTGTTACTGCAATCATGGAGCTGTACCGTTTATATCCATAGCCTTTATTTTCCTCTGTGTCTACACTCAGGATGCACTACCTGATCTGGGGGGGGATTGCCTAGTTGATGCAGTGCAACCCTAACTGTCCCAACTTGTGTACCCCTTCAACCACAAAGGTGCACCATTGTTGTCTATGGACTTTCTTTTCCTGTGACTCTCCACTCAGGATGCACTACCTGCCCTGGAAGGGAGGGTTGCTGGCTGATGGCGTGAAACTCCTAACTGTACTAACATGTGTGCCCCTGCAACCATAAAGGTGCACCATTGTTGTCTATGGTCTTTCTTTTCCAGTGAGTCTCCACTCAGGATCCACTACCTGGCCTGTGGGGGGGGCATTGCCTAGCTGACACCATGCAACTCCTAAGTGTCCTAATTAGTGTGTCACTACAATCATGGACCTGAACCATTTATATCAATAACTCTTCTTTTTGAGAATCAGGACTATAAATAGTGAACTAATCTGGTGGTGGGAGCATGGGCCCTTTGGGCCCGCGCTCCCACCACATGATTTGTTTTGTGACATACTGTAGTAATGGTAACTGCAATGCAGATAGAAGTGCTAACGGTTCCTAACATGGTGACACAAACATAAATGGTAAAGCAAACATTAATAAAAATGCAAATGGAAACTGACACCAAAGGAAACAGAAATGGAAATGCAAATGCAAGCACTAACGGTTATGCACATGGTGATGCAAACATAAATGGTAATGCAAACATTAATAGAAACACAAGCACAAAGTGACACCAAAGCTAACAGTGACACAAATGGAGATGCAAGCATGTACGGAAATGCAAGTGGTAACATGCACTGTCACGGTACCACTATTGTAAACCCAAATGGTAACTGTAACAGCAAAAATAACACCAAAGGAAACAGAAATGGAAAGGCAAAAGCAAGTGCATATGGAAAAGCAAATCATAATGCGCACAATCATGGTACTGCAATTGGAAACAAAATGGTAACAGTAACAGCTAAAATAATGGCAAAGGAAACAGAAACAGAAATGCGAACAGAAGCGCATACAGAAACGCAAAACATTACACTCATGGTCATGGTACCACAATTATAAACGCTAATGGTAATGGTAACAGCAATAATAACGCCAAAGGAAACAGAAACACAAATGCAAGCACACATGGAAATGCAAACCGTAATGCACACTGGCATGGGAACGCAATTGGAAATGCAAATGGTAATGATAACAACAACGATGACGCAAAACGAAAGACAAATGCAAATGCAAATGGAAGGGCGACTGCAAATGCAAATGGTAATGTGCACAGTGATGCAAAGCGAAACACAAACAGAAACTGTACTGTAGACACAAATGGTAAGAATAAAGCAAATGCAAGTGCAAACAGAAAAGCGAAGGATAACGCACACACGGGGCATACACGGGAAAGCTAATGCAAACGGGTATGGAAACGCAAGTGGAAATGCTATGTGTAACAGTAACTGAAGTGCACACCCTGGTTTTCCCCAACAGCTGCACAGAGAAACACACAGAGTACAAAGAATGTCTGCATACAGTAGTAGCCACAGATATTACCAGCTATTTCCAGATATTTTGCACAATTTCTAAAGAGTTTCTCTCTGCTGCCCCTACTGTAGAAATGGAGACAGCATTAGATATATCTGAAATATCACAGAAATTTCAGGAAATAGCTGGCAGTGTCTATGGCTGCTACTGTAATAATGGGGCTACGAGCAGAAAAGGAGGAGCTGGAATACTAAATTGCTTATATCTCAGGAACCGTACAACATAGAACAAAAATAAATTTTGTATGAATTATGACTTTCCTAGTTAGTTTTGTACTTAGCTCCTATCTGGGGGGCTAAGCATTTTTCCAACGAAAAGTCCGTATCTCGCACCAGTTCCGAAATACGGGCCCCGAAAGGCATGGCAGAAGACGCAATGTTAGTCTATGGGAAAAAGCATCACATTCAGAGTACCATAACTTTGCCTCCCTGTAATAGTTTATCACCAAACCACCAAAAGGCACATCTGTGGGATGTTGGCTTTCTTCCCTACAAATTTCAGCCCAAAAGACCAAACTGTTCTTTTGCAGCAGGGTGGCAAAAAAGTCCTGTTATATTGAGTATAGTGTTGCAAAGTAGTGTTGCAAATCACGACACTTTAAAAAAAAAAATTCACAAAAGTGTCGCAGGTGTGACACTACAGTTTTCAAAAATTTCAAAAAGATATTTCTGGGGTGTTTAACACTCCAAAAAAGACATGGCTAGCATTCTCAGGGCTCGACTAGGTGAACACAAAAATAATTGTGTCCCTAGAGGGTCCCAAATTTAAATGCCAAGCATTTCTGTGACTAGTAACTGAAAAGAAAATGGATGACTCACGACACTACAGGGGTAATTTGTGACACTAAAAACTGCATTTGTGACACTGTCAGACTTTTTGTTAACTTTTCCCATTGACTACTGTATAATGGGAAACTTGTTTTTTGAATAACTTTTGAACCGATAATATTTTTTCACAAAAGCTTTGAAAGGCACATCAGGAACCCTGGCTGCATGTTCCCTGAAGTTTTCGGACTGATTGTGCAAACTATGTGACCTGTGGGCATGGGCAAAGAATGCACAAAAAGTGTAAATGTGCTACAGAATGTAGCTTTATAACTTGGCAACCGTATATCTGACCATTACAAAACATGGCACACACAGAGAGGTATGGCACTGCTCTGTGCCTGCTAAATTTCAGACAAATCCATCTTACAGTGGCAAAGTTATTAAGATGCAAAATTTCACATTTTAACCTTAACTGGGGTACTCAACCCTAACTATAGTGGCATTACTGTGCCACTATAATGTATATATATATATATATATATATATATATATATATATATATATATATATATATATACAGTATATATATATATATAGATAGATAGATATGCATATGGGGACATTTCACAAATTTATTTGCAATAAATTTTACATGCATTACTATTACGTTTGAAAGATTGGCCGTCTTGTGATTACTAATTTTAAGTATAGTTCATTAAATAATGAGTCTGATGTTTTGTTATTTCATATATTCCCCCATTATGCCTTATGGATACCATGTAAATCCAAATCATTCCAATGCCATCTTGACATATAATATTAATACCTAACACAAATCATGTTAAATAAAGAACAAAATCATAAATAAGGAACCAGTGGCTTATAGAAAAATCTTCGGGGATTAGAGATGTAGCGATTTTAAAATCCACCTGCGAAATGAATCTGAAGTGGCCATGGCTGGCCTTTCACTACGTGGTGTCCCATAGGAAAGGCTCACTTCACCTTGTTATTATTACTTCACATTGTCATTCCACTTTAAATGTGAAGTAAGGCAGAGTGACAACAATATTGGCAGCACCCCACCCACACAGTCACCAGAATTAATGCACATCCCCAAAGTGCTACTGTCTTGTGTCCAGAAAACTCCCCAGTGTTGACGAAGTGAAATGAGAGCATAACAAGAAATGCAAAGTCTCCCAGAATTAATGGCGAACTCAGTCATGTGCGCAGTGGCCACACACAGTCACCAGAATTAATGTGCATCCCCAAAATGCTACTGTCTTGTGTCTAGAAAATTCCCCAGTGCTGATGAAGTAAAATGAGAGCATAACAAGAAATGCAGTCTCCCAGAATTAATGGTGCACTGCAAATGCACAGACAGATTAAGATTGTGCTGTGCACTCAAGGGATGCATACAAAAAGGCACAACAACACCTAACTAGTGCACACAAGTCACAAATCCAAATCTGGAAAGGAATACATTTTGCCAGTTGGGGGATTAGTGCACAGCAGTAACAATCCACTACCAGTTAAGATACCACAAAGCAGTATAATAAATTTATGAAGGTGTGGTGGATAACTGGTTCACACTGCTGCAATTACTCTATGGCACAATAAAAGGTGTCTGATTTAATGGCACGCATCACACACACACTCACACACTACAAGTAATGCATAGCAAATTGAAAACCTTTAGTAATATAACCAAATGTTTTAAACAGACAAATTATACACTGCTGCACCACAACAATCAACAATAAATGTCAAGAATTACTGAAAATATTACTGTGTGTACATTAACACAGTTATACAAGAAAAATATAACCAAAACAGAAAGACTGCCTTTTTCTCCCAGTTATTGTACGTACACCACAAATACGCCCCTCCCCCAAAGCACACTTCATAGTGCACAGACTGACTGTTCTAAATTAACATTCAAAATCCACACACACAATAATCACTCAATGATATGAGCAGAGAAGGGTTTCCTACAATCGATGTAGTAAATTTTGAGCAAAACAAAAATGACTCAAAAAGGCATTTTAAACAGCTTTTAGAGGTTTTGAATCGCAGAGCTCTGAGAGCAAACTGTCTCCAGCTACCACTACACACACACTACCCAGGCCAGAACTGAGGCTGTGCAGAAAAATCTAGCACCCATGTGACCTGAAATCCCATGAATCACTGCAGGATTTCATTTGGAGCTCAATTACAAGGTGAAGTGAGGCAAATTACATTGATTTCAACGTACTTCACCTTAAAATTGGTGGAGAAGTGGTTTGGGGAAAGTGGAATAATGGAAAGTCTTTGGTTTAATGGACTTTGCGTTCCTCATTATGAAGTGAAGTACTCTGCTTCACATTGTGGAGTACTCCACGGGTTCCGCATTATTCCATGAATCACTTTGTAAAACGAATTGGGACCACTTCGCCCCCCACCACTACTTATATTACTGTAACTCACATGCTGTATAGGAAGGAATGTGAATGCCTATGGCTGTACTTCCCGATGAGCTGCTGCACAAAACTCCCTGACGTAAAAACATGTATTAATGAGTACAATGATGGGGTGGTGAAGCCTGGAGAGACACTGCAAAACAGGCTTACAATACATCCAAGTAACTAGAAAATAAATTAATGTTGTGATTCGTGACATGATCGTGAACCATGATTTGTGACTGCATTTGGGACCATGATAATGAAGAACGTGATTCAGTGTCGGTGGTGTGAGATAACCAGTATGAAACTGTATTGGGAATGCGAATGCCTATGTCTATACTTCCCCGATGAGTTGTAGCTTAGAACTCCCCAACTTAAAAACACGTATCAATGAGTATAATGGGGGGGGGGTGAAACCTGGAGAGATACTACATAACAGGCTTACAATACATCCAAGTAACTAGTAAAAAAATTAATGTTGTGATTTATGACCTGATCGTGAATTGTGATTTGTGACTGCATTTGTGACTGTGAGGATGAAGAACATGATTTGTATCATAAGTGACTCGTGATGATGGTTCTGACATAAAAACGCTTATTAATGAGTACAATGTTCATGCAGAATTATGCACCACACCTGCTCAGTACTCTGAAGGGAAGCCAAAGAAACAACAGTGACTTAAGTTACAGATGGAGATTGGGCCCTAAAGAGATGCAAATGCACAGACGGATTAAGATTGCGCTACGCACTGAAGAGATGCAGACACAAAGGCACAACACCTAACCAGTGCTCACCATCAGAAATTCAAATCTGGAAAAGAATACCTTTGCCGGTTGTGGCAGGCCATGGGAGGTGGGGGAAGTGTGCTGCACTGCTGCAGTAACAGTCACTAGTACTAGTACCAGTAAAGATACCACAAAGAAGTACAAAAATCGTAGAGCTACAGTGGATAGCAGGTTCACTTTGCTGAAATTATTATGTGGCACAAAAAAAGGTGTCTGATTTGATGACACGCATCACACACATACTCACACACACACTAAGTAATGCATAGCAAATTGAAAACTTCAGTAATATAACCACATATTTTAAGCAAACTAAAATTATGCACTGCTGCACCACAACAATCAGCAAAAAAAGTGGCACGAATTATTAAAAATATTACTGTGTACATTAACACAGTTTTACAAGAAAAATATCACCAAAACAGAAAGCATTGTCTTTTTCTCCAAGTTTATCTACCTACACCACAGATACGCCCCTCCCCCAAAGCACACCTCCACTGTTTCTCAGTACACAGACTGAATGTTGTACATTAACGTTCAAAAACCATACACAAACAATAAACACTCAATGATATGAGCACAGGATGGTTTCATATAATCGATGAACTAAAGTTTCAGTAAAAGAAATGACTCAGAAAGGCTTTTTTAACAGCTTTTAGAAGGTTTGAATCTCAGACAGCTCCCAGAGCAGATTGTGTCCTACAGCTTCCTACACACACTACTCCAAACTGAGTCTGTGCAGAACAATCTAGAGCCCATGTGACCTGAAATCCCATGAATCACTGTAAAATTCACCTTTGGAGCTTAAAACAAGGTGAGTGAAGTAGTACATTGATCAATGTACTTCACTTTAAGAATTGGTGGAGTAGTGGTCTGGGAAGGCGGAGTAACGTGAAGTCATTTTTTTCAATGGACTTTGTGTTACCCATTATAACGCAAAGTACTCCACTTTGCATTGCAGAGCACTCCTCGAATTCGCCTTCACTCCATGAATCACTTCGCGGAGTGAATTGGGGCCACTTTCCCATCTCTAACAGGGATTTATGCAGTGATTTGAATCTGCCTGTATGGAAAAATACAGGAAAAATGAGGGCTTGTTACAGGGAAATAGTATTTGGATCTGGGAGCAATGGTTTGCTCTGGATTTATCTTCCTCATGGACTTGAACACAAGAGGAGTAAGGGGGTGGTGTCTCTGAGCATTTCTTGGCTAGACTTTACTTAATACCAAACATCTTCTGGTGAAGCAGGTAACAGCTGATCTACATAATAGAAATACAATACCACTGAACCACTGTGTCATGCCGAAGAGTTAGCTACTGTGGTGCTGTAGATTATTTGACATTTGATTTGCATGCTCATAATTCTGGTCACTTTATAATGAGAGTCTAACCATATGACCTTGGTTCAATTCCTACAGCAGCTTAACTTATGAGTTAGTTCATGTTGGCACAAGATGACTGGCTCTAGTTTAGTCCACTGGAGGCCCCCCTGCTGCTCTAGCAGTGATATTTAATTGTCTTGCTTGAAGGTTGGGATGTTGGGCCCCTCTAAATAGGAGCTGCGAAAATGACAATACCACTGTTTTGGCTTATGGACAGCTTATCCCTGTGGAGTGGTACCTCTGGGCTATGTATTCACTCTCTGACTCCAAGGTGGGGGAAGAGGAAGGTGGCACATGCACTGCTCCCTGCGCCTACTGTGTTGCCTGCAAAGTACAAGGTGTGCATAGGTGCTTCAGTTGCCTAACAAAGAGCCACATCAGTCCTGCAAAGCACCACTGGCTCACAGGGACTGAGATTAGAGAAGAGGACCAAAGTCTTTGTGGAGATGCCATTGTCAGTTATCAGCCCTTTCTGGTTTGAGCTTTAATTGTTCTTAGTTTTACACAATAAGTTATATTATCTTTTAAAGTTATAAGGTTTATATATGTAACAGCAACCTTTGTGGGAAGTTTATCACCGTCATGACAAAACATATTCAGGCACTTCCTCAGGTAGGCTTCTTTGAAGTTTAAGTGATAGCTGTCATTTTCAGATGTAGCCAAGCATGTGACAGCCAGGCATTTAAATGAGATGTTAGACTCTTTGACAACTTGTAGCCATGCCCACTGATGAAGAGGCAGCACACTTGACCGGTTAAGCTCCACCATGGTGCGGCTTCCACTCAGCCACTGCCTGCCTCTCCCTCCACTGCAGTTGGAACAGATCTCAGACAGAGCCCCCCTGACTGGGTGAGCTCCCTTGTGGTGCAACTTTCAAACAACCACTGCCTGCCTCTTCCTGCACTGCAGCTGGAATGGATCTCAGGTATGCTTAATTCACCAGCTCTGGAGATTTAAATTTAGGTGCACTTCTCCAGTGTGGGTGACTGGCTGTGCTCCAGACTTTTCTCTACCTGGTTGGCTAGTTTGAGAAGCCACACGGACTGTGCTTTTTTGGCTGTTTTTCCTTCTGCTGCTGCTCCGCATTTAAGACATTAGCAAAGATTTCCAGTGTTGAATATATGTTTATCTTTAGTGTTTGTTGTTAACTACAATTCTGCCAAAGTTGTACTGTAAAGCCTGTAACTGAACTCTCATATGCTGTTACTAACTTGCTAGCCTCCCATTTAGCATAGTGTGATTTTATTTAATTCCAGTCTGCGTCTTAGCATTGTTTAACGTGCTTCTGTTCCCATTCTCTCTGAATCTAACTACCCATTTTACTTGCCTTAATTCCCAGACTCTTTAAATCTAACTACCCTTTTTCTGTTTTTTTTTCTTACATTTCCAGTCTTACAATCTTTTTCTGCTTTGTCCTCCAAACTCACCCCTGGCGCTTGGTGCTGACTCGCCCTGCCTTCAGCTTCTTTGTCTTTCCAGGTTTTATGCTAAGCTCCTGCCCCCAGATTAACGTAATTCTCTCCACTGACACCTCTGTATCTCTGTCTATCCTGCCCCCATTTCTCAAGCCCTGTGCTATTTTTTAAACTTCTCCTATTTTATTTCACAGCCCTCCTGCCCACCTCTGCCCCCTGTTGCAATTAAATGCAGCTAAGCTCCACCCGCTATTGCTGCCTCAGCCGCTGATTTGGCTGCTGATAGAATTTGACTCTCCTTCTCAGTGGCTGATTGGCTTCTGTCAGAATTGGACACTCCAACTGGCTGGCTTTTTGGACATGCAGTATTTCCAGCATCTAAGCACACTGCAGCCAATATGGACAGCACTAAAATAATTTCTGTGTTATATCTGCTGGCATTCACCCCTATAGTGGGTCAATGTCTCCTCCCAACCACATCTCCTCTCACTGAACTCAGCCCTGCCACCCTCTGCCCTAGCAAATTGCTGACTGGAACAGCACCCAGATTGCTTGCCAAACAGATGGACATTCTACCTTCACCCAACCCGACCCACCTAATCATGTTCCCCTTCAGTAGCAGCATCCTAGTGCTGGCCCAGCTTAATGCCACTACAGTCAGCCCTAATCTGCATGCTAAAATTCCTAATACCCACATAAAAATGGTTTGGACTAATTAGGTATTCATCCTTGCTGCAAGAATTTCATTTCTCTTGCTGCTTTTACTTTCTGGGGATGTGCATCCCAGCCTTGGACCTTTCACCCCTAGGATGCAGGATCAGATGAAGGGTTGTGGATTAAAAATCCCTACCATGAACATATGCAGCCTGTTTCTTAAAATAGCCCAGTTCCAAGCCTTGACCAGGCCACCCAGCCCAGACATCATATGAAGAAAAAGATCTAGGGGTTATTCTGCCTAAGAAGCTAACCTATGATAAGCATTGTTCTAACCAGATAGCTATGGTTAAATGAATCCTTTGGACAGTAAAAAAATGTTTTGAAAGTAGGGAAGCCAATGTTATTATGCCCCTCTATCGATCCTATATCAGGTCACTATTAAATTATGGAAGCCCACTATGGGGTCCTATTAAATGAGGTAACATGGATAACATTGAAAAAATGCAGAGACGAACAACAAAGATCATCTATGACTGCAGGAATTTATCACACGTGGATATGCTTTCAAAACTGAACTTAATGTCTCTTCATTTGAGAAGGATCAGAGGAGACACATTATTGTGTCATAATACAGGACATGAGTATTTTCACTGATCTGAATCTTAGTTCAAAAAATCACCATAAAGGTACAAGAGGACATCCTTTACAATTGCAACATATTAAATTTAGCACTGAAAAAAGAAGATCTTTTTTCAGTCAGTGAGTTGTGAGTTGAGGGATCACTGGGAAGGCAAGATGGGAGGGTGAGCTGGATGTCAATATCCACCTAGGTACTAATGACTTGGCAAATGGGGAGCCAAAGGAAGTTCAGGAAGAGTTTAGAAAACTGGGGAGGGGTCTCAAGCAAGTAGCTACTTCTGTCACTTTCTAGAAGTACTACCTGTGAGAGGCAAGGGAGAGCAGGAGTGTATGCACCAGGAACTTTAACTCATGGTTGAAGAACTGGTGCTGTGAGGAAGGGTTTGATTCATTGGTGACTGGGAACCCACCTGGAGGGATGGAGGTTTGTTCAAGCCTGGCGGCCTGCATCCATCCTGGAGGGGAATCCAAGCACTCAGTGATAAGTTTAAATGCTACATTGACAAGCATTTAAACTAGCAAAGGGGGGTGGCAGGCCAGCAAGGAGGGTACCTACTTGCTCACCCCCCACAGCTAGCAGTGGAACCAGTGAACCAGAGGAGTGGCTATCTCTGCAAAGCAGTGTGCAAAAGATGGAGATTAGCGTCCAAAAGGTGGATAAGCAGAAAAGGGGCAAAATTCAGCAGAAGGGAGACAGCAAGGAGAACCAGGGATAAATGACAACCAAGGAAGGGACTGGAGTAGAACAGTGAAGCAGTCTAGGGAGGTCAAATCATGGAAAGCCATGTGTGCAAATGCCAGGAGCCTTAGCAACAAGATGGAAGATCTGGAGACTGTCATGGTACAGTCAGACCTGGACATTGTGGCCATCACTGAAACCTGGTGTAATGATAACCATGACTGGAGATGGCCATACCTGGCTACAACATATTCAGAAGAGACAGAGCAGGCAGGAAGAGAGAGGAGGAGTGGCACTGTATGAAAAATGACATAAGGCCACAGAGATCCAGGAGGAACAAAATGGGGAGAGATACTGGGGTTAAGCTGGAAAGGAAAATGGGGCCAGCCATCCGCACAGGTGTGGTCTATAGACCACCAGCCCAGGAGGAAGAAACAGATAGGAGTTGATGCTAGCCATCCAAAGGATGGCAGACAAGGGTGAGGTAGTACTGGTTGAGACTTCAATATTCCAGACGTGGACTGGAGCATCCCAGCAGCATCAACTAGAGCAGATTTATCCTGGACTCCCTTCAGGGTGCCTTTCTCAAGCAACTGGTCATGGAACCAACTCGGCAGAAGGCAATACTGGACCTTCTGCTCTAACAGGGACAGTGTGATGGGGTAACAGTGGGGAGCACCTGGGTAACAGTGACCACCAGTCATTGTGGTTTGAAATCACAGAAAGAGCAGAACCAAACCACACAAAAACACGTATCCTAGATTTTAGGGGGGCAGACTTTGGGAAAATGGGGATTTACTTGAAAGAGCCATTAAGGGGAATGGGACAGGAATCAGGGGTTGAGGAACAGTGGGCAGTATTTAAAATGGGGATTATAAGAACAACAGAATTATGCATTAAGCAGGTTAGCAAGAGGAAAAGGAAGAGGAGACCATTATGGTTTTCCAAAGAGGTAGTAAAGAAAGTGAAAGCCAAAAAGATTGCATTCAGGCAATACAAAAAGACACAGGCAGAAGGGATAGGGAGAAGTACCAGGAGAAACAAAGGGAGGCAGGAAGTCAGTAAGGGAAGCCAAAGCTCAGACAGAAGAACACATTGCAAAATCAGTGGGTAAAGGGACAAAACCTTTACAGGTACATAAGTGAAAAAAGAAAGACAAAGGGAGGGATAGTGAGACTGAAGGGGGAGCATGGGAGCCGCATGGAGGATGACAACAGTAAAGCTGACATATTGAACAGGTATTTCTGCTCAGTCCTAACTGAAGAAGAGGGGGGTAATGGGTCTGAAGGGAGTACAAGGGGTGAGAATGGTGCAGAAATGGACACAAGTCCCTTTACACGAGAAAGGGTCCTGAAGGAACTGGAAGTAATAAGAGTTGACAAAGCAATGGGGCCAGATGGGGTGCACCCCAGGGTCCTTAAAGAACTAAGAGAGGTTGTGGCTGAACCTCTGGCTATCCTGTTTAGCCAATCACTGGAAACAGGGGAGGTACCCAAAGACTGGAGGACAGCAGATGTAGTCCCTTATACAAAAGTGGGAACAAAGAGGAAGCAGGGAACTACAGACCAGTCAGCCTCACCTCGTAGTGGGAAAGATCATGGAAGCACTACTGAAGGAGAGATTGGTGGAACATCTGGTTGTCAATGGACCTACAGGACCCAAGGCAGCATGGTTTCACCAGGGAGGTCATGTCAGACCAACCTCATTGAATTTTTGACTGGGTGACTAGGGAGGTGGATCAGGGAGGGCAGTGGACATGGCCTATCTGGACTTCAGCAAGGCCTTTGACACTGTGCCACATGAAGACTATTACACAAACTGGGGAATATGGGTGTGGGCAGGACAATAGTTTGGTGGGTAGGTAACTGGCTGGGTGGCAGGACACAGAGGGTGGTGGTAAATGGCTGTCACTCCACAGAGGGAAGAGTGACCAGTGGGGTACCACAGGGATCAGTGCTGGGACCGGTCCTATTCAACATCTTCATCAGTGACATTGCGCAGGATCTAGAAGGCAGAATTCCACTGTTCGCTGATGACACAAAGCTCTGTAACAGAGTAGACACACCAGAGGGTGTAGACAGAATGAGAAGGGACCTGCAGAAACTTGAAGAATGGTCAGGGGTTTGGCAGTTGAAATTCAATGCAAAGAAGTGCAAGATAATGCATATGGGGCACAAAACCCCGGCACAATATATCAGTTGGGGGGTGAGGATATAGCATGCACCAAGCAGGAAAGGGATCTTGGGTTGTCATCTCTGATGACCTCAAGGTAGGAAACAGTGTGACAAGCAGCAGGTAAAAGCAAATGGATGCTGGGATGTATAGGCAGGGGCATCACCAGCAGGAAAAGGGAGTCATAATTCTGCTATACAAGACACTAGTGAGGCCCCATCTGGAGTACAGTGTACAGTTCTGGAGACCATACCTATGTAAGGACATAGACAGGGTAGAGAAGGTTCAGAGGAGGGCAACAAAGATGGTGCATGGATTGCATCACAAGTCCTATGAAGACAGGTTGAAGGAACTGAACATGTACTCCCTGGAGGAGAGGAGGGAGAGAGGGGATATGATAGAGACATACAAGTATCTTACAGGGAGGAACAGGGTGCAGGAAAACACTATTTTTAAGCGAAAAAGATGTTCCAGGACTTGAGGGCATGGGATGAAGTTGGAGGGAGGACGATTCAGAAGAAACATGAGAAAGAATTTCTTCACAGAACGGGTGGTGGACAAGTGGAACACCCTGCCAGAGGAAGTGGTGGGGGCTGAAACAATCACGGGATTTAAGAATGCATGGGATAGACATAAAGGAATTCTAGAGGTCAGGGTTAAGGGGAAACAGACTTCTAGGAAAACAAACTGAACTTTCAAGCTCAAATGGGCAGACTGGGTGGGCCATAGGCCCTTATCTGCCAACACTGTCTATGTATCTATGTACCCCTGGAATAGTCTCCCTGAACAAGTTGTCCTGAGCAAAGTCAAATATCAGTTTAAGAGTAACCTTGATAAGTACATAATGAGTGGAAATACTCTAACTTATTACAGGTAGAATAGGAGCACATATGGGCCAACAACCTTCTCATGCTCCTGAACTTTATTATGAACCTTAGTATGAGGATCAGTTCAGTTCACTGAAACTACTTCCTAACTATAAGAAAACTATAATGATGCTGATCTCTAGCCCCCAGAACAAGAAATCATACCCTGTCCTTCCAATACTTAACAATAAGGCCACCCCATTAGAACAGGTACACATCATTAAGTGTCTCGGGGTCATCATTGATGATACCCTTTCCTATGCTTAGCACATAGATTTGGTTGTGAAAGCAGTAGACATCAAACTCTGCATCCTGTACTGGCATAAATGATATCTTACACCCACCACCATCGGTCTTATGGTCTCCAGCGCCATCATGTCAATAATTGACTATGACTTGATAGCTTATGGGTCAGCCTCAGACACAGCACTCAAGCATATAATAACTGCCTTTAACAAGGCTTGTAGACTTACCTTGGGAGCTGACAACCTGATGTACCCCTGTTCACTCTATGAATAACAAACTGGCTTAATCTCAATAACAGAATAAAGTATCATACGTGCCTCCTGGGCAAGAAAATTCTACTCAGAAAAGCCCCTCCATGCCTCAAACACATGCTACTTGCTACTCACTCTTTCTATTTGACCAGGGGCACAACTCAGGGCTCTTTTGCTGTCCCATTTCAGAAAACTTCTCTTGGCCAAAGGTCTATTGCATACAGGGCTCCCCTTTGGCTTAATGAGATTCCTGCCCACATAATTAACATTAACAGCCTCCCTTCTTTTAAATCAGAACTAAAGTTTCACCTCACTGACACTGTGGCCTGTGTCTGTAGGTAATCAAGACAGTCCTTGCCCAGGCATTACTGGCTGTTGTATGGTGGATAGTGGGGTTGGCCCGTCACCTTCTCCGCACCTCTTCCTCCTACCTGTCCATGCACTTACTGTAAACAGGTTCCCTCTGCCTGTTCCTTGTGCTATTTTTTTATAGTGGTCCTTTTGGGCCTTATATGAGCACTCTATCTGCCTCCTTCACCCAGCCCCCTTTCTGTGTTCCCTTACTTCCCCGGCCCTAATTTTACTTTCTCTCTTCATCCCTGAAACCTGAACAAAGCCTGATTCCAGGCTGTTTCTCCACTGCCATGGATGTTCCCTATATTTCTAGTGTTCTCCGGGTTGTACTTTACCTGTAAGTGTATTCTATTTTTGGTATCTGCAACCTTATCTTCATTCACAATGAATTCTTTAATGTTGTTTGGTTCTCTCTTGTACTTGAATACTTACTACCTGCGTAAATGAACCACTTATGTCCTTCCAATTGTAACTTCATGATTGTAAGTTGGGACCACTATCATGCAACTCTCTGTTTGTTTTGTCATGTACTTTATTTGATGTGGAACCTTTGAAAAAGAACATTTTGCTCAAAGGTTATTTTCTGAACAATGAAATAAATAAATAAAAATAAAAACACCTCAAAGTGCTGGGGCATCTGGTTGAGTTGCAGACCATGTATGTACACTATTTTATGAAAACATTCTCCAGACACATTCCAGGACTGGAATGTGTCTGGAGCACTGAGAGCTTAAAATATGCTAACATGAGGCCTTAATAGCCTATCCAGAATGAAGTGAGCAAATGTGCAGTGGCTGACTATGACCAGGAGGAATTCTCAGCTGGCCAAAGGTACTTTGTAATCCTAGACTCAAATAAATAAAATATATATATATTTTTGGGGGCCAGTCCAGTGTGTACACTGTTTTCTGTTCTGAATACTTCACAGCTCCTTCATCAGATCCTGCAAATATTGAAATGAACACTAATCTCCATTGGTAGGGCCAGAATCTGAAGGGCCAACCTGTTTCTCATGCAAGTCAGTGTTTTGACAGAGACAGAGATGAAAAATACCTGGCCTGGCAACTACAGTACTTCGTAAGGAGGGGGCTTGGGAAATCACCCAAGTCTTTGATGATGGGGGGTGCTCACGTCTGACCAGCAGAAAATCTGCCCAGCTAAAAACTGAAGAAACCTTCTGCTCCCTCTATGAAAAGTTGTATGCCTCTGAGGTATCCCTCTTGACTGTCAGGTCACCTCCTTCTTTGAAAGAGCAAGGATTGCCCCCATATCAGTAGAAGAGTTGGCTGGTTTTGGTTTCCCATCAACAAAAGTGAAGTTCAGATGGCTTTTAAGGAGCTGTGGGGGAGGGCGTGGTTAAGGCACCAACAACAATAGTTACTTAAACCCATTATGATTCTGCACCAGACCTAATGATTGCCTAAACTAGGTGTTTTGTGATAAATCTGAAGGCAAGAGGAGAGATTCCAGGATGTGTCTGGAGCACTGAGAACTTAAAATATGCTAACATAATGCCTTAATAGCCTATCCAGAACAAAGTGAACAAACGTGCAGCGGCTGACCATGAGGAGGGAGAATTCTCAGCTGACCAGCACAGTGATTCACAAGGGGGGCCTCACAGAACAGCTGGTGGGGGAGGTAAAACTTTCAGAACCACATAATGACTAGACAACCCACCTAATACAAATGGCTTTTCAGGGAGTTTTAAAGCTGAACTTACTGAAGCTCCACATCTGATCTCGAAACTCAATCCACACAGCAGCAGACTTATTTTATTTATTTATTTATTTATTGAAAAGTTTCATAAGGAGAATTACACTGAGCAACAAGCTGCTCATCTTACAGTACGTCCTGGGGGAAGGGGAGAGGGAGCAATTACATAGTGCAACAGTATACATCACACAGGAAAAAAATAGCTGCACTTGTACATAGCCAAATAAATGAGAAAACAAGCTGTAGAATGTTTAAATAACATCAAGAGGGGTGGAGCAGGAGGGGTAAAATGTTAGGATGCAGGAGAGTTTAGGAAAGTGGAGACAGTTAATTGGTCCTACAGGAGGGTATGGGAGAAATAGACCCTCAGCAGAGACCAGCCCAGAGGGCCTAGGTGCAATTGCAGTTTGTCACTAGAGAGTTTGTTAAGGATGTGGAGAGAGAATTGACTGAGGAGGGGTGTCGGATTTGGGACGGTAGTTGATACCAGAGTTTAGGTAGTTGGGAGAAAGCTATTTGGCCTCACGTAGTGCTTCTGTAGGGCATATTTAGGGAATGTGAGTCATCAGATCTGAGGGAGTAATTGAAGGGGAGTGGGGTAGCTAAGGAGGTAGAGAGGGAGGCAGGGAGAATACCCAGCCAGAATCGTGAGGTGAATTTAGCTGCATGCATGGTTCTCATGTCAGCAAGGGTGGGAAAGTTCAGAGAAAGTGGTAGAGTGTGCAGTGGTGGGTCAGGGCAGGAGCATCTAAGGCAAACAAACAGAAGGAGTTGAAAAGAGGGAGAAACCTTGATAAGCAGGATTGGGGGGCAGCTCCATTACTAAGTTAAAGTAGTCAAAAATTGGCATAATCATTTTATGTACCAATTTGCACCTTGACAGAAGAGGGATACATTTACTGTATCTGTATAGGGCCCCTAGCTTAGGCCAGAGTTTCTTCTGAATGGCATCGATGTGTGTACCAAGAAATTTAGGTTCCTGTCCCGCCAAACTCCGAGGTATCTGAAGGAGGAGGTGTTTTCTAGTACAGTCCTATCTAAGGTGTGGAAGGTGGGTAGGGAGGAGAACCTGACTAGCCTCTGCCTAGTTCCAAAAGTCATAGAGACTGTTTTCTTTGAATTTAGGATGAGGTGGTGCTTTCTAAACCAGTATTGTACATTGTTGAAAACCATTTGAAGCCTGAAGGTGACATCAAGGACTGATTTGGCTGTTGTATACAGTACCGTACTTGAACTTTACCACAGCCACTGAATGGCAACTAGTGGCTGGGAAACATCTGAGGCCCAAGTTAATGGCCGACTGGACTGTATTATGGGGTTGCTGGAAACCCTGTTTTCAGATGTGGCAGTAATTAATACTGGGATGGCAGGCAACACCGAGGAAGTCCAGGAGCTGAAAGAAAAAATGAATGTACCAGAGCAGAGGATGGACAAGCTCAAATGGCAGCAGCACTCCATCTTATGTAAAATGGAGCAGCATGAGCAGAAGTTGTAAAAGTTGTAGGAGCATACAGAAGACCAAGAAAATTGGGGACACCTGAATAATATTAGGATTCTAGGCATCCCCGAGGGGCTGGAAGGACCCAAGTTGGAGGGCTTTCACAATGATTTCCTCCCTAAGCTTCTGAGTGACAGATGGAGAGACCCAACTGAAGTAGAGCGTGCACACAGAACAAGGGATCAAGCCATTCCCCTAGAACTTCCCCTAGGCCCATCATCACCTATCTTTTACATTATTCTGCCAAGGAAAGCATGCTCAGTACAGCCAGAGAGCTAGGAGATCTGCACTGGAATAGATTAACAATCTCCCTTTATTGTGACTTTTCTCATGAGATTGCTATGCAGAGGACGGCCTTTGTACCACTTAAGGCCAATCTGAGGGATCTGGGTTTTGATATCAGTTTAAGGGACTGGCAAGTTTACTAGTATTTAAGGATGATAAAGAACATCTGGGTGCCTCATCACAGGACATTGAAATTTTGCTGAATAAATGCTGGTTGCACTTACGAAGAGTGACTACAACCCCAGAAGGCTGTGGGAGCCCTGCAACCCACATGATATGCAGAGGAACAGTTGTGCCCAGCTTGGCAGGGAAAGAAAGTCAAAGATGCACCAATACACCTAAGATAGATGCCACTGAAGCCAAGGCTAAAATGGAGCCCACTGCTTGGACTCTCGCAACCCCTGTACAGAACAGTAGGGCATCCTCTCAGCTGGAGGAACACCCAAAGAGTATGAGCCCACTATCCCAGCAGCAGAAGCACTGCTCAAGAAGCAGGAACAGGTGGAACCATGGCTCACCACATTAGTAAGCCCCTCCACCAGCGAAATTGCTGAGAGAAATCTCCGACAGTGAGGAAAATCAGTTCACTCCATGGTTGCACTCCAGGTCCGAGGACACACTGGGAACTTTGCCAATCAACTGGGTGGAGGCATTGGAGGAACTGATCACTGATGAAGAAGAAGAAACTGACAGCTCAACAGGCTAAGAAGTTCTTGCTAAGCCAGGAACTAAGACTTTTGCCAAGATTGTGGTGATGGGCAAAACCTGAAGGACCTCTGTTCCTTGTTAAACTCAGCCAAGGTGGATGTCTGAAAGTGGTATGAGCTCAGAAAAAATGATTTTCACACTGCTGACTGTGGTTACTTTTTTCTTTTTTCTTGCTAATTGTTGTCTAACTGTAATTGCTGCCAGTTGATGCTGCCCTGGTAGCCAGATTGGGGAAGACTGTCAGAGTTTTTTGGAGCAAGGGTACTCCTGAGGTGCTCCATTTTTGGGAGGATGGGAGGAACTAGACTGGGATAGTTAATCCTCACTGGGCGATAGTCTACTGGGAAGGACACACCTGTAGGATAGCCCCTCAACTCAAGTAACTGATATCATGCATATAGGCATCCACCCCAGTCAGTACTGAATGAATAACACATCACGGGGAATATAATTTATATGGAGGAGAGGAAAAAGTGCTAAGCACAGCACAGATCATCAGGTTAGGGAACTCAGCCACCCTCACAGGATACACATGGGGAACAAGGCACTGCATAGCACAGAGGTGGCTGGGGAGGGAGATGCAGCAGCTCAGCTCATGCCTGAGAAACTAAGCAATAGCTAAATCCCCAGGTCCCCTGCAAGATAGCCAAGCACAGTTGAGCAACATTAATGGCAGACTAAACATGTGGGGAGAAAACTGAAAAAGTGCTACATACCAAGTTCATGGAGCATATCAAACCTATGGGAGCCTCTCTACTCATTGCCCTGGGAACAGTAATTAGGCACACAGACCACAGAAGACAACGTAGGAGGGATCATGGTATGACTGCTTCACCCCTGTTGGATCAGGCACTTTGGAGGGGCATAAGACTCCACCCCCCAACGCAGGTAGATTAATTATTCAATCCCCCCAACAGGACAGAGAACCAAGTCTGCAGTCAAAAACAGATTCCACCTCACAGAGACAACATGTTTAGGTGGGATTCAAGACCTCACCTCATAAAAGCACCCCCATTGTATCTCTAGGGTGGCACTTTGGCAATAGCACAGGTATGGAGTCCACGCTGCCACTGAACAGTATGACAATATGACACAGAATGCTGAAAGTTTGATAATAAAATAATCTGTTAAGACATTAATGATACTCCTATGACCCAACTGATGAGGCTATGCTGATTGCTGAACTTTCTTAGTTATCTGTAGTTGGTACCTTGGATTGGGTTTGGATGTTGACAACATCTCTTCACATGAGGCGTATTTATTTATTCATTGAATTTTGTTGACCCAGTAGGCCCACTGAGACTAGAAGTTCCTTTTTTGGGGCGACCGAAGGAAGGGGGATACAGATGGTAACCAGCTGAAATTGAACCAGATTAAGCTGGTGGCATTTTTAGTGAATGGGGCAAATTTGGCCAGGACACTGGGTAAATTCCCCTACTAAATATCTATGCAATACAAACCAAAGCAACATGGATATAATTATTTCAAGCAATGTAACCCTTTTGACACTCCTCCCAGAATGTAATTCTGGGTGGGGCTTTTAATTACAGTATCAGTCTATCCGATAGGGGAAAACAAACAAACAAAAAAAAGGTTTTGTGATATGACTTTAAAAAAAATCATGATTCAGACAGTACAACTGATTGATGTTTTTTCATGACAGGTGGGGTCTGATGACCCTACTTTTCAAAAAGGACCACAGGCTACAAGGATAGACTACTTTTTCATTTCTTATACCATACCTATCCAGAAAGTATGTACTTCACCAGCAGCATTTTCAGACCACAATATAATACACCTACAAATAAGAAAGACCCAGTTTGCCAGGAATGGGCCTAGCGACTGGAAATTCAACTCCACCCAACTTAATGATGCAGAGTTACAAATAAACATACAATATTTTATAAAGACTAGAAAATCTGTTTATCTTATGTATAATGACCCCATTGTATGGTGGGAAGACATGGTTAGCAATTTACAACACATCTTAAAGCAATATAGTAAAACAAAAAAAAAGAATACGGATTATTTACAGAACAGAAACAGGTTACAGCATTTATTAACATTGACGTATACTACAGGTCATGACCTTCAGTCTAAAATACAGCATATAAAAGAAGAAATTAACACTTTTCATGTACAACAGGTATTAAATCTCATACATCAACAAAAATATGGGACACAGGGAAAGAAAGGAATAATATGCCCATATGACTGTAAGCAGGAGAAAATGAAGCAAAAATACATGGCGAAATTAAAAAAACTCTGGTAAACAAATTAGCTTTACTACACAAGAACTGATACAAACAGTTACAGCACATTCCATAGAACTATTTAGTACTGGACAACATTTCTCTGTAGATGTAGAGGTTTTATTTTAGTGTTTTAGAACACCTCAGGTATCACCTGAACTAAATCAAGATTTGGAGAGAGACATTCAAATCTGTGAAATTGAATATGCTATCTCAAACCTAAAAATGATAAATCACCGGGGTGACAGGTTAACAGTGGAGATTTATAAATTTATTAGTAAAGATATAGCACCATAACTAGCAGAGGTATTCTCAGCAGTACTAAAATCAAGAAGCCCTACTTTAAGGATGCTAAATGGTAGACTGATTTTCATAGATAAAAAGGTGATAGGGAGATACTTCACAATTGGAGGTCAATGATTCTACTTAATAATGACTTTAACATATCGACCAAATTATTGACTTTAAGGTCAACGAGAGCAGTGAAGGAGGTAATCATAAAAGCATAAACATATGCAATTCCAGGAAGGTCTATAACAGAACATTTAATTTTTTTAAGAGAATTATTCTCCCAACGCTAACAAGGAAATATACAAGGCATTCTGTTGTCCTTAGATCAGAGAAAAACGTTCAAGCTAGTTAATTATGACTTTATGTGGGAAACTTTGAGACAATATAATGTTTCACAAACTTTTATTTCATGAATCCAAGCCTATATCATAATGCTACCATAACACCGCTAGTTAATGACTGGATAGGCCCTATGGTTCCGCTACATAGGGGGTTTGACTGGGGTGCCCTATGAGTCCGCTGCTGTATGCTTTTTGCATAGACCACCTACTTCAAGCTCTGAATGAAGCACCCAGTATCAGTCATATTCATACTATAGCAGGTATGCTTCCACAGGTAGCTATAGCTTATGCAGATGATCTCTGCATTATTTCCCAAAATACACAATCCACTTTTGAATGTATAGAGCTATGTAAACAATATGGACACATCTCAGAATCAGTTTTAAACCTAGAGAAGTGTGCAGGATACCCATTAGATAAAGGACATTACAGCACCAATAGTCTTGCAGGGATTATAATTCAGGAGGGACCAATTTAAATTTTAGGGATTAAATATGGAACCACAAATGATAGTTTAGCTAATTGGGAGCCAAAAATTAAACAGGGACACTACATGGTACAACAGTGAAACAGGTGGAAACTGGGAAAGAAAAAATGGATCCATATGATTAAAGCTTATCTTTTACCAATTTATTTATATTTAAGTTCTATCTTCCCTCCCCCTAGAGGTCTACAGACTACACTATAAAGTATCTTTTTTCAAGCCATTTGGGGAAGCAGGTTGAACCGTATAAAGAGGAATGTTACATATTTACCCATAAAGCAAGGGGGTCTTAATATGGTTAAATCTATTTCTTTTTTGTATAGTATTTACATATCTGCAAATCTCCAGCCCATATTACAAAATATGGAACAGAGTTGGGCACCCTGGCCCAGATATTCAAAAGGGTTGCACCATGTGCAATAGGGTTGCACAAGCGCAAGTCCAAAAATGCGCCATTCTGCGATATTCAGCAGGAGGCAGTTGCACCCCCCAAATCACGTTGATCAATAGCGCAATGATAATGAATGTATGAGCAACTGAAGGGGGAGGAACCATGCATAAATGGTGCAGTGCGATATTCAACAACATGCGCCATGAGCAATAGGGGAGCAAGCGGAAGTTGCACAATAGCGGAAATGAGCCAAAATAAAAAGGAACAAGGGAGAGGCGCAAGAACGCTACAGGGAAGGCACATGAGGCTGAACCATAGCTGCACAAAGAGGGCAGGAGGGACACACAGGGCAGGCCAGGGAAAGGGCACCCTGAACAGAGAGGCACAGGGAAGGTGTGGGGAGACACAGCCAGTGCAGAAGGGGGAAGTGCACACAGCACAGAGGCCACCACATTTAGGTGTTCCCGGAGCAGGGAGCAGCAGCCAGGACAGCGGGGAACACAGAAACAGCTGCCGGGGGTGAACACAAGCCAGGGACAGTGGCTAGTGCCACCATCCAGATGGAGGCAATAATGAGGGGTGAGAAGGTGGGCAGGGGGCGCATGAAGAAGCCATCAGCGGTGATGTTTCAACAGGCAGTACCGAGCCCGCACCAGCTTTGAGCGTACAGCGATACTGAGATCGTGGGCTGGTACCACCTGAATCAACAGGCATTCTGGGGCAGCTCTGTGAGCTGTGCAGTGATGTGATGCAGGCACCCACACGACGGAGCCATGCTCTATCAGTGGAGACCAAAGTGACAGCTTGCATGTGCTTGCTCGCCACGGGTACCTTCCAGAGACCAACAGGGGACACCTCAACCAATTCCTCAGTGCACTGCTGCCACATGCTGCAGAGTACATCCATTTCCCCAGCACGCCAGCGGAGCGCACAGCAAACATACAGGAGTTCCACAGGTTAGCACGTATGCCTGGCATGCTAGGGGCAATAGACTGCACCCATATAGCCATTCGCACACCACCTGGCCCCGAGGTGGGCGCATATATTAATCAGAAGGGCTATGCTAGCATCAACTGCCAGGTGGTGTGCTATGCCAGGGGGCGCATAATCAATGTCTGTGCCACGCATCCTGGGGGAGCACATGATGCCTTCATCTGGCACCAGTCGGCACTGTGCCACAGATTTGAGAGTGGGGACATCCCTACTGTCCACTTAGAGGGCGAGTATGCAAACCACATGGACAAACTTAGGGCTTTGGAGGGGCATGGTCAGAGGTGACATGGGTAATGGCCTACATGGCCCGGGGCAGGGCGATGCTGATCACCAAACTAACCTCCACTCTCTACACACAGGTGACAGTGGATACCCACTCCGCCCCTGGCTGCTCACACCATACTGGTGACCCGCGACCCCATCACAGCAACACTATAATGAGGCACATGCCACCACACGTAATGTCATCGAGCGGGTGTTCGGTATGCTGAAGGCACATTTCTGTTGCCTGGACACCTCTGGCAGTGCCCTACAGTACAGCCCCTCAAAGGCCTGTGGGCTATTCCTGGCCTGTTGCATCCTCCACAACTTGGCCAACGAATGTAGGATAGCCGTACAGGTCAAAGAGGGGGACAGCAATGGTGACGATGAGGACGCCAGTGACAATGGTGATGTGCAGCCCCTCTTGGGTGATGGGACCCCTGACTGCTCTGGCTGGCACAGCTGCACCGGGACACCACCACGGAGGAGCACTTCAGCCAACCCAGGTAAGTCATGGGGCCATGTGCAACCACCAGAGGCAAAGGCACAACCCACAAACATGCATGGACACACACCAGAGGTGCATGCCATCAAGGAAAGTGGCCGGGCATGGAACCACACGCACTGCCAGGGATGGGCGAGGTCTAACATGGCACACGGTCAGACACACATGTAACACACACACACACACACACACACACACATGCACAACTCACCAGACATGCACATAGGGTAGGAGGCAAGCCGAGCCAGAACACCACCCCTAGCCACACACATGTCCACAGACCACCACGGCCACTGCCTGTCATTGTGCATGTGTCAGATGCTGGGCAGCATTGCACAGTGGTGTACAGCGCAATGCAGGCATCATCATGCACACGCAACTGTGGACAGCAGCTGGGAGGGTGTGCAGATGGACTGTGTGTGTGGGTGCAGGGCCGGGTACCCACCTGTGCATTGCCCGCTGAATGACACAATGCACACAGGGTAGCATCAGACAGTAGCCGCGCTGGGAGACAGGTCAGTCACATGCCACAGTGTCATGGCCACCACGGATGCATGGGCAGCCCCGCTGAGACCAGCCAGCAGTGACAGGCTGACCACTGGCCTCATGGGGTGGCACCGATGGTCCCCCAGGGGTTCCACTGTGTGAACATGACCGTGCTCGCGCAGGGGTCTGCAGCACGCAGAACATGCCTGCACCAGGCGTGCTCAGGATGCCCATAGCTGAACCCGGTGTCAACAAGGATGGTGTCGCTCGACGCCAGGAATGGGGGTGGACAGTGCACTGCATGATGTCTACGACGCATGGGCACATAACTGTGTGTCCAATGTGGCCATGACAGCAGTGAATGCCTGTGTCTGCCTGTCAATGGCAGTGGTCACATTCTCCCACAACCGGTCCATCCCTGCCAGGAGCAGAGTGGTGTCTCTGCTGCGATGCTCCTCTGCCTGACACAGAGCCACACTCAGTGTATCCACCGCCATCACAAGTCACATCTGCTGATTGACTGATGCTTGCAGTATGCGGGTGTCCTCATTCAAGAGGTCATCTGCCTGATCGGCATGCTGTCCCTCGGGGTGTTCACTGCCCTGATGCTCATCACCCCTTGATGGTGGGTGCTGCACACCAGGGTCAGGCCTGGGCATGTCCACAGGCGGTGCACTGACGCTGCCCCCTGACACTGTACCCCCATGCCCATTGGCCGACTGCTGATGCTGCCCCTCCAGCTGCCACTCCCCAGGGCTCAATGGTACCACTGCAGTGGCCACAACAGTCCCACTGTCCTGTACACACACCAGTGCTGTCCCACCGGTGCTGACAGGCACAGGCTGGGACTGTGATGACACACAGGCCTCCACAGCGGCACCACCCACAGCCATGGCAGCGATGTAACCTGCAGTGTGGCCATCCTGTGGCACACACGTGTCACTGCCCATGACATTAGCGACATCATCATTGGTGATGGATCCGGCACCAGCCTGAATCTCAGCATGCTGGCATCCATAGATGCCGGCATGCTGGGACACGGGCAGGGCCTCCTCCGCACCTGCTCCACCAACATCAGTCTGGACGTCCAGCGGGCCCACTGTTGCCCTGAGCCACATATTCCTGTGGAGGTGGATGGGCCCTCCTCCATCTCCATGTGACCAGCCTCAGTGGAGAAGCCCACCACTGCTGACCCGTGCAGATGCTCAGGAGCTGTAAGGGAAAACAAATTCACGTTACTGCATGTGACCTACCCAGTCCCTTCCCCCCAATAGACAGACCATGACCTACCATGCAGTGACGGGTTACCACCCATCTGGAATCCACCACCCAGAACACCCTCAATGGTGCAACGCTGCATGCTGCCAGCAACCCACTCCTGTAGGGTCAGGCGTAGCACCTCCGGCTGTCCCCCACCTGTTGCAGACCATGCTGCCCTGATGGCAGACACCTTCTCCTTAATCCTCCACCTGTCTGTGCCCATCTTCTTCCTGCACTCCTGCATGGAGCGCTGGAGGCTGCCATGCAGGTTTACAGCACATGCCACCTCCTCTCATGCAGCAGCACAGGCCTGTGGTGTTCCCTGGTGTCCACTGAGAAGTGGATCCTGGTCTAGATAGGCCTCGAACAGGGCATCTGTCTCAGCCTTAGTGAAATTCGGCCTCCTCTTCCTCCCACGACTCTGTTCCTCTTCCTCCACAACATGCTCGGTCATGATTCAGCCTGTGAGAATGACAGGTGTTACCTGTGACTGTGCAGTCCCATGCATGTCCCAAAATCCACAGTCCACACTCCCAAACAGCATGCAACTCACCGCAATAGACTGCAGTAACCGACTATGGCCAGTGCAGCCCAATGTCGCATTTTTATAGCACAACCCATGCAAATGAGGCGAGGCGCATCTATAAGTGGATGCAAATGCAGTGACTGTGCCATTGAATGGCTGATTAGCTGATTTGCATATGCTGGCTGAATATCGTGCTGTTGCGCTTCGCACAATTGTGTTGAACGTACTGAGCCATGGGTGTAGTTCTGTGACATGCGCAGTACACACCTAACTGCGCATGCCTGGATTGATGAAGCAGGCACCTGCTGTGCTGCTGATGTGCTGTGCACAGGAGGCAATGCAGGGCACAGCCACCATTGTGCCAGTGGTGTTACAGCGCTGTTCACCTATATGGCACTGTGGCACTGGGGCATCGTAGGTGCACTGGGGCAACAGTGCAGTAGGCAGCTACAGGAGGTGGCACATAGGCACCCAATCACACTACATGCATTGGGTTCCAATCATGCTGTGGCTGTCCGTGCGCCAGAGACCCTTGACCCTGTGCCTGACCTTTGCCCCTAGGCACCATGCGTCAGGCATGGGTGCACCACTATCGCGTTGTTCTGTGACAGCATGATAGGGAATGGCAGCACTGTACCACGCAGCATCTGCACATGGCAGGACCATGCTGCAGAGCACCATTTTGACTGAACTGAGCAGCAGAGATGACACAGAGGCGGGCTGTGCAGTGGAGCTAGGTGGAGATGGCAAACCTTGTTGCCATTGTGGAGCCACATGTTGGGTCTTTATTTGGGGAGGCACCCCTGGACAGGGCCAGGAGTCAGGTGTGGCAGGAGGTGGCCGTCGCCCTGGAGGAGGCCACCACTATGGGGCGGACAGCAGAGGAGTGCTGCCACCGAAATGGGGACCTGAGGCAGAGGGACCCAGACCTGCTTGCCCACCTGCGGGCACGTGCCAGAAGGGGCACTGTGCCATGGCCAGGTAGGTGCAACATCCATACACTTTTATCGTCCATACAGGTATCATGGTTGCATGTGTCCGGCACATGGGGGGGGCCTTCTGGTGTTGGCCGTGGTGGTGTTAACGGGTGTGGGGTGGGTGGGTCTGGCTGTGTGGGATTGCACACACATGTGGCCAGGAGGAAATTGCTACAGGATTGTACTGATGTTCCTCTCTCCATGTTTTGCACCTTAGGGCCTGCAGAATGCCAGCAGGCCATAGACCAGAGGTGCCGCCTGGAGGAGCAGCAAGCCAGGAAGGGTGATCGTGGTCAGCGGTGCATGGACCACTCTGATGATGGTGAGTGTCTTACATCCATGATTACTATTGCATGCTGTATAATTGGGCAGGCAGCGGGGCATGGCCACCATCCATTGACACCACTGCCATGCATGCAACTTGCTACAGTCAGCACTGTCCAGTGGCACTGCATGTCTGGGAGTGCATCAGTGGTGGTCCATGCGTGCACTGGGCACATGGCTGTGCCACTGCCTTCACTCCGCATAGCCAAGTCACTGTACGGCCATGGTGGTGCTGTGCAGGACATGGGCAGTGGGTGTGTGCAGTGGTCCACATGGCTGTGGATGCCTGGGTAGGCAGGTCTTGTGGACACGGTCACTGTCGGTGGTCGCACACCATCACAGGTGCATGGCACATGGCTGTATGCCATGTACAATGGGTGGGCTGCAGTGGGATGGACAGTCACACTTATTGACTCTGCTCCCTTGTCCTAGGTGGACGGCAACTCCAGGTGCTGGAGCGAGGACTGCAGGAGCTGCTCCAGGTGGCAAGGGTGACCCTGGAGCTCCTGCAGAGAATGGACTGCCATGGGGTGAGGAGGAGGAGACAACATCGGCACCACGTGGAGGAGGACCGGCAGACGATTATCACCCATGCCCCCATCTACACCTCCCTGACCCACCCTCACACCCTTCTTCCCTCTCCCATATGTTTACCCCTGCCCTTACCCGCCCCCACCTGGTATGTGGCCCTCCCCCCCATTGTATATAGTTGTATATAATTTTTGTATTTCCGGTTTTAAATACATTTGTTTTGTTATGACAACTGTGGTGGTCTCTGATTTGCAGTGGGCTACAGGTGCTCAGCTGCAATGGTGTGCATGGCGTCAGGGGTGGTGCACGCATGGGCGTGTGTGTGTGTGTGTGTGTGTGTGTGTGTGTGTGTGTGTGTGTGCAGAGGTGAATCACCTATGGTGTGGGCACGGGGATCAGTCACTGTCTGTGGTTTGTGTGTTGTACTCTGTGCACTGGATGCCTTTGTGCATTGGTCCATGGGGCCTGAACTGTGTGAATGGCACCCCTGTCAGACCATCCATGGCCTGTGCAGCTGACACCCTTGCATCTCTGTGATATACATGGTCTGCTGGCGTGTCAGTGGTGGCTGTTGTGTCCAGTGCTGGGACGGGATGTGTCCTTGGGAGGGTGTGTAGGGTGCTGTACCACTGGAGGTGGGTCTGGGGCATGCCCTGTCACATGTGGGGTACCTCATGTGTTGACGCATGGTCGGTCTCTCAGCTGTACCTCGGGGGGACGTGCAGGGTGGCATTGTGTATGCATCTGTTGCATCACTGTCTGCTGCCACCTGCTGCATGGTGTCCATGGTGGAGCTGCCTTGCATGGCTCCATGGTGCACAGGGTTGCATTGTCACAGTGAGGGTGGTGGTATGCATGGGGTGTCCTGCACTGTTTGGTACTACTCCTGGGCAGGGTGTATGGGGATCATGGTGCAGGGTGTGCTCTGCATTTGTAGGATGGTGTGGTACAGGGTGGTCAGCCATCCTTGTGTGCTGGTCACAGCTTGCCAGGAGGTGTGATGGGGCACCATGGCCCGGCTGTGGGCTGGTTGCTGGTATCCATTGGCCAGTGGTTATTCCAGCCCTCCCCCAGTTGTGCAGTGCATGGGGTGTGGGGGGACGATGTCTGTTCTGCTGGGTGTTCCTCTGCCCATCTGTGGCATGGGTGGTGGGCCCCTGCATCCCTGGTTGTGCTTTTGCATTGCTGCCCTGCTGCTGGGCAGCATCCCTGGTTGTGCTATGGTGCATCTGAACTGCTCAGCTGAACATCCCTTGTTGTTCTATGGCGCATCAGATATGCTCAGCTTCACCTCCCTAGTTGCGCTATGGCACAGGTGGTGCGATGTTCAGTCGTCAGCCGTAGGCGCATCTTGGCCTGTGCAGTTTTTGAATATCACGCTTCATGCGCATGGGCGCAGTGGACTTGCACTTGCTCCTGCTGTTGCACACTTTTTGGGTGCAGTTTGAATATCTGGGCCCCTTTGTTTTTGCAGCATGCCAAACATGGTTTCAACACTGGGATCAAGACAGGTTACAGATCATAAAAAAAAAAGTAGCACAGGAACACCTTAGGAAAATGCTTGTGAAACTTAAAAGCTGGAACATACTCAGCCAAGTAGTTTTAAGTAAAAAAAGAAAGGCTTCATATGCCTGGACACAGGAACATAATCTTCAAGAAACTGAAAGTTTTACAAAATGCACACAACAATATATACTAGACCTACAAAATCTACTACAAGAAGAATGGATTCTGCCCAAAATGTGGGATGTACACTGGTTAGGGTGTCATTCTTGGCTAAATGTTAAGGGTAACAAAAATCATAAGATACTAGAAGAAAGCTATTGTGGCAGACTTGCATGTCATCAGGAGTTGGAAACAAACACATTTTTTCTATACTTATAGACTTTTGGAAACTGCTAGCTGATACATGGAAAGAGATATGGTTTTCCAAGGTTACGTATGACAGTCTTATGTATGGAGTGTATAGGGGGCAGCCCAGAAATGGGAAAAAAGTACTTTCCCTGTTGTACTACTATGTATAAAACAGCATATTTGGAATGCAAGAAGTCTGTTCCACTTACAGCAAAAACACATACTGTAGAGCGTATAGAGATTGTTACAAAGCTGATTTAAAAAAGCTATATCAAATGGAACAAAAAAGTATGGAGCGAAAAACTTTGAGAAGGGTAAGGCAAAACCTACAATGG
The DNA here is from genome assembly GCA_016271365.2 of Neoceratodus forsteri. Lineage (NCBI taxonomy): Eukaryota > Metazoa > Chordata > Ceratodontiformes > Ceratodontidae > Neoceratodus > Neoceratodus forsteri. The sequence continues at coordinate 1,166,742,948 of CM057458.1, forward strand.
ATTACGGATTCGGATGTACCAGTCACTTGAATATTTTCTTTAACAATAATTAATATGAAATTATTTCATAGAAACATAGAAAAATAGACTTTGATGGCAGATAAGGACCACTTGGCCCACCCAGCCTGCCCATTTCCCTACCGATTGGATAAGCTGCAGATTCTAGTTAACCAACAGCCTACTTCCTGCAACCCCCCACTATAATTGCCTTATGTCTGTCCCATGCATGTTTGAATTCTCCACTGTTTTAGACCCCACAACCTCCAGGAAGGCATTTCCATGTTCCACCACTCTCTCCGTGAAAATAATTTCTCACATTACCCTGAGCCGTCCCCTCTAACTTTAAATTGTGCCCCTTGTTCTTACACATCTTTTTGAAAATGCTACCTCCTGGACTTTGTTGATTCCTTGAGGTACTTAAAGTTTCTATCATGTCCCCTGTCTCTCCTTTCATCAAGGGTATACATATTAAGCTGTCTCAGTCTTTCTTCATATGATTTCTGATGTAGACCCTGCACCATTTTAGTTGCCCTCCTAGACTGCTTCCATCCTGTCTATGGCCTCATGAGATGAGGTCTCCAAAATGCACTGCAGTACCCAGATGGGATCTCACCAACTGTCTGTACAGAGGATAACCACTTCCTTTTCTACTTGTGATGCCTCCTAGCATCCCAGTATCCTCCTGGCTCTCCTTACTGACTTCTCACATTGCTTACCCACCTTTAGGTCATCTGATATGACTACACCCAGATCCCTTTCTATTATTGTTGTTGTTAGTACCTCCCTGCTATTGTGTACTCTTCTCCTGGATTTTATTTCCCAGGTGCATTACTTTGCACCTCTTTGCATTGAATCTAAGTTGCCATATGTCTGACCATTACTCCAACCTTGCCAAGTCCCTTCTCATCCTTCCTAGCCCCCTTGTGTATCAACTGTGTTACAGATCTTTGTGTCATCTGCAAAGAGGCATACCTTTCCTTCCAGACCCTCTGCAATGTCACCAATAAAGTCATTAAAGAGGACTGGATCCAGTACTGAGCCCTGAGGTACTCCACTAGTAACCCCCCCTTTCTTCAGAATGTGTTCCATTCACTATTACCTTCTGTGTCCTGTTGTGCAGCCAGTTTGTTACCCAGGCTACCACCCTGGGACCCACTCCCAGGCTGGCTAACTTGATTATTAATCTTTTGTGTGGGACTATGTCAAATGCCTTGCTAAAGTCTAAGTAGGCCATATCCACAGCCCCTCCCTGGTCTATTACTTTGGTCACCCAGTCAAACAAATCGATTAGATTCATCTGACATGACCTTCCTGCTGTGAATCCATGCTGCTTTGGGTCCTGTGCCCAGCTGGTCTCTAGGTACTCAACAATTCTTTCTTTCAGAAGTGATTCCATCATTTTCCCCACCACTGAGGTCAAACTAACAGGTCTGTAGTTTCCTACTTCTGCCTTGCTCCCACTTTTGTGAAGGGGAGTCACATCTGCCTCCTCCAGTCCTCAGGTACCACCCCATCTTCCCATGATTTGTTAAAAGTGTGTTAGTGGTGTCACTAGGTCCTCCCTTAGCTCTTTTAGAATTTAGGTGAACTCGCCAGGCCCCATTGCTTTGTCCACTTTGAGTTTTAGGAGTTCTTTTCAGTACTCTTTTTTTCTGTAAATGGACGATGCCAACCCCACTACCCAGAGTGCTTCTACTGTTTGGTTTAGGTAACTCCTCCTTTTCTTTTTTGTGAATACTGAGCAAAAGTATTCATTCAGTATCTCTGCCTTTTCACTGTCTCCTCTGCCCATCTCCCCTCTCCTTTATTAATTTTCACTATCCCTCCCTTAACCTTTCTATGCTCCCTAATGTACCTATAAAAGGTTTTATCCCCCTTCTTAACTGAATTGGCTATCTTTTCCTCGGTTTGGGCCTTTGCTTTTCTGACTGCCTTCCCCACTCCTTTCTGCTTTAATTGATACAGTTCCCTGTTTTGCTGTGTCTGTGATTCCTTATACTTTTTGAATGCAGCCTTTTTCTCCTTAACCTTCCCTGACACCTCTTTTGAGAACCATAGTGGTTTTTTATTCCACTTTGTTTTCTTTATTTGTTTCACACAAAGGCTTGTTGCCTCCATGATGGCAGTTTTGATTTTTCTCCATTGTTCTTCCACCCCTCCTTTCTGGCCATTTGCTAATGCATTCCTCAGGTATTCACCCATTGTGCCAAAGTCAGCCCTTCTAAAGTCCAGTATCCTTGTCTTTGTATGCTTGTCTTCATGGTTGTGTTTATTGTGAAGCACACTGTGCAGTGGTTGCTTGTTCCCAGATGCCTACTGACTTCTAAATTTGTGATCCTCTCTCCATTTGAGAGTACCAGGTCTAATATTGCTCCCTCGCGAGTGGGTTCCACTACTAGCTGTCTAAGGCATGCCCTCTGTAGGGCATCGAGAATGACCCTGCTCTTGGATGTGGCTGCAGTTCATGTCGCCCAGTTGACATCTGTCATATTCAGGTCCCCCATCAACAGTATCTCCCATTTTTCAGCCATTTTGAGAATGCCCTCTAACATTTTCTTGTCCATTTCCTCCCCTTGAGATGGGGGTCTGTATACAACCCCTGTGTGGACTGTGATGTCATTCCCTGTCTCCAAGGTGACCCAGAGTTCCTCTTGTCCTCCCCCTTTACCTTTTAGTTCTGTAGCTTTGATCCCTTCCCTTCCCTTATGTAGAGAGCTACTCCACCTCCTCTTCTACCCTCCCTGTCCCTTCTGTAGATTGTGTACCCTGGTATGTTGACATCCCAGTCATGGTTCTCTGTGTACCATGTTTCTGTGACTGCCACAATATCCAAGTGTTCCTCTTCCATCAGGGCTACTTGCTCTGGAAGCTTGTTTCCAAGACTATGGGCATTGGTACTCATTGCCCTCCATTTAATGTTGGCTTTATTCTTTTTTGCCCAATCCCTGCTCTAATTGCCCTTGTCCATTTTTCCATTTACCCCGTCTTGCCCTCTGTCAAGCTCTGTACCTTAGTGTTTATCCTACTACCTGTCATGTTTTTGTGGGGGGAAGCTTGAACTTTCCTGTTTTCTATCAGCACCTCTTTGCATTAGCGATCATAATGCACACAGTCGGTGGCTGGCCATGGAGGTGAGAGGTGGGCTGTGCCAATCACTGATTGGGGAAGGGTGAGGTGGGTGCTGGTTGGGCTGGCATGGATGTGTGGGGGTGGGGTCCACTAGACTACCAGGAAATTGGAAATCCTTATGTATTTATTATGATGGAGGGGGGGCCGCTACACTACCAGGGATATGAAAAATAATGATAATGTAACACAGATCGAGGGCAACTAGACTACCAGGGATCTAAAAAAACAATATGTATAAAATACACATGGGGGGCCACTAGACTACCAGGAAATTGCAGATAGTTATATATTTTATTATACTGGGGGGGCCACTAGACTACCAGGGATATGAATAACAAAGATCGTTATATATGTTCTCATGATGGAGGGGCAGCTAGACTACCAGCGATTTGTAAAAAATAAAAAATTTTATTCAGATGGGGCAGAACAAAGCCCCCTGAGCAAAAACCATCCTCATTTAAGTGTCTAGGGTACTACTGGGCTGAGAAAAAACATTTTAAAATCTGTCCATCTTGTCCCTCACTCGCGATGCACGATCGCGATCAAAGAATCTTGCGATCAAAGAATTTTCAGGCTCGCATTAAAGATCATTAGCGAGCTGTGAACTAAGATTTTAAAAACTCAGACCTCTATTTTTAGACCGATTTTGATCAAACCAAAGACATGACTCGATAGATAGGGGGGTCCCCTGAGTAAAACAGATCCAAGTTTTACTTCAGAAGTGACCCCTGAGTAGAGATATTTGTATTTTTTCAATCGTAAAATCAAAAACAAGATGACAGACGTCGTGATCAAAGAATTTTAAAAATCCTCAGGGTCAAAGATTCTTGAACCGTGAGGCTTCAAATTCTTTAATCGCTAGGCAGGACAAGATGGCCAGAACCCCATTCTTTGTTCGCAAAACATACATATAAATTTTCCCAATGACTTATAATGGGAACTTAAAAGTGGCATAACTTTTGAATGCCTTAATATTATTTCACCAAATGAAAAGTGGCATATTCAGCCACCAAAGCTGTTTCAAACAAGCTATCTCACAGAGTGGCATACCACACAATGGTCATGCAGGGTCACATCCAAAATCCCAAAAGCTGCCTCCAAAAATGGCTAATTTTGCACTTTTCAGTGTTTTCGTATAGAAAGACCGTAAGTCCGACTGAAACACAATTTGGCAGATCAAGAGATCTACCAAGCCCCACCACGCATTCCAAATTTCAGGCAAATCCATTAAATGGGTCCAAAGTTATTAATGTCCAATCATTTCACTTTAGTATGTAAGTGAAGGCTGAACCCTAACTATAGTAGCACAACCATGCCACTATAATATATATATATATATATATATATATATATATATGTTCAGAATGAGTACTCCTGATAACTAGTACTAAACCTCCCCATTTGGTGCTAGAGCAGTACAGCTGATACAGTGGAGTCAGAGTTGCCACTCTTCTTTTGTGCAGCACTTTTAGACACCTTAGTTGATTCACACTCCAATGCACATATACGGCTAAACTTTTTCGAATAAGGTTTTTGATGAAGGGCCTATAGAGGGGTCTAGTATCAAGCTTAAGTAACCTTGTTAGTCATAGCTGTTATTTTAAAAAACAGAGGAACTGTTAGTTTTTTTTTCCTTACCTGAGGTCATCAGCCCTGGGGTAATTAGGGAGTCAGACAAATGGTCTCTGTCTCACAAACTGACTGTTCACTTTACTGTTTTTTTCTTCTTACTGCATGACATACAGATTGACAGGTAACCAGCCAAGTTATCCAACTACAAGGTGCTGATTTCAGGATTAACCCCCCCTGCACATTTAAAGGCCCCAGCTAAGACTCACCAAGAGACCAGTTGGAGCGTAACACCAGGCAGGTATCCAGTGATTTGGGCACTTTCAAAGTGAGTGACTCAATTTGAGTGACTCAGTCTTAGCGACTGTATTTACAGTGATTGTGGAAGGTGGACTGTGGAAATGGTGAGGGTAGAAGGGCTAAAATGGTGACTGCAGGATACAGTGTGGTAGGAGGGGCATCACAGGAAACAGGATATAGGAGGTAGCTTGGGGAGGCAATGCCAAGCTGGCTGGGTGTGCTTGTGGAGACAGTTTATGCCTCCGATATGGAAGGACCTGTGTTTGATCCTGGATTGGTACAATACCGTTTTTGAGTAGGGAATGGTTTGAGTGTTGTTATTTTTTTTTCCAAGTTGGCTCCTTACCCCATTGTCAGGCCCCCCCACTCAGAGTTGATTATTTTTAGAATGGGTTGTGTGAGGGGTGCATCCCCCCACATAGAACATAAAATAATGTGTGGTGGTATGGGGGCCAATGTTGTATTCAGCGTAGTGCATGGTTGCTGTTTGTGTTTTTGACATTGTGCACTTGTCCATAGGTATGGAACTGTTATGTGTTCAAAGTTATGATGTGGAATCCTCCAGGAGGTAAGTGTAATTTGGGTGTCACAGTTGGAAAGAACGACAAACAACATGCAACAGAGGTGGAGGTGTATCTCCCGGAATGTAAAGGGCCTCAACCACCCCATTAAGAGAATCAAGGTGTTTACAACATTTGAAATTTCTGAGGGCAGATGTGGCACTGCTCCAGGAGACACACCTCAATGCCAGAATGCTGCAATGGCTCGAGAAGAGCCGGTTGGGGAAAGTACTGCATAACTCCACCTCGTCCAAGTTGAGGGGTGTATCTATACTTGTACACAAGTCATCCCCATGAGTTCAAGAATGGAAGAAGACAGATAAATTGGGAAGGTGGGTGGTGGTATGCTTTGCATTTCCTGGAGGGAAGAAGGTGATGGTGAACATATATGCCCCAAACCAAGATGACCAGTAGCCCATGTATTCAGCCACTGCAATTCAGTGCTTTCAAAAAGGCTGACTCAATCACAGTACTATTACACAGGGCTAATGGGCAGGGAGGGTGACAGGATGGGGATTCAGTGATTATAGCAACAGGATGTCGCTATATGTACAAGCGCACGGGGGGACCACCCCGTGCAATGGGTGGAAGGGCAGGGAGGGTTTGTGGGGCATAGTGCAGTAGTGAGATGCTGAGCTGGTCATGTGGCATGGTGGCAGGCTAGGGTTGGGAGGGTGCCATGTTCGGTTCTGGGCTCAAGCTTTTTTTTTGCACCAGGCTAGGAAATTTACTCTCTTCATCTTTTTGCACCCACCCAACATGCACCCCCTAGAGTTGAGAATTCTTTAGTAGGGGGTTGCAGGAGATGTAGCCCACCACATAAAAAGAAAAATTCAAGTGTCTGGTGCCCTTTTGCTCTGTGCCATGTGTCTACATTGCCAAAATTAATTTTTGATGATGTAGACTCACCCAAATGGTGATCGCTATTAAGCGGTCACCTTTATCACATGGAACCAAGATGACCAGGTCTTCTTCCCCCAGATTAGCCAAGTCCTGCTAGAAGTGAATGGAGAAGATGGGACCATCCCCATGATAATTGGTGGGGACTTCAACCTGGTTGAAGATATCTTTCTGGATAAGTCCAAACCCACCCCAGAAACCCATCCGAGAGTAAAAGAGGCCCTAATGGCCCTAAGGGAAGAATGGGGTATGTCGACGTATGGAGATGGGACAACCCTACAGGGAGGGACTACACATTCTTCTCCCTAGTCCATAACTCATGTAGTCACACAGACTATTGGTTGACCAACAGGATAGTAGCTCAGGGGATTTATGATGCCAAGATCGAACCAATGGTTAGCTCAGATCATGCCCCAGTGGTTATATCATTCCTGCTGCCCAGGAGCCAGCCATTGTCCCCAAGATGGTGTTGTGATCCCTTACTCTTGAAGGATGAAAGATTCTGTGCTTGGATCTGGGGAGCAGCCCAAGCCTTCTTCCAGAATAATGCCACAGGTGAGGTCAAGGTGGGAACAGTGTGGGAGGGTTTTAAGGCCTACCTTAGAGGATGCATAATATCCTACTCAGCCTCACGAAACAAGAAGAGAAGTGCTAAGATGACCAAGCTCCAACAAGATCTTTCCACCCTTGAAACACAGTTAAAACTGAATCTGAGCTCTAATAGTAGCACAATCTCCCTTATCACTGGCCTGAAGTATAGGATTAATGTCCTCTGCAATGGAAAGTAGAGTGGCGGCTCCTAAGAACTAAACACAGATTCTGAGAGTCAGGGGACAAGGGGGGCAAACTCCATGCCTACCACCTAAGGAATTAAAAGGCTAGCTCCCAGATTCATGCCTTTAGGACCCCATCTGGAGAGACGGTAACTAAGTCCGTTGAGGTCAATGAGGTTATGCACTGATTTTATCGTGCTCTCTACTCATCAAAGATCCCCTATACAGGAGGACCCCAATGCTTAAAAATCACTGCCTTCCTTAGCTCTACCCCCTCACACACCTGAGCCCTGAGGAGATTCACAAGCTGGAAGACCCCATAGCCCTCCAGGAACTTCAGAGGATATAGCACCCACCCATTAGCCACTCTGCAGGAGGTCCATGAAATAGGGACCCTTCTTCCAGCACTTAAGGAGGCCATTATTACCCTTAATCTGAAAAAGTCATATGATAATTTAGACTGTACAAACTTCTGCCTGATTTCCCTGTTATCAGTAGGCACTAAAGTCATGGCAAAGATACTGGCCAACATCCCCTCTTTGATACAACTCTCCCAATCTGGATTCAGTAAGGGAAGAATGCGAGTGGACAACATCTGCACTGTACTCAGTGTCAAATGACATGCCCTTGGCTCCACTATAAAAATGATGGCACTAGCTGTGGACTTCTGTAAGGCCTTTGACTCAGTGGAGTGTGTTATGCCTGGGTTATGCACCTCTACTATCCCACATGCACATTACATTGTTTTCCTGGTAACTTATACTGTGATACTGCTATTTGCACTAATAAGTAGATGTAGGTACACATTGTACAAGCATTGGTATTAGGAATGTGCTTTGCTGCTAATACATGCTATTGTATGTTATGTTTACATCACTTTATATGTTGTTTTACTGTTATGATTTGTTTTACACTCATCATGCATGATACATTATACCTCACTATAATACATTTACCTAGGTCATGTTTTCTTTTATGTATTCTATACACATGTATTCTGACCCATATCACTGATAAGAGGGCCTTTTCGGATCATCAGTGATTGTTATATATTCTTATATTCACATATAATCATGTGTAGTTTGTGTCTTATACTTTGGTATCACATCACATGTATTTCTGTATACTCAGCATTTTCATTGTCTGTGCTTTAGTGCTGACAGAATATTTTCTTTGTTCTAACTTCTTACTCATTAGTAATTCTGTGTCCTAAGTAACTGCCCAAGGGAGACAACTTATTTAAATGCCTTATCCATTGCTGTATTTTTATCACAACTGTAACTATGTTGTTATTTTTACTATGTAACCTTCTGTAAGCCTGTTCCTCACAGAGATTCATACATTCCTCGAGGACTGGTGAGAAACTGACTCCCTTGTGATTTTCTCTGTCACATGTTTGGGTGTGAGTATTGTAATAAACTTTTCATTATTACTTACTGCTTGTGTGTGTTTTCTGTGGCTAACACTCCAGACATACAAGAATCTGATAAGATCTAGAGCTGGACTTTAGATAACAAGTGTGGGTACTTACATGCCACACTCGCGGCCTATGACTTCGAATCCTACTATTGGACATGGATAACCACACTTTATAACATGGAAAAAAGGCTTATAATATCACTCTTTATAATAATGCACTTGGATTTACCTTGGGCCTTACCCAAAAATGATTTCATAAATTACCAAAAATAATAAATATTTACATGTGATACTATCCTATGCTCTCCAGATTCAAGTATAATGGTAAATAACGCTGATTGGCCCATGTATAGTTATATGAAAAGTGCATATTGTATTTACCCCTATACAATGGTTCTAAATATTCCTCATTAGCATACATATCAAGCATAATAAAAGTAATGTAAACAAACTGTAATGTAAACAAAACAGATTTTAAAAAATCAAGTAAATCATCTAAAACAAATAAAATAAATTTTAGCAATAAGCAATGTTAATAATCAAGCAATACTTAGCATAATAAATGGTAACAGCTATACTACTTTTATCATACTCAGTATTTAACATAACCTTCATGCATAAGAACATATACTTATAAGAATAGTATCTGAGATTATTTCTGTATAAAACTTGTTTAAAAACTTCATTGCATGTAAAATGTATTTTTTATGAGAACTGGCAATAACTCATTACATCAGTGATTTGTACTACTTTTGTAAAACTTAGTTTAACTTTTCAAATCATGCAACATTCTTTTTTAATTCAAAGCTTTTAAGCTATATACCCATATTCTCTAGTTAAGAGCAAATTCCCTCTTACTTTCCAAGATAAGCCAATTTAAAATACAAAGACTACTAATTAAAATTAGTGAAAGTAATTAAAAAGGAATACTTATATTTCTGGTTGTAGAAGTGAGTCTTCTTTTTTTCATTTAGAACTCTGGCTGAGTTTGGCTTTTGATGACAAGGTTTCTTTGTCAGCTAACTTTGACCCTGAAACTTCTTTTAGCATGTAAATACTCTGCAAGTTAAACTTTGCTGAACATCACTTTACCAAAAGTCAGTTCTTAGAGTTGTAGAACACAGCTTCAATCTGCACAGTCCATAGCAATACTGGATTCAAGGAATGTTCTTGTGAAGTGCAAGCTGTTTTAATAACTGAAGCTTATTGACCCTTTCATGTTATGCATCTGCTTTTAAAACCTTGGGACAAGAGACCTTTTTTTGCTCAGCACGCTGTGTAGCTTGTGTGAGTCTTAAAAGTAAGTCTGTCTAGTTTTCAGCAGGCAACGTTACTTGTTAAAATGCTCAGCAAATAACACAAATCTTGCTTCTTTTACAATAAAAATGTCCTTATACTTTTTTCTTGCCTCTGCATATATTCAGCAGCACTGAGCTCTGGCTCTTCCTTGGCTAACCCTTACATTTCAAATAGGTGTGGCCCAAAGTGTTTTGGCCTAGCATTAGTATAAAGCCATAAAATTCTTAGTTAACTGAACATAGGTCTTCCTACATCGATGGTAAGCTCAGATCTGGTGAGTGGCCAGCAGTGTTTACTATTATAAAACTGCTCTGGTGATGTCATCACCAGATTTGGATTGGTTTGAGTCACCAAAAAGGTAGGTCATCTTAGAAGATAAATGTTGACATATAGACATGCCTCTTTAGGACAGGCCCTTCTCCTCAGACCTATTTGGGGTCAAAAATATTTCTTTAAATAAAAGTTTTATTCAATGAAACTTGAACATTAAACTTGCATATTTAATGTTTTACATTAAGTCAAACATTCTTGAAAAAGTCTGGTATCTGTAATATGGATACTTTTTAAACTACACTATTAAGGTTATAACTTCATAATTTCAATAATACTTTTTAAAACAAAATAATAATTTTACTCTTAATTGCCTAAGCTACACAATGATATAAGATTTGTAAGAAAAATCCATTCCTAGAGTCCTTAAAATGTTAGTTTTTGTAAGACACACAAGATTCTTTTGTTCTTGTCTTAAAGACATCAATCACTGTCAGAAAAATGAATTCACTATAAACTTTTAGATGGTATTTCTCTTAATAGCAACAAACTACAGATTTAATATTCATCTTGTTAGACTTCCTAAGATGTGAGCTATCACAGGATACTAGATTTGTCTAGTTTTCTATTAAGAAAATGATATTAAATAATTTATATTCATAACTTTTGAATGCTTCACTCTGCAACTATAAAACTTGGTAAGCTTATTTATCATGCTAGTGTCCTATAACTGTTCAATTTTTATAGCAGCAGTACATTGCATTTTTAAACTATTAATAAAACATCTTATTTCAATGTAAAGTAATGAAACTTTTACTCATTTTTCTCCTCTCCTAAGAATACTCAGTGTACCAGTCACATGATCTCTTATCTTGATAGTAACCATGGATACCTAGATTTAGCTAAGGATTTTCCATACAGACACCTATAAATCCTAATAAAAGTGTCTTCCAGGGAATATGGAACATGTAAGTTAGGCCCTATTTTATCTTCTCTGTTCTACAGCTAGAGCACAGAGCCCTGAAATTTAAAACAGTCTGTTTGAAACAATTTTTTTTTCCTGAACTGTGAAGCTGACTCCATTTTAAATGGCATTACTTCCATTTTACTGTTTTTTAAGACTTAATCAATGTCAATTCTGACCAGAAATAAAAGTAAACATTTCCCATCTTAATAACATATTAAATTAGATAAAATAATAATGATAATTAATTTTTGAAATTTAAAATAAAATATTTTTTCCATCTAGGCTTTTGTCCCTACATTCCCCCCTTTTGAATTAAAATGCACCCCAAAAATGTATTTCCAATTCAAAACAATAATTTTACTATATATGGGTATATAGGTTTAAGCATTCCATGGAAAACAAAACATAAAAGACAAAGTTGTGTTAGCATGCAGTAACTTATGACATTATCAGCACATTATATCATTACATGTGACATAGGATATGACATCATAGATGTAACATCACTTGATGACATCAGTGGAGACATACCATTTTGCATAGACGTGTGTACAGTACTACATGAACTAACATGATTAAACATGATTACAACTATATATACTTTTAAAATTTTACATTGTTGAACATTTCTGTAAAACAAAATATCTTTGTTCATTAACTTTAAAAATCAACATTGCAATTGACATTTCAGATTTTTTTGTTCATCATGCTAATCTTTCTAAATTCTTGTACCTTTTAAGTATTTAGTATTGCAGTACAGATAAGGCTAGCAGTTACTTTGTGTTACACTTCATAAGTTTTGTCCCCCCATCTGCTGAAGGCACTACTAAACTGGCACCTATAACTTTTACCTGTGTTTACCAAGATATTACTTGACTGTAAGTTACCTTTGGTATTACACATATTTAAGGTTAAGCTCTATTTGTAGTTTACCTTTATAGCAATTATAGTCACATTGGGATTACTTATATGAAATTACAAAGTTTTTCTTACCATTTGCTTACCTTATTATACTTTTACTAAATCAGAGTTAAAATTAAACTTTTACTAGTTCTTTGTAAATGACTTTATCAAAATTAACATCAATCAAAATATTCTATCTGAATTTAACTTATTTTCCAGCATTTTAATTTTTATTTGCTCTGGGCAGCATGGGCAGAGATTGCGCACCTCAAATTTCATATTCAAGAGGAAATACATTATAAGAACCACCCGCCATTTCCCCAACATCCAACAGAAAAACCTCGACCGCAGAGGGTAGTTGGTCCAGGAGGTTGGCAGGGGTTAGGAGGGCAACTCAGGTGCCCCATCACTCTGTGCTCTCCAACATATTATCTTCAAAAAACCATATAAACACTACAAACAGGTATCTGCCTCTATCTCTGAAATCAAACAAAGGGGCAGAGGACAGTGCAGCACAGGAGCTAGCACAACAAAACTCGCCCAAATCAGGAACCAAAACAAGAAAAGCAAAAAGGAAATCCCAAAAACTTCTGATCATAGGAGACTCCATGATTTGAGGAATTGATACCCATCTCCAGCCAGGGGTAATGGTCAGATGTCTTCCAGGTACATCAGCATGGAGAGACACTGACCACATTACTAAAATTGTTCACAAAGCAGGAGAAAACATTGATATCCTGGTACACATAAGGACTAATGATCTTGCCAGCCGGACATTTGTGGAGACCATGGAACATCTGACCAGGCTGGGTGACAAACTATCATCCATTTCATCCTGCCATCTCCTTCTCTGAGATCCTGCCAGTCTGGGAGAGGGGAGCAGATGAACAGAAGGTCAGAGAAGGGGAGATAGGGGAGCTAAACATGTGGCTCAAGGGCTGGTGCCAGGAAAAAGGACACAGATTTGTAGGGAACTGGCAACAGTTCTGGGAGTGAAAGTTCTTTAAATTTTATGGACTGCATCTGACTAAGGAGGAGTCAGTGCATTGGAGCAGAAGTTTAATGTCTTTGCAGAATATTTAAACTAGCAAATGGGGAAGAAGTTTACCCTTATCGTTGGAATGGGAAGAACACCTCTCCTCCTCAGCTAGTGGTCAAACAGGGTTTCAGCATGTTTGCAGTTCATTTGCATTACCAGGTAAGAAAAAAGGTCCGTCTCCCCATACGATGCACAGGGGAAATGCCAAACCTCACCCAACAACTAACATACCAAAATCTGGCCAATGGAAAATCATGTACACAAATGCTCACAGCCTGGGAAATAAGATCCCAGACCTGCAGGCAATAATGTCAGAGGTTAAACTGGACATAGTAGCAATTAGTGAGACATGGTTTACCAGTAACCACACTTGGAAGACTTCAGTACCTGGCTATGTACTGTTCAGAAGAGACCGAGGTGCAAAAGGGGGGAGTGGAGGGCCCTTTATGTCAATGAAAATATCAAAGCTACAGAAATTCAGAACACACATAAGGAGCCAGAAGAACTGTGGGTCACCCTGGAAACAGGAAATGGGACAGCCATAAGAACTGGGGTTGTCTACAGGCCCCAGACCAGGGGGAGGACACAGATACATTACTGTTAGAAGATATACAAAACATGACAGCTAAAGGAGAGGTTCTGATAATGGGAGACTTCAACATGCCGGATACAGATCGGTCAATACCAGCAGGAACATCTGCAAGAACTAGACACATGGTGGATTCCCTGCAGGTGGAGGGCCTCAAACAACTGGTACAACAACCCACAAGAGACAGGGCTATCCTAGATCTAGTACTAACTAACAAGGAAGGGATCACAGATCTCCAGGTAGAAGGTCACCTGAGGCCAGTGACCATCACATGGTATGGTTCAATTTGGCCACTACATCTAAATCATCCCATTCCAAGGTAAAAATATGGGACTTCAGAGGAGCTGACTTTGATAAGATGGCCAACAGAGTTAAGCTAGCCCTGGCGAAAAGAAACACAGATGAGGGGGTACAGGCAAAGTGGGCAAGCATTAAGGAGGCAATACTTGAAGCAACATCCCATTGTGTTAGACAGAAAAGGAAGTGAAAAAGAAGAAGGAAACCACTTTGGTTCTCAAATACAGTAGCAGAAAAGGTCAGCGCCAAAAGTCTGGCCTTCAGGAAATATAACGGAACACAGCAGGATGAAGATAGGGATGCATACCAAACTGCCCTAAGGGAAGCAGGGAAGACAGTAAGGCAGGCAAAGTCCCAAACTGAGGAAACACTAGCACGAACAGTAAAAGAAGGTGACCAGACTTTCTATAGATACATTAGTGAAAGAAGAAAGTCCAGAGGGGGTATTGCTAAGCTCAAAGGAGAAAAGGGGGCATGTGAGGAGGAGGACCCTGTAAAAGCATCTATCCTAAATAGATACTTTTGCTCAGTATTTACTGAAGAAGGTGAGCAAGGCCCACAGCTCAGCACCATGGACACAGGAGGAGGGAGGTGAGCACTACTCCTTCACAAAAGAAAGGGTCCCTACAAGGGCTTGCTAAGCTCAGGGTGAACAAGGCAATGGGACCTGATGGCATACATCCCAGGGTACTTATGGAACTAAGGGTGAACTAGCAGAGATCCATTAGCAGAACTGTTTAGTGAGTCTCTGAGCACATGAGAGGTCCCAGAAGACTGGAGAAGGGGCTCTGTGATCCCGTTCCACAAGAGTGGTGCATGGAGGAGACAGGGAACTACAGACCAGTCAGTCTTACCTCAGTAGTGGGCAAGATTATGAGGCACTCCTTAAGGAAAGGAGTGAAAAACACATGGAATCCATAGGGCACAAGATCCAAGACAGCATGGGTTTACAAAGGAAGGTCCTGTCAAACTAATCTCATAGATTTCTTTGACTGGGTAACCAGAGGTAGATTAAGGGGGGAGCAGTTGATGTCGCCACCTTGACTTCAGCAAAGCTTTCAACACTGTTCTACATAGAAGATTGATAAATAAGCTGAGTAGGCTCAGGGTGGTCCAGAAGTTGGTCAACTGGGTGGCAAACTGGTTGACGGGCAGAAAACAGAGAGTGGTGGTAAATGGTATACAGTCAGAAGAGATGCAAGTCACAAGTGGGATACCTCAGGGATCAGTCCTGGGGCCAGTCCTCTTCAATATCTTCATTAGTGACATTGCAGATGGACTGGAGGTAAAGCTTGTCTGTTTGCAGATAACATCAAGATCTGCAACAGAATAGATGATCCAGATGGGGTGACAGAATGAGAAGAGATCTGGATAAACTAGCAAAATGGTCGGAAGAGTGGCAACTGGGATTTAATGCAAAGAAGTGCAAGATCATGCACATAGGGACGAGAAATCCTGAAGTCACCTATAGGCTGGGATGAGAGTTGCTGGCAGTCACAAGGGAAGAAAGAGACTTGGGCATCATCATCACTGATGACCTGAAATCATCCAAGCAGACTTCTAAAGCAGTAGGTAAGGCTAGGGGGATGTTAGGGTGTATTAGTAGGGGTATCACAAGTCATAAGAGGGAGATAATAATCCCTCTTTACAAGACACTGGTTAGGTCCCATCTGGATTACTGCATGCAGTACTGAGGCCACACCTTCACAAGGACATTAACCAAATTGAACAGTACAGAAAAGGGCAACAAATGGTGCAGGGACTGCATCAAAAGACATATGAGGACAGATTAACAGAACTCAATATGTATACCTTGAGCAAAGGAGGGGGAGAGTGATATGATCGAGACTTTCAAACACCTTAGGGGCATTAACAAGGTGAAGGAGTCTAACATGCTTAAATATAAGAAAATAGCAGGACAAGAGGACACAGCATGAGATCAGAGGGAGGCTGATTAAGGGTAATGTGAGGAAGTTCTTTTCACAGAAAGGTGGTGGATGCATGGAACGGCCTACACTCAGGAAGTGGTGGCTATGAATACAGTGAGGGCTTCAAACAGGCATGGGATAGGCATAAGGAGCAATACTAATGAGTATGAATAGATAGGCCACTGACAGAGCACAAGCCTATGGCACATTTATAAGGTAGAAAGAAATGGGAGATTGGATGGGTCTTGCAGTCCTTATCTGCCATCAACTTCTATGTTTCTATGTTTCTATATCTCAACTGTAAAGGATTACCCCCCTTTTACTTTTTGCTAACCACAGTTAGTTTTAAAAGTGACAGGCTTTGTTTTTGGATTTATGTACTAGGAGAAAAACATGCATTTGTTTAGTGCACACACCTAGGCACAGTGTGGAATGAATTTTCAAACCCACAACACTACTGCAAGTTAGGCACAGACAATACAGTTTATAACACCTTTCCATTAACCTTAACAGAAAATTTATTTACTTATTTGTGATCGTTGCAGTGATCACCTCACCATTAGGCACACTTGAGGGATAATTTATCCATACCTCAAGGCTGGTGATATTACTTTAATTTGTTAATGGTTTTCCCTTAATTGTGGCCACATAATTTTGTTTGCTAGGCTTATATACACACCCAGTTGTACAAGTGCATTAATCCCAAGGCATGGGAGATGTTAAACCTTGTATCACATACAGGATATAGTATTTTTTTAATCTGGAGTTTCAAGGCAAGTGCCTATTCTTTTCAAACTTTATTTGTGGTTTGGAACATTTGTAACCATTTATTTTAAAACTGGGTAAACCTGTGCACTGCTTAGACAATACAAGACTTTACCAGCATTGTTGTTGTCTTGCATTTAGCATTTACCTCTGGTTTTATTGAGTGGCACCTTTTTTCACAGTCCTCAGTGGGTCTGGTACTTAAGAGTTAATGTTTTTGTCAAAACAGGATGGCACTGGGAAAAACAGGACATCTTTCTTTGTGAAGAAAGCTAGGCATCTGTTTTAATTACAGATTTATCATATCTTGTTTTGACACACAAGCCACATAAGTTTTACTTCTCCATTTAAACAATTTTTTAAATTAACAAAGCTAGATACATTAATTACATTTGAACCTACAGAATTCAATTTAATTATTAAATCATTATTTTCACAGTAGCATGAATTTTATTGCTTAGAAACTCTGCTAACTCTTTTTAAATAGAAAAGGTATTTTCACCTGTGACCATAATATTGTCAGGCCATAGTTTAGAATAGGCTTAAACCTCCTCAGAAGGTCATTTCCAATCAAGAAATTATTACCTGTTTTTTTTTGTAAAATACACTGGATGTTTAATCACCATTTTACCAAATTTTAATTTTAACCAAACTTTATCTAAGGTCTTTTGAGCTTCTTTTTCATAACCTACAATTTGTAAGTTGTCAGGAAGGGTTTTTAGCTTCTTGGAGTCACCTAAGGCATTAGTCACTTTATCATACAGACTTTTAGACATGAGACTTACTTCAGCCTCAGAATTAAGCAACGCCTTATGATTTAGACTGTTTTTTATGTTCATGCCACAGTAAAATATTTTTGCTTTTTTGGGGGGAATTAAGTTGCCCAGGCAGAATTTTTCTTTCTTGTCTGGCAACTCAGCATTTTTTTACAATGACATTGTACACTGGCTGATACTAGCTCAGGAACCTTTTGAGAAAGGTTAAGCACAGAGTAAGCATTTTTAACTTTATTTGGCAACTCATTTTTAAATCTTATTCCAATCTCATAATCCTTTTTAACAATAGCAGTTTCTGTAACCATGACAGTAATAGTGTGAACAGGATCCACAAGTCACATGTCACTACTGGTCACATCTGTACAAGGTACAGTTGAGGAGTCATTTTTCACAGGTATATGAAAGTAAAGAGATGACCGAGGAGCTTGGATCGATCTTTGAAAATGAGTGTTTAACTCTTTAAGCTTTTTGGTTGTTTTCTCTACTTCCATCTGTGAATTATTAATCAATTCCTCGTCTTGTACAAATATGAGTAAACTTGTTTTGTGTTGCACTATTATTTTGCTGATCATAGTTAGAATAGTATTGTCCCCTGTGGTCAGTTTTGTTACCATACTCACAGCCATACCTTCCACCTGGACTTTTCCCCTTTTGAGAGAGACTCTAGTCTTGGTAATGGTTTGAGTTTTGATAAGATTGGAAAACCACAGGTGGAACCAAGCATGGGCTCAGATTGTTTTCCTTTGTTGGACAGAGGTAGATTTTCTCCCCCCTTTTCTAGGTATTATGGTAGTAACCTCCAACAACTTAGTTTGAGGAATACAGAGGTGTTTCTCCTTTGTCTAATCTTGTTCTTTTCTTGTATTTCTTGAATGCTTCATGCTATGAATCAGAATATGAATTCCTTCTGTCTAGGGAAATTATGTTTTTGTTCTGAGGCATTCATTTTCTGAGTCAGATGACACATTCAATGATATACCAGAATCAGCAAAGCAATCTAACCTTTGAATGCTTTCATGTTTCCTTTAATTTGACTTTTAGTTTGTAAATGTTCATACTTTTCCTTAATTTAACTAAATCTGTTAACTTTATGATAAGCATCTGCTAGTTTAACTTTTTCTGTTTTCAAGTTTAAACAATGTTTTTGACACTGTTGTAACTCCACTTTGCAAGGCAGCATTTTTAACCTTTAGCTTGACTAAGTCACAGTAGTTATCAGAAAGGTCATGTTTACACTCCTGTAAAAGCTTTTCTAAAACATCTACCTGGCTTGCAAACCTACCACACTAAAACATTTATCCACCAACATGTATTTAGCTGTTGTATCCTTTCATTTTACTTTTAATAAAAGTTAGCTGTGCTGGGTATAAACTACTGTCTCAGTGCTAAGCATATCTGCAGTTGTGGCTAATGTTGTCATGGCTATGCAATAGTGTTTACAGACTTTAACAACAACAAAGTATGTTTTTGAAAACAAATGAAACAGCAATAACTTTATACAACAATTTAAACAAAGTCTCTTTTTCTTTCTAGAGGCTTTAAAAGTTATTTTCTTTTTTTGTTGCTTTACTGTTAGTCAGTGATTTTATTATGTTCAATTGAATGTTTTAGCTTCCCTTCTCTTTTGTTTAAGGTAACTTGAGACTCAGGAAAACAAAAAAGAAAAGTATTATTTTCGTAAATTAGAAATACTGTAAATGCTAACAACAGTAACAAGATTTATTTTTCATACACTATAAGTGTGGATTGTTATTTACTAATAATTATATCCGTGATGAGCCCCCAAAGATGTCAGAACAAACACCTATATGATCACTTTTTATAATAATGCACTTGGATTTACCTTGGGCCTTACCATAAATTATTTCATAAATTACCAAAATTATAAATATTTACATGTGATATTATCCTATGCTCTCAGATTCAAGTATAATGGTAAATTACACTGCTTACCCCATGTATAGTTATATAAAAAGTAGATGTTTTATTAACACCAATACAATGGTTCTAAATATTCCTCATTAGCATACATATCAAGCATAATAAAAGTAATGTAAACAAAACAGATTTTAGAAAATCAAGTAAATCATCTAAAACAAATAAAACAAATTTTAATATAAGCAATGTAAATAATCAAGCAATACTTAGCATAATAAATGGTAACAGCTATACTACTTTTATCATACTCAGTATTTAACATAACCTTTATGCATAAGAACATATACTTATAAGATTAGTATCTGAGATTATTCTGTATAAAACTTGTTTAAAAACTTCATTGCATGTAATATGTATTTTTATGAGAACTGGCAGTAACTCATTACATCAGTGATTTGTACTACTTTTGTAAAACTTAGTTTAACTTTTCAAATCATGCAAAATTTTTTTAATTCAAAGCTTTTAAGCTATATAACCAGATTCTTCTAGTTAAGAACAACTCTCTTACTTTCCCAGATAAGCCAGTTTAAAATACCAAGACTACTAATTAAAATTAGTGAAAGTAATTAAAAAGGAATACTTATATTTCTGGTTGTAGAAGTGAGTCTTCTTTTTTTCACCTAAAACTTTGGCTGAGTTTGGCTTTTGATGACAAGGTTTCTCTGTCAGCTAACTTTGACCCTGAAACTTCTTTTAGCATGGATATACTCTGCAAGTTAAACCTTTGCTGAACATCACTTTACCAAAAGTCAGTTCATAGAGTTGTAGAACACAGCTTCAATCTGCACAGTCCATAGCAATACTGGATTCAAAGAATATTCTAGTGAATGGCAAGCTTTTTTAATAACTGAAGCTTATTGACCTTTGATATTGTGCATCTGCTTTTAAAACCTTGGGACAAGAGACCACTTTTTGCACAGCACGCTGTGTAGATTTGTGAGTCTTAAAAGTAAGTCTGGTTTTCAGCAGGCAACATTACTTGTTAAAATGCTCAGCAAATAACACAAATCTTTCTTCTTTTACAATAAAAATGTCCTTATACTTTTTTCTTGCCTCTGGACATCTTCCGCAGCACTGAGCTCTGGCTCTTCCTTGGCTAACCCCTGCATTTCAAACAGGTGTGGCCCAAAGTTTTTTGGCCTAGCATTAGTATAAAGCCATAAAATTCTTAGTTAACTGAACATAGGTCTTCCTCCATCGATGGTTAGCTCAAATCTGGTGAGTGGCCATCAGTGTTTACTATTATAAAACTGCTCTGGTGATGTTATCACCAGATTTGGATTGGTCTGAGTCACCAAAAAGATAGAACACCTTAAAAGATAAATGTTGACGTGTAGAAATGCCTCTTTAGGACAGCCCCTTCTCCTCAAACCTATTTTTGAGTGAAAATTATTTCTTTAAATAAAAGTTTTATTTAATGAAATTTGAACATTAAACTTGCATATTTAAGTGTTTTACATTAAGCCAAACATACTTGAAAAAGTCTGGTATCTGTAGTATGGATATTTTTTAAACTACACTATTAAGGTTATAACTTCATAATTTCAATACAACTTTTTAAAACAAAATAATAATTTTACTCTTAATTGTTTAAGTACAAAATGATATAAGATTTGTAAGATAAATCCATTCCTAAAGTCCTTAAAACATTAGTTTTTGTAAGACACACAAAATTCTTTTGTTCTTGTCTTAAAGACATCAATCACTGTCAGAAAAGTTAATTCACTATAAACTTTTAGACAGTATTTCTCTTAATAGCAACAAACTACAAATTTAATATTCATCTTGTTAGACTTCCTAAGATGTGAGTTATCACAGGATACTAGATCTGTCTAGTTTTCTAATAAGAAAATTATATTAAATCAATTATATTCATAACTTTTGAATGCTTCATTCTGCAACTATAAAACTTGGCAAGCTTATTTATCATACTAATGTCCTATAACTGTCCAATTTGTATAGTAGCAGTACATTGCATTTTTAAACTATCAATAAAACAACTTATTTCAATGTAAAGTAATAAAACCTTTACTTATTTTTTCATCTCCTAAGACTACTCAGTGTACCAGTCACATGATCTCTTATCTTGATAGTACCCATGGATACCTAGATTTAGCTAAAGCTTTTCCACACATACACTTATAAATCCTAATAAAAGTGTCTTCCTGGGAATGTGGGACATGCAAGTTAGGCCCCATTTTATCTTTTCTGTTCTACAGCTAGAGCACAGAGCCCTGAAATTTAAAACAGTCTATTTAAAACCATTTTTTTCCTGAACTCTAAAGCTGACTCCTTTTTAAATGGCATTATTTCCATTTTACTGTTTCTTAAGACTTACTCAATGTGAATTTTGACCAAAAATAAAAGTAAACATTCCCCATCTTAATGCCATATTAAATTAGATAAAATAATAATGATAATCAATTTTTGAAATTAAAAATAAAATATGTTTTCCATCAAGGCTTTTGTCCCTGCATCACCCTCAGCCAAAATCCTGACCAACAGGACCATCTCATCCCCCTTTGAGCTCCAAAAGGGTACATGCCTGGGGGTCCACTATCACCACTGCTGTTCCTCCTGGCACTGGACCCCCTACCAAGAAGCATTCTGCCAAACTCTAATATCTAAGGCATAGAGGTAAAGGGGAAAAATACATGATCAGTACATACATGGATGACCTCCTTATCACTGTTGCCAATCCAGCTACATCCATACCCCGCATGCTTGGTACAGTCAAGAAATTTACTGAAGTATCTGGACTCAAAGTGAATAAAGAAAAGATCACCCTATCGCCACTGAACTTCATGTGTACCAAAGAGTGCCTATAGGGGACACCACTTGTCTGGGTGCCACAAGGTTTTTCCTTTTGGGGATAAAGATTCTGGCACAGTGGAGGGAGCTGGCAGACCTGAACTACAAATCACTGCTGTACTCTCTTAAAACAGAGGCCCAGAGATGGCTAAAGCTCTGACTTTCACGAAGGGGAATGTAGAAGCCTTACAAATGTTCACCTTCCCCAAGATAGCCTAACTATTCAATAACTTTATGGTAAAACTACCCACAAAACATTGCAAAGCCTAGACAAGCTGGTGGCTACATTATTATAGGAGGGCAAACCCACTAGCCTTGGCAAAGCTGGGCTGAGAACATAACGGGGGAAGGGTGGACTAGGACATCTGTGGTTCCAATGGTACTACCTGACTTATAGGACCACCCAGGCAATCAGATGGTTCATGCCCCCCTCCTACCTGACCCCAGGATGGAATGAGCTGGAGTCTGACCTGGCAGGGATCCACTGGTTGGGACACCTTCTGGGCACAGACACCCCCCCTCTCAATTCAGCCTCCTCCCCAATGTTGTGGGAAACTTGGATGGCTTGGAAAGAATGTATCAAGTTAACTCACATAGCTAAGATGGCTGGATCCCCACCCTTAAGATTTGCCCATCTTTAGAACAGCCCCAGCATACGGATAGGTGGCAGTCCCATCAATTGGCCAGGCTGATTATAGAAGGGTATACAAATGGTTACAGACCTTTTCTTACCTGAGACAGAAGCGTTATACTCTTTCCAATAAATAGGGGAGCAATACACCATCCCCAAAATGGACTTTTGGAGATACCTTCATATTAGAGAGATCATGTGGGAGCTTAAAAAAACATAACCATAGCTCCAGAGTGGCTATGGCTGGAGCACGTGCACAATCTGGGGAAAACAAAAGGGGTAGCCAGTCGAATCTACTTCATGCTCCAGGATGCACAACCTGACTCTATGGACACATGTAGAGAGCGGGCAGAGGACTGTCACATGGTCATTAACACCCTGATGTGAGCAAAATGCCTGAGAGGAGCACATTTAGGGTACAGAGATTCCTGGAATCAGCTTATCCAGTTAGAACTCATACTACAGTGGTACCGCACCCTGAAGGCCCTGAATAGGATGAGCTTCCTTCCTCCTGACCAGTGTTGGTGCTGTTCGGGCCAAAAGGCCAACTTACTACACATAATGTGGCATTTCCCAGTACTGGCACACTACTGGACCTTTGTCCTGGATGACTTCTCAAAGGTGATCAGCAGAATCATCCCCACCACCCCAGCACTTATAATACTAGGGGACACTGGATCGGTGCACTTCCTCTCCACACCCAGGAGAGAATGGCTGGTGACCATCCTTTTGGAGGATAAACAGGCTATTTTAATGAATTGGAGACAGCCTAAAGACCCTTCCCTCCTCACATGGCACTCTGCCGTGGCCAGAGTTGTCACTTCTGAGTGACTCTCATATGTTAACTTGGACTAGATGAGTAAGTGCAACACAAAATGGGGTGCATATCTGAACTCATGTCTCTGCTCAGTCCCCATACCATCACCTGGAACCCCCCATCTTGAATGTTATTACACCCTATTACATGTCTCCGGTGGGTGTCACATCAACAGAGAAAACAAATGACTGCCTGCTCCAGGACCCACATATGGGCTAAAGGTGGTTATACAGGACTACAGAACAGGGCTGTGTGGCAATAATACCTATTCCAAGACCATAGTTTAACTCTCTGGTTGTTTCTGCCTCCACTGACAACCATCCCCCATTATAGACCGTCAAGGCAATTGTGAGATATGCTGACTTTTAAGGTTTATGAACCAGCTAGGACAAAGTTAAAATGCTAGTCTGAGAAATTGTTTAGTTGTTTAATCACCTTTGCTTTCTACTATTCCAATGAACTTTGTATTACTTGCTTACTGTTATAGTATATACTGCTGCAAACTGAAAAACTTCAATAAAAGTATTTCATGATTGAAAAAAGAGCTGCTGGGGGATAGCATCTATGCCAGATGGCCTTCCAATTAACTTTTTTACATTATTTGGAGGACACCTCCTGGACCCTATGTATGACATGTGGATGGAAAGCTGGAAAAGGATATGCTACCTCCCTCCACATGGTCCACCAACATAGCTGTACTCCCAAAACATGTCAGGGACCCCAGGCAGTTTGCGTCATACTACCCCATATCCTTGCTTACAACCAATTATAATATTCTAGCCAAAGTTATGGCTACATGGATAGAAGGTATCTTGCCATTATACATCTGCCCTAATCAGAAGGGTTTTATAAAGGGCAGGCAAGGTAAACACAACATAAGGAGGATTCTTAATGTGAGCAACAACTGGTCAAAAGACTGGATAAGCATGGAGTGGCAGTCTGTGCCCTGGATACTAAAAAGCATTCCATCATGTGGAGTGGGGACCTCTTAAAGCCCTTAGGTGGTATGGACTGGGAGACGCCATGGTGGGCTGGATTTAAACTCTTTATGCCTCTCATGCAGCCCAAATAGTACTCAATTCAAACCTGACCCTGTGCTTTATAGTGAGATGGGGGACCTGGCAAAGATCTCCACTGCCCACCCTCTTGTATGTCCTCTCTCTTGAGCCACTGGTGGCAGTGGTGGACTATTCAGACAGCATACAGTGCTACATTGAGGGGGATCATAAAATGTCCATGTTCATGGACAACCTGCTCCTCTGCCTGTAGGATCCCATTTCTGGCCTAGCTGTGGTCCAAAATCTTCTTACAAAGTATAAGGCCCTTTTTAGACACAAAACTAATTGGACAAAAAGTGAGGTCATGTCCATCGTAAAGAGTGGAGGAGAGTGGGTAATTGACAACAGCATGGGTCTGCGGTGACAGGTAAAATTAAATACCTGGGCGCAATCATCCCAGCCAAACTGAGCCTATTAACAAAGAAGAAGTATGACCCTCTTTTGAATAAACTAGAGGAGGAATGTGACAGATTTCAGGCTCAATCCTTCATGTTGCTAGGTAGGGTCAACATTGTAAAAATAATGATTCTGCCAACATTCTCAAGCCTATTTCAAGCTCTGTGTATCCTTTTGCCAGACAGAACTGTTAACAAAATAGACTCCATAATCCATAAGTTCCCATGGAGGGGCAAACGTATTTGCATCCATAAAACCATAGTGCAGCTCCGTTCCCCATCTGACTGGGCTGCCACATTTCAAGCATTATTATTGGCATCACAACTGGCCCATGTCCTGATAGGATCTGGCACTGGCTCATTAGCATGGGACTAAGTGGAGCAGGATGAACTGGGGTGTGACCTGTGACAGGGCTGCCTGTCACCTGTTTTGGGAACCATGTCTCTGTGACATATAATGAATCCCTTTAAAAAATACAGAAAAAATCAGGAAGGCCACACATAAGCATCCTGGATCCTAACAGGGGTTGTCCACATGCTTCTCTGTCATTGCTATCCTGAAAAATAAGCCATGCTATACAGTTCACTTACATAAAATCTTGCTGAACTTGGAAAACAAGGGCCTATGAGAAGTGCAGTTGCTCTTCCCTGGAGGTAGGCTAAAAATCTTTGCATGATTCAGAGAACTGTGGAAACTCCAAACTGGGTACCTCTTCACATACCTCCAGGTGGGCCCAAGAGTCACAAAGATAATACTCTGCTCCCTGAGGGCTGGAAGCCCCAACCCCATAGAAGAGGAACTGTATAATCCAAAGTCATGCTCTGAGCCACTGTCAGTCTATCATGACATAATGTGCATGGCCAGGAATCACTCCACCATTGACATCCAGGCCAAGTAGGAAACAGACCCCAGTAGGAAGATCACCCCCAAAATTTGTAGTCTGACCCTCAAACACTTGAATAATTGCTGTAGAAGCAACAAACTGAGGCAGGTGCAACTGAATACCCTTTATAGGGCATACACTCTGCCTGCAAAATTAAACAAAGCATACACAAGCAAATCACACCTCTGCCCCAAATACCAAGTGACAGATGGACCTTTGTTCATATGATGCTCACATGCCACAAATAAAGTCACTTTGGTGTGGTGCGCACATGATTATGACTCAAGTGCTGGGGACTGCACCTCCTAAGCCACCTTCTGAATTTCTGTTTGGAGCAGGCTCTAATATAGGCATCCTTAAAGAAAAGGCTCACCTATGATCCTGCACCCTGATTAATGCTAGAAAGGCCATCACTTAGACTTGGCTGTTGGAGGATCCCCCTTCAGTTTAACTCTTGACCAGTAATATGTGTATGTGCATGCCACTGGAGAGTACCCAGCTGACAGGCAATTGTGACTCGCCAAAGTTCATGGCACTGTGGGCACCCCAGGCTGCGGCAACTGAAAGCAATTCATTTTCTACCTAGGGCACCAGGAATGTACAGATGGTTTTACTAGTCCCATGGTAAGAATGGGTAAAGGAATGTAAGGATGGAATATGTTCCTAATTTGACTATTGAATATCTTCTACGCTATTGTGTGATCTAACTAATGAATCAACCAAGGGGTTTAATATCCATTAAGTGTGGTATAACCATGTTTGCTTTAACCTGTTCTTTTTAGTTCATTAAATTTTTGTTTATTGTTATTTGTTTTATCTAGTTACCCTATAAGCGCATGTGCTGCTATCTGTTACTGAGGGATATTTTTACCTCCATGTTGTGTATCAAATGTTCTATATTTTAATCAAATATATTCACAAAAAACAAAGATTTGAAGATTTGGATGTAAACACTGAATGGCTTCTGATTATCCTCAATGTGATGATTTTGTACACTAACATGTCACATGAGGGTGGACTGAGAGCTATCAGATATTACTCCAAGAAAACTGGTCAAGTTTCACTGAGTATGGTGGACTTTATTTAAGAACTCACAGAAAGACATACTGCATGGCTACATGTGCCAACATAAATACCACTCCACTGCAGAGATATTAAAAGTAATTTATTAACAACAATATTAGGTAGCACCCCCAAAAATGTGTCAACGTTTCACACTGCTTTAGTACTTTTTCTAGACACTATTTACTTCTAGTGGATGCTTTTTATACGTAGAATACAAGCATGCATAGTGTAAATCCCCACACCTTATTTAATTATATATATATATATATATATAAAACTATATAAATTATATTTTTATTTTATTTATTTATTGAATTTTGGAAACCGGGTGAGCCCACTGAGACAAGACAGTTCCTTTTTCAGGGGTGACCCGGGAAGTGCAGTACATTGACAGTGCCATGTTGAAAACAACATTTTCACTAAAACACTAAAAGGTTAAAGGCAGACAGCAGTCAAAACAGCACAGGCTAAACTAACAATACTGGTGCAGAACACATTTGGATCAAATAATACAGTAATTTTAGAACAATCAAATACAGTAATAGAAAACTGAAAACAGGCAGTAACTGGAGAACACAAAGCCTTATGCATGAAATCTCAGATTAAGTCAGAATCAGTGGACAAGCGTTTATTAAGTATCATAGTCTAACAACAATTAATAAATACAACTAGAAGAAGGAACCAAGTATAAAATAAAGTTGAGCATAGTTTATCAAGAAAACACAGGTTGGCAGAGAGGAGTTCATAGACAACAGGAGTCAGCGAAAGCAGTCGCTAATAAATGCATTGTAGAAAAAGTTGCCTAGTGCATATTCTTACTAATTAATAGCACCAATACCTATATGCAAATATACTGTGAGGCTGTATAATAGTAAAAAAAATCACACCAATACTCATTATATATATATATATATATGTACAACTATTTACATGTACTACCCCCAAAGTATAAATACAGTGTTGTACTCAGCTCTCATAGTAACACTGCTATCTAAAAATGCTGTATAGTACAGATACACATTTGTCATAGGACACTACATTGCAGAAAGATTTGAAGCAAGGGGATATGCCAATAATTGCTTAAGGGTTGCAAAGGGGACATTAGATACCATGGACAGAAATATGTTATTGACACCCAGAAGTAAAAGCAATAGAGGGAATTATGGTAAAAAGGGTCCTAAATTCATTACTACTTTTTCCATGCAGTGTGACAAGCTAGTGGAAATGCTGAGGAGAAATTGGCACATTTTGGAAATAGCAGCAGCCATAGACTGAACTGTAACAGAAGGTCCAGTTATCACCTATAGAAAGGGAACCAACCTAAGAGATCATGTTGTCCATAGTGCTGAAAGAGTGGAACAAAATCAGAACAGCTGTCTGCCAAATAGTAACTACAAGTGTGAAAACTGCTCCGCATGTCAACATTTACAAGTGGGGAAAGAATTTACTGTACAGTACTGACACAGAGCTATAAGGTGAACTCTTTTGTCACATGTAGAACAGAAGCAGTTGTTTATGTGGTAGTTTGTAACTGTGACTCCTACTACTGTATGTAGGAAAAACAAAAACAAAATTTAAGACTCGCATTATGGAACACAGTAGGCATATTAGGGCTGGAACAGTGGAGAATGCTTTGGCACTTGATGATAAAAATAAAGGACTCGCCCACAAATTTTTGTTCATGGGCATTGAAAAAGTGACTGTAATAAACTGCTTTGTCATGAGAACTTTTGGCAATATAAATTAAATGCAGCAGATATCCAGGTCTCAAGGAGCACTTTCAATTGGCACCTTTATTGCATAAAAACTTAATTCTACTTATGGTGGATTTGGGTAATAGAATCATTTTATAATAGTGCATCTCTGCAATTTACTGTCCTATGCCGAATTGTAGCTGTATTACACAATATTTTCAGACAGCAGTGTTACTATAAGAGCTGAGTCCAATACTTTATTTATATTGGGGGGGGTAGTACATCTATATAGTTGTACATATATATTTGGTATTGGTATGATTTTTCACTATTATGTAGCCTCACAGTATGTTTACATATACGTATTCATGCTATTAATTAGTAAGAATATACACTAGGCCATTTTTTGTACTATTTATTCATTATATATTTATATATATATATATATATATATATATATATATATATATATATCATTAAATATGATAGGGGGTATTTATACTATACATGTTGGTATTGTACATATAAAAAGCATCCACTAGAGGGGGATAGTGTCTTGAAAAAGCACTACAGCAGTGTGAAATGTTGATACATATTTTTGAGGGGTGCTACCTAATATTGTTGTTAATAAAATATTTTTTAATGTCTCCTAGCGGTGGAGTGGTATTTATGTTGGCATGTGTAGCCATGCAGTATCTCTTTCTGTGAATTCTTTTATTTTTGCTACTATTATGGCTCCATGTTGACAATCCTGAAGCTGACCGTTTGCTTTGCAGAACTTTATTTAAGTTTGTACTGACATGTTATAATTTAGTTTTCCTAAGAAAACATTATCTTCAAGTACAGTGACTGCAATGGTGGTGTTATTGGCTCTTAGTTATGCAACCCTATAACTGTGTTTCTGGGAAGAAAAATTTTGACAGAAACAGAGATGTGAAAATGTAGTGAGATAAGATAAACATTTATAGTTGCTTTATTAATATTTTGATGAGGTGGTGAGAAAACAGAGACAAATTAGACACATTTGTAACATCTTACCAGACTTACAATTTAAACCTATGATTTTTGGAGATTAGCAGTAGAATGGGTGTCAATTTTGGGGGCCTAAAATTAAGCAAGATGTATACTGGTGGCATTTGCATGGAGCTCTATAGAAAGTCAATTAAATTAATTCAGACTTCCTTGCTTCAAGTGGCCATCCCCACCACAATATCAATAATATTCAAAAGATGCAATTATCATGTATATGCTGTAATTGTAGTGAGAGACAGACATTTGAACAACAGGCGGGTTTCATGATTGGGAGGGTTCTAGAACATGGTAGCAGAGGTATGAGAAGGGGCCAAAGGGAAGGATAGAGATATACTAGTGCAGAGCACAGGATCATGGGGTAGGTCAAGTAGTGGATATGATGACAATAAAATGAATTTTGTGACAATATTCTCCTCACAGTTGCAAGCTGTCAGGAGAAAAGTGGAACTAGGGCTGTGTGAATTTAAACTTCCCCTAGTGGAATGTTGGTGAAAGTTTAGAATTTCACTTTCTCAATATTTCAGAATGCATTCTGGCAACTTCCACAGAAGTTCTGAATTAGAACAGCAGAAAAAATTTATAAATTGTGGATTATTTCATTAAACTGTGGGAAAGAAATTCTGCAGAAGTGATCACTGTCAGTGGTCAGTTGTGCAGTAGTTTTTTTCCCACAGCTTAATACATTAATGCAAAATTTGTACATCCATTATTCAGTTCATTAAGTCACTAGACTGTGGACTGAATTATGAATTGTGGATTAATGAACTATACCGCTGAAAGAAATTCCACAGAACTGATCACAGAATTGCAGAATGATTACATATATTGTGGAATGATCCATTAAACTGCAGAATAAAGTTCCTCAGAACTGTCATTCTGTACTTCATGTGTATTATTCTGCATTTCAGCCAGAAAATTCCATGGAATGCAGAGAAAATTTGCCAAACACATTCAGAAGACTCCAACCTTGCTGAAGGCAGAACTTCAGAAAATTTCAAGAAATGTTAGAAATTTTGCGAATTAGCAGAATTCACAACTCATGCTCAGCTCTAAGTGGAACTGAATTAATGTCTGGTTCTTGCAGATCCGGTGTTGGCCAGAGTACATCCTAAAGTCCCTCCAAGAATGGTTTACTGGAGAGGTGAAAATCAACTTGATATTTTGATACATTCATTACAGAAGACACAAATCACACCTTGGGCTCAATTTTTACGGCATTCTTCTGCCACTGATTGGGATTTTCACTCCCATGTGCAAATGTAGCAAGTTAGACCAGCTCCCCAGTCTAACTTTTAGCATTCCATTGACCATTTTTACTGTAAAGTGCAGAAAGTGTCACATTTGTGCCTGATGAACTAAAATCAGTTGGAGTTGCATCAAAGGAGTTTATTGCAGCTGCAACAAAACAATGGGGTTGATGTAAGGCTTCACACAAACCCTTATATACACAAGGACATAGACAGGATAGAAGCAGTCCAGAGGAGGGCAACTAAAATGGTGCAGGTTCTGAAGCAGAAACCATATGAAGAGAGACTGAGAGAGCTCAATATGTATACTCTTGATGAAAGGAAGGACGGGGGGACATGATATAAACTTTCAAGTACCTAAAGGGAATCAACAAAGTCCAGGAGGGTAGCATCTTTCAGAAAAAGAGATGTGTAAGAACAAATGGGCACAATTTAAAGATAGAGGGGGGCCGGCTCAGGGGTAATGTGAGGAAATGTTTTTTTCATGGAGAGAGTAGTGGATATATGGAACCGCCTTCCTGAGGAGGTCGTTGGGTCTAAAACAGTGGGGGAATTCAAACATGCATAGAACAGACATAAGGCTATTATAGTGGGGGGGTTGCAGGAAGTAGGCTGTTGGTTAACTAGAATCTGCAGCTTATCCAGTAGGTAGGGAAATGGGCAGACTGGGTGGGCCAAGTGGTCCTTATCTGCCATCAAAGTCTATGTTTCTATGTTTCTGCATCCCCCTTTGAAAATCTAGCAACTTGTATGTGGCTGGCACTACCTCTGAAGCACAGCCATAAGTGTGGGACATGTATGTTTTACTTACATATTATGCAAACAGTTTGCTTTAATACAATTAATTTTGCTAGAACTTTTGACATTAGAAATTTCATCAAGTACAACATCACACATTTGGTATATTTAGTGAAATGTAAGTATCAGGCCTTTTATCTCAGCAATATAATTTGCACGTTCAAAGAGACAATAGATGAGAATCTTACAGTAGTGACATCATTGTCAAAAATTTGAGAAATGCACTGGCACATGTATCACATGCAACAGCTCTGTTCCTCCCCTGGTTTAGCATATATTACATGCAATAGCAGGGGTGGCTCACAGATAGACCTTTACCAGCACTGAACAAGTCTAGTTGGGTCAGAGCACAGGAGATTTACAGGCCCTGGTTTACATCATGTGACTTCTTGAATCCACTCATTAGGTGCAATGAAATTTCCTGGTCAGAATGAACATTTTAAATTGATCACCTTAATTAAAAATTTAAATTAAAAATAAGAATGGATTAAGATGAAATTAGTATCTGTAGATATTTTGTAAATATAGTATGCATGCTTTTTTTCTGATATCTGTATCTGCTTATAACCTTTAAATATTCTGTATGTGTATTTGTATTCATATTGATAATGAAACTGTCATATTGATGTGTACCAGATCCGATGCATTGTGAAGGCTGGTTTGCAATATTTTACTCTCACAGGTGCCTGACTTCGATCCTGAACTCAGCAATTAGTAAACAATCCTTACTTTCTTGAATTCAGAAATGTATGTATTTACTTAGACTGCTTTTGTTTGTTCTCTTATAGTTTTGATCCCTTTGTGTCAGTAATCAGATGATATACTTAAGTGATTATGAATGCTGTGGTCAGAAAAGAGACAAAAAATACTACTTTTCTGAATGTGGCACTAACTGAATACAGGGATACTATTTCAAGATTGCATTCCACCAGCATTGAAGATCTCTGATTCAGTTATTTTGTTTGAAAGTACTTGAACTGTGTTAATGTTTTATAGAAAGTGGTGTCCTCCTATAATGACTGGACATCCAGTCTTGATAAAATGCTGTAATAACCCACTGAATTCCATAATAACTCACTATCTGGTTATTACAGCATTTTCCTACTCACACTCTCACTTCACTGAAGCACAAAAGAGAGCACACTGTATTTGTGTGAGTATGGCAGCTGCTTAGGGAC
This sequence comes from Neoceratodus forsteri, assembly GCA_016271365.2. Taxonomy (NCBI): domain Eukaryota; kingdom Metazoa; phylum Chordata; order Ceratodontiformes; family Ceratodontidae; genus Neoceratodus; species Neoceratodus forsteri. The sequence continues at coordinate 1,166,775,979 of CM057458.1, forward strand.
ATGCTTGAACAAATACAGTTTTTCCTCTGTTGCAACCTTGAACCGGTTATTATAAAAAATAATGTCTGTGCAAAGTTTGTTTTATGAGGATTTTTCACACACTCGATGTGTGGTAATCTTATAAATGCTTGGGGTTTATGGATTATCACAAACCTTGAGTATGTGAAAAATCCTCATAACACACAAGCACGGTGCTATGTGACAAGGGTGACTGCAGGACGACGACCCACGGAAGTGCACAAAACCACCAATCGACTGAAAAACAGTAAATTATTTAATGCGGGGGCTATTGCCTCCTGCCCCCCTCTGGGGGGTTTGACCCCACCACCCTACTAGGATTCCTACACTGGGGTGGGCACAACTCAGGAAAGAGGTAAATCTCAGGTTGCTCACATTGTCAGCACCATTGTGCCATCACCCTTATGACCAGTCACTAACATACAGTCACCCACATCACAGGCTACCCACCTGCACAGGCATTATTCACTATTTATCACACTCTGTACACTTTAATAGCACCTTGGAATTTTAAATGGTTAAGTTACATTCTACATATTAACATAGAAACAACGAAGATGGAATTTAGCAGCTGATAAGGACCTCTTGGCCCACCCAGTCTGGACATTTTATCCTGCCAATAACATCACCGTTGACCCTACTTGACATATCTCCAGTGGGCTGGAATATTGATATGTGTTGTGGCTTGTGGACTGGAAAAGTAATGTTGATCTGACAATGTCATATGATTCAGTGAGGAGGGATGAAAGAACCCTTCCAGCAGTACACAATGTCACCTTTGATAAAGCACATAGACAATGTGATATGGTGTCAAGTATTTCTGGCTGCAGGGAGTTTGTCTTTGCATTCCATATCAAGGCACTTTATTTCAATACCATGTATCCTGTGTATCCTTTTGGGAGTACTAATGAAATAAAATGTTGTTTAGCCACCTGCTCATATATTGGCCTTTTTTCTGGCACATCTTCTGTAAACTGAAACCTGTAATTCAGTTATTCAGTTTACAGAAGATGTACCCTGTGAGCTGGGGAGAGGACATTTCATAAGTGACATTAACATTCCTTCATGACTTTCCTCAATGATTGCTCCCTATATATTGGCCTACTAGCTGATTGTGGTACCTTTATCCATTCTGCTCTTCATGACTTACCTTCCTGCAATTTGCTTACAGTATTGCACTTTTCTTGTCCTGTGAAATCACCTCTGCAATGGATTCAGAAGCCAAAATCTGTAAAAGGGCATTTGAGATTTTAGATGAAGTCACTGCTGATTACCATTGCTGCTGTCCAAATCACTGAATATGTCCTGTATGAGTAGAAGGTTGCAAGCCCCTTATTGAAAAAGTGATGAGTAGAGTATGTATCATACCCACTGAAAGATATGATTTGAAACTGGAAGACACTGTATGCAAAACAGCATGGGGTCATGAGCACATCTTATTTTATTTTGGAGATACTGAAACACAAATTCTTATGGAAGAAGGAGACTAATGGTCCATCAAGTATGCCCATAGTTGGTACTACCTTACCCTCAGCCTAGTGTCACATCAGATTAGTGATGCCCTCCCTCCATTCTGCTTCCTTCCTCTTCCAGTTTTCACCAAGTGGGATTATGAATCCCCTGGTCCTGTCCCTCCCATAATTACACCCATTATTCATTCTTGCTCCCACAGCCTCCACTGGTAATCAGTTTCAAGTCTCCACCACCCTTTCTGTGATGTAAAACATTCTCACATCCTTCCTGAAGTTGCCTTACATTAATCTCCAGTCATGTTCATGCATGACTGCAAAGTTATTTCTAACAAACAGGTTCTTGCAATTTACCATATTTATACCCTTTAGGAACTTTTTAAGTTTCTATCATGTCCGCCAACTTCCATCTGACCTCCAGTGAGTACGTATTAATGGCATTTATATGTACCTTGTGTGATTTTGACTGTTGGCCCAAAATCATTTTTGTGGACCTTCACTTTCCTGACTCAAGCCCATCAATGTCTTTTCTCAGGTGAAAACTGAGCACAGTACTTTAGGTGAGGCCTAAGTAGTGATCTGCATTGAGTCAGTATCACCTCCCCTCCTCATAACCCTTCCCCAGTGTAAATACCTCAGCATCCTAGATGCATTGATATAGGCCTTGTAGAACTGAAGCCTGAATTACCTACCATACCCAAAGAGGCCATCTCCTATTATTAATAGCAGAGGTTGAACAAGAGCAAAACAACATTAGCATGAACTTATGTTGTGAGGAAGCAATGGTTTGTGCATGCGTTATGTTTACAATTGACACAGGAATTGAGATGTGCCACAATCAGCAACTTCTTCCAGAATTTTGTGTCAACCTGTGCTGCAATTGCCAGCAGACATGGTCATTCTTAAACAGAATGCATTTCTCAAATGGTAAGGACATAAAGGCTTAGAGGAAAAACTCCATCTGACTGTGATTCCTTTAAACATGCCGTCCTGAAAAGAATCAACACTGCTATAAAACAAGAACTAATTCCAGAGTAGCTTGTTATTGATAGAATACAGAAGTACAATAGTTGACCTCATTGCTTTCTTTACCCATAGTGATAAATCAAAACATGGTAGAGGGATTCAATAAAATGGGACACTAAAGCCACCTTGATGGCCCAGCTTTGTGCTGCAATGCAGGGAAGCTGAATTGAGGAAGCTTGCTTTTGATACAGAGTTAGCTGAAAGAATGTGAAGCCAAAGGCTATGCTTACATTGGGGTATGAGGAAGGGGAGAGCCAGGGGGACAAAAATACCACTTACATCTGTATGAGAGTCTGAGCATAAGCAGCTCCCTTGGGTCTTAGTATCTGCTGACACTGCATCTTGAGCTGCAGAAGGGAGCAGACATCATCAGGGGGATGATGGCTCTCCACTGGAACCCCTACCATGGAATGAAGTGGGAGGGGGGGAAGTGGTGAAAGACACATACTTGAGATTAGGATCAGCGTATATTCTTGGGAAGGATATACATGGTGATGAAAAAAAAACTATTGAAAGAAAAGGAGTAAAATTGAAAGCATAGGATAGTGTATAGTTTAGAAAGTATACAGACAAAAAATGAAGAAAGCCATGAAAGTATTGCTCCAGACAATGAGGAAAACATAATAAAATGAGATGTCTGGGATTTTTGGTTATAATTAAAGAAAATTTGACTATCACTGGAGTACTTTGGAACCATAAACGGTCACAATTATCTTCTGCAAAGTCCCTTGAAAGACCACTTTGTAGCACATTGCTGCACTGTATTGTTTTGTGGTATGCACAAAGGAGTTCCAAGATTTTCCTTGCAGTGATGCACTTGTCAGTGCACCAGCAGAAGGAAAGGAGTAGGGAAGGTAGAGTTACAGAGGGCACAAATTAATATGGAGGTGTTGTGCTATGTACAGCAACTCCCTTGTGCACCTTCACCACTAGTCACAAGGGGCTGCCACCCCAGGCCCAGAAGAACTGCTAAAAGCAGCTCTTAAAGGGGTCACTGCCTTGCAAGCCAGATTGTCCATTCCAACAAGATAAGGGTTTAGCACCATTCAGCACCTCTCAACAATAGAAAGCACATGAATGGGGCTAGGAAGTGGGGACTTCATTTATAATCAGGTGGGATTTTAGTGCACCTTGACCACTATAAAATATCAAAGAAGCAGGCCTTACAACATGAAGTGAGATGTTTAGGGAAAACAACATCATCAGTTGTGCTGCACCAAGGACATGATCCATAGCATGGCGTCTTGATCCAGGTACAAAAGAAGAAAACACAGTACCCTCCCTTATTTTACTATTACTTGATTTTTATATGACATCCATCAAAAATGCCAGTTGATCGTGTGTGACCCTTATGCTAATTAATCAGAACCACTGGTGGTTACTGTACTCTTGGTAAGAGTAAAATCTCGATGACAGCCTCTTCTGGTTAGTTGATCATTTTGAAAAAGTTTATGTGACACAACCTCTCTCATCTTAGCTTCAACTGATAGTTACAATGGTAACAGCATGCAGTGTGACCATCCTCCTTGTTACTAGAGATGAGAAAGAGAATCAGGTGACAAGAATACAGTAAACATCAATGGGTCTCATGAAGTCACATAAGGACCATGAAATGTCTACTGGCATTTTAGGTAGACAACAAGGAAAGATTACATGGAAAAATATAATAAGGAGTAGATCTTTCATTTTCTTCATTTGGTACTTATATAGCTACCTTAGGATCCTCAGCATTACAATTTCTGAAGAAGGTCAAATACATCCTGAAAAGGGCTTGCAGTATTATGCTCTAGATGCCATTATATGAGCTGACCCCTATGTTTTCCATACTTCCAGCTTGGTAGTTGTTACACAGCATAAGTGTAACCACTGACATTTGAAGTGACTATTTACATAATTGTATGCAGCACCACTGTAAAAGGGGGCATTCCATTCCCTGCACAGCATGGCAGCTACCTACAGGGTATGCATGATGTTTTGCTGAGTGGTGGTATGAGGAGCTTTTGTGCACGTACATAAATAACACCTACTGCTGTAACAGTGTATAAGAATGTCAAGCAAATAAAGTGGATCTACCACAAATGTGCCAGGTTCACTAAAAGTCACAAACAGACAAAAAAACAGGCACCATAGCCAAGTACTAATAGCAAATGCTTCCACCTTATTAGTGCATTGCATAGAGAGTAAATCAAACACTTACATGGTCACAACATGCAAATGGTGTCAGTGAATGCTACTAGGTGCACCAGCTGGTTTTGTGCATGCACACTTCCTTAGAGAGCATGCACAAAACTGGTCGGAGCACCAAGTAGTGTTCACTGACACGAATTGTTTGCTGTGACTGTGTTAGTGTTTGTTTTACTCTCTATACACTGCACTAATAAATTGGAAGAATTTGCTATCAGTGCTTGGTTAAACTGCTGTTTTCATTTCAGTTCGTAATGGTGTATAGGCACCTTAACATTTGAATGTAACCCCTTTAATTAAAAAAAAACACTGAATGTGTTGTACTATACTGTTATTAATAAACTCAAATGTCTAGTGAACACAACAATTTTAACTGTCTGGTCAGAAATCTACATGATAATTTTCAACATAATGCATTAGGTGTTGGAGATTTTTAAGTTGAACAAATTGCAGATGTATCATGTTGTCAATTGTATAGAAAGAAAATTGAACCTGACAGCTTATTCTGTAAAGTAAAGTGTTACAAATGTTTTTTTATAGTTGCTTAAATCAACATTAAGCCAAATGTTTGACAGTAACACTACTTGGTTGGTAATATTTGTGTTACACCCATTGAGAGCACCAGCATTACAGCACCCAGACATCAGGGTACAAAGCTGGGATTTCGCCAACCCCTGTTTTTGTGGGGGCAGTGTGCCCCACACACCCCTTTCTAAGGATTCTAACTCTGAGGGAGGTAGACCTCACAGAGCGGGGGCAAATGCCTACATCGGTGCCCTGATATGCTGGCTCACAAATGCCAGTGCTCTAATGGCCGGAAGGGAATATTTATTCGCTTACCAAGTGAGGCTGGATTAAGAAACAAGAAGCATCCAAATGCTTTACCACCCAAGGCATGTTGCACTGCAGCATAATGAACTTGAATGAAAATCCAGTATAAACTAAAGGTAGTAATTATAAAACATAGTTAATACTGATTGGGCAACCATGCCCAACCGGTCTGTGCAGCCACCAAGAGGTTCAGATTACAGCAGGCCTCAAGAGCAAAGCTTGATATGTCTGTGGCAATCTGAACCTCTTGGTGGCAACACATGCTGGTTGTGCATGGTTATGCCAAATCAGTATGCTTTTTATTGTGTATAGAGATAAAAAAATAACATTTTTTTTAACTGCTTCAACTTCTGTGTCCCGTTCTCAGCCATTCTCCCATTGTCATGCCCAATTTTTGGCCACTGTTAAAGTGACAGTTAGTATGGAGAAAAATATGTTTTTAAAAGTATAGAATTGTTAACATCAATATAAAGGTTTCATTTTGTAGACTTTTGTCAAAAACAAAGCAACTTAGCCAAGGTCCACATTATAATTTTCCATTTTGTGGTTATCTGTTGGAAGCGCAGTGTTTTTTCACCTCTTGTTTCATTACAGCTGCTCATGCAGACATTGTGTTCACCTGTGTAGAACACTGTTGTTCATAGAAGGGTACAGCCACATTCCATTGCATTTGCACTGTGTTACAACATCATTCTGCTTAGGATGAAAATCCATGCAGAACAAGCTTCCTCTATACTCTGTGTAGAGGATAATGTAAGGGCAGCCAGATACAGTCTGTGTCTGCATAGAAACATAGACTTTTACAGCAGATAAGGACAGCTTGGCCCACCCACTCTGCCCATTTCCTTACCTATTGGATAAGCTACAGATCCTAGTTAACCAACAGTCTACTTCTTCCTACCTCCCACCAGAATTGCCTTATCTCTGTCCTATGCATTCTTGAATTCCCCCACTGTTTTTGACCCCATGACCTCCTCAGGAAGGCTGTTTCATGTGTCCACCACCCTCTCTTGAAAAAATACTTGCTTATATTGCCCTTGAGCCATTCCCCTCTATTTTCAAATTGTGCCCCCTTGTTCTTGCACATCTCTTTTTTCTGAAAGCTGCTACCCTCCTGGACTTTTTTAATCCCTTGAGGTACTTGAAAGTTTCAATCATGTCCCACCCTCCCTTCTTTCCTTGAGGGTATACATATTAAACTCCTTTAAGACTCTCTTTGTATGGCTTCTGGTGCATCAAGAGGTTTCCATGGCACCAGGAACCTTGAGCGTGAAGCTGGATACATTCTCTGGTTGACATAGAAATCTTGTGATGAAGATACTGATCTGTGTATGGATGTCCATACATCATCTTTTATAGTGTATGCCCATTCATGTCCAATTCAGATACACAGTTTCATTTCAGTGAAATTGTAGTTGGGGGGAAGCACTTGAGGGTCCGTGGTGGGCTAAAATTTCTTATTTAGGGATGGCATCTGTTTATGAAAGTACAGTGTAAAATAATAGCTTCCAGATTAATTGGCTAGATAAAAACAACTGTGTTGTGGTAGTCTAAGCTGTGCTGCAGTAGTGACATCACTACTGTAGCACATCAACATATTACTGTCCTTGCTGCAACACAACATATAGACTAGTGTATGGGTAACTGTACACAACAAGGCTGTGTTTCCATTAATGGGATGTGGTGCTATCATAGAGAGCTCAAAAGTGAAGCTCATGAGATCTCCATGATGGCATTTCATCACTGAGATGGAAAAGCAGCCTTAGTTGTGTATGGTCATGCATATACTGTTTTATATTGTATATTGTTTGCCCCAACTGAAAACCACTATTCTATAGAAATAATGTGAAAGTTGAACTCTGTTCTATTTACAGTGCTGCTCTCCTGGCTCTCTACCACCAGCCACATGCCTGGAAATTGTGTTTCTATCTGGCATCTGTATTTTGATATATGGGCAATAACAGTATGATTTGAAGGTGTTTTGTAAATTGTTTAAAAGAAGATTTACTCAGTGAGTGTCAACTAGGTGAAGACAGTTTTTTTGAATGGCTATGGTATGAGAGGAAACTGCAGCTGTTTAATTCAAGGCTGAAATATTGTTGTGGAATCTTTATGATGTCAGAATGATACCACCATAACTTTTCCTGACCTTTGAATTGTACCTCAACAAGAAACTTATTTGTTTGGAAATCCATGCACAATAGGGGCTAACCATGTGCTATAACCCTAGTCTAGGCAATGGATTTCAATGCAGAAGAACATTTTACTACACACTGTAAAACAATTGTTCTTATTTATCTAAAATTGAAAATTACAGGTGGGTGTTACTCTCAACTGCACCTCTGTCATGATATTTTGGTTTGGATCAGTGGAGCAGGCAGGGGGAGGATGATAATGGCAATAAAACAGTTAGTTAAATGATGCATTATGAGGCATAATCTTGGTCACCCTGGAGGTAAATAATGGTGAGGCTCAGTTGAAGTAACAACAGCAACAACAAAAACAGCCTCTGGCAGAGCCACTATGGTTGCAAATGCATTAACTAGAAAAGGTGTTTCATGGGCTTAAACATAAACATGAATTGCATTTAGTAAGGCCTACAGTACCATTCTACATATGACTTGTGAACAAGCTGGGCAGCCTGGGAGTGGGTCACAAGGTGGTAAACTGGGTTAGGAAGTGGTTGAATGAGAGAAGATAGAGAGTCATGGTAAATGATGCTCAATGTAAGGAAAGAAGTGTGACCAGCAGGGTGCCAGAGGGATCAGTCCTGGGCCAAGTCCTGTTTAATGTTTTCATAAGTGGCTGACAGTATAGCCTAGAGGTTAGAGTAACGAGGTGTGAACGAGCTTGGTACATCCAGCAGACCAGACCTGGGTTTGATTCTCATAACTTCCACTTGCATACTGTGTGACGCTGAGCAAGTCACTTGACCACCCAGTGCTGCAAGGTGACCCCTGAAAACAGGCACTTGTGCCTAGTGGGCCTTACCCAGTTATCAAAGACTAATATAAATAAATAAATACATTGTGGAGGGGCTGTAGGGGAAAGTGTGCCTCTTTGCAAATGACACTAAGATCTGCAACAGCACAGGAAGGGTGGGAAAAAATGAGGAGGGACCTATGTAAACTGGAGGAAAGGCAAAGTGTGGCAGCTGAGATTTAATGCAAAAAAGTGCAAAATAGCCATAGAAACACAGAAACTTTCATTTGGGTTGCAGAAACCCAGGGGAGGATTACGGGGTTGGGGGGAGAAACTGATGGTCACCAAACAGGAAAGGGATTTGGAGGTAATCATATTGAATGACCTAAAGGTGGCTAAACAATGTACTAATGCCTATGGGGAGAGCCAGTGTGATACTGGGGTGCATAGGGAGAGGTATCACCAGCAGAAGAAAGGAGATTGTGATGCTAATGTGCAGCTCTCTGGTGAGGCCTCATTTGGAATACGGTATCCAGTTCTGGAGGCTGCAACTCCGCAAAGATGTAGACAGATTTGAAGTAGTAAAGAAGGTAACACAGATGGTGCAGGGCCTGCACTAAAAGTCATTTGAGGAGATACTCGGAGACATACATACATACACACACACATATATATATATATATATATATACACACATACATACATACATACAGTATATATACTGTACATATACACACACACCATGGAGAAGAGAAGAGACAGGGGTGATATGATAGAAACCTTCAAATATCTAAAAGGCATAAATTGGGTGCTGAAGGGTAGTATTTTTTAGAAAAGGAGATGTCCAGGAATGAGGGGGCATGACATGAAGTTAGAGGGGGTAGACTAAGGGGTATCTCGAGGAAGTATTTCTTCACAGAAAGGGTGGTGGAACCGCTAGAGTCTTCACAAGTCAGTTTCATTATGAAAAAGAGAAAAAAAAAAACAATTGACCCATTTCACATTTAATATAATACTACTATGCACTATAAAAAATATAGGATGAGCAACTTTATGCATAACCAATGTGTTCTGTCACCTCGGGTTTCTGATTCCCATGGACCTCTCGAGCTTCACTGTCCTGATCAGAGGGAATCAGAGCCCCTCTGTTGGAGATGACACTGGTTGTGCATAGTTGCACATACAGTAGTCTATAGATTTAGTGCTTCATTGAGAATTTTGAAGTAATAAACCTGTGTCATACAATTGCTTTAAATTAGATGAAGATTTTGGTCTATTCAGTTCAAATTAGTTAAGATGAGGAGCAAAGTTTTTGGAAGAAACCAAAGGAATAATGATCCTAGAAGTCAGAAGGTAATGTCTCATAAATTCTTTTCTCTGTAGGTATGAAGGGCTACCCAGCTATCAGCTGCCAGCAATATAAATTTTGACATCTCCTCAACAAATCAAAAAAGAAAAGCAGAAGACATTTCTCAAAACCTTGAGACAGAAATTGATGCCAGAATTTAGCTACCTATATGCTGCCCAGTACAGATTTATCAATTGCAGAATCAGTTTTAGTCTCATGGTTCTATGAAATGGCTACTGGCTGCCTTGATTTGAGATAAGATTGATTTAGACAGGGATATGCCTGGACAGCTGACAACTAAAGGTAAGCTCAATACCTCATCCCCTTTGCACTCTAGAAACTGAGTATTTTAACAACTTTTTCTTTAATTCTTCACTTCCTACCAGTTGTACAATCACAGAAATCCACTGCACAGTGTGGAGTGTTCTGCTTAGGGTAGTGTGTGTGTGTGTATGTTTGTTTGTGTGTGTGTGTGTGTGTGTGTGTGTGCTTATTCCGTTTCTTGTGTCTTGAGTAGAAGACAGTGCTTGTAGATAAATGTAATCATTTTGCAGCTGTGGTCATCCAATGACTAACAAAGGAATGCACACCTCGGATGAGTGGGGGGGAAGATACTAGCAAAACAGAAGTTTCTCAGTTTGTATAAGGTAATAAATTAAGCACTGAAACTTAACAAAGAAAAGGCCCATAAAACACTTTGGAAGAGGTTTCAACTTGTGAAAAAAGGCAGTACTGGGAAGGGCTCAATTAATTTCTTAAGCCAAAGGAAGAATAGTGCCCTCAAGCTCCCATTCACACACAGACCAGTGTAGTAATGAGGCTTCAGCAGACAACACTATTTTTAACACTATCATGTTTTTTTGGAAGGTAATTTATGCAGGGAGTCATTTTCTCAAAGCAAAATGTCTGCAGGGTTACACCCACTGCAGCCATAACAAAAGGAAATGACCAAGCCAATTGCAAAAGTATAAACAAAGGTTGCTGCTGATCAACTTCTTTAAATGGTTATAGAATAAAATCACAAGTATTTTGGTCTGGGAAAGAGATGGCACCAAAAAGTTATAGAATAACATTTTTTAATAGATGAAAATAATTAAAACAAAATACACAGTACATATATTTTACAGTACCAATAAGAAATAAATAGTTAAGTGTATCTTTGGTATTCAAAGGAAGTATTTTAACTTGGGATAAAATATATTTCATCACATCAAGATATTATTGTTGCTGTGTTAAAAGTAAAACAATAAATAAATAAAATGTGTTGTAATCCCATAAGAATCAAATGCCAAAGTCATGTCATCAGTGGCATGCCTACAGATGATACAGGTCCAGGTCTCAAGGAGGAAGCCACAGGGAGTGACATGTGTGGTGGTGGTAGTAGTGGAGGTGGTTAGTTGATATGAATGCACTGGGTGCATGGTGCATAGAGTGGCGCAGGAGCTTGGCCACACAGAAAGACAGTAGTTGCAGGAGTCATTTAACATAGAGCCAAATGCAAAGTGAACAATACAAGTTGCTTGGAAAATGAAAAAGAGTTCCATTCATAAAATAATAAAACTGGTTAAGAAAAAATAAAACTCTTAAAACTAGCATTTTATTCTGAAAACATGATAATGCCAGAATGTCACAAATAAGATTTTTAATCAGTTACATAAAACAATTCAGCAAGAGTTACATACAAAAAAATAAGCTTGTTTTTCTTGACAATATGAAGCAAAATACAATTCAAACACCATGAAGTCTTGCTGCTATTAGGACTTAATGCAGTTAGCCACTGCACTCGAACTGCCCTGGAGAGGATAGGGTTAACTCCAGAGCAGTCTGGAGTTCCACAGCGCGAGGGCGCTGTTCAAAGCTCTATCTGGCTAGTTTCAAATGAAACTGCCAGATTCTTTACTCCGCTTTCACTGAACAGTCGCTCCGGAGATCAGCTCCTTCAGCTCGGTTCATTTCGCGGTTCAAGCGAGTTTACTCGGTTCATTTGAACCGGCAAGTGTTTAAAAATTATTGCGTTTTTCGGTCAAAAAGCTCTATCTGGTAACCGTAAGTACTAAAATAAAGTCTGTGTGGAAATACATTATCGGTTCAGTCTGAACCGATCGGTTAACTTATTTACGATTTTTGGGCTTTAGAAGTGCGGTTACCAGGTTCTTATCGGTTCTAAAAACCTTAATTTTATTTGGGGTTTTCCAATACCCATGACAGCAGTTAGGAACGAATAGGGTGTCTTGCCTGTACGGCCGTTTAAAGGGCAAGTTTGTTGGTTAGGCTGGCATTATGTCTGAAAACAAAAGAAAAACCGGGCCCACTGGGTTTCAACACTGTGATGTCTGTGGGAAGCCTTTGCCAAGGCTGATCCACACACCACTGTGTCTATTGTCTGGGGGCTGACCACCTCCTGTCAGACTGCCAGGTGTGTAAAATTTCCTGCAGCCACCCTGGAAAAGAAATTGGGCGGCTCAGGGCAGGAGACCAAAAAGTCCGCTGACCGGATGGCCAGCCGGTCCAGTACCCACTGGACCAGAGGAAGTGCCCTCTGACCAGGGCGAGACTTCCTCGGGCAAAAGAAAAGCTGGTTCAGAGAAACCAGCTCCAGCAAAAAAGACAAAGAAATCAGCAGGTCTGGGTCCAAATTGTCTCTCCAACTGCTGCAGAAATAGCAAAAAGCCATTCAGATTGTTCAGTCTTTGTCTCGGGGACTTGTGAGCCCCTACAATTGGGAAAGGGTGGCTCGTTCAGGTCCAGTGGTTCAGGATTATGATGTTGAGGTTTTATGAACCACAGGAGGGAGGAGAATTTGATCAGTGTATTTGTGACTGGGAAGGTCTGGACGTGCCCATTGAACGGGCATTTCTCCAGATAGACCTTAGAATCTCCCCTTTGCTGTCTGAGTCCCCTTCTCATTTTATGTTTTATAAAAGGTGGCAGAAACCCTCCAGCTCCCTTTAGAGGAGGCTGTGGATGAGCAAGAGGAGCCTGATTATGTAGAAATGATGGATATTCCAGAGTCTAGAAGGTTGTCTATTCCTTTGCATAAGTCATTTAGGAAGCAAACAACAAAGATTTTAAAAAATCCTCATTCCGTTCCTCCTGTAGATAAGAAAATGGACAGAAGGTATACTTTATCAGGCCCTAATACAGACTTCCTCACCGAGCAGTGTAGTCATGTAGGTGTTGTTCAAGCTGTAGCCTGTGACAAGGCTAATATTTCCCTGGCATCACATCCTCCTGATAAGGATTCCAGGAAGATTGATGCCATGGCGAAAAAGCAATATATGGCAGCTTCATTGGGACTCAGGCAGGCTAATTATATGGCTTATGTGGCTAGATATCAGAAATCTAGATGGGACACTATATTGCAGTTAGCCAAGCAGGCCCAGGGCCAGCTGGCTAGTGAGTTGGAACAAGTGGCTGCTGATGGCATTGAAGCCTCTAAAGTTCAATTTCATACTGCCGTTGATGGTAATGATGTTTCCTCTAGGGTCATGGCCACTTCTGTAGCTCTCCGTAGGTTGGCATGGCTTAGATGCACTAATCTGTCCCAAGATACTCAGGCAAAGGCTATAGATTTTCCTGTAGTAGGAAACTCTCTGTTTGGGGATCAAACAGAAAATTACATGAAAAATGGATGAATACAGAACTACCTACAAAAGTGCCCAAGCTAAGGAGGCATGCCACTCCACAAAGGCATGCCCCCAGGGGTAGGGGCAGGCCTTACCACAGGCCCTTTATCAAGTTCAGGCCTCTTCAGCCTTTGCACAGAGGTTTTTCAGAGGCAGGGGTAGACGGGGCACAGGCAGACTATCCCTCTCCTCAGCCTAAAGCTGCTGCCAAGCAGGCACCCTGATGGGGTGCCCAGGGCCGTTCTCCTGTACGGTGGGGGCAGGTTGGCTTATTTCAGCCAGAACTGGTTGTCCTAACTCGGACAAATGGGTTCTGGAGGTGGTAAACCAAGGTCTGGTTCTCAGTTTCAAACAGTTCCCAAGATGAGAGCCAGACATTTTCCACCTGCAAATCCTTCAGAAGCCCTTGCTTTGGAAGCAGAGGTTTCTTCTCTGCTGGGCTGCAAGGCAGTGGAAAAGTTCCTCCTTGCCATCAGGGCAGGGTCTGTACTCGAGTATTCCTTACCCCAAAAAGACAGGAGAGTGGCGGCCCATCTTAGATTTAAGGTTCCTGAACAAGCATCTTTTGAAACCAAAGTTCAAAATGTTAACTCTGGCAATGATTCTGCCTTCCCTAAGGCCAGGGGACTGGCTACTTCCCTGGACCTCAAGGGCCTTATTTTCATATTTTGATCAGGCCTTCTCACCGAAAGTACCTCAGGTTCGAACTACCCTCTGGCCACTACCAGTTCAGAGCAATGCCCTTCGGCCTTACCTCTGCTCCAAGGGTTTTCACAAAATGTTTAGCTGTAGTAGTGGCTTATTTAAGAAGGCAAGGGGTTGCTGTGTTTCCCTACCTGGACGACTAGCTCACAGTGGGTCAGTCTCCAGATCAGGTAAAATCCCACTTGCAAGTCTCCCAGCAACTTCTCACTTCTCTGGGATTCCTGTTGAATTTTCCAAAGTCAGTTCTGGAACCAGTTCAGGTACTAACTTTCATAGGTGCAGAATTGAACACAAAGTCAGCCAGGGCATTTCTTCCCTCTGAAAGAGTGGACAGACTCATTGCCCTGGCATCCTTCTTTACCCTGCAGGTCTCTCGACCAGCAAGGCACTTTTGCAACTCTAGGACACATGGCTGCTTCCACAGCTGTCGTGCAGGGAGCAAGATTTCAGATGAGAGACATCCAGTTCCACTTGAGGTCCTACTGGTCTCAAAGGAAGGACCCCCTATCCAAGTTAATCCCAGTGACCAAAACCTGATCCTAGCCCTTCAGTGGTGGCAGGATCAAACAATTTAACTCAGGGGTCCCCTTCTTACCCGTTTTCATTCCCTCACCCTCACCACGGATGCCTCCTGTTAGGGTGGGGCACATTGGCAACCTTTCCACTCAGGGAGTGTGGTCCCTCAGGAATCTCTGCTCCACATCAACCTTTTGGAACTCAGAGCTGTTCTCTTAGCTCTCCAGGTTTTTTCGACTACTGTCCAGAACAAGGTAGTCCAAGTCAGGACAGACAACACCACAACAATGTGGTACATCAACAAGCAAGGGGGCACTCGGTCATCAGCCTTGTGCACCGAAGCAATGAAGTTGTGGTCTCTGGCTTACTCCCTGAACACCTCCCTGATAGCAGTTCACCTTCCAGGGAAGGACAATGTCCTGGTGGATGCCCTCAGCAGAATTTCTCAGGGCCATCACGAATGGGCTCTGAATTCTCTGGTGCTGGGGTCAGTCTTTGCCAGATGGGGCACCCCTCAGATAGATCTTTTCGCAGCCCCAGACAACCACCAACTTCCCCTGTTTTGTTGCAGGCCTCCAGTTCTGGGATCAGTCCCACTGGACGCCTTTCAGTTGGATTGGAAAGGGAAGTTCTTGTATGCTTTTCCCCCCTTCCCTCTCTTCAGGGTACTAGTAAAAATCAGAACTTAGCCCTGCAAAGTGATTCTGATTGCTCCAGACTGGGCCAGACAGCCCTGGTACCCTCTCCTCCTGTCCCTCACATTCCACCCTCCCCTGAGCTTGCCCAGGACCCATGACCTGTTGACCTGTGCACAGGGGAGAGTGTGGTATCCGAACCTCAATTCCCTCCACCTCAAGGCCTGGTTCTTGAGGAGTTAGAATTTGCTGATTTACACCTTTCTCAAGGTGTCCTGGATATTTTAAAGGCTTCTAGAAACCTTCCACTAGAGCCACTTACAATTCTAAGTGGAAGAGGTTTTCCATTTGGTGTTCTGAGAGCAGATTATCCCAGAATCTGCTAATCTGCCCATTTACTGGACTATTTGGTCCATTTAAATTCCCTTAGGCCTTGGGCTACCTTAAAGGTTCATCTGGCAGCTGTCTCTGCTTTTGTGTCAGCGGGAAGCCTGTTTCCTTTCTTCTCACCCTGTATTTTCCAAGTTTTTAAGGGGTTACTTCACTAACCCCTTCGGGAACCAGCTCCTGCATGGGACCTGAATGTTTGCATTGCTCAGCTAATGCAACCCCTTTGAGCCTCTGTCCTCGGCAGACCTCAAGTTTTGACTTGGAAGACTGTTTTCTAGTGGCTATCACTTCTGCTAGATGTATAAGTGAATTACAGGCCTTGTCAGTAGAAGAAGATTTTATTTCTTTTCACAGAGATAAGGTAATCCTTAGGACTAACAGAAAGTTTTACCTAAAGTGGTTTCAGATTTTCATCTCAACCAATCCATCTCTCTTCCAGTATTTTTCACTGAGCATTCCTCCTCAGGGGAAGAGATGCACAGTCTGGACGTCAAAGAGCCTAAGCTGCTATTTGGAATGCCCAAGGGTCACAGGTTTGAATCCCTCCAACTCTTCCTTACCTATGGAAGTTGGCAAGGGAGACCTGCCACTAAGAGGACAATTCGAGGTGGATTGTCTCTTGTATCAGTTCTGTTACCAAAACTAGGTGAGAACCTCCCTCAGGACTGAGGGCTCATTCCACCAGGGTACAGCTGCATCTCTGGCGGCTGCTGGAGATATTCCATTTGGAAATTTACAAGCTGCTACCTGGAAAACAGTCCACACCTTTACCAAGCATTATTCCTGGATGTCCAGTCCAGGAGAGATGCTCAGTTTGCACAACTGTGCTTCAGAGCCTATTCCCCAAGTAGGTTCTGACCCTCCTCCATGGAGGTACTGCTGTATAATCTGCATTAAGTCCTAATAGCAGCAAGACTTCATGGTGTTTGAAGAAAAATTACTCACCTTAGTAATTGCTTTTCTTCTCATGGAGTCTTGCTGTATTAGGACAACCCTCCTCCTACCCGCTCAGAACTCCTACTTGAGTATGGGGTTGTCAAATTAGTGCAAGCACTGTCATGCCATTTCAATTTCTCTCTAGTTCCCCCCTTTTGTTCATTTGGGTTAGGAACTAGGTGATTCTGTTTTGTTAAGTGATAGGTGGCTCCCTCTCTGAACTTGAGTCTTTTGGGGAGAGGGGGCCTATTAGTGCTTGTCATGGGTGATTCTAACAATAACAGGTGATTTTGTTATTATTCTATGATTGCTGTTGTGTTTTTGTTGTCCTATTACTGGTAGGTAGCCAATGGCTAGTGTAGAGCTTTTCCACACAGACTTGCTATATTAGTTTAGCTTCGTAAAGAACCTGGCAGTTTCATTTGAAACTAGCCAGATAGAGCTTTGAACAGCGCCCTCGCGCTGTGGAACTCCAGACTGCTCTGGAGTTAACCCTATCCTCTCCGGGGCAGTTCGAGTGCAGTGGCTAACTGCATTAAGTCCTAATACAGCAAGACTCCATGAGAAGAAAAGCAATTACTAAGGTGAGTAATTTTTTCTTCTCATACATTGTCCCAGTTACTGCCAGTGGCATGCTGCAGAATATTGCAGTAACACAATGTGCTATAATAGCATTATAGCAATTACCCCGATTTGACATGCAAGAAAGCATGACATGCTTATCACAAGGCATTGTATCATAACTGACTGCAGTATGTCTTGATATCACTGCTAACAATCTCCTCTCTTCACATCAATGAGATTTCAGAAAATGGCATTCCACAATCTCCTCACTCCTGCGTGTCACAAATCACATCCCACAGCCTCAGACCAGGGCCTTCTAACAGCTGCAGTGTTTGTTGACCTGGCCAATGCTTTAAATTTTGTACCCACCCTCTCCTCATGCTGAAACTTGAGGCAGCAGGGCTAGCTCCCATCACTGTACAGTGGTTTCAGTCCTATCTTTCCAACAGGCTACAAGCAGTCAGAATCACTGATGTCACATCCCCCCTCCCAATCCAAGCAGGCATACCTCAGGGTTCAGTCCTTGGTCCCATCCTCTTCTCCCTCTTCATAAACCACCTCCCATCCTCCTCCTGCATAAAATCCAGCATACTCATGTATGCAGATGACACCATCCTCTTTATCTCATGCCCTGTACTGCAAAATGTCCAAGCTACCCTCCAAAGTAATTTCAACAACATTCAACACTGGTTCAGACTAAACTAATCAAAATTAAATGCCTTCAAAAAAGTATCCATGGTTTTTGGCGCAGCACAGAAACTTAGCAGACCCCTCCCCCTTCACCACACTGGATGATTTCCCACTAAACCCAGTCACAAAATACAAATACCTGAGCATTTGGTTGGACCCCCATTTACCTTTTTCAGCTCACATCGATGAAACCTCCTCTTAACTTTGCCCCAAACTAGGTATGCTTTACTGGCACAGGGATTCACTCCCGCTACCATCCAAATGCAAAATTTTATCTAAAATGATCATCCCAATTTTTGATTATGCAGATGCAGTCTACAGTTCTGCCCCTGTAACCACCCTGTCCATGCTGGATACCATTCTGAACTCTTTCTGCCACTTCTCTAACAACTTACCTTTGCAAACTCATCAGTGTGATCTCTACTCCCTGCTAGGACTAACACTGTTGTCCCACAGATGTTATATTCGCTCGCTCAACCGCATATCTAAATTCTGTTTAAACATGCTTCCCTCTTACCTATCTGAATGTCTCTTCCTGGTCTCTCACTCTTCTTATGAGCTGAAGCACAGAAATGAAAGATCATGCACCATGCCTCGTCCATTCTCCTCAGCTGGCAAAGTCGCTTTCTCATACTGGCTCCCCAGTCTATGGAACAAACTCTCCTCCCACCATCAGGATCTCCTCCTCTCACTTTGCCTGTAAGCAACAACTACATCTCCTTTCACCCCCGACCACCTCTGTCATAACTAAACCACTCCTGCTTCATTCTTCTGACTGTGTTGACTCTGGTATTGTTAAGCCCTTACTATACAATTGCTCTAAATGTGGTGCACTTACGATTGAATTTCTGTAGACATATGTATCTTGTACTGTATTTGCTCTGTACTGATGTATCTATCTGTTCCATTTTTGTAGTCCACTCCCCCTCCCCTGTCTCGCACCTGGAATCAAGCCTCAGCTCAGTGTGCCTTTCCCGGTTACTAAATGTTTAAATAAAAAAAAAATAAAAAAATATCAGATTTTTTTCATAAAAAATAAGAAAGAATATAGAGCAAAACACAGAAAATATCTTGATGGATTAAGTGTCAAGAGGTTTTAGTTATATAAGATATTTAAACTTGATAAGTTTTTTTGCACTGTGCTAACCTGTTATCACATTTTAAAAACTGTTACTGTCTAGTTAAATATTAGTCATCTTGTAAAATATTATATCTTCTGTTTTGAGAATGAAATTACAATGATGTGTTCTGAAGGCAGGCTTAAAATATTATCTGCATTCTTAATAACATGTCTTTACCACAGCCTTATCTCCTCTACTATACTTGCATTTCAAATACATAAAGCATAGAGCATCTGCAGCTTACCACATTCCACAAAAAAGGTAAAGATGCTCTTTATGTAAAACTAAGCAGCCCAGCATCTCACTCCTCGACAACTGCAGGAGTATGAGACATTTTAAAGTTTTCCCAAAATGTGCCGTCAAACTTTTTTCAGTTATCTTCTGCGCAGAGGACAAGAACCTGTTGCACATACTATTGTTTCCCACCAGCACAACACTTGTTTATGTCAAGATTCTGCTGTTTCAAAATGTGACACACATTACAAGGATGATTGCTTTCCAGTAGCTGTGTGTGTTCCTTATAAATTACACTTTGTTTATGTTTGTTAAATTAAAATAACTTTAATGTGAAAGGTAAGAATCAACACCCTGGAGAAAACACTAATTTCCCTCATTAACTGGCACACTTTGTTTCCCCATACACCTTATAAAAAGATCAATCCTCATGTGTATTTAAAGCAGCAGAGTATGTTACACTGAAAATATTTACTGATACCTTGGATACTATTTCAGAATTATTTTTTCCGATGTTGCAAGAAGCCGTTTTTCTCATCTGAGTCTGCTATAACTTTTTTTTAATTTGAAGGATTTAAAGGAGAATTCCTTTTAATGGGTTTATTTATTTAGTTTTTTGTTAACCAAGTAAGTGCACTAAGCAAAAACTTTGCCTATTTTCAGGCATGCCTCAGAAAAAATACATACAGAGAAAACAGCGAAAAAATTAGTGAACAACACGGTACACCATTACAAACACAGTTTATAACAGTGTGAGACATCTAAAAATGCTGTACTGTACCTAACAAGAGAAGATTTAACATTGAAGGGAAGAGCAAATTTATGAGACTGGCAATAGTCATGCACTATCAAATGAATGCAGAGAGACATGTTAGGTGAAATCTACAGTTATAGATACAAGATCATTTGTCAGAGACCATGAGGTAGTTACAAAGTCCTTCTTAAATGCCCGGTGTGATTGGAATTGCCTTACAGCTGTAGGCGGCGAGTTCCAAAGTGTGGATGCAGAGGCTGCAAAGGCATGTTTCTCCATTTTGTACCGCATTTTGAAATGCCTAACTGAGGCCTTTCTACTGATCTCAGTGGGTTGGTGTGGGTGGCTGGACTTAACATGTGGGTCAGTGCCACTGAAGTACCATTTCTTATGATATTATCTATCCTGCAGCCAGTGGTGTATTGGCAATAGGAAACTGGGGAGAGCCAACCTAGGCTCGAGTATACAGTAATAAGTGAGCTTGGGTACTGATAGGGTAAAGCGGCAGATGCTGTTATAACATGTGACCCACTTTTGCAGGGCCCTTTGTTGGCATCCATGTAAGTCAAGAGCCGAAAGGCTAGGCTAGGTCAGACAAACCCCTACGCAATGGCTCGTCTAGTTGCCATGGTAAGCAACACTCTGACTTTATAGGCCAAACCCAGTTTAGTGTTTATTGCTTTGTATGCAGTTGATATGAGTAAACTAAAATCCAGCAAAGGGTCTAAGGTTACTCCAAGATGTTTGAATGAATTAACATGCTCTGCAAGGTCAACAGCTCTCAAACGAAGTACGGACCACAGAATGAGATCCAGAGAGCCTGCCGGTGGTCACTGCACAGGCTCTGCAAGAGCAACCACTCACAAATGTAGCACAGACCACAGATGGAGGTCCAGAGATCCTGCCAGCAGTCACTGCACAGGTAGAGATCTTATTTAGTTGTGTTACAAGAGTCCTTAAATGCTACAAAACTCTGTACAGAATATCCATTGGCTAAATGCAACTGATTGATTTGTATCTGCTTTGTGAACTGTGTACAGGCTGATTAGAGTGGTGTTTCTGCATAGTGCTTTAAGAAGAGTAATTGTGGCTGTATAGCTGTTGTTTTAGACTATACCTGTTGTGACTGCACTGAGACATTGTCCATAATTTACCTCAGCAACTGTTTCTCTTGTTTGCCTCAGCCTATGACTCCTTTCACTCAGAACGCTGTCTCCACCATTTTCTGACCCGTGCTGTCCTGTGCATGCACAATATGATCCCTCCCCATCCCCCTTTCTCTGTCCCTTTGCTTTCTGTCCCCTCTGTGGAGCTTTTTGATTTAACTCCAACATGCCCAGCCACTGATACTCCCCATCTCTTCTGTCCTCTAGCGCTGCAGGTTGAGCAGCTCCCAAACAGAGTACAGACCACAGAAGGAGGTCCAGAGAGCCCACTGGCAGTCATTGCACAGGTAAAGATCTTATTTCCCTGGGTAAGCTAGTCGGCGCTGTGCACCAACTACCCCACCCTGGTCCAGCTTTTGAGTTATAGGTCACAGATATCATGTGACCTATCACGTGACCTTATCAGCTAGATTTTATCTCCCTACCTTCCCTGCTGCACTTTATTCCATGTGTCCACTAGGCATCACTAGAGAGTGCTCCCCATCTCCCTCACACTAGTTCAGTCCAACAACCCAACAACACTGCTGCATGGTCTCATGCTGTCTCCCCACCCATTTCTTCCTAGATTTCTGCTCTCACCCTTTGTGAAATTCATCCTATTCCACCAGGCATCAAACCCACAACCTCTTACTCTTGAGGCGGTGACTCTACCTCTGTGCCATTACAGCAGTTATACTTTAGTGTGTCCATTTGCCTCACTTAACCTACCGGCCACCCTGCTACCTTTCCATAAAGTATACTTCTTACTCTCCCCTACCCTCTACTTCCAGGTAACCCTTCTACCCCATACCTTCAGTCCGTACAGGCCACCTGTACTATTGTACCCCTCCAATGCAGCATAATCTCTCCCTCCCTGTCTAAGGCACATTCTGAGTTGCTGCCATAATGGGGCCCCTTAGCTACATGGTCACACTTGCTTTTTTCCTCCCTCTATGTATCCCCCACCTGCAATAGCATTTCCAACCCAAAAACCTACATCCTAATCATATGGCCTAAGGTCGTACTGCTGGCACTGAATCCACAATCACCTTACTTAGCAACACCACTGGGCCCAAACCACTGCCAGCATATACTACAAGCTACCCCTCCACACTGTCTTACCCTTTGCTTCAACATCTCTCCTCCCCACTTTTTAACTCTATGCCAAAAAAAATACTCTGGCTCGAGACCACATACACAGCATAGGAACCTCAAGCTTTACATGCATAGGATTGTTCTGCTTCTCCTTCTTCTATTAGGAAATGTCCACCCCATCCCTGGCCCTCCCCAAAGAGCTCTATGTAAGGCTAGGAACAACAGCTCCCTAAAATTTGCCTCCGTGAACATCAGAAGCCTCCTACCCATATCTGATGACCTACAAGTCTAGGTTATGCAGCACAATCCAAATGTGCTCACCATTAGTGAAACATTGCTCTCCCCCAAATCCCTGATGTCTCCGTCTGACTAACTTCATATACCTTATTTAGGCAAGACAGGTCTGTTAAGTGGGGGTTGTGCTGTTTACATAAAAAGATATGTTAAATGGGTAAGCACTTCCACAACTAGCCCCTGTGAACAATTTCCAAGTACTAACTGTTAAGGTGATTCTCGGCCAGTATGGCAAATCAATCACCGTATTATCCATGTACATCCCATCTCATGAACAATGCACAGGTTTTAAATTGGTCCTTGACTACCTAGCTGACCTGCCTCCTAGTGCTGAGGTGGTGGTGCTAGGGGATTTCAACATTAATTGGCTAGCCCCTGAAGCAGACCCTTTTAAATATGCCATCATGGCCATCAATATTTCCCAACTTGTTACTACCACCACATGGATCAGCTACAGAACTGGTAGCAGCTTCCTTCTAGACCTTATCCTTACCACCCACCCTGAAAGAATAACCCATACGGAGGTTGCACCTGACTCATTGAGTGACCACTCTCCAGTCACCTGCAACTAGTCTAACAAGGTCTCTAAGGCACTAGCTAAAGATATATCTCAACGTGTACTAAAAAGAGGGTAACTCAAACACTTCCAGTACTACCTTGTGCAATGCAACTGGTCACCAGTGCACACAGCCTAGAGTGTAGATGCTGCCCTTGACTATTTCATTAACCAGTTCAACTAGGCACGTGACATATTTTCCCCTTTTCACAAATGTAAGTCAAAGGATTTAATGGACACCTGGATCACCCCATCCTTTTTAAAAATTATGCATGAAGGGATAACCTCTGGCATTGTTCGCTTGTGTCTGGGAAGCATGTAGACTTGCAATGGTACAAAGTTTCAAGGAACTCTTGTACCTGTGAAATTCACCACACTAGAATGGAACATTTCAAGCATGAGCTCTCGAACTCCTTCAGAAATGGGAGGTGTCTTTGGGAAAACATTAAAGACCTTACCAGGAAGCCCTAGAAAACACCCACCCAATATGTTAAAGGTGAATCGTGTTCTCTTACAGGACCCCACACAAAATGTGGACACCCTCAATAACACCTTCATGGATCTCAGTAGTATACTCCCCCTCAACTTTCTTAATGCACCTGACAGTATGCACAATAACTATGGTTGACCCCCCCCTTTTACTTCATGGAAGTCACCACAAAGGATGCCAAAAAATACCGCCAAAGGGTACTTGGCAAATTCAGATTCAGTAGCGATACTATTGACCTCAAGCTCCTTAACCTCACCCTTGACACTGTCCTTAAACCCCATACCACACTTTTCAATCTCTCACTTGCATATGAGCAATTCCCACAGTCCTGGAAAGCAGCAATTGTCATGCCAGTCCATAAAAGTGAAGATAGATTACTGCCCTCAAACTATCGCCCTATCTCTATTCTCCCCCTCGCCCAAAGCTTTAGAGTGTATTGTTGCTGATCAACTGACCAAAAACCTGACCAATTACAACATTCAATGCCCAGAGTAGCATGGCTTCAGGAATGCACACAGCACGACTACTACCCTGCTGGAATACACTGACTTCTTGCACAGTGCTCTAGACCAAGGTCACTTGGTGGGATCAGTTTACAGTGATCTCACCAAGGCCTTTGACACTGTGAACCAGTCACTCCCAGTTCTCTCATTCCAGTCCATTAGTCTCTTCAATTAGGTTACCAGTTGGTTCAAGAGCTACCTTGTTGGCAGGATGCAGCAAGTCAAAATTTATTACTCCTATTCCAGCTGCCATCTGGTAAAGCTCAAGAGTTCCCTAAAGCTCCATCCTTGGGCTCCTCTGTTTATCCTTTTTTTTCAATAAATTCCCAAAAGCCTGCCTGAAAAACAGTGTACTTTACGCAGACAATGCTGTACTTTTCTCCACCCAGGCTGACCCCCTCCTATTCACCAGTGATCTTCAATCTGAGTTTGAAGTGGTAGAACAATGGTTCGTAGATCACAAATTGCTAATGAACTATAAAAAAACAAAGGTTATGCTCTTCTCCAATCTGCATAACAAAAACAAATCAGTCTGCCTAACTATTTGGAACAACCAAAACCAACCCCTCCAGTAAGTCCAGGAACTCAGGTATCTAGGTGTAACCCTTGATAGCGCCCTGTACTACTCTGTGCACATAAACCAAAAATCTAGGGTGGTAAACTCAAGAATAGGCATTCTATATTGGCTTCATCACTGCCTTACCCATGAGGCACTTAGACTAACTGTCATCAATTCAGTTGTTTCCATCATTTACTATGGTCTGGTAGTCTATGGAGCAGCCACAGATATTGCACTGAAAAGAATCTCTGTAGCTCTGAGCAAAGCTTGCCGACTTGTAACTGGTTTTTACAAGCACACACATACTTGTGACTTCTACAGTCAATCTCACTGGTTGAACCTCAAATGCAGGATCACCTACCAGCCATGTCTTCTCATGAAAAATACAAGCCTTGGCTAAACCCCCCAGAAACATTGCCTTTTCTACTTCCATCCCTTAACTCTCGCAACACTCGTAGTGCATCCTCAACAAACTACCTTGTATCTTTCTGCCAGACTGCTCAGGGGTAGAAATCTTTTTGGTTCAGAGCTCTTCTTGGCTCAACTGCCTCTTCACAGAGATTAGTGCTGCCTCCACCCTTGGATCCTTTAAATTTAAATTACACCAGCACCTCACTGCATCAGCAGCTGTGATTGCCCTTCCTACATTTTGTCCATACTCTGTGATTTTCCCCACAACTAAAGCCCATCTTAACATCCTTGCTGCCTAACCTGACCCACTAACACCTTTTCTTGTCTGCCTGTTCTATTCTCTCCTCTTTTCCTCTCTGCCTTTCTGCATCTTCCCTCCCTTTAAATCTACTCTCACTGAGCACTTAACCGACAAAGTCACCTATTTGACTGCCTTGACCCTGGATCCCATTTAATTGTCTTTCGCTGCATGTGTCATCCTTTTCTTATTACTTGTAATGTTGTTCTCATAATATATGTTTTGCTTTATTCTGTTACCTAACTTTGTCAAGTATCACTGCCTTATTATGTTGTCCCGGAACATTTGTAAAAGAATCTCTGGTTCAAAGGTGTAACAATTCCTAGTAATGAATAAATAAATAAAATTCCAGCAGGGAGCCATCTGGGCCCTGAATACTTAACTCAGCGAGACTGCCCTTCATCCTGGGTGCAGAGCCTGAAAGTATGGCCACCATCTGCTGGAGTTCAGTAGGAGACTATTATGCTTTATCCAGGATTGTAGATGATAAAAATCCTTCATGAGACTGTTCTTAATTACATGGGACTGACACAATCATTTATTGAAACACAACTCATTTGTACCAATTCCTTGCTTGCAACCATCTGAGATCAGCTCACACGGGGCTCAGACTTTTTGAGCATAGTCAGTAACACCACTGCAACTGTGTGAGGATATAGCCAGGGTTACCACGCATGTGGCAGTCATACAAAAGTTGAGCAGGCACTTTGGTATTGCTGAGATATGCTGAGGCAGAATCATATTAGAGCCAATAATGGGAATTGTAACTTGAATGCTTCCGTATACAGGTATCTCAGCGTTACCTCAGTGTTGATTAACTAAGGTGTGACTACCACTGCATATCATAGGTGCTGGAAGACTTTAAGAGGTGGGGGTGCTGAAGATAAGAAGGGCACTTCTTGCGGTATAAAGGGCACTTTTCCAAACCAGGTTTTTACATTTGGGGATACAGTAATGCACATTTATGCTGATTTATGGTTAACAATTATGATGATGACAGTAATTTTTAAAAATACATTTATACCATATGGAAAAATTAACTATATATACTATTAAAGGCTCAGCTCATGTATACCAATTTCAACTGTTTACCCCTTTCCCTTTCAGTCAGCCTATTGCTCAGTGGTTATAACACTGGACAGTATTCTTGGGGCCAAGATTCAATTACCAGTAGGTCACAATATTTTTTCTCTCTACAGTTTGTGAGTTAATTGTTTAGCAGTAGCTAATACTGCACCAAAAACATCTGTAATCTTGACTATTTGAGAACAAACGCATAAGACAATATACTGGGTGGCATCAAATAGATTGCATACATGTCCAAATTTCCAATTAAATATTAAAAAAATGTGAAAAGGAGACAGTATAGGGTAGTGGTTAAAGGCAGTGAGCTGCAATCCTGTGGGACCTGGGTTTGAATCCCATTAAATCACACTTGCATACTGTGTGTGACCCCAAACACGTCACTTAATCTCCTTGTGCTCCCAAGCTGCACACGGAAACAAGCTCTGACTTAGTGTGCCTTTCCTGGTTAAACAATCCCCCCACCCCCCCCCCAAAAAAATGTTTATGTTTCCTTTAAAGTTAAGCTTGATTGGTGCTTTTTAAATTAAAGGCAAGGGCACCTTGTGTAACAATGCCAAGAGTGCAGGACAGAACTGTAAGAAAATGTCTTTATATGATACCCTTAACAGCTACCTCATATAAAAAAAATTACTGATTCAGTGAGAAAGCTACCCAATCATAAGTACAATTACAAAAGCATGCAAGGCACTGCTTTATCTTGAAACAGCAGTTGATTTTCATATTTCTTTACATTAAATTGCCACAGATCCAGCCTCACAGAACTATTTGTTTAGTTTTTAATAATTTTGTTGTACTTTTCAAGGTTAATATTTGAAAACATGACCTGAAGACATGAATGCAGTACTGCATACTGAAATAATGCAGGCTAAAAATGGCAATACATGTTCTGTGCAATGCAACAGCTGTTCCATGGGAGCAATTACTTTTTAAGTAAAGGGCACACTGATGATGTCCCTTTGCTAATCATCTGAGCATCCTGAGATTCTCTTCAGGCTTGAGGACTGTGAAGCAAAGCTGAGCAGCTCTGGAACTCTAAGAAGTTAGTTAATGTTTTTGATTAGCCAAGAGATGTATTCAATGTACCATTTGCATTATTACTACAGCTGATAGCAGGGAAACAAATACAGTACCAGCAACACTTTGAAACTGTAAGGCAGGAAAACGTTTACCAGTAAACAGCTTTACCAAAGGTGAGGTTCAAAATGTGAAATCAATAGATAGAAACTTTTTGCCACCACAATATAATACCTCTCCCAGAGGTCGCTGTCCACATGAAGTCATCTAGACCTGTGTGAATTACATGCTCACACATATCAAAACAGATGAATAATACTGTCTGATAACTCATGCCATGCAATCCATACATAAAACATTCCCCTCCCAAAAAAAGCAATTCTGCTCCTTTTGTCAGTGAGCGCTCAGTTTTTTAAACTTTAAATAATCAGACATGACAAGAAAATGAAAGGGAAGTGATGGAGATGCACCATTACTTTGTCATAAGCACAATAAATGGAAGCAGTTAATGAGCTGAAGGGGATGGGTCAGGTAGTGCTGCTCAGCGAAATGGTTGTAACTTGTATAACACAGTTTACCTGAAAACTGCCATTTTTTATGTAATGGAGTGAGACATAAACTACTTCACAAGCTTAGGAAATTTATTTTCCCGAAACTTGAACCGGAGCCAGTTGTCCAGAAACAAAGAAGTGGTGTGCTCCAGGATTATAAAAAGTGGTGCAAAGCAAGGCAGTTCGTCTTGCATAGACGAATAATAAAGGCTCCCTACTCCTGGAATAAAACACAGACTAAATGTAGCAGTGTTGAAAAGTGATTTATTCTGGCACCACTGAAACTAAGTATTAAGGCTAACAGATGAAGATATTGAAAACAGATGCCATCCGAACAGTTTGCTTTATAGGGGTACAAGAGGGCATACAAGAAGCAGAACATGGTAACATACCTGCAGTGCTTTAAACCATCCATATTATTATGCTATTCTGACAGTAAATTGGGGAGGTGGATTTCAGGCATTTCATACACACTGCCTCCTCGAACACTCCATCTGGAAAGCTTCCAGCCCAGTGGGACAACATGGTAACCTCCAGCCCTCCCTCCTCAAATGAAGACAGTGAATATAAACTACAGCAAGCTCAGAAACAGGAAGTATGAAATGAAAATACCAGAAAATGACCCCATAATCTCCTCTCATTTAGAAAAGAAAAATATCAACATTTGCATGGTGTGTCAAGTTTTACAGGAAAACTCCTCCTATATGGTGAACAATAGGGAAGTTCCATTCTACTACCCAAAGTGCTAGCTCTTCAACCCACACTACTAACGGGACTCCAGTGGTGCAGGAATAAATTACTTTTTTAACATTACTACTTTGATTGAACCTGCGTTTCATTTCAGGAGCCCTCTTTTTGTCTGTCTATGCAACACTGGCTATCTTGCTCTGTGCACTTTTTTGACTATATACAAATGGGAACCACTTACTTGGAACACTGTCAGTTTGCCTGTCAGATGGATTCCTAGAGGTGCAGCACCAGTGGTCTGGATCCGGACGTCCTACAGAATGGCTACTAAGGTCCTTGCCATCATGCCTCACATTATGAAAGCAGTGCCCAACTTAAGTGACTGTCTAGGACTTAAACCTCCCGCCAGCTGACTCTCCAGCCAATAGGTACACAATTAAGAGCCTCCACCTCCAAACCAATCGAGCAGTGAGCACTTAAGCCACTGGAGCTGGAGGGGGCACTTGACCCCCCTGCCTGCACCTACAGGAGCTCCACTTCTCACATGTTTCCTGACTCGTCTCGGTCAGTACCCACTCTGAGGTGGGGGAGGAGAGCTGTGTGATCAATTACTGGTACTTGAACTGCACCAAAGGCAGCACAACCAGGTCCAGCAACAAAATTTTTATTGGCAGCAGCACCCTACTTGAGTGCCTCAGCCTGCTTCTCCCACTCCCCTTATGTCCCCATTGTTTACTGCCAGTTTTGAAACAAGCATGGAGGTGCCAGTATTTATACCCCTTCCCTAGCTTGCCCCCTGGATTTTCTTAGTTGGACCTCTGTGTGGGACAGTAATAAATTAAAATGAGGTATTTCACCAGTTGTTGTTGTTGTTGCTGCAAGCAAGGAGAGCAGACCTGGAGGTGCCAGCACTAAGGCATGAGGACAAGTTGGGTGTGATATATATCCTGAATCCCCAACCCCAGAACAAAGAGGCGTTAACGGCAGTGCTGATTGGGATGGTCTTCTTAGTTAAATTAACAGCAGATTAGGGCTGAAAGTTCCATCAGAGTTGTAAAGTAGAGCAGTTATCAACCAGCTTTGCAGTCATTTAAGATAATGACTTTACTTTACAACTCTGCTGGGACTTAGAACAAAGCACTTAACACTTGGCAGCTCTCTCTGTCTCTCTAAGACTGGACAGCAGCTTGCAGCTGTTTCTTTATTTCTGTTTGGGGGTGCAAGATTCTGTGGCAGATTCAAGGGGCAGGATGTGAGGCATGGCGGCAGATGCAGTTAGTGGAATAAATGAAAAAGGGCAATCTATTCAGCCCAAAAATCCAGAGAGGCAGACGCTTCCCCTCGCCCCCACCCCCAGTTCCGATGGCTATGCTGCATATACTGTAATACAGTGTTAAACAAAAAGCATAGCAAACCTCATAATCCTGGTTGCAGCCTTTGTGACACTTTTTGCCTGTAGAACTGTTACAGGCTAATGATTGTGGTGTTGCAAAAGTGTGAGCAGAAAGAGATCTGGCTGGAGACAGAGACTAATGATGGACTGGAGGATGGGACATGAGCAGCATGTTAACAGGGTTGGATACAAAGAATAGCATTTGATCTGGGCTTTGGAAGTGGGTTTCTGGCTAACTAGGAGAGCTAGGAGAGCCTGATGGTAGTACAGTGACTCTGGTATAAAAGCAGGACAGCCACAAAGGTACAGTAGTAGCGTCGAATTTGTCAAGCAATTCCCATTTTAACCTTCACAAAATTCAGGGAAAAAAATCCTCTAAAATTATTTTTGTTATAACTACAGAAAGAGGCCAGTTCCTATTACAGTACTTAAGTGCCATCTGGTAGATTTTCAACTACACTATCAGATAGGAGCACCTTCTCTGAGTAGCAGAGAACACACTAACAAACAAAACAAAATCCCTAACAAAAGGTTTCCCAATTCTAAATGGGAATTTTTAAAAATCCTTAAAAATCCCTTGACAAACTCAGCGCTACTACTGTATGGTTAAGTTAGGTTCTAGATGACTAAGCCAGAAGGGCCTACCTGTACCCACTTCCCTTTTCCATTGTTTAACACTGAGACTGGCACTGTGCCATGCACAGAAGTCTACAGATGTTACAATCCATGTGTTAGAATACAAAACATTGTTTGCTCAAATCAATAGCTGGCAATGCTGATTTGCATTTAACTTACATGCCCCCCACCCCCTGTGATGAATTCAATGTTTATTTATTAGCTGTAGTGCATGGTACACAACAGGGAAGCTATCTACTCCCAATTTGCTCTTACACACATTGCATCTGAATACTTAGAAAACATTATTTAGCATCCCATTTTTTCATGAATATGGTGAACTACCATGCAAGGAGACAGCTCCCCGACCATATGGGACAACAGAAGTTTAATATAACTGAGAATATTGATGAACCTTGGAGACTGCTATATTAAAGGAACTTTCCTTTAATGAGTTTGAATCTTTAAAAATGCTAAAGCAATCTTACAATGTGAAGGGGGCATCTTATACCACAGTACAAAAGGGGAATCTAAACTAGAATACAACAATTTGCTGCAAGCCAGCAATTCAGCAGTAATATGCACTGATGCTTTAATTATGAAATAACAGCTGTTTTCCAAATTACAGCAGTGAGGTAGTGCTGCTGTATTTGTTTATTTATAATGTGCACAAAACAGATAGCGGGATAGCCACTAATGGTACCATATCATATTTTTGTGGCTGTCCCTTGGTACAGCAGGGTACAAAAATAACTTTATTTAGTACAATTGCATACACCCAGTGGAATAACTCACTTTCAAAGAAGTGTACACACAAGAATGGAGAATCTCATTTAAAGGTAGAAGGTGGGAACATCTGGTGGATCTGGGCCCCATGAGTTATTGACTTTATATGTACTTTGTTGGAATTTAAAGGTCAGTACTTACAGGCAGGGAAGTTTCACTTTTCTGCACACAGCGTTGATGCCTACACCCAATATAAAATAAGTCAAACCTTCCTCATTTCACGCTTTGATATGTGTCACCATAAATTATTAGTGATGGGCTATGGGGCAGTGAAGGGTGTCAGGAATCTGGAGTGTTAGTTTAGTAATGTCATAGCATGCACAATACTATGAGCAGACTGAATACTCACCCTGCTGTGTTGTTTGACCATCTGAGGCATCTGTTAAGTTTGGATATCTGCCACACTTCCCCTGCCCACTGCAATCATCTCTTCAGCACCCATCCATTTGAAAGATACATCACAGTATTGTCTGACCTGTGTAATTCAGAGAAGCAAACAAAACTGAACAGGACAATGATTGTGAAACTGGAGCCACAGCATCAGACAATATCCTGAGTCCTGCTGGATGATTAATTACACTTTAGCAAAGGTCATAGACCTTAAGCGTTAAATCTGATTTACTGCAGTCATAATGCACATCTCAGACTATGCTGCCAATTCCTCTGCCAAAGTACTGAATTCTGTGGAGCTTCAAGGGGATTATGCCTACTTACACCAATGGTTGCTCAGATAATCCATTATAAAAAAGAATATATTGGATTTCAGCTTGGGAAAGCTGCTACAAACCCTAAATCCAAAATGTTATAATAAAAAAAGAAAAAAATTACTTTTGTATGCCCCTCCCCAACTCCCTGAATTATTATTAAACCCCTCACACAAACCACACTGAAACTCACACTCTCCCTCCTCACCATGCCCACTGATAGTGTTATTACTAAATAAAAGTCTGTATTTTTCTGGTTGTTTTATTATAATGCACAGTTCTTATCATAAACTTGACCAAAATAAACAATTAGTTGCCCCCTCCAGCTTATTCCAGTCTCACTCTTGCACAAGCCACAGTCCTCATATTCCAGGCCTGTTCATTAAAGTACCCCCTCCCAATGTGCCCACTGCCCCCACCTCCCTCCTCCCCATAGCACCTGAAGCTGAAGAATAAACCAATCCCACATTTAAGTGGTGGTTTGCCCTCTTCTTCATTCCAGTTAGATGAATGAAATCATGTCTTCCTATAGTTATAACACCTGATTGGTCAATAGTTAGCATAGTATGTATCATAATCACATGGTACAAAACTCACTAAAGAAGTACTGCAAACTATGTAGATTTGTTGTTAAGAGTTTAAGGTTGTATAGGTACTTTACACTTACAATATGATTATTATTTTTGTTATACATATGTAGGCAGTAATGCTTAATAAAATAAGTGTCTGGACTTCAATGCATTTAATATTTATGCTTCAACACTTTGTAACTCTAGAGAGTTATAAGCACCTTTTATATCAATCACAAATTTCATTGTAGATAATAGTTTTGTACGTATATAATAGTACCAAACAATATTGAAATTACAAGTCATGTAACCAATTCTATGGGTATTTTAGTCAACTTAGAATGTATATAGACATGACCGTTGACAATGTTATTGGCAAAAAAGTGTTGTTTTTTTTCTGTTCAGCTGTCTTTGGTGGCTGTAACATATAGCCTTCTATTTTTGCACAGACACTTTACAAAAAAGGATCTTGGCACTACACTGTATATTGAAGCATAGATACATGACTATGCTAGTAAGCAGTATGATGAAAGAGATTCTGTTTCTGTATTAATTTTTACATAGGACCTTACTTTTAATCAAATCTGCTAACTGTGCCATCTACAGTATGACAGTGAACATTTGAATTCAGAAACAGCAAATGTTAAGCTAATTTTTTACCTATGTTTCTATGTTACCTGAGTGTGTTCCATTTTTTTGAAAATGTAGTTTTCACTGTACAGTAGCTTGGGCTAGTCTGCCAGTGGAATGCAACATCCTCATTATTGTGTGCACTCATCCTGTACTTTTTCAAAATGGGTAGTTTTCAAAAACAGGGCAGTCTGTCAAATTCCTAAACAATAACAGAACACAGTACCCAGTTCATTTTTTGTAACTCTTTCTTATGCATGTGCCTGTATTCCAAACCATAAAAGCCAGCACACAGCATCATGGGTAAATCCTTGTGCAAGGTGGACTAAACTGAACTGGAAGTGTCTCCCACAAATGTATACTGTATACTATTTCTTCTTTAGTCTACTACCATTGATCAGAGTACAGAAGCTTTCAAAAGATGCCCCAGTAATCATTCTCATTTTGCTTAATGATCCTTTTTTCTACTTCCTGGACTTTAGGACAAATACTGCATGGAAATGTGCTTGATCCCCAACAGCGGCCAATCACTACATGTAATCACTGCCAGCCACAGAGAAACAACATAGCATTTTACAGTTTATTATCTTGGGATACACCTTCCATACCTATCAATTACAGGCCAATTACTGTTGGCACAACATGCATGAGAATCACAAGCAGTATGCAGAATACATAAATAATGCAAGAAGACAGACCACTTCCAAGTAGTTTGGGTTTTGTAATTCTCTACAATGAAAATGTGGGTATTCTAAAGCAATAAAACAATTGCAAAGCATTATGAGTTTGCAAATCTTCTGTGAGGTGGGGGGACTATATAAAAAATATTCTTCTAAGTATATAAGTGAAAATAGGAAAACTAAGGAGAGATTGTAAGATTGAGAAGGAAGGGAGAGACAGTGTAGAGAATGGCCAGGAAAAGGTATATATCCTGAACAAATACTTTTGTTCAGTGTTCAAGAAGGAAGAAGAAGGGGATAGGGGCCACAAAATGTAGCAGGGCCTTTTTATTTATTTATTTTATTTAAGTGTTGGTAATTGGGAGAGGCACTCTGAGCCGAGGTTCGTTTCCAGGTGCAACCCAGACAATGGAAAAGTAGAGGGAGAGTAATAAGTTTGCATTTAAATGCATTTATAATTATTTACAGTAAATTTCAAAAACACTGTGAAAGTAAACAGAGTAAATAATGCTGGAAGCCCATACAAAATGACTGGAGGATGAGCAGATACAATGATGCAGCATTGTTTGTGCAGGTATAGGTGGGAAATGTGAGGGTTGTGTGTAGGGGAAGAGGGTCATGGGGAGGAGACAGAGGTGGACAGAAAGGGGTAGGAGGGATGAGAGGGCAGCAGGCAGAGGGCTAGGATGGGTGGAGGGGCAATGAATGGGCAGAGGGTTAGGAATGGCAGGGGCAGAAGCACACTAAAGGGAGAGAAAGGGACAGGATGCAGATATAGGTAAAGAGTTCCAGTGGGAAGGGAGATGATAGGAGAAAGCAGCCTGATCAGAATTAGTACGGGGCTGGTGGAGGTAAAAGGTGAAGACGTCTCTTGAGTGGAGCAGCTGTATTGAAGAAAAAGAGAAAAAGAGGAGACCTGAGAAGTAGGAAGGGTAAGAGCAATACCAGAATTTAGAAATGAGAATGGCACATTGAAGTAGGTGGCAAAATTTAAGGGAGGAGAGTGAGGAACAGTGGGAGCAGTGGTGGGTATGCGGGGGGGGGCATTGGGGTAAAATGGCAGAAGGTGTTAAATAGTGCAGTACAAGTCACATTAAACTGTTCCTCCCATGAGCTGTTTTAGCATTTCTGACTGAGTTGCACAAGTATTGCTGGATCCAAAACAAAGTCTTGCACAAACTGTTTCTTAAGAGATAGCATGCAGGTTTTCATTGCATTGTGAGAGGACTGCAGATGCATTCAAATTGAGTTGCATAAACATTTTACAAACATTGCTCTTGAGCTTGTTATGCATTGAAAATAATGCAATATGAGTTGCCAGTACATTGCCAACTGTAAAAAACAATGCTAAACCAACTCATTGCTGGGACAATTTAATGCTACTTGTACTGTATGTCTAATCTAAGGAGGGACAAGGGAGGGGTGGATCTGAAAACTACATCAGCATACGTGAACACAGGATGATCATCTTTGTGAGTAGCTCCCAGCAAACTTAAGGGGGGGCATCCTTGTTTCTGTACATGGCCCTGTGTTTAGGCTGGAGTTTTGAGGGTATATAGTCTATGTGACCTGAGAAATCCAGACAACTGTCAAGTCATGCACCCAGGTACTTGTGGGTGGGGACTCATTTGATAGGTGCTACATCAAGGGTGTGAAAGGAAGGGTGGAGGGAGATTTTGGCAAGTTTTAGAGACGTGCTAAAAAGCATAGAGACAGTCTTCTATGAATTAACATTCAGATGGCTATCATGGAACCATTGTGGTATACGAGATAAGTCATTCTGCAGCTTTGACTCAACTTCCAGGGATGATAGGCCAGACAAAAAAAGGATGGTATAGTCAGCATAGAGATGGATTTGGCAGGAGACACAGATGGATGGAAGGTCATTTAAGAAGATGGAGAAGAAGATAAAGCCAATGATTGATCCTTGCAGGACTTCAGCAAGAACTGGAAGGGGGAGGAAAGGGTGTCACCAGCCTGGACTTGTTGGATGCAGCCTGTGAGGTATGATCGGAACCAGTTCACTGTGGGGGTAGAAAGGCCAGTGGAGTGGTATTTGGACAGGAGGAGGGGATGGGAGATAGAAGCAAAAGCTTTAGCAAGATCTATAAAAATGGCTGCAGTGAGGCAACCTTAGTGAGGTGAGGCAGATTTGGAGAGAGGGAGGGAGGGAGGTGAACAAGAATCCTTTTTTAGAGGAGAGAGAGTCCTGAAATGACTGTCAAATCTGAAAGTTGACAAAGTGATAGAGCATGATGAGGAGCATACAATGGTATTGCTGGAGCTCAGGGAAATACAGGCTGCACCTCTTGTTCTATTTAACAAATCCCCCCTGATGAAGAGGCTGGTTGAGCCTCGAAGTGCCGGAGTAATTTTGTCCTGGTTCCAGTGTCTGTAGCCAAAATGGTGATGTTGTTCAATGAATATTGGAAAATGGCACAGAAATTAAAGTTGCATCAAGCCATCACATTGGTCTGATAGTGTTATTGCTCTTGAGTTGCTGTGAGCATTCGTTTGGATAGCACCAGGATTTCCTGAGATCACTGTTCTCAGCTTTGTGGCTATTTAACAAGTCAATGGAAACAGGAGTGGTTCTGAGGGCTGCAGGAGCACAGCTGTAGTCCCACTTTACAAAAGAGGTAGCAGGAAGAAGGCTGACAAGTGCAAGTGGTGGAAAAGTTAATGGAATCACTGTCGAAGGAAAGGATTGTGGAATATCTTAATTCCAACTGGTTACAAGACCAAAAGTAGCATGGATTCATGAGGAAGTGGTGGTCTTGGTGCTAGTCTTGTCAAATGAATCTGATACATTCCTTTGACTGGATGACCTGTGTATTAGATCAGAGTGGAGCAGCTGACATGGCCAACTCAGAGTTTAATAAGGCTTTTGACACTGTTCCACATAGGGCACTCATTAGGAAATTATGTAGCTGAGGGGTGGGTCCAGAGATGGTAAACTGGGTAAGAAATTAGCTGGGAAGTAGGCAACAGAGGGTGGTGGTACACGGAGTCCACTCTGGAGAAAGGAGGATGACCAGCAGGGTGCCTCAGTGATCAGTACTGGGACCAGTCCTCTTTAATGTCTTTATAAGTGTTATTGCAGAGGAGCTTGAGGGGAAGGTTTGCTTCTTTGCAGATGGCACCAAAATCTTCAATAGGATTGACACTCCAGTAATGGTAGATAGAAGGAGCAGAAAACTTAAGGAGTTGTCAAGGGTATGGCAGCTAGAGTTAAATGTGAAAAAGTGCAAAATCATGCACTTAGAGCACAGAAACCCAGAGGTAGAGTGCAACATGGCTGTAGAGGTAATAGTGACCATCAAACAGGGCGGAGACCTGGATACAATCATATCTGATGACCTAAAGATGACCAGGCAGTGTGACAAGGCATTTGACAAAGTTAGTGGGAGGCTGTGGTGCATATTGAGGGGTAGCACCAGCAGAAAGAGGGAGGTGGTGTTGCCACTGTATAGATCAGTGGTAAGACCCCTCCTAGAGTACTGTGTCCAGATCTAGAGACCAAGGGACAGATTCAAGAAGGATGACACAAGGCTCACATCAGGTTCTGTGTCAACCACAATCTTTGATGCAAATGTGCCAAACACATTTTATGCAATTGCACCCAATTCAGCAACCTTTGCTGCAGTTGTGGCAATTTCTTCAGTTTACAGAAGCTTGCACCAAAACTTTGGTGTAAGCCCCATAAAACTGTCTCCCCACTTGGCACACAGACCAGGTAGGAGCTGATCTAACATGCTGAGTCTGAAGCAAGAGGCTTGTGTTGGAGGTTGTGGCTGGCACTCTATGTAAATTTCAGTTGCAATACTTAGCACTGCAAGTCAGCCATTGTGACCAACCCTCCAATGAAAGTCCCTTGCGTCGCTCTAATCCCGTTCCTGAATTGGGCCCCACATCTCTGGAAGGACATAGTAGAGGCAATCCAGAGGAGGGAAACTAAAATGGGTCTGGGTCTGCATCTGAAGCCCTGTGAGGATAGACTAAGAGCCACAATATGTACACCCTGGAATAGAAGAGTGACGGGGATATGATAGAAACTTTGAAATACCTCACAGGAGTAAATAAGGTGCATGAGTGAAGAATTTTTAAGAACAAAAGATGCTCAAGACAAGGGACATACAATGAAACTCGAAGGGGTAGACTCAGGAGAGATGTGAGGAAGTGCATCTTCATGGAAAGAATGGTGGATCTCTGGAACAGTCTTCCAGTGAAGGTGGTGAGGGTGAAAACAGTGGTGGGATTCAAGAATGCATCAAATAGACAATATGGAAAATTAGTTGAAAGGAAGGGAGGAGAAAGAGCTGGAGATAAAATAGAGTTGCAGTGACACTGTAGGTAGGGAAAAATGGGCAGATTGGGTGGGCCAAGCTGTCCTTACCTGCCATCAGATTCTGTGTTTCTATGTGTCTATAAATCAGTCAACAGGCATAACATTCTGCTCACCATGTTCCTACTCAGACCTCACCATAGCTGACTCACAAACATTAAATGTAAACATTTTTACAATATGTATGAAAAAAGTGTGCATTGCAACATGAGGTGACATTAAACATAGCTTGTCACTTAAAAATCTTTTGTTTTCTGTCTATCAGAAGAATAAGTATTGAACTGGGCCCTTTTTAGATGATTTAGCGATTCCATTTTTGCAGATTAAGCTGATGTAACCAGGCTTTAATTGCTCTTGTTAATTATCACTCAGGATGGATAGAGAGAGATTAGTGATGGTGAAGTCTCTGCATTCTGTGTAAGATTGTGAATCCCCCCACCATCCCCAGCCTGGACTTCAGGATCCTACACCCCAGCACACAGTTACAGGGAGACACACATCAACTTCAAACAGCTGCTTTATTTGCTGGAAAATACATTACCCAAAATCCATTCACATCCAGCTACAATCCGTGTAGCCACAGTTACCATTAAACCAATTGTTTGTCAGACTCAGACTCTAGTGGGCCTTGCAGTGATGGGCCTGAGCTCATGAGTAATCAGTTTGTCTAATCCAACTTTGACAAGTTGGCTGTCATGGCTGTCATGAAGGTCATCCAGGGGCTAAGGCCAACATGCTGTAGATTGGACTTGCGACCAACATACCTCCTTGTGGAGTGTGTTAATGTCATAAGTCCAGTCCTAGCCAGGATAGTCTATCAGCCTCTAGTGATGAGGGTCTTTCCTGGGTCACTGAAGGAAGAGGTCATGAGACCACTCCTGAAAAAATCTTCCCTGGACCTGGACTGCCTGGGGAACTACAGACCTGTCTCTAGCCTACCTTTTTTAGGTAAGGTTATTGAGAAGATGGTGGCTGTGCAACAGGAGATCTATTTAACATCTCACTACATCTACGATCTTTTCCAGTCGGGTTTAGAAAGAGACATGGTATTGAGACTGCCCTAGTTCGGGTGCTGAATGATCTCCTGGTGGCAAGAGGTCGGGGAAGTCTTTCCATCTTGATATTCCTCAATTTCTTGGTGACATTTGATACCATGGACCATAGGGTACTGATAGAATGCCTGTAGCTTTGTTGTTGACTGGCTGGTACAGTCCTCAACTGGTTTAAATCTTTCTTCACTGGCAGCTCGCAATGGGTCACATCAGGGACTTTTTCCTCGGCACCTGTGTCCCTGCTATGTGGGGTCCTGCAGTGCTCTGTCTTGTCCCCCATATTGTTCATGGTGTATGTTTTACCACTAGAGGACATTATAAGACGGAATTGGTGGAGTGTTCACTGCTATGCAGATGATACTCAGCTTTACCTGTTTTTTGCACCCAAGCAGCAGGAGACGGTCTCTGTATTTAACAACTGCCTCACCAAAATCCAAGACTGGATGAGGGCCAACTGGCTGAAGTTGAATCTGGATAAGACTGAGGTACTGGTGCTGGGACCTGGTTGGCAAGTGGGGAGGGTGCAGTCCGGGCAAGTCTCAGGGCTTAGGTTTGGGGACTCCCAGCTGCTTACCTCCGACTGGGTGAAGAATCTTGGCATTGTTTTGGACTGCAGCTTGACACTTAAGTTACAGGTGTCTGCTATGGTCCAGACCTCTTTTTAATATTTGAGAAACATCGGCAGGATCAAGAACCTGGTTCCCCCTGTTGATCTGATGGCACTAGTCCATGCTTTTGTGACCTTGTGCCTTGATTACTGCAATGCCCTGTACCTAGGGCTACCAGAGGTAGATTTGAGCCACCTGCAGCTAGTGCACAATGCGGTGGCCAGGTTGTTGACTGGCCTACCTAGGTCATGTCATATTCCACCTGTTTTTTGTGTAGAAGCATGAGATTCAGTGACAGACAACTAGACAGTAAATATAGTGCATAAAAAAACAATAAATGTGTTTGTCAATTTATTTGCAAAAATTTGCAAAAACAAAACTAAAAAAAATAAAATTGATATTTACAAAAAAAAAGGTTTTAGTCCATCACACCATTAAAACATCTGGAAATATTTTCTTCTTGAAACTCCTGTCCTTCATCTGTATGTACAATATTAGTTACAGTGTGTAAGCTCTCACAGTACCTCCTTCTTACTCTGTGGCCAGAAGTTACTGAACCACCTATCTATCTTTTGCTCCTGGTGGAGGGTTTTATAGCAATCCCTGGGGTGACATTATAGTCAGGTGACCTCTTAATTAACCAAATAGACCTTCTATTTGGTTCTACCTAAGGATGCATTGAATATGTAACTTGTCATCTGTGAAAATGGGCAATTTGCTCATCAGATTTACAAGTATAAAAAATAAAAATGAAATAAAATGAAAATGTTCTACCCAAATATTATCAACAGGCATTAGGTACATCCTTTTTAGAACATAGACTGAAATCTGTAGTATAGGACCAGCTAGAACCTTAATTAGTGGAATTGTACATTATTAGGAGTTTAGCTTCTCCCACTGGTAGTGACCTAATATTTCCTGGTTACTGTAAGACCAGTCAGTACATGGGCTGCCAGCCTTATAGAAGGACCTTCTGAAATTCAAGGCTTCTGGTAATTATACTTTAAGTGTATTATTTTACTTATAACACACAGGAATCTCTAAACATTCCAGGGGAAGAGAAGATAAGGGGCCCGCTCCCTATCTTCTTTCTCTTGCCAGCCCAGGAGACCTGGCATTATGGTATTGCATGACAGAAGCTGATGTAATCTTTATTAAAATCATAGTAGCTTCCAAAAAAATGGATATAAATCCAAGCTGTATCCTCTTTTTCTAAGTCAGGCCTCTATACTGTTTCCTAAGAGTCCTTGGGCCAGATATTCAAAGGTTTGCCCTTGGGCTAAATTTGCACTGCCTGGTGTGCAAACTTAGCCTGCAGCACAAAGCAAGCTATATTCAAAAGGAATAGCCCAGGGCAAACAGCTTTTGAATATAGCATGGGAATGAGGCCATGCAAACTGGGCTGGGAGTGCAGGGCAAACGTAGTCCTGGAATATGACAGCACTAAATGCAGCGACCAGGAAGTGCAAACCACAACAACAACACAGTGCACAGCGACGTGAGGGTAGGTAGAGAGGAACTATGTGGCCAATGTGTGTTCTGGCAAATGCATGGACCTGGTACAGCTGCAGGCAGCAGCACACATGAAAAAACAATGATCAAAACTGTATAATATTCCCCGAACCGTTAGCGCCGCGCTAACACGTTAGCATGGCTTTAGCGCAGAGCTAAGCAGCTTGCCCGGTGCAAACACGTTAGCCCCACGCTAAACTTTTCCATATTCAAAAGTGACATGCAAATGAGCCTACTTAGATAGTCTCTGGGCAAAGAGCCACATTAGCATCTCATCATGCCCTGATTTGCATGCGGTTTGCACAGCGTTACTTCAGGGTCCCACAGCTCCACCTGTAGGTCAGTCTGGAGGTACAGGGGCTGGACAGGTCCAACCACAGCTCCACCTGTAGGTCAGTCAGGCAGTGCATGATGATAGCTGCAGGCTTCATGTAAACAGTGCAGCATGGCATAACATAATGAACCCCAGGGGACAACACTGCATAGGCACAGGTGGTGGTAGTGCTGCATTCAACCTTCACACTGAAGGTCATGCTGCAGTGCACAGCAGACACTACAGTAGCAAGAGGGCTGGTAGTGTGAGGGACACAACACTGTCTATGGTATGTAAGGCAGTGATGGCCACTGCACTGTACACAGTGACAGGCACAGCATGCTGGTAGTTACTGAAAGTGGACAGTACTATCACACTGTTGTGTGATGCACAGATGCTGCACCTGTGACATGGGATGCACAGTGTCATGTACATGGCCGGCAGTGTGTGCTGTGACATCTGTACAGTTGTATGGTAGGTGGTTCGGGGGGCATGTAGGATCCGACAGACACACAGGTGGTGGCGTACTCCCACTACTGGCCCATGTGCACTGAGTGATGTGTCCCAGCCTTGTGGCCACACGTGGGCTTTGGTGAGGTCTGGCCACCCCTACACCCTCCCCTCACTGGCCACCATGCCCACAGTGCTGCGTATGTGTACTGGCATCTGTTGCACACCACAGACGTATGGTCTGCAGGTGTGTGCTATATGGCCACGCTACCATGCTGTCCTCTGTGGGTCAAATCACCCATCACTGACTGTGCTTGGCTCCGACTGGTGGCAGCTGATGGCATCATGGTGGTGCCATCAGTGAGCAGCATGTGTCCTTTATGTCTGGCAGTTTCTAAGTGTCATACTCATATGTTAGGGCCACGCAAGCCACGCTAATGCTGAGATAGCACTGCGCAAAGCACGCAAAGCTGTTTGCCCATGGTTAAGACCAGCTTTTCCCGGGCGGTAATTTTTACCGCGCTATGGGTCGTGCTACGTCGCGCTAAACAACTTAGCGTGGTGCTAGTTGCTGAATATCACGTTGTATCTGTATTCATGTTCATTTTTCCCCTTGCATATAATTATTGTTTGCCTGGCACTATTGCAGTTTGCCTGCACTATTCAGTCTTTTGAATATAGCAGACCCACGCTAATCCCACGCTAAACCCGTGCAAACGTTTTTTGCCCCACTCAAAGCTTTGAATATCTGGCCCCTTATGTCAAAATAATATTTAGTTTTTATTAACCCAATGACTGAAATGTCAGCCATCAGCAAAACATTTCATTTTGGCCCTTTGTAAATTAACAACCCCAGTTACAACATTTCTTGGGCTGCGCCACTATGGACTAATTATTTTCTTTATTCTGGGACACTACAGGGCTTAATATTTACTTGCCCATAGTGTCTCTATTCCTGCTAAACATTAGGCAGCATTCTCACATTGATCGGACTGCCAGGGTTCTCAAATGGTGAGGCCAGCCTCCTTGGGGAGGCCCCAACCTGTTTCAGGGAAGACTCAAGCAAGTCTGAAAGAGTACTGTATTTAAATTTTGAGTTTTATATGTTTTGTGTTAAGAGATGAAGCAAACTGAAAGAGGATAATAGTAGGTAAATTGTATGTATCTATTTACTAATAGGTGACAAGGGAAGGTGAGTGAGCCAAGGCTCATTTCAAGTGTACCCGGGGAAGGGTACGGAGTGAATACATTTCAAAAGGTAACTGCAAAGCAATCAGGAAACACACAATGAACAATAGTGCAAACAAATATGTACAATAAACTAATAATGAGTGGTGGTAATTGATCAATTTGTAGACTGATGGCAGCACAGCACAAATACAAGGGTTGAGTATAGAAGTGCTAAGAGCAATAGCAGGAAGGAACAAAGTAATCCCAGAGAAGTTGCTTAGGAGCAGGGAAGGAGGGGGAGAGGCAAAATATGCAGGAAGGTTATTTCATATAGAGAGAGAACAGAACCAGTAGTCTGATCCATAAAGGTCCTACAGCAAGGGGTAACAATGGTTCAAGAATGAAAATAGCAGAGCAAGTAGGTTGCCTGTGGTGGGGGGGTCAGATAGCACCTTTGAGCACAGTTCTTTTCCAAAGGTTCCACATCACTATAAGACAAAGAACTGAATGTGAGCCATGTTCTCAAAGGGGTTTCAATTTATTCATAGTGTACTGTGCAAAGTTCAGTATGTTATTTTTCTTTGGGGAGGTCCAAGATTATTTCAGTTTTTGGGGGAGGCTCAAAATCTTTTCCATGGATTTGGGGAGGCTCACTGTGACAAAGTTTAAGAACTATTGGATCAGAGCATTTATTTTGCTCCTATCCTTCTGTTTCAGCTGCGCAGCACGTCTGGGTGCTTCGGAGCATCGCTGTGCTCCAAAACAGGAGTTTTTAAGCTGTCTCTTTCTCTTTAGCTGCAACAGGCAGCTAGTGGCTTCAGGAAACCCACACTCAGCTACTCTAAATAAATTCTTTATTTCAATTCCATTCCAGGAGCTACGTCTTTATTACCGCATCATGCAGTTGCTTCAAATTACGAAGCCTGACCTTGGGCTCTATCAAAGTCGTACACTGCGACATGCATCTGTAAGGTTTGGTAAATAATCGGTCACACTTTGGCACTACTGTTTATTACAAAGCACTGCTTGTGTTTTACTATGTGCATAGTTCAGACATGGGGAATAAAAATATAAAGGGACAGTAAAGGATTATGTGAGAAATGTTAGGTTCGCAACCATGACA
This sequence comes from Neoceratodus forsteri, assembly GCA_016271365.2. Lineage (NCBI taxonomy): Eukaryota > Metazoa > Chordata > Ceratodontiformes > Ceratodontidae > Neoceratodus > Neoceratodus forsteri. Next base: position 1,166,820,587 of record CM057458.1, read on the forward strand.
TGAAAGGACAGAAAAACAGAAGAGAAATAAGAAGATAGACAAGAGTGAAAAAGAATAAGGGAAAGGGATGCACATATGGTTTAAACAGGTTATATTCTCCAACAGTGGCACCCTCTTACACTGTACTATCTGCACTGGCTACCAGTGAGGTGGTGGATCTCTTTCAAGGTCAGTTTGCTGACCTACAAGGCCCTACATTGTCAAGGCCTGGCTACCTGCGAGACCTCCTGTGTCCCTACCAATTGCCCTTTCTCTTCGCTCTTCAGATCTGGGACTGTTAGAGGTTCCAAGGTTATCTTTAAGATCATCGGGCGATCTGGCTTTTCTTGCACAGCCCCATCTTCTGGAACTCTCTGCCCTGATATAGTCGAGACAGTCCCACAATAGTTATCTTACATAGATACATAGATACTGTTGGCAGATAATGGCCTCCAGGCCCATCCAGTCTTCCCGTTTATGCTACTTGACAAAGTGGCCAGTGACTATCTGGTCACTGGCTTTAGATTTTTCTTCCCATCTATAATATTCCTTTATACCTGTCCCATGCATGTTTTAAGCCTGCCACCATACGGGTGTCAACAAATTCCTGGGGCAGGCTATTCCATGCAGCCACCACCCTCTCTGTAAAAAAGAACTTCCTGACATTACCCCATATGTGGCTACCCATCAATCTCATATCATGCCCTCTTGTTTTGGTACTACTTTTAAACTGGAATATGTTGGCCCCTTCCACCTTGTTCATGCCTTTGAGGTATCTGAACATATCTATCATGTCACTCCTCTCCCTCTTTGCATGGAGGAGCCTTAGCAACAAGATGGAAGATCTGGAGGCTGTCATGGTGCAGTCAGACCTGGACATTCTGGCCATCACTGAAACCTGGTGTAATGATGACCACGACTGGGAGATGGCCATACCTGGCTACAACATATTCAGAAGAGACAGAGCAGGCAGGAAGGGAGGAGGAGTGGCACTGTGTGAAAAAATGACATAAGGGCCACAGAGATCCAGGAGGAACAAAATGGGGAGAGATACTGTGGGTTTAGCTGAAAGGAAAATGGGACAGCCATCCACACAGGTGTGATCTATAGACTACCAGCCCAGGAGGAAGAAATAGATAGGGAGCTGATGCTAGCCATCCAAAGGATGGCAGACAAGGGTGAGGTAGTACTGGTTGGAGACTTCAATATTCCAGACGTGGACTGGAGCATCACAGCAGCAGCATCAACTAGAAGCAGATTTATCCTGGACTCCCTTCAGGGTGCCTTCCTCAAGCAACTGGTCATGGAACCAACTCGGCAGAAGGCAATACTTGACCTTGTGCTCACAAATAGGGACAGCATGATGGGGGTAACAGTGGGGGAGCACCTGGGGAACAGTGAACACCAGTCATTGTGGTTTGAAATCATAGAAAGAGCAGAACCAAACCACACAAAAACACGTATCCTGGATTTTAGGGGGGCAGACTTTGGGAAAATGGGGAGATACTTGAAAGAGGCATTAAGGGGAATGGGGCAGGAATCAGGGGTTGAGGAACAGTGGGCAGTATTTAAAATGGGGATTGCAAGAACAATAGAATTATGCATTAAGCAGGTTAGCAAGAGGAAAAGGAAGAGGAGACCATTATGGTTTTCCAAAGAGGTATAAAAGAAAGTGGCCAAAAGATTGCATTCAGGCAATACAAAAAGACACAGGCAGAAGGGGATAGGGAGAAGTACCAGGAGAAGCAAAGGGAGGCAGGGAGGTCAGTAAGGGAAGCCAAAGCTCAGACAGAAGAACACATTGCCAAAGCAGTGGGTAGAGGGGGCAAAACCTTTTACAGGTACATAAGTGAAAAAAGAAAGGCAAAGGGAGGGATAGTGAGACCGAAGGGGGAGGATGGGGGCTGCATGGAGGATAACAACAGTAAAGCTGACATACTGAACAGGTATTTCTGCTCAGTCTTTACTGAGGAAGAGGAGGGTAATGGCTCTGAAGGGAGTACATGGGGTGAGAATGGTGCAGAAATGGGCACAAGTCCCTTTACATGAGAAAGGGTCCTGAAGGAACTGGAAGTAATAAGAGTTGATAAAGCAATGAGGCCAGATGGGGTGCACCCCAGGGTCCTTAAAGAACTAAGAGAGGTGGTGTCTGAACCTCTGGCTATCCTGTTTAGCCGATCACTGGAAACAGGGAGGTACCCAAAGACTGGAGGACAGCAGATGTAGTCCCTTATACAAAAGTGGGAACAAAGAGGAAGCGGGAACTACAGACCAGTCAGCCTCACCTCGGGTAGTGGGAAGATCATGGAAGCACTACTGAAAGAGAGATTGGTGGAACATCTGGTTGTCAATGGACTACAGGACCCAAGGCAGCATGGTTTCACCAGGGGGAGGTCATGTCAGACCAACCTTGTTGAATTTTTTGACTGGGTGACTAGGGAGGTGGATCAGGGGAGGGCAGTGGACATGGCCTATCTGGACTTCAGCAAGGCCTTTGACACTGTGCCACATAGAAGACTATTACACAAACTGGGGAATATGGGTGTGGGCAGGACAGTAGTGTGGTGGGTAGGTAACTGGCTGGGTGGCAGGACACAGAGGGTGGTGGTAAATGGCTGTCACTCCACAGAGGGAAGAGTGACCAGTGGGGTACCACAGGGATCAGTGCTGGGACCGGTCCTATTCAACATCTTCATCAGTGACATTGTGCAGGACCTAGAAGGCAGAATTTCACTGTTCACTGATGACACAAAGCTCTGTAACAGAGTAGACACACCAGAGGGTGTAGACAGAATGAGAAGGACCTGCAGAAACTTGAAGAATGGTCAGGGGTTTGGCAGTTGAAATTCAATGCAAAGAAGTGCAAGATAATGCATATGGGGCACAAAACCTTGGCACAATATATCAGTTGGGGGTGAGGATATAGCATGCACAAGCAGGAAAGGGATCTTGGGGTTATCATCTCTGATGACCTCAAGGTAGAAACAGTGTGACAAGGCAGAAGGTAAAGCAAATAGGATGCTGGGATGCATAGGCAGGGGCATCACCAGCAGGAAAAGGGAGGTCTTAATTCCACTATACAAGACACTAGTGAGGCCCCACCTGGAGTACAGTGTACAGTTCTGGAGACCATACCTACATAAGGACATAGACAGGGTAGAGAAGGTTCAGAGGAGGGCAACAAAGATGGTGCATGGATTACATCACAAGTCCTATGAAGACAGGTTGAAGGAACTGAACATGTGATCCCTGGAGGAGAGGAGGGAGGGAGAGAGGGTATATGATAGAGACATACAAGTATCTTACAGGGAGGAACAGGGTGCAGGAATACACTGTTTTTAAGTGATAAAGATGTTCCAGGACTAGAGGGCATGGGATGAAGTTGGAGGGAGAACGATTCAGAGGAAACATGAGGAAGAATTTCTTCACAGAATGGGTGGTGGACAAGTGGAACACCCTGCCAGAGGAAGTGGTAGGGGCTGAAACAATCACAGGATTTAAGAATGCATGGGCTAGACATAAAGGAATTCTGGAGGTCAGGGGTAAGGGGCAACAGACTTCTAGGAAAACATAAACTGAACTTACAAGCTCAAATGGGCAGACTGGGTGGGCCATAGGCCCTTACCTGCTGGCACTGTCTATGTATCTATGTATCTATGTACAAATTGAGGCCTCTGACTCTTTCTTCGAAAAGCTTGTGATTCAGACCCTTCACAACTTTTGTTACCCTCCTCTGCACCATCTTTATTTTGTCAATGTCCTTACGAAGGTGTGGCTTCCAGAACTGGACACAGTACTCAAGGTGAGGCCTCACAAGGTTCCTGTACAGTGAAATTATCACCTCCATCCTTCAGCTTGTGATTCCACTTCCAATACACCCCAACACCCCAGAGGCCTTCCCCTCCACCTTGGCCGTCTACTTTGTGGTCTTCTGGTCATCTGTGATTATGACTCCCTAGTCCGTCTCTTCCTTAGTAACTGCTAAAAGCACTCCCCCAACCTGTAGCTTGCTCAAGGGTTCCTGCTCCCTATGTGCATGATTTTGCATTTCTTTATATTAAACATTAATTGCCAAGCATCTGACTATATCTCTAACTGTTCCAGGTCCTTTCTCATCCTTTCCACCCCCTCCGAGGTATCCCCCCTGTTGCAGATCTTGGTGTCATCCACAAACAGGAAAACCTTTCCTTCCAGCCCATCTGCAATGTCAATGATGAAGACATTGAAGAGGATGGGCCCTAGAACTGACCCTTGAGGTAACCCACTGGTCATCTCCCTTTCCTCTGATTGGGTTCCATTTACCACTATCCTCTGTTTTTCATCCTTTAACCAATTTTCAAGCCAGTTTATCACCTTATGTCCCATCCCCAGGCTTCCTAACTTGTTGAAAAGTCTCCTATGTGGGACAGTATCAAAGGCTTTGCTGAAATCTAAGTAGGCAATGTTTATAGCTCCACCCCTTGGTCTACTGCCTTTGTCACCCAGTCAAAAAAATCTATTAGATTAGTTTGACAGGACCGTCCTGTGGTAAACTCATGTTGTCTGGTATCCAACATCCCCATGACTCCTAGGTGTGCCACTATTCTTTCCTTAAGGAGTGTCTCCATTATCTTTCCTACTACAGAGGTTATACTAACTAGTCTGTAGTTGCCTGCACCTTCTTTACTACCGCTCTTGTTAAGAGGGACATTTGACATTCTCCAGTCCACTGGGACCACTCCTGTGTCTAAGGACTCACTGAACAGGGCTGCCAGAGGAGCTGCCAGTTCATTTCAAATCAGCCACCCCCATTAAGAACCAAAGATTTTTTCGTCTTCTTTTCCCTTGTCTATCAACCTAACACATTGTTTTGTGACCTCTGCTATGGCCTGCTTGATGTGTTCCCATTTCTCCTCAATGTCCCCCTTTATCCTACTGTTTTCCAGGATTTCTGTAAGCTGCAGTCTCATGCTGGTAAAGTCTGCCCTTCAGAAGTCCAAGACTCTTGACTTCGTATGGATTGACTCAATCCCTGTGTCCACCTTGAACCATACTATACAGTGGTCACTGGACCCTAGCTGACCTTCCACCTCAAGTCCTGTTATCCTGTCTCCATTGGTCAGTGCCAGATCCAGGATTGCCCAGTATCTGGTAGGTTCCTACACCAGTTGGCTAAGGCCAGCCCCCTCAAGGGAGTCAATGAAGTCCCATACCCTGGCTGAGGCCCCTGCTGGGATGGACCAGTCTATTTCTGGCACATTAAAGTCTCCCAGCAGCAGTATGTCCCCTTTTGCTGCCATGTCATGCATGTTTTCCAGCAGCAGTTTATCAATTTCTTGTTCCTGCACTGGGGGTCTGTAAATGACCCCTGTGCAAATGGCTGTTCCATTGCCTGAATCAAGGATGACTGAAGCTTCCTCCATTTCATTGTGCCTGTTCTGAATTTTGATTGTCTTGATGCTTTCTTTGATGTAGAGGGCCACACCCCCTCCTTCCCTTTTTCCATCCCTGTCTTTTCTGAACTGAACATAACCAGGTATACTTATGACCCAGCTGTGGTTCCTGGTGTACCATGTTTCAGTTATGAACACTATGTCAAGATCAGCCTCCATCATTATAGCCATCAGCTCTGGAACCTTGTTCCCCAGACTGCAGGCATTCTTGTAAATGACTTATCATGGAAAGTGACATCCTCTCGGATCATCCTTCTGTTTAACCCCTTGTTTCATTCTACTATTCCTGGCATATTCTATGTGATGCTTTCCTTTTACTACAGTCACGGACAAAGACATGGCCAGATATTTCCTGAAATTTCTATGATATTTCTAAAGAAAAATCCTGCTTTCTCCATTTACACAGTAGGGGCAGCAGAGAGAAATTCTTTAGAAATTCTGCAAAATATCTGGAAATATCTTGCCATGTCTGTGGCTAATTTTGTACCTTTGTTAATGATGCTATCACCTGGCCCCATGTGCAGCCTTTTCTGTCCTGTGGTACTGGTGAATTTGCCACTGGCATAACATCCTGATTCTGCTCTAAGTGTGCCCTAACCTGTGGGGGAGGGCTGTCTGTATTGCCACGCTCCTGACAGCCCCCCCAGTGGCTAGTTTAAATACTTGCTCAGAAATCATGTAAACATCTCTTAGATAACAGATGTTCCTTCCATGGAAGGATGCAGATCATCTCTCTCTTGTATAGGCGTGCACCATCCCAGGTGGTACTGTCGGAACAAAGGCTTATAATATCACTTTTTATTATAATGCACTTAGATTCACCTCAGGCCTTATCCAAAAAATGATTTCATAAATTACCAAAAATTTACACATGATATTATCCTATGCTCTCCAGATTCAAGTATAATGATGAATGACACTGCTTACCACACTTCTAATTTTATGACAAATCTATATTTTATTTTCACATATGTACAAGTCCTAAATATTCATAATTAGCATAAATAGAAAGCCTAATATTGTAAATATCAAAATCGATTCAAATAATCTAGCAAACTAATAAAACAAATTTTAGCAAATAAACAATGCAAAGGAAGAAACAATACTCAGCATAATAAATGGCAATAGTTATACTAAACTGTTATCATACTTTGTATTTACCATAACCTTAATGCATAAGAACATGCAACTTATAAGATCAATATCTCAGATTATTTCTGTATAAAACTTGTTTTAAAACTTCAGAGCATGTAAAATGTATTTTCTATGAGAACTAGCAACAACTCGTTGCATTAGTGTATTGTACTACACTTTCATAAAACTCAGTTTTAACTTTTTAGATCATGCAAAATTTCTTAGTTCAAAGCTTAAACTTGATATACCCAAATTCTATAGTTAAAAGCAAGTTCCCTTCTTACTTTCCCAGATAAGCCAATTTAAATTACCAAGATTATTAACTGAAATTAATTAGTAAAAGTAATTAAAGATAAATACTTATATTTCTGGTTGTAGAAGTGGTTCTTCTTTTCTCAAGTTAGAACTCTTGGTTGAGTCTGGCTCTTGAAGAAAAGGTCTCTTTGTTAGCAAATTTCCTTGGCCCTGGAACTTCTTTTAACATGGACACACTCGGCAAGTTAAACTTTTGCTAAAAGTCACTTTACCAAAAGTCACTTCTTGGATTTGTAGAATACAGCTTAAGTCTGCACAGTCCATAGCAATACTGGATTCAAAGAACATTCTTGTGGATAGCAAAGTTGTTTCAAACACTGGAACTTGATGACTCTTTCATGTTGTGCATCTGCTTTTAAAACCTTAGGACACTAGACCTCTTTCTGCTCAGCATGCTGTATAGCTTGTGCAAGTTTTAAAATTAAGTCTGTGTCTTGGCAACAGAAGGCAACATGACGTCAGTCAAGGTTTAGCAAATAAAACACAGACCTTGCTTCATACACAATGAGAATGTCCTGGCATCTGGTTTTTGCACCTGGATCTTTGGGTAGCACTGTATAAGCTGCATTCCAAACTGGCATGGGCCAAAGTTATTTGGCCTAGCTACAGCATAAAGCCTTTAGAATTCTTAGTTAAACTAATGTAGATCCTTCTCCATTAATGTTTTGGTCCAAACTGAGGTGTGACCAGACAAATTCACTAATATAAAACTGCCCTGGTGATGACATCACCAGATTTTGATTGGCCTGAGTCACTAGAAAGGTAGGACATCTCAGAAGATAAATGATCACATACAAATATGCCTCTTAACACACACCCTTTCTCCTCAAGATTAGTTTTTGGTTAACATTATTTTCCTTAAATAAATTTCTCATTTAACCTAATTTAAACATTAAACCTACATATTCAGGTGCATTACATTAAGCAAATTATTCTGGTAGAAGTCTGATATTTGCAGTATTTATATTTCTTAAGTTACACTATTAAGGTTATAACTTTATAAATTCCATAAAATGTCTTAAAATAAAATGATAGTCTTGCTCTAATTATTCTAAGCTACAGAATGGTATAACATTTGTAAGACAAATCCATTCTTAAAGTCTTTAAAACATTACTTTTTTGTAGAAACACATGAGGATCTTTGTTCTTCTTAGGAAAGTAATAAATCACTGTCAGAAAAGTTAATTTACTATAAACTTTTAGACAGTTTTTCTCCCTATAGCAACAAACAGCAGACTTAACAGTCACATCATTAGACTTCCTAAGACATGAGCTATCATGGGATACTAGATTTGTCTAGTTTTGAATAGGAAAATTATATTAAAATAAATTTCAATCATAATTCATGAACCCTTGGTCCTGCAGTCATGAAAATTAGTAAGCATATTCATTATACTAATGTCCAATAACTAATTTTTATACTGGCAGTACATTGCATCTTTAAACTATGAATAAAATGTCTTACTTCTAATGTAAGGCAATGGAACTTTTAAACTCACTTGTAAGACAAGTGTTTTTATATTTTTGTGATAGCCTGCATTAGTTATATAACCGCCTATCTGATTTTAGTTATGGATACCTAGCCCTAGCTAGCTTAGATATTCCAAGAATGTGATTAGTTATAGATCACGGAGGCCAGTCTCAGGGAAACAAGCTTTAAAAGTCTCCCTAACCATTTGTTTTTCTGAACTCTGAAATTGGCTCCATTTTAAATGGCATCATTAGTCCATTTTAATGTTAAGATTTAATCAACAGTAACCTTAACCAGAAATTAGTGTAAACATTTCCAATCTTAATGCAATAAAAAAATCAGATAATAATAATAATAAAAATAATTAAAAAATCAATTCTTGGTAATAAAAATAATTTTTCCATCAAGGGTTTTGTCCCTACAGTACCCCAGTCCCCAATGTAGCCAAAGCTGTTTTCACATCACCGGTCCTTCAACCTCTTGTTAAAGCTATTGATGCATTGGTTTCTTCCCCCATTCTTCCCCTGACTTGTAGCACCTCAGGGAATGTAACAGAGTTAGCTATCTCCCCAGGCACCTACCCAAATCCCTAAACTCTTCCTGAACCTTCTGCAAGCTATCCCTGTCTTTGGCTAGGTACTTTGTCTCCTGATGGACAATGAAATCCAGCCCCCCCTCCTAGCCACAGCCTTAACCATTCTGCTACCCATCCCTCCAATCTGTGCCTCCTGGGAGACACTTTATATTCCCCTCCATCTTGATATCTGAACCCAGCTCCATACTCTGAACTATCAAATTCCCCACCAGGAGAAGCTTCCTCCTCCCATGGATTTCTCTAGCTCCATCCTCTGAGCACCCCCTCCTGGTGGGCATGCTCATCCTCCCCTAATGCAGCTCCCTAGCCAGATAAAACCAGCCCCCAAATCCTTCTTCTAGTACTGTTCCCCTGACTTCAATCTGCTGCAAAAATGACAAAGTATTAGGTTAGATTTCATGCTCTGTCCCCAACACTGCAGTGCAGTGGGCTGAGGAGACTGAAGAAACACATGCAATTTAAAAGCAAGTCCCTGCAATCTGATTTCTTAGACTTACAGTACTGCTGTTGAATGTAGAGACCTACACACTGAGAAACAACCAGAACCTTCCAGAAACTGAATAGAAAACAAAATCCCCAAAGATGTAGGAACAACTGAAAAGGAAGTTAACAAACTTTTTAATGTCTTTATAACTGACATTGCAGAGGGACTGGAAGGGAAAGTATGTCTCTTTGCAGATGATACAAAGATCTGCAACAGGGTTGATATGCAAGGTGGGGTGGAAAGTATGAAAAGGGACTTGGCAAGGTTGGAGAAATGGTCAAATATATGGCAGCTTAGATTCAATGCAAAGAAGTGCAAAGTAATGCACCTGGGAAACAAAAACCCAGGGGAAGAGTACACAATGGGGGTGAGATACTGACAACAACAAAAATGGAAAGAGACCTGGGGTAGTCATGTCAGACAACCTAACGGTGGGCCAGCAATGTGAGAAGGCAGTAAGGAGGGCCTCAGGGATACTGGGATGCATAGGGAGAGGCATCACCAGTAGAAAACAGGAAGTTGTTGGCCCTCTGTACAGACAGTTGGTAAGACCACATCTGGAGTACTGTGTACAGTTCTGGAGATCCAATCTCTACAAAGACATAGATAGGATGGACGCTGTCCAGAGGAGGGCAACCAAAATGGTGGAGGGTCTGCCCCAGAAGACATATGAAGAAAGATTAAATGAGCTTAAGATGTATAGCTTTGAGGAAAGGGGTGGCATGATAGAAACTTTCAAAAACCTCAAGGGAATCAACAAAGTCCAAGAGGGTAGCATCTTTCAGAAAAAAAGATGTTGAAGAACAAGGGGGCACAATTTGAAGATAGAGGGGGGATGACAGAGGTAATGTGAGGAAGTATTTCTTCACAGAGAGGGTTGTAGATGCATGGAACAGCCTTCCTGAGGAGGTTGTAGGTTAAAAACAGTGGGGGAATTCAAGAATGCATGGGACAGACATGAGGCAGTTCTAGTGGAGGTAGGAGGAAGTAGGCTGTTGGTTAACTAGGATCTGCAGCCTATCCATTAGGTAGGGAAATGGGCAGACTAGGTGGGCCAAACGTTCCTTATCTGCCATCAGATTCTATGTTTCCATGTGTCTAAATGTACAGAATTTAACAGCAAGTCCCCTGCAATCTAATTTCTTTGACTTACTGCTTTTGAAGGTAGAGACCCACCCACAGAGAAACAGACAGAACCTTCCAGAAACTGAGCAGCAAACAACATCTTCTAAGAGGCATAAACTACTAAAAAGGAAGTTAAGAAACATACAGAATTTAAAAGCTAGTCCCCTGCAATCTGATCCCTTGTACTTACTGCTGAAGGTAGTGACCCACCCACTGAGAAACAGCCGGAACCTTCCAGAAACTTAGCAGCAAACAAAATCACCTGATAAGCAGAAACAACTGAAAAGGAAGTTAAGAAACACATAGAATTTAAAAGCAAGTCCCTTGCAAACTGATGCCTTGTACTGACTGCTGTTGAAGGTAGAGAACCACCCATTGAGAAACAATCAGAACCTTCCAGGAACTGAGTAGCAAACAAAATCCTCAAAGAGGCAGAAACAACCAAAAAAACAATGGAGCTAAAAACATATTTATTTTATTTATTTATTTATTTGGTTTTTGTTTACCAGGTAGGTGCACTAGCCAGAAAGACTATTTTCAGGCATGACCCGGGAGAGTACAGACACAGTTATACAAATCTACAATGAGAATTTACATGAGTACTAACTATTACATGAAGAGATAATCGCATAACAATAGAAATTTTGAGTACAGGTTTAAAAGGAGGCATACAGCACAGACAAAAATGAAGAACAACAGTAATGTTACAAAAGGCAATAAATCAGGCAATAATAACGCAACAACAGCCAATTTAAGAGATAATATAAGTGCTAGTGGTGTGGATATCAATTGGCAGTGAGAGATGAGGAGGGACAAGAGAGAAAAGTAAGAGGAGTGGGGGAGGTGGTGGCACAGGCAGTGTGGACCATGATTGAAAGGGGTTTGTGAAGAAGGGAGAGATTAAGAATGTACTGGAAGAGGGAAGAGGAGAGAGAGAGGATGAAGAAGTAATAGGTAGGAGAGGAGACTGAGAGGAAGTGCTGCAAGAGGGGTGGACCCCCAAGTAATGACAACAGGGAAGGGGGAGGGGATTTGGGGTAGGCACTATGGTGGCTTGAAGCATGTGCAGATGTTGGATGAGATGAGATGGTGTCTTAGTTCTCTTTTAAAGGAGTAATGGGAAGTCGATTGACGAAGTGTTAGAGGGAGTGAGTTCCAGAAATGGGGCGCATGGTGTGCATAGACACTACTGCCTTTTTTTGTCCGGTGTCTAGGGATTAGGACAGGGGCATTATCTGCAGAGCGTAGTGCATAATTAGTTTTCTGATAGGGAAAGAGACTGGCCAGATGTATGGGAGTTTGAGACCTGATAATGTTATCAGTGATGGATCCCAGTGCAAAAGACCTTAATTCTTTAGGCGGGAGCCAGCCAAGATCAGAGTAAAGAAGGCAGTGATGTTTCAGCCTGGGGAAGCAGGAGGCAAAATGACAGATGTTATTATAGGTTACTTCCCACTTACGAAGACATGAGTGACTAGTCGATGCATATATAGGGGCTCCATATGTGAGAGAGGGGAGTAGTATGCCACGGGCAATTGCGATTCTAGCAGAGGGAGTGAGAGCATAACTGGTCCAGTAAGCAATCCCTAGCTTAGAGTTTACCTGCTTAGTGGTAGATAGAATATGAGGGTCAAAACTCAGGCATGGGTCTAGGGTGACACCTAGAGATTTAAATGATGTAACCACACCAACCGATGCGCCATCAAGGGAGGAGACAGTTAATGGAGTTTGTACATGGTTTAGCTTGACCCTAGATCTGAATAGCATGGCTAGGGCCTTTGTTTTATTTAGAAAAAGTTTATGCTCAGTAAGCCACAGTTGGATAAGTTGATAGTCACAGGAGAGATTAGCATTTATTTCATCAATGCTGTTAAAGCTTGAGTATAGAACAACGTCATCTGCATAAAGTAAGGAGGAAGTCCTGTGGAGATTAGCAGTAATGCTATTGATAAAGATGGAGAATAGCAGAGGACCTAGGATGGATCCTTGAGGTACTCCAATGCTTACAGAGACCTTGTCTGATAGGGTAGAGTTGAATTTCATGTGTTGAGACCTATCAGACAAGTAACTGTCAAACCATTTTACAACATTTGGTGAGAAGCCTAGACAGTTCAGGGTGGAGGATAGGGTGGGATGGTCAACTAGATCGATGGCTTTGGTCATATCAATGAAAAAAGCACCCGTGAGCTTTCCCGAATCCATAGCCACTAGGGTGTCAGATGAGAATTTAAGGAGGGAAGTTGCTGTACTATGTCCCTTGCAGAATCCATGTTGAGTGTCAGTGAGAAGGTTATGCTGCTGGAGAAAGGAGGTGGTTTGGGTAGCTACAAGCTTCTCAAGAATTTTACTGAGAACCGAGAGGATAGCAATGGGTCTGTAGTTAGATGTGTCAAGCAAGCAGATCTCCCTTTTTGTGTACTGGGGTGACATACGCTGTTTTCCAGATCTTTGGGACAGTGCTGCTGCACAGCGAGAGGGTAAAGATCCGAGCTAGTGGAGCAGCTATGTAGGGGGCTGCCAATCTTAGGAGCCTAGGTTCCAGGTTATCAGACCCAACTGATGTATGCTTGGAGATGTTCCTTAGAAGTCTGAGAATGCCACTCTTTTGTATAGCCTTAAAATGGAGAGTAGGTCCTAAGACCTTTGCAGAGGAGATGGGGGCAGGAGATGTGGACAGGTAGACAGTGTAAGAGGTGAGGTCAGCTAATTGTCTGTTGAAAAAGTTCTCTATGGTGTAGGGATTATTGCAGTGGATGCCATCCAGAGACATATTATTTTGGGAGGAGGGCTGGCTAGATCCAAGGAAGAATTTGATATGTGACCAGAATTTTTTAGGGTCATCCTGGGAGGCAGTGAGAAGGTCTCTACAGTATGAACTTTTAGCCTGTTTGATTTCTTTTTTACATGCATTTCTCATGGCTCTATAGGTATTAAGGTCAGCTGGAGAACCAGATTTCTTATAGAGATGCCATGTCTTATCCCTTTGCCTTAGTTTAGATAATAATTCGGACTTTAACCACTGGGACCGTTTATTTCTGACCCACCTGATCAGGAGTTGACAATGGGATTCTTGTAATGCAAGGAATTTTGACAAGAAGATGAATAGAGCAGTATGAACATCAGTAGCATTATAGAGAGGAGGGCACCAGTCAATATAGGCCAGGTCTGACAGAAAAGCATCTGCATTAAGGTTAGCAAAATTGCGGAAAGTGATGAGGCGAGGCTTCATCAGTTCCAACCTGCCTTTACCCCCAGACACAGTAAATAGGGGAGTGGTCAGAGATGGCCTCAGCTAGGAATCCTGCATCTAATATGTTTCCAGGGTGGTTAGACATGATCCAATCTAGCAAGCTGTTTGAGTTGGAATGGGGCACTATTTGAATGGGTTCAGTTATGAGCTGATGTAGGTTAAAACTCTGCAGTTTAGTCAGGGGTAATACTTGTGTTTTCTCCAGCAAGTTGATATTAATGTCCCCTAATATAAGAACTTCATTATTACAGTAGTGGGTGGCTGAATTTTCAAGCAGCTCTTCCAAGCCCTTCATGCCATGGGAAGGGGGATTATAGGCGCAGATGATATTTAATTTCTTCGAGCCGAGGGCGAGGCGGACATGGATTGCTTCACAGTAATTTAGGGGGGTGGAGCTAATTACCGAGAGCTGGAGGTGTGATTTGAAATAAATGGCTGTACCTCCCCCTCTTTTGGGGGCCAGTCTATCATTCCTCAATAAATTATAGGATGGCAGGGGATAACGTGAGTCAGGAATGGAGGGCTTCAGCCATTAATGTAGACATGCATTTTTGGATTCTGATTGATGGTTTAGATTGCTGAACTGATATGTTTTAACTACGTACTCTGTCTGTATTTTTTGTAGTAGTGGTTATTTTGTGAAGTGCATTGATTCACAATGAGATTTGCGCTATATCAAATAAAAGTTTAAGTGTTTGATTTATTGATTGTTTGAAAAGAATGAGTAGAAAACACTTTAAAATAACAGAGAATGCTAAAAGTCCTGTAATGAAAGAAGACTGCAAAACTCTTAAACCTTTTCCCATTTTTGAAAATGAAATGTTAAAGCACAGTAAGTGTGGAAGCTAAATTGCATTTTAAATATCAGTCATGCAGTAATGCAGTGAGTCATTGGGTGTGCAAGAAAAGAAACAGCATTTCAAAATGACTTACCTGTGCAGAGTTATGGCAGAGTTCATGTCAGGATTACCCTGCAGACAGCAGCATTGTTTACAGTTATTTATGTATTTATTTATTGTTTATTTATTGAAATGTTTCACCAGGAAGGTTACACTGAGCAACAATGCTCATCTCATGGTGTGTCCTGAGGGAAGGGGAATGGGAACAATAGTAGTACAACAGAATATATACATCTTAGCAGCATATAGACAGACTGTACAGTTAACCAACAATAGCTAATAACATTCCTTGATTAGGATACATTTGTGAGTGGCTGACAGGGGGTATAGTCAAAAGGTATCTGGGGGGGTGGAACAGTAGGGGAGATAGAAGTGCTAAGTTGCAGAAGTGCTAGGATTGTAAGAGGGGTTTGGGATAGGGGGCAGATATTTTGCCCAGCTGGAGGAAAGAAGAGGTGTAGACCAGCAGCTAGGCAGGGCCCCTCGGGGCTACGTGCTCATGAAAGCAATCCCATGATGCAAAGCACAGGCACTGTGATGTCATACCAGGCAGTCAGCCAATTGTTATAATGCAGAGAGAACATGATAGGGGCTGGGAAAACAGTAAAAGGACCACAGAAAACAGGCACTGCAGACCAGTCGCATGTTGAACAGTAGTCCAAAGCCATCCATGGACACAGAAATGGGAACGGCATCCTGACTGACAGAGAAAGATTAGCAGACACAGCACCGTGCAACATAGCGGCCCCCCCCCCAAACAGTGAAGTAGCTCAGAGGGCATCACTGTGTGGGACAGACTGAGCTGCACAAGAAGACTGTGAGGTCCCAGAAAGGAAACCCTCATACCCCAACAGGGTGGAAGCAGAGATGTACCACAGACAGAGAAGAGCACTACAGAGTAAGGACCAGTCTTAAGGCATGATATCCAGCAGTCACATGCAGCCCACACTGAACAGCACACAACAATGCTGGTGCACTGACTAGCAGCCAAACCCACTACATGCAGTGCACGGTGGACCAAAGTTGCAACAGCAGACAGTGCTACACAGCAACTGTATGACCACACAACTGGACTACAGATGAAAAAAGAGTCCCCCCCCAATCCCTGATAGAAGGTATATCCCAGCCAGTTACAGAAACGGTGCAGCAGTAGTGACCCTGCATCTGTGCACCAGAAGGCAGTGTGTAAGGACAGCTGGACACAACATGCAGTGCTAGGCCATGGAGAGAACAGCGACAGTGAAACCCGGAGATACCACCATTGGAATAACAAGCAATAGCATACAGTACAGAAACAACTGCATAAAGAGGGCAGTAGTGCAAGTACAATATAGCAGCACAACCCACTGGATTGTGACTGTCAGACACACATTTGCACAGAAGCAGTGCCACTGATGCCCAGCCAAAGCCAGTCAGCAGGAGATGACTGTATAGTGCAGTGGTAATACTGATGTATACAGCACAGTGACAGGTGACTGGCAAGAGGCATACACAGTGGAAA
This sequence comes from Neoceratodus forsteri, assembly GCA_016271365.2. NCBI lineage: Eukaryota > Metazoa > Chordata > Ceratodontiformes > Ceratodontidae > Neoceratodus > Neoceratodus forsteri. The sequence goes on from CM057458.1 coordinate 1,166,836,772, forward strand.
ACTGCAACACAGAATAGTGTGCCACGCATTGAATGCAGTGTCCGAGAAGTGACGGACAACACCGCCATCGACGGCGGACCAGCTGGGTCATGTCACATTTTTGGTGTTCTGCTCTACTATGCCCTCCATGCCTCCACAGAGGATTACACCTCACAGCATTTCTGTGAGATTCTGGGTTGCCTGTGTGTTGTCAGGTGTGACCATTACACCAAGTTTTTTGGCAGCACATTGGGACCGTTTATGTCCTGCCCAGCAGTTCCCTTCCATGACCATTTTAGTATGATTGTCCAGGATGTGTGTAGGTGAGGCCATGTGGGATGGCTGCCAGTCCACACTGGGTAATTTCACTGACAGTCTGGCATTATTTGTACAGCGCTTTGTCATACACTGCATGTCTGGGGGGGTGCTACATGTCTGCTTATTGTCTGCCCTCTTACTGTACATCACAGTGCGGCACAGGATACTCTGTGTAGCATCCTATTCCCATGTGTTGGCTGCTGTTGTTCAGTCAGTCTCCTACACTTGTAGTACTGTGCAGTCTGCTTTATTGGGCAATGGGTGGTGTCTCAATCTGATGTGTTTTAGACAGTGTGGTATTCAATGTCCCTTTGTTATTCTGTGCCTGTCACTCACGGCAGTGTTGCTTGTATCCAGTATCATCTGTCCCTCTCTCTTCCTACCTTTCATCCTCTTTCTTTCTCTCTCTCTCTCTTGGGTATTCAATGTTGGGAAAGGGTGCTCTCTGGTATCCAGTCTTTCTGGGGGTGTCTGCATAGGGTTTACATGTGGATGTGCATGGGGACACGGACACACCCTATCTGTGTGGCCTGGATGCACTAGGGCATTACAGTGGCTTCTTTGTACCTACATGCTCAGCCATTTCACTAGACTGTGGGAGTGCAATATTACATGTATCATTCATGATACAGCTATGCCAGTTCCATATGTATGCACAGCATGCATGTTATGCTACCATCTACCACACTGCCATTGTGCCCTGCAGGTTGTTTGCCCATTTCCATTGTTTGTGTATTGGATGCCCTATTGTGTTTTGCCAGGATAATGTTTGTTTGGGCACTGTACTGTCTGCTGCTACGGGGGGAGGGGGGACAGAGCAGGTAATTTTCCAGTCCCTTGGCCACACATGTTGTTTGGAGTGTATCCTTGTGTCATTTGGGAGTTACAGGGTTTGTCTGCAGGATGACAATGTGTCTGCATGGTGGCAGCACCTACAGTTCAGGTCCAGGGGTGGGCTACTACATCCTACTGTAACGGTGTTATGCATGTCTTTGCTAGCTTTCTGCAGCACCATACTGTCAGCACCTGACTGTGCATCTCAGGATCCACCATTTGTGACCTTCACCATTGTGGTTTGGAATCCCTGTTTATTCTACAGGGGTCATGGTGGGCATCACTGACAGTGCTGGGGTTCCTGTGCTCTGTACTGGCTCTGTGCTATTCTACCCACACAGCCACCTACTTGCAGTGTGTGTGGTACACAGTTCCTGTGTTGACTTTCTTTTTGCTCTGTTTCCCTTCTTGGGGTGTGCTGGGTTGGCTTGCTGGGTTACTAGTGAATTGCTGTCTGCATTCCTGTGGCTGCTGTGACTGCACGAGTTCTGTGTGTGTGTATGGGGGGGGCTGGATTGTGCTTCGTATGCAGGGACATGCAGAGTGTGTCTGGTGCCTGCATTCTGCTGTGCAGTCATAGGCTGCTGACTGGTTGCCAATGATATTGTACATCCCAGTCAAACCATTTTATTGCCATGCTGCCTTCTTGTTCTGCTAATTTGTGTTGTGCTGTGCTGGGGGGGGTGGCTGTTACTGTGTGTCTTTCATGTTTGTCTTGCATTGTGTTCGTGTCTTTGGAATGCTGTCAGGCATACATGTAGATATTGTTCTCAGCTCTGCACTTTGTGGCTTTCCCTTGTTCTGCTACCTGCTCCCTCCACCATTCTTTTCTATGTTCCACTGCTCCCTAAGTCACATTGCTGCTGGTTTCAACTTGTCACCTGTCCGCAGTACTGCACTTTGTTTACATCTGAAACTGTGATTACTTTTCCCTCTGTCACACAATATACATACATACATTCACACATTGTGGCAGTTTTTGGACGTTGCTGTGGGCACTTAGCATTGATTATGTGCCAGACATCCTTCTCCCCCATATGTCTCAGGATCTTCTGCTGCACTACCTTCACTGTTGCCTGACTCAGAGGCAGCAGACACATCTATCTCATAGGGGTCATTCCTGTATGAATCGAGTATTGAGATCCCTGCCTCCAGCTCACTGACATTACTGCCTGTGTCTCTGGACAGGATGTAGTTATCAGAATCCTCGCCTGCATTCCCTCTGTCTCCACTTCCAGTTACTATACTTTCCGATGGTTGTCCCTGATATGACATCACACAACAGTTCTCACCAGACTTTATGTGTACTGCTGCCTGTAGCTTCCAACAGCTTGCACTTCCTGGGTTTTGCTGGTTGTTTTCAAATGTTCTTCTTACAGTTAACATTTGGATGGTGGGTGCAGTGTTTTTATGCTGTTTGGTTTTTGGTGCTGCAAAGTTGCTGGTAGGTTCCACACTTACTTCAACATAACTGCATTCTCACTCAAATCATAAACATCTAACACTGGCATGAATGATTTCATAGATAAAGCAAAATCAGCAGTAAATTTAAGGGAGAATAACATACCTGGGAAATACATAAAACCAAATAAGTCATAGCCAGCTTCAGTCTGCATTGTCACAGTTCCTTCTAACAAAAGGAGTTATTTACATTCTGGAAACAATAGGATGAACCATGAATGAAACAAGGAGTTTAAATATAGACAACAATTATAAGGGCCCCTGTGAATGATAACCACATGCAGTGGGTATTAAACCATTAAGTTAATTGAATTCAAAGTGAAATCTACAGCTTTAAATTTGTCAAAAACAAAAACAAGTCTATTTGTTTATTTTTTTGTTTGTTTGTTAACCAGGTGGGTGCACTGGTCCCAGGGGATGTTTTCTGGCACAACCAGGATCATCAAGGTGCCACATAACAGTGAGCTGCATGAGTACAAAACAGCAAACAGTGAGATTACACACCCGACAAGAATTATACCCTGAAATGGCATTGTCAATAAATACTGGCAGGGATTGTACAAGTCCACAATTAATAAATACAGAAATACCAGTACAAAGGTGCAAACATCATGCCCAGTTTATGAGAGCAACCCTGGCAATAAATAATGATTATGCACATTTTTACAGGATAAACAGCAGCAATGCAAAGGCACAGACACAATGGAAAATAGGAAATTTACTGATCTCCCTGTTGGGGAGCACCTGCAGGTTGAAGTAGTAGAGAGGGTAGTCCTAAAGTGCACTATGAAAAGGGAGTTTGAGTCAAGAGACCATAAGAAAATAGTCAAGCTGTTCCAGTGCCTTCAGTCGTGGCTGGCCATGGTGGTGAGAGGAGGGCTATGCCAGTCACCAGCTAGAGCTTCGCAATGGGATCTCGGTGGAGGGCACTACTTGCCAGGATGGAGGACCACTAGATGACCAGTGGCTGATTTACTGAACATGTTTATTTTACTGGCATGTTGGGACTGGAGGGGAACTGCTAGATCAACAGGGAATTACTGTATGAACATCATAATGTCACGGGCAGATTGGGGATGGGTGGGGGGGTCCACTAGACCACCAGGGAATATGAGATGCATGATGTTGGGGGATATTAGTGATTGGGAGGGCACTGGACTACCAGGGAAAGTATAACACTATGCTTGGAGAGTTTGGAGAATGGGGGGGCCTCTAGACCACCAGAGTATGTCATTAATTATTGCCAAGTGACAATGGGGATGGGGAGGATGCTAGACAACCAGTGAATCTAGGTTTACTATACTACAGAAATATGGCAACAAACCCTGCCAGATGCTGCACCAGTCCTGGTGTTGCACAGCAAACCTTTGACTCCCCCATGACCCTGCCAATGCCTCTGCCTCATCTCGCAGAACAATGTTAGTCCTCTCCCACTGGCAAAAGCTACTTAGACCACCTCCTGGCTGGTGTTAAGTGGTGCCCTTTGCTGCATCCATGGTGGGGTTTGCAGAATCCCAGAAAAGGGGATGTTGCAACCCTAGTATGGTACAAGCCCCCTTGTGGCCTGGTGCACCTGGGTGGTTGCCATAGCCTTGAAGCAAGGGGGCTTTGATGCAGCTGTGTTATATCTGATGCAGGCTACTTTACAGAATCCTGTTTGATGCCAATTGTGATGTAAGTCACCCCTTGCGTCAACCTCTTGTGATGCAAGTCCATTGCATCTATCTAAACATTTTGGAAATTGAGCCCAAGGTTTTTTGTCAGAAGCAGACACCCAGCTTCTGATTCACTTGTCTGACTGTGAGCCTTATGTGGCTTAACTAAATCATTACTGTATGTTCTAACACTTTTAATAGTTTTATATTTTAAAATAGAAACTACAAAAAGAGAGCTGTGCAGCTCCAGTTCACCCACTTTATTGTTGGACAGACTCCCGCTGCAGTGAAATGCAAGGGTCACATGCCTTTGGTGTACAGCAGGCAGCAGTTACTCACAAACTGATGGCAGTAGAGAGATGTGCTCTACTACTGTAAAAGGCTACACTTTAGCAAGAATTTTAGGGGAATATATACAGTATATAAAAGACTAAACCCCAGATGCCTGAATGGGCAGGGCTGCCCTAATTGTTAATTGAATGGCCAACAGTCTGCTAGTGTTGCCAGTGCCATAATGAAAGAGCCACTGACTATGGCACTAATCTGTTAGTGATTCAATGCTAATATATACCATGCATGCATACGAATGAATACATACAGTGCAAATTGGTGTTTTCAGTGATTCCTAGAAGTGCTAACAAGCTGCTGGAGTAGTGCTGGTTAATGATTCCAGGAACCATGTTATAACAATGCACTAATTATATCTTCTTGTCAGAACATGAACCTTGGCATTCATCCCCCCCTTACCAAATCCATTTTCATGCAATATTCCTGATGCCACTGGTATCCCCTCCATTAAAAGATCCCTTTTTACTTGGTATTCTTGGTGCCAGTGGTACCCTTTTCCAATCCCATTCCCAAACCATTCAGAGTCACTGGTGCTAGTGATTCCCCCTCTCTCACCCAATCCCATTTCAATTAATATCCTTTGTGTCAGTGGTGCCACTTGCCTCACCCACTCACATTTCACCCAACATTCCTTATCTCAATGGTGTCCCCTCAACTGCTCCAATTTCATTTAGTATTTTGTGTGCCAGTGGAAACCCTTTCCACACCTGATACCATTTTATTCAGTCTCCCTGCTGCCAGTGGTGTAGCCTTCCCTCACCTGATTCTGTTTAAGTCAAAGTTCCTGGTTCCATTGGCAGCATCCTCACATACCCAATCCCCCCTCTTCTTACTGAATATCCCTTTGGTAGTCTAGTGGCCCATCCTCTACTGGTGCCATCTCTAGTGCCCAACACCTCACCACTACCCCTGGCCCAAGATGGTGATAGGTACTCACCCATGCTCACAGATGTGGACAACTGTCATCTTTTTCACACAAGTCAGTCACTTATGCTGTAGAAGTAACTACAGTACATCATTATGTGTACACTTGTTTCTATAACAAAAGTGACTGACTTTTGTGAATGAGACAGCGGACAGCAATGGCAATAGGTGGAAGTCATGTACTGGCTGATGTCTCAGGGCCAGGGTTATGGTGGAGGGAGGTTGACAACAGAAGAAGGTACTGGGAGGGGGTGAATGACTAGTCAACCAGGGAGTTATATAGTAACAAAAAAAGGATCTGGTGAGGGAGGTTGTACCACTGGGCACCAGAGATATTGAAAGGATTCAGATCAAATGGGATCTGGTATGGGGAGGGGGGCTGTCACCAGCACATAGCAATGACATAATTTAATTACTGCTATATAATACCAGAACCAGTAGTCTACTGGAACCAGGGATGTGCTTGGGGACTGAACCTCAGCATCATTAAAGTCTCACTGTGTGGCATTTAGAAAATCACTTGACCTCCCAGTGAATAAGTCAACCAAACTGTGTTGAAGCCAGACACCACTGGAAAAGTGTGCGTTTCAACTCAGCTGAACTACAGTTCATTAAAAATCACATGACATATATGTGGCTGTGTCATACCAGAATGTTCAGCTTCCATACTACAGTATCCAGGGTGCAACGGATTTTTCCTCACATTGTTATAAAGACGTAATGAAGTGCTCATAAAGGGATTCTGTCAACCAATTTGCAACAGGTATGTTTGCCTTTGCTGATTTATTATCCACCAATAAAATTACAGCATGTAATCCCATACAGTATCTGTCTCCTTTTTAATTTAAAAATGTGGTCAGCAATTCTTCTTTCTTGTTTAGTGTTTAGAAACTGCCTGCTTAGTGTTCTCCATTTTCAATCACCTCCACTACACCAGTAACCATGTCATACAAGGAAGGAATGATGCACACATATGCACAGTCATGTCAGCTCTTAAATGGATGCACTTGCTTTATTGTGCACACATGTGCTATTAAAATAGAAATGCTTTCTTGTATTCCAAAGTGATGCTGTATACAATGTCCACATCTATGGCTGAAGTGTTTCTTTTTTGTGCTATTTCTTTATGCTCCCCCAAAGCCCTTGGCTGACCACTCCTTTGGGTAGCCTAGGGCCCTGCTGTCAGTCCCCATCACCATTCCACAGCCCTTATTACTGCCATGGCCAAGGTGACCTGACATGTCCCTTCACTGGTGGAGGGCACCTCCTGGGGCTGAGGAACCAGGAGAGGAGACTTGCCTGAAGGCTTCCTTCTATGCCGGACACATGGCGAGGGATGGCACAGATTCTTCCAGGCTTCATGGTGAGCCAGGACCAGCAGCCATCATCCAGTTGGCTGAGCACCCAAGCAGCTGTATTTTCCCATGTTTTGCCCCAACCCACATACCCAACCACCCCTGCATATAGTGGTCCATCTGTGGTGGCGGCCTGTGGAGGGTTTGTTCAGCAATGTGTCACCCCCAGGAGCTGCCTAACAAGTTGTTCCTTACCATCCAACCCCCACCAGGAGGGAAGCATCCATTGGACACTCATGACTCCCTTTTTGACAGACTCTGCTCCTGACATCTGGGCTCAGAGTGCAAACCTGGGTCGCCAGTGTGCCAGGCTAACACCCATTACTTTGTGCAACAGAGCCAGCTAGAAGTGTTTCTTTTGAAATATTGTTCTGGTCAATTGATAAGTGCTAAAATAAGTTACTAGAGTCTTCTGCAATCATTATGTTTATAGCATATTTTGCATGAATTAGAAAAATCTGAATGTATTATTTGGTCTGTTGTGCCTTTGTAAATTGGTGCTGTACCCGTGCATTTTTTTGCACTCGTTCTTTTCATAGAACAAAATGTAAGATGCCATAAAAGTTGCAAAATACACACTATATACATTTTGAAAGCAGTGTTCATTAGGTTGCTACATAGTCTATGTTTGTAGGCTCTTGTTTGGGAGAATTTAATTTTTACATGAATGTTTTTTTGTGGGGGTAACTGAACTCCATGGATCATGATCTCATTGTAGACTTGGCATCTGCTATGTCTTTCTCTGCAGTTTGATGCCATTGTCTCATGTTTTATTCTTATTTAAGTGTAGGTGCCACCACATATTTAATGACTAATGAAGCAAAATAAACTGCACTTTGTGCATTGAATTCCTGCTGGGGGGAGGGGGGTCAGTAGAACACTTTTGGCTACGATCTTGCTGTTGGCTTTTCTGCTGTCATGTCATTATACATGGTTTGAAAAGCACTCAGCTTTGTTCCTTTTACTCTTAAATGTATAAATGCCACCTTATGTTTCCTGTAACAGTAGCACTTTGTGTGATCTTTTCTCTGTGTTTTCCAAGTCCTTTGGACACTACTTTGGTATTGCTTCTTGTGCTGGGTGCTTGATTTTGGGTTGTGCAGAAGTAGGTGGTTTTCTTCATTTCTTTAAGTATCCTATCAATTTACAAGTCTATGATTCATGTCTACTTGAATGGGAGGAGTGAGTTGACTGCCAGTCTTGTGAGTGCTCATTCTGGGACTGGGCACTTGCCACAGTATGTTGGTCTGTACTGGTTCTTAAAAGAGTTTGGCAAGCATGGATGGAACATGGAAGGCTCCAGATATGGTTGATATAGGCCATGGGTGACATTTACACTTTAATATGGAGGTGGTAAGAGATGGGTGCCTTAGAACATGTTCAGGGATATGATGACAGACAGCTCAATGGTGGCATCGCAGTTTGGGGAGCTCACATATTATCAACCTGACCACCTCCACCCATACAGACAGCACGGTTCTGGTAGGCATGGGATTTTTCTAGGGCATGTGTTGGAAGCAATATATTTTATTTCATTCAAATCTGATAAAATATGTAATGGAATTAATGCTGGTAACTAATATTTGCTTTTGGTGAATTTGTAGCCTCCTATTTGTTTGGGGAAGAGAGAGTGAAGACAAAGGGTCAGAGTCTAAACCTCTGATTTACAAACATTGTGAATTAAGCTGATTTTTTTAAACCCATTTTGGATGATACATTTAAAATAAAAATGAATATCACATTTTTTGTCTTAGTCATGTGTTGCACATATTGTATGACACTTTACCTCAGTTATAGATTCAGTGTGAGGGCAAAATACTATACAAAGAAGAGAGGTTGTCATTTCTATAAAGCTGCACAATAAAGTGGGACTGAGTGTGCACAGGACAGTAAAGTTGTGTGAGCACATACAAAAATATACAAACACAGTCACAAATCATGTGTGGTAGCACTAGTATGGTGGTGAGTTACAGTTTTGATTATTACAGCTATCCAGAGCCTCGTTTTCATGAGCCAGCTGGCGGGAGTAGGAGGAGTCACAATCAAGCTCGTACTTTCTGAGTTTAAACTCCAGGCTCCCCAATGAACATTTTTAAAGGACAACTGCCTGTTGCTGCTAGGGGGTCATGAGGGGAGTGCTTTTACAACTGTTAACTCACCACCCCTCAAGATTGCCTGTTCTGCTAACCAGAGCTCCCAGAACACAGCCTGCTGAAGCCTGAATAGCTAGCCAATCAGAAGTCAGCTGGTGGGAGTGTGAGGAGCCATAATGCCTATTAGTGGCCCCCCCGTGCTGTGGTCCAGAGCACTAAGGGCAATAGCGTGAAGGATGTCACAGTGTTAGTTTCAACTGTGGTGCCACTCATTGGCCAACCATGCTAGCAAAACAGTATGTATCTCACCTCTGTATCGCTCCCAGTATTTGCCTTGACCACTCTTCGGTGAAGCGTTGCTGCTGCCTAGTTATTAGTGGATATTTCACTAACTATTACCTGTTAGATACACCATTTGGATGTTTAGCTGTTCTAATAGAAATGAAAGGGTAATAATTCAGTCTTTCTTAATGGGCTGCACCTCATACTCCTAGCAAGATGCTAGTTGTTATCCTGTCACAAAATGATTTTGGTTTACCTAACCTGCTGTTTTAGCTTTATTTGCTTTTTGCTTGTAAACTTGAAGTCCTTGCAACTCCCTATCTAGGGTATGTCATCATATAAAGTTCTGTATCTACAATTGCTGGCCCATGCTGAAATGTTGCCTTCTCAGGTTTGCTTCTTTTCTTTTCTCTTGTTTTTATTTACTTATTTGGTTACCGGGTAAGTACACTGGTCCCAGGGACCATTTTGAGGCATGACCCAGGCCCTCTTGATGGCACATACAGTAGTTGATGAAGGTGAAAAATACATGAGCAAGTTCAGCATATAGGTACATAAGGTTCAGTGATATCATACACACATGAAAACACAAAACTTAAATGACCTACCTATTAGTCATAATTCATACACAAGCAATTGATGCGTACATGAGCAATATCAGAAAACAGTTTAAAAGAGAAACAATACACAAGGTTCCACTATGCCATACACAAATAGAAATACAGATTTGATAACAAATAAGTCAATAATTCATAAGTCAGATCACATTGGTCTGGGTAAAACATAAGAGTCAGTGCAAAAGAGATAGAAAGAACATCATATGATCGCAAGTGAGAGAAAATACAGTCCAGCCAATTGGATGGCACCTGACAGTAGAGGAGTTGCGAAATAACATTTCCACAGCAAAATATGCAATTTCGCAGGCTGAAATGTTTCACGAAATTTCACAATTTTGCCCTCCACAACTCTCTTACCCACCCTCATTGTCTCCTGTCCCAACAGTCCCAACCAAGTTCCTGGTGTCTAGTGGTCCCCCCCCACCACCACTTACCGGACTGAATACAAATAAAAATTATCTCCCTGGTGTCTAGTGGTCCACCCCATGGCCGATCATCAGCCCACATGTAACAATCCCTCCATCCCCCCAGTTAAGTAATTCTTTTCCCCAATTCCCAGACACCCAATCCTTTAACAAAATTAAATATTTTATCAGACTCTACTCCCTTGTGTCTAGTGGACTCCCCAAACCCCCACCCTGTCTTCAGATCGTGCCCACCCTGTTCCCCCACAGTACTCAGATTGGGCCACTGGCAAAGCCCTCCACTCACCTCCATGGTCGGCAGACCAAATGAGCGCTTTAATGAATGAGCACATGGGGGGGCACTAGATACCAGGGACAGGTGAGGGAATTGTTTTTTTTTAAGATTGGTGACTTTGGTCATGGCTCAGGGAGGTAGGGAGAGTTTTTCAATTCAGCTGGTGATCAGCTTGGGGGGGTCCACCAGACACCAGGGACAGGGAAGGGGACTGTTTCTTTGAAAGACTGGTGGCTGGATAGTGGTGAAATTTCACCTACAGGTGGTGATATTTCACTTGTGAGTGGCAAATTTTGCCAGTTTGAGGGTGAAATTTCACCCACTCTGTGGCTGAAATTTCACATTTCTCCCAGTGAAATATTTCACATAATGCATAAATTATGCTAAATATTTTGCTGGGTGATATTTTCCAGTTTTGCACAACTCTACCTGTCAGTTTCATGGGGTGAAAAGTCAACAAGTGAAATTGGCTGGTTGAGGTCAGGAGTTGCACCTGCAGGTCAGGGTCAATAGTAGGGAATTTTTTAAATGTTCTTTGAACAACTGAAGGGAGCCTGATGAATGGAGCAAGACTTGAAGGGCATTCAAGAGCTTAGGGGCAGCAATAGAGAAAGCTCTTTGCCTCGTATCTGTAGTGGACCAAGGACAGACTAGAAGGCATTGAGCAGAGTACCTTAGTTCTCATGTGCCCTGTTTAATCCTGAGAAGTCTGGGTAAAGGTAAAATAGTGCCTTCATGGAGGGATTTGAATATGAGGGAGCCCATAAGGAAGTCCCTATATTCCTAGGGGGGGGTGAGCCACCCAAGTTTCACGTAAAGGGTACAGTGGTGGGTGTTGTATATGGATGTTCTTACTTGTAATTAAATGCTGGGTAGCTTCTTTCTATCTGGGGTCTGTCTACCAATTAGGTTTCATTGCTTCTATCAGCAAATCCTTCCAGGGTTGGATTGTTTTTCATCCTGGTATTTAAGTTGTCAGTATTCAGCTTAGCTGGAACTGGCTCTCACTGTGCCTTTTCAGTTTCCTGTGAACCTACACTCAGTTGCATTAATTGGTTTTACCCTTCTAACGCTGTTGGTCATTACAAACTACAGTATGTAACTCCAACACCTGATTACTAGTGGAGTGTGGAATTTTCAAATCCTGGTGGAATGGAAATTTGAAGATATTTTAAAATTCCACTGAATGCTGCTGAATTTTGTTGGAAGGGGAATGTCAGAGTTCTGCAGTGGAATAATGAGGAATGGGTTTTCCATTACATTTCCATGGAATTAAATTCTGCAGATCTCAATATTTTCTATGGAAATGGTTGCAAAATAATTTTCTACAGAAAAATAAATGCTGTTCTGTGGAATATAATTCAGTCAATCACAGCAAGCTGAATTCCAGAGAAGGACCTTGAAAATCCCAATGGAAATTCTACTGGCAGGATAGTCATTCCATGCTAATTCCATCAGCAGAATTCTGCACTCTGCATAACACTACTTGATTATCCATCCAGGCCTTCAGTGCCACCCACCAGGATAAAGCATGTTAAGGCAGCATTCTGCGTGAAGAATGGTGCATTAAGGTGCAGAGAAAATCTCATTTCCTTTCAGTAATTCAACATTTTTTTTTTGCAAGAAGGAATCCTGCAGAGCTGCAGACAGGTAGAAGATGGCATCTACAACTCCTTGTACCCACATAGTGAGCTCTTCCATCTGTGTATTCGGTGCCTGAGCCAGACAGTGTACTATTGCAGATTGACTACAGTCATGTTCAACAGTCTCCAACTCCCAAGGAAACATTTAGACCCGTGTTCAAATGTTAAGAAAGTTTTTTACGGCTGCAGTGATGTCAGGGTTCCAAACTGCACCTGAATGGAGGATGCAGTTTATGTGTTTAATATATAGGCTCTCACGATACCGCCTCTTAATATCTGTTCTGCTTCTGTCTCTGCTTGTCCCAATGCATTTATGGGTCCCTCAATGCCTCCATGATCACAGTTTCTAAATGAATCATCATGCTGTTTTAGCCATAAATTAATTCCTTCTCTCTCTCTTTATATTTAATGGACTGGCAGACTTAATCTTACACAATTTCTCATACAGAGCATTAGTCCAAGAACATATGGCATTGTAGATTGTCCAGGGAATATTGTTTGGCATTGCACTTCCCCACTGAAATACCATCTCTCATTCCCCTTCTTATATTTATATTACTGAATGTAGCATTGCCATTTAAATAAATCAATGGCAATACTATGTTCATTAATAAAAGTAAAATGTTTTGTCATTCATGGTTTAATAAAAAAAGAAATCCATTTCCCATTGATGTCTTGTGTGATTTCTTTCATTTCATAGTAGTTTTCATAGTTTTATATATGGAGTCTCTACTGAATTGCAGTGATGTTTTTTTTTATTTTCTCTGATCATGCACTGCTGACCGTCATTGACATCATTCAAGGAGAGATGGCAATGACAGTCACATATGTGCAACACTGGTAAAGCTGATGGCTCTTAACACATTTAGCATGAGTTTCTCAACTTGAATTAAATGTAATTCTCTCAAGCTAAAGTTACCCAAGCTATTCATGATCTAGCGAAGTGGAAGGCCCCAGGGCCAGATGGCCTTAGTGCTGACTTCTAATAAGTGTTTGAACCCCTGCTCTCACCTCATCTCCTAAGACTGCTTTTACATGTCTATCAGTATGGTTTGCTACCACCCACTATGAGAGAGGCAACCGTTGCAGTTTTCCCATGCTGAGCAAGGACATGACAAACTGCTCCAAATGTAGACCCATCTCCCTTTTGAGCATTGATGCAAAGATACTCGTTAAGGTCATGGCCACACATCTGGAGAAAGCTCTACCTTGCTTGGTCCATAAATCCTTATTAGGCTTTATGAATGGGAGGTGAGTTTCTGATAATATCAGAGCAGTGTTTGATTTAATTCATGTGGCACACAGGTCCCTGGAATCTGATGTACTCATAACCATTGACACAGAAAAGGTGTTTGACTCGTGGAATGGGAATATATTTGGTAAACTCTACAAAAGCTGGGGAAAGGACATACCTTCCTCACCTAGATCAAAATTCTATATGCTAGCCATCTCATGAGGGTTCTCATGAATGGTATTCTATCTGAATCATTCCAACTCCATTGAGGCACATGCCAGGGTGCACTCTCAGTCTTTTAATTTTTCCTGCTTGCTATGGAGCTGCTTGATGCAGCTTTGTGGAAAAATCAGGATATCAAAAGAATTGAGGTGGGAGGCCTGTCATACAGTACATTGCTATATGTTTATGATCTTCATCTTTTGTCAGAATTTGAACTTGAATATGTCCCTTTTAAGAAAACTCATAATAATAAGGGTAAGATACCATTGTGACTAACAAATGCAGTCAGAACACAAATCAATAACAAAAAAATAGCATTCTTAAATATGAAAAAATATCAGAGTCAATTGAATATTTTTAAGTATAAATTAGACTGAAACAAAACAAAACATTAATTAGGAGGGAAAGAAGAAAGATTGAACTTAAGCTAGCTGTAACAGAAAACCCCAAAGCATTTTTTTTCCTACATTAGTAATAATAAACACCGTGGGCCAGATGTTCAAAACTTTGCCCTGGTGCTAAATTAGCACTGCCTGGCATGCTAAATTAGCCCAGACCCAATTACCTGCTATATTCAAAAGGGATAGCCCCATGATAAACCTGCTGAATATAGCATGTTAAGGAAGCTGGGCAAACTGGGCTGGGAGTGCAGCACAAAAATAGCCCGGGAATAAGACGGCTCTGAATATAGCAACCAGGAAGTGCAAACCACAACAGCATCAAAGTTCACAGTGATGTGAAGGAAGGTAGAGGTGAACTATGTGGCCAATGTGTGTGCTAGCAAAGACGTGGAATCAGTAAAGCTGCAAGCAGCAGTGCATGTGAAATTACATTGTGAAAACATATACAATATTTCCAAAACGTCTGCACAGCACAAACACCTTTGCACAGGTTTAGAGTGGAGCTCAGCCATTTGCTCTTTTCAATCACATTAGCCTGGAGCTAAACTTTGCTATATTAAAAAGTAACATGCAAATGAGCCTACTTAGGTAGTCAGTGGGCAAACATCCAGATTAGCATGTCATTATGACCTGATTTGCATGCAGTTTGCCCAGTGCTATTGCAGAGTCCCACAGCTCCACCTGTAGGCCAGTCTGGAAGTACAGGGGCTGGCTGGGGCTGCCCACAGCTCCACCTGTAGGTCAGTCTGGGAGTGCATGGTGGTAGCTGTAGACTACATGTGTACAGTACAGCATAGCATATTGTGCCCCAGGGGACTACACAGCACAGGCACAGATGGTGATGTTGCATGCAACTGTCAAATTGTAGTTCATGCTACAGTGCACAGCAGATACTACAGTATCAAGGGGGCGCCGGTAGTGTGAGGGACACAGCAATTCCTATAGTGTGTAGGGCAGTGATGACCACTGCATTGCACACAGTGACAGGCCCAACTTGCAGGTGTTTACTGGCAGTGGACATTACTGTTATGCTGTTGTGTGACCCACATATACTGCACCACTGTTGTGGGATGCTTACAGTGACATATACATGGCTGGCTGTGTGTGCCGTGCTGTCTATACAGATGTGTGGTATGTGGCTGGGGAGGCACATACGATCAGACAGGCACACTGGTGTTGGGGTATTCCCAACACTGACCCATGTGCACTGATTGGCTTGTCCCAGCCTCGTGGCTGCACCCAGTTAGTGGGGCAGCTTGGCAACTTTTTCACCCTCCCCTCAAAACCCTCTATGCCGACAGTGCTGCATGTGTCTGCTGGCATCTGTTGGTGTCCACAAAAGGGCGGTCTGCAGGTGTGTGCTGTATGGCCACACTGCCATGGTGTCCAATGATAACTGTGCCACAACTTACTGCCTGGCATGGCTGGGACTAGTGGCAGATGATGTCACCATAGTGATGCCATCCATGAGCAGCATGTTTCCTCCATGTCTGGCTTATTTCTAAGTGTCATACTTATTGGTTAGGGTTGTGCAAAGTTGTACAAAAGTCATGCAAATGTCACGCAAAACTACAAAAATGTGCAAAGCTGGTTTGCCCAAAGTTAAGACTACCTTTTCCTGGATGGTAATTTGCACCACGCAAAGTGTTGCGCTAAGTCACGCAAAACCATTTTGTTTAGCACTGTTCTCTGAAAATAGCATTGCGCTGACATGCCCCTTCATTTTGCCCCTTGCATTCATTACATTTTTGCCCAGCACTAATGCAGTTTGTGCGCTATTCGACCATTTGAATATAGTGGACCCGCTATAACCTGGTGCTAAACATGTGCAAATGGTTTGAGCATAGTGCAAAGTTTTGAACAGCTGGCCTCGAGGCTCTAATATAATTACACTGCATGATAATGGAAAGGAAATAACAAAACCACTTGATACGTGTAATAAATTAAATCAATTCTTTTCTCAATATTTAATGGTCAACAGAATATTGTAATTAACAAAATTGAAAATGTACAAGTTAATGAGATTACTACTGATGAGGTGGTCAAAGCAATTAATGATATCCATGTGGACTCAGCCTTAGGACCAGATGGTATTAATTCCAATGTATTAAAAAACACTGTCCACTCTATTTCACATCCTCTGAAATTAATATTCAGTATTTCTTTGTTAAAAGGAAATGTATCTAAAGAATGGAAACATGCAGTGGTAGTTCCAATTTATAAAAGGGGAAATAGAAAGGAAGAAGAAAATTATCGCCCCATAAGTTTCATGTCAGTGGTTTGTAAGACTATGGAAACAATCCTTAAAAACAGAATCGATCTAAAGATGGAATGTAAGGGACAAAAAGATACCAAACAACATAGTTTTACAAAAGAGAGATCATGTACCACAAATCTCATTAGCTTTTATGAAAAGATTAGCAAGTCACTGGATAGGGGCATCCCAATGGATATCATCTTCTTGAACTTCAAAAAAGCCTTTGATAAGGTCTCACATAGTATTCTGGTGGAAAAAATGCAGACTATGAAATTAAATCCATACATAATTATGTGTGTAACAGATTGGTTAACTAATTGAACCCAAGTGGTTAGAATCTTAGATTCTTAATTTGACCCGATTCCAGTAACAAGTGAGGTTCCCAAGGGGTCTGTCCTGGGTCCCATTCTGTTTGGAATTTTCATATCAGATTTACATAACGATATTGTCGGGCACATCAGTAAATTTGCCGATAATACTAAATTATGTAGTGAAGTTGATACTTCTAATAACTTCAATGCTTTCAAAAATGATATTGATATTTTAGAGAATAGGGCAAAACATAATAATATGTCATTTAATGAAGACAAATGCATTGTGATGCATCTTGGACCTAGAAATCAATATATTAAATGTTACTTAAACAATAAGGAATTAAAATATGTTAAAACTGAAAAAGACTTGGGCATTTTAATTAATGATCAATTCATACCTGGGGAACACTATAGACAAACTCCACTTAGGATGATCCATATTCTTACTTCTATAAGAAGATTGTTTATTTGTAGACAGGAAACCTCTATATTACCTCAATATAATTAATACATCAGGCCACATCTGGATTATGGAGCTGCCTTTTGGGCCCCATATCTCACTAAGGACAAAAAGCTCTTGGATAATGTCCAGAGAAGAACTACAAAGCTTATTCCCAGATTAAAAAATCTATCATATGAAGAAAGATGTTGGGAATTACACCTATATGACCAAGAAGTCAGACACCAGAGAGGAGTTCTTCTATTGTTTAAAACCCTACAAGATAATCAGCTTATGGAGGACTGTGATATCAAATACGCAAACAAACCAAACATACTTAGGTGGGGAGGTAGACTCAATGGTTCGTTTGGCCTTCTTCTACCTTAGTAAACCGTGTAAACCATGTAAAACGAATTCTGCAAAAAAATCCATATCTTCTTCATTTGGAACATACTGTATATACGGGATATGGAGATATACATTCCATTTTTATGTAACTGAGCTATAGCATATCTGCCATTGCTGTCAATATAAGAGTCAATGATTTGTAGCTGAAGACTTTTTCCACATGATAGCAACTCCCCTGGTCAGGTTTGTGTAAGGAGCTGAAACTCCATTGCCTCTAAATAGATTTACTAAATATTTAAAATCTGAATTATTAAAGTGATTCTCTTGCAAGAGCAAGCAGTCAGCATCATTTCTTTGTGCTTCATTAACAAATTGATGTATTTTATTTTTACAATGGGCACCCTTCACATTTCAAGTCATACATTGCAGATCCCACATAAGGAAAGCAAATAGAAATCATATGTGCGTAAGAAGTATATCCCCATAATTCTGGTCACGCTACTTATGTAATGATATATAACCAAATAAACAGTATTACTAAACCCTTTTTTTCCCACCAGCTGTGAAACAAAATGTAACAGACATAACAAACAGACACAACAATAGTGATAAAACCCACCACCTAACAAAAAAACAACTAACAATCATGACAGACATTTACCCCCTTTACCACTAAGGCTGTTGGCCAGCCCACAAGCTGGCACTATGGTCCAGGTATCCACCCTGTATTACCATAAGACAGCTGTGGATCCTAAATTGGAGTCCTCTGCACATGAGTGAAAGCTGTAAAGAAAGGAAAGCCAGAGAGGCAGAGCTTACAGGAAGGAAAGCCTATACAAATGTTCTTTTTCCTTTTTTCCTTTTTTGTTTCTTTCCCTCATTACTTTGCTTTTTTTTCTTTAAATAATGTTGGTGTACAGATCATTAGTCATATTAGGTCAGGGTTGATGGAATATTTATTTTGTTCTTATTTGTATCTGGTGAAGTGGGAGGAGATGTTGCATTCACAATCTCTTAATTCTTCTCATTACCTTGTGTATTTGGATTTTTACCTTCATTATGATCTTTGTTTTTTGAAGTTGAAGCTGAGGGGCTTGCCCTAGGGATTGAGTCTTTATCTGCAGTTAATCTTTTAACATGTTTTTCTACTTCTCGAGGCGAATAAAAGGTAGAGTCTCCTCTATTATGGACGATACAAAGCTTTCCTGGAGGAATCATAGAATATCTAATATAATGCTCTTGTAATAGGATACCACTGAAGCAAAAGCTTTTCTTTTTGATAAAACCTCGGGCCCAAAATCTGGGAACACTTGCAGAGAAAGGCCTCTTATGTGAATACCCTTCTCCACCCTGGCTGTTTGTAAAATGCATTCTCTATCTTGGTATCTTTGAAGTCTTACATAGACAAATCTTGGCTGTCTGCCTTTGTAATTTGGGTTTGCCATGGCTTGATGAGCTCTATTCAGTTCTCTGTTTGAGTTCCCTTCTGGGCTATTGCTTCCATCAACAAGTCTTCAAAAAATGTAAGTGCATCTGCACCTTCAAGGCCTTCTGTAACTCCTCCTAT
Source organism: Neoceratodus forsteri (assembly GCA_016271365.2). NCBI lineage: Eukaryota > Metazoa > Chordata > Ceratodontiformes > Ceratodontidae > Neoceratodus > Neoceratodus forsteri. The sequence goes on from CM057458.1 coordinate 1,166,855,762, forward strand.
TTTTTTATTTCCTCTCCTACTCGGCTTTTCCAACTCTTCAGCTTTTATATTTAAGCTGTCCAGCTCCATCTGTTGTTTTTCCAATTAAGTGGCCATAGGTTGTAATTTATCTTCTTGCTGGCTTATCCTGTTTTCTACCTCATCTATTCTTACAGTCATGTGCTCTATTTTATTTGCCAGGGCATTCAATGCTTCTGTAAACCCCTTCAGAGAATTGTTTATCTGAGAAAATCCAGCTATCATCTCAGTTAGCATATTGTGTTCAGTTTCACCCTTTTTAGATGAAACATAGAAACATAGACTTTGACGGCAGATAAGGACCGCTTGGCCCACCTAGTCTGCCCATTTCCCTACCTAGAGGATAAGCTGCAGATCCCATTTAACCAACAGCCTATTTCTTCCTATCCCCCACAAAAGTTGCCTTATGTCTGTCCCATGCATTTTTGAATTCTCCCACAGATTTAGACCCCACAGCCTCCTCAGGAAGGCTGTTCCATGCATCCACCACCCTCTCTGTGAAAAAATACCTACTCACATTGCCCCTAAGCCATCCCCCTATATCTTCAAATTGTGTCCTCTTGTTCTTGCACATCTCTTTTTCTGAAAGATGTTACCCTCTTGGACTTTGTTGATTCCACTGAGGTACTTAAACATTTCTATCATGTTCCCCCTCTCCCTCCTTTTCTCAAGGGAATACATATTAAGTTCTTTTAGTCTCTCCTCATATGACTTCTCTTGCAGACCCTGCACCATTTTAGTTGCCCTCCTCTGAACTGCCTCCATCCTATCTATGTCCTTGCAGAGATGGGGTCTCCAGAACTGGATGCAGTACTCCAGATGGGGTCTCACCAATTGTCTGTACAGGGGGATAACAACTTCCTGTTTTCTGCTGGTGATGCCTCTCCCTATACATCCAGTATCCCCAGCCCTCCCTACCACCTTCTCACATTGCTTGCCAACCTTAAGGTCATCTGATATGATTACCCCAGGTCCCTTTCCATTTTTGTTGTTGTTACCTCCCCATTGTGTATTCTTCCCTGGGTTTTGTTTGCCAGGTGCATTATTTTGCACTTCCTTACATTGAATCAAGCTGCCATGCTTCTGACCATTCCTCCAACCTTGCCAAGTCCCTTCTCATCCTTACTATGCCTCCTTGTGTATTAACCCTGTTGCAGATCTTTGTGTCATCTGCAAAGAGGCATACTTTTCCTTCCAGTCCCTCTGCAATGTCACTTATAAAGACATTAAAAATGACTGGACCCAGTACTGAACCTTGCGGTACCCCACTAGTAACCTCGCTTTCTTCAGAGTGGACTCCATTTACAATGACCTTCTGTGTCCTGTTGTCCAGCCGATGTTTTACCCAGGCTACCACCCTGGGACCCACTCCCAGGCTGGTTAATTTGACTATTAATCTTTTGTGTGGAACTGTGTTAAATGCCTTGCTAAAGTCTAGGTAGGTCATTTCCACAGCCCCTCCCTGGTCTACTACTTTGGTCACCCAGTCAAAGAAATCAATTATATTCATGTGACATGACCTTCCTGTTGTGAACCCATGCTGCCTTGGGTTCTGTAACCCACTGGCCTCTAGGTATTCAACAGTTCTTTCCTTCAGAAGTGATTCCATCACTTTCCCTACCACAGAGGTCAAACTGACAAGTCTGTAGTTTCCTGCCTCTGTCTTGGTCCCACTTTTGTGAAGGGGAATCACATCTGCCTTCTTCCAGTCCTCAGTTTCCACCATCCTCCCATGATTTGTTAAAGGGTAGTCAGTGGTGTCACTAGTTCTCTGCTTAATTCTTTTAGAATTCTGGCGTGAATTCCATCTGGCCCCATTGCTTTGTCCACCTTCAGTTTTAGAAGTTCTTTCAGAACCCTTTCTTCTGTGAAAGGACTGGGATCGACCCCCCTATACAGAGTGCTTCTGTTAATTGGATTAGGCACCTCTCCCACCTCCTCTTTTGTGAATACTGAACAGAAGTATTCATTCAGTATCCCTGCTTTTTTACTGTCCCTCTCTGCCCACCCACCATCCATTCTGTTCAGCCTCACTATCCCTCCCTTTGTCTTTCTACTCTCCCTGATATACCTATAAAAGGTTTTATCCCCCTTCTTAACTGAGTTGGCTGTCTTTTCCTCAGTTTCAGCCTTTGCTATTCTGATTACCCTCCCTGCTTCCTTCTGCCTTTACTGGTACAGTTCTCTGTCCTGCTCCTTCTGTGTTTCCTTATACTTCCTAAATGGTATAGTTTTCTCCCTAACCTTCACCGCCACCTCTTTTGAGAACCATAGTGGCTTTTTCTTTCATTTTGATTTGTCTATTTGCTTCACACCAAGGCTTGTTGCCTCTGTGATGGCAGTTTTGATATTTCCCCATTGTTGCTCCACCCCTCCTTCTAGCCTGTTTGCTAGTGCTTTTCTAAGGCACTCTCCCATCTTGCCAAAGTCAGCCCTCCTGAAGTCCAGAAACCTCACTTTTGTATGGCTTGACTCTGTAGCTGAGTTTATTGTGAATCACACTGTTTGGTGATCACTTGTTTCTTCTTTCTCCATTTCTATTTCTTTTTCCTTAGCTTCTTGACCTTGACTTTTAATGTCAGATTTATTTTTATGTTTTCCCCCGACATACTGCCTGAGTCAGAGGGTTTTTCTGCATCTTCTGGAACTTTCAAAACCTTTTGAGGTTGTGAACTCCCTGTCTTGCCTTCAAGCTTGTTTTTCTTCTCTGTATAATCTGTAATCGTTATCTGTTTTTCAGATCCTTCTTTTGCCAAACTTTTCTCCGTTCCCTCCTTCCCTCCCTTCCTTTTATGCATATATTTTTTCCCTTTTACCGTGGGGGGAACTCTAAAGGATTTCCTTCTGCAAGCAACACCACTTTGCCATCTTGCTTTTGTTGCCTTTATTTTGCTTTAGTTTGAGCCAGCATATGTCTGGCTTTCTAAGCCCTGTGGAATTGTTTTGACATCAAGTAACTAACTTAAAAACAAAAAATATGTTTTATTCCCCCCATTTGTTTTAGCTTCGAAATCAGCTTCCTCCAGGGCAGAGGGGCTAGGCCCAAGGAGGAGTAAGGCTACTGTCCTTGTTTGAGAAGGTAGAGAGGCTAAAATAAAAACCCTTCCTTTGTATGGCTGTGGACGGATCCTACAGCCATCTTGCTATCTGTAGTGAGAAAATGGAGTATCGTGGAACACATGTTTTGGACTTTTCAGTGTATCCTTCCATGCCAAACTGAAATAATATACTCTCTTATTTCCATTAAGAATGTTGGAGTCGTAACTCCAAGCTGCTTATCAGATGCCATTAGAAAACTGAAACAGCTTGTTAAATATTTGCTAAATATTGGTTGCCCATTAAACTGGAGATCTGTTTACCCCTTCAGAATGCAAAAATTTATAAACTAAACATTTAAACAGCTTCTTGCTCGAGTTTCACTTGGAAATGTATGGTCTTTCAAGAAAGATTCATACCTCATAAATGTCACCCTTTCCCAGCACATCTATAATTTACACTGTTTTTTTAACCTCTAAAGGCACTGTCTCAGCCATATGCCAGATCTTCAGTGAACTACTATTCGGTGAATATGTAGCAATCAGTAGGCATTTTCTTTTCTACTATGCTTTTTGGTGAAAAAATGTATTGAGCTACAGCAAACACACACACACACACTCTCTGTACATACCATCCTTATGGTCACAACATTCAAAATAAATACTGCATTCTAATATGTTATAAAAAATTAACTGTTTATGTCATTTTGTTAGAAAACAATCATTACACAATGGCAATAAAAAAATCCTGTAACCTGACTGGCTGTCTGACCTTGGTGACGGTGAGGTTATCTGAGAACAACCTCACTGTATTGATTTGTTTTTGCATTGTTTGCATCTTCTCTTAAGAAACAAAGCTATATTGCCTCACTAAAAATCTACTAAAAATGTTTTTAATTTTTTTTTTGTTTTGTATAATAACAAGCCATTGTATAATAGCAATAATGCACTCCAGGGTGTGGGTCATGCTGGAATAACCTCACTTCTGGGGCATTGGACACACTTGGCCTGTGGCCTCATTCCCAACCACCCAGGCATGAGGTTATCCCAGCACGACCAACACCCTCTCATGCATTATTGCTTAAAGAAACTGTTTATGTCAGTGAACACAGTGAAGTTCAGTTTAGAGTAGATATCCTTTAAATATGTCTTATCCTATATTTTGTATCCTGGATAGCAGAGGGGAGATGCTACATCTCATTGTCATAGGGATCTTCATTTACACATTTTTGCACCGTATTTACTCAGGCTGTCTCAGATTAGATGCAATATCTTGTTTTCAGTGGGGTCATGATTTTACCAGTTTGATAATGTATTTCTTCAGGGTAGCCTAGTTCAGGGAACCCATATTCAAAGGAGATGCATGGCACACCCTGGCTGAAAAGGGAGATGTGCCACACAACTCCAACAATGCACTGCAGCCTGATATTCAAATGTGAGGGATGTGCCGGCCACAAGGGAATGGGCCAGGGTGCACACAAATAGTATGCCGTGCAAGTCGAGGGTGCATTCCCATGTATATGTTGCACTGCAGCATACTCAGTGGGAATGCGTCCCTCACAGTCCAGTGCAGCATGGCCCACAGGCCAGGAATAGCTGGCTGAACTCAGACAGCCACCCACAGGCAGGCTGCGGAGATGCACCCAGGTGCACAGCAGTCTGGAAGCCCTGGTGGACTAGAGGTACCCCTCCCATTCCTGATTGATCCAACTCCATCCCTGAAGAGCTCCATAGTATAGGACCCCCCTGGACCCAGTCCCATCAGAGGAAACCATGGTACATATCCATAGCATAGAGGACCCCCACCCACTGCCTCAGTACATAGACACCCCCACAATCCATACCCAAGCTGTTGCGGAGACTGGCACTTCCCTCCACACCCTGCCATATCCAGCCACCAAATGCACTGGACCCGTATCAGGGAACTGCACTCCAGAATGTCCCAAGTGTCTGCACCATGCATTGGGGCACTACATTAGCTGCAGACCAATGTATGCAGCCATATGTGTGTATCCCTGGAAAACTGTAAGAGGGAATTGACATATCTCAAATGCATGCAGTGTTGATGCTGTATCTTCCTGATGTCATATACCTCTGCAGGCCCACACTGTCCCCCATTCCCCTGTGTAATATGCCATCCTCCAGACTGCTGAGGTATCATGTGTGCCATGGGGTGTAGTATCCTGCAATTCCATTTGCAGTGTACACTCCAGGGAATGGATAGTGCATCTGTGGTTCACCAGTTGTACAAATAAATGGGAGGTCAGCTGTAACATGCCTATTCTGGGACCTGTGTGAGTGGATACAGCATTGGCTATCACCCTGTCTGAGCAGTGCAATTGCACCAGAATGATGGATCCCCATGTGAGCACCTGAGGTCTTTAGAAATAATGGGCATCCCAAATGCTGTCCACAGCCATATCCACTCTGACCAGAACTTGCTCCACTCTGTAGCATGTTCTGCTTATATATGTAATCCACACAGTCTTCAAAGATAGTGAAAATAATTTGATGCCAGCCCTTTATTCTTAATTTCCTGCAATGCCTTTCTTAAAGCCTGCTTATAATCTGCTAGCATTTTCTCCCAGGTTTTCTTCTCTCAGTTTGCTAATAGCTTAATGACTTGAGCACATTATTTTCAAATTTTATGCTTCTCTTCTTCCCCCATTACCCATTGAGATAACTAATATAATGGGGGGGGGGCTCCTCAGCTTATAGAAGTTCCTAATCATTTGCCAGTTGATGTCCTTAAACAACCTGACCAAAGAAAATAAAACAAAGCACAGGGGGGATCATCAGGTATTTTATCAATATTCTTTATATGGCTCAACCCTTCTCCACATTTACTTAATGTAAAGATTGAAGCTCGACATCTTGAACTTGTGTCTTTGCCTTCTGGTAGTCCTTTTGCCTCTGGCATTTCTGCCCAGGCAGCCACCATGTGTTTCTCATCACTTACTCATTTGTTCAGCATGGACTCAATTAGTGCTGCTATGAGCAATTACTTCAGTGACAGAGAGTAAAATCAAAAAGCAATTAATCATGACTAATATTTCAAAAAAAGAAAAAGAAGCCAAGTGAGCAGCATAGAAGCACATTTTTTTTTCTTTACAGTGCTCAACCAGGGACAGCTCTTCTACTTAAAAAAAACTCAGCCGGCAGCAATAAATTGCTCCTTGCTTCCCAGTGTCTGGCTCCCTTGTACACAAGCAGTCCCTGAGAACTAAATGCTGCTTCATTTGCTGTTTCTGGTCATTGCCACACCAAACAAATACCTGACCACCAAGGAAAAATCAAAAACTGATAACCTAGGCTGACAAAGCCATAAATGTAGAGAAGCCCAGTAGGTCAGGTTTTAGATATGCGTAGCTAAAAAATAACTCATCTTTTAGTAACTAAGCCACAGACCATGATTGTTCCCTGCATCTTGATGTCTGGCTCCCTCTAACCCACGTTAGCATGTCGCCATCTTGCACATACTGTACTCAACCACTTGAGGCCAAGTAGCAAACCTTCTAGACCCCATCAAAAATTCCCTTAGGTCATTCACACAGCTCCAAGAGCATCACTTTCTACTTAAGCAACACTAGTGGAAATATGAAGAAAATAGAATCCCACACTCACCACCCCACATGAGGAGACTGCTCACAACTGTGTCTAAAGGTGCTCATTTGGAGTGGTGAGTGCAGGATTCTCTTTTTTCTCTCTCTTTTTTTTTTTAATCTTTGGTAAGTGGTTAAGGCCCACTAGGCACAAGTGCCTGTTTTCAGGGGTGACCTGGGAGCACTGGGTGGTTAAGTGACTTGCTCAGAGTCACACAGTATGCAAGTGGAGGTTGTGAGAATCAAACTCAGGTCTGGTCTGGTCTGCTGGATTTATCAAGCTAATTTTCTCCATTGCAATCTTTTATCCCAGCACCCCGTCCATGTGTAGCCTCTCTTCTTTTTTGCAGTACTGGAAATATCTCCAGTTGCAACCTGCACTACAACTCTGGCTCACCCCACAGCATTGTTTCAAGCAATGTGAAATGCTCTGGATTATTAGTTCCTGGGGAACCCAGTCAAGGGGTAACATTGGGCACATTTATAAACATATACAAGGCTATCGCCTCCCAGACTGGGACACACACAGACAAAAATGGGTAGCAAATCAGGGCTGTCAGTTGGATGCAAATTCATGGGCCCAGTGTTAGAACAAGCCCACAGAGCCATCCGTGACCAAAAATATCAACTCCTACATCAGAAGATCTTGGTATGGTGGCACAGGATGCCAGACAGATTGGCACACATGGGCATGAACATCAAAAATTTCTGTTGGTGGTATGGAGCCTGTCCAAGGACAATATTCCACATACTGTGGTCCTGTCAGGAAATCAGGTCAAGTTGTGCAGCCATTATAGAGAGGATGGAAAATTTCTTGCAAATGGCCCTCCACATATGTACAATATTCTGGATTCTAGGAGATACAGAGATACTCATGCCTCCTGCCAAGCCCTACAAAAACCTTCTAGTGACAGCAGGCATGGAAGCGAAACACCTGCTTTGGATCTGCTGGTGGCAGGCAGAAGGCCCTGTAATAAAGAACTGGTAACTAGGGATGGCTAGAACTGCCACCTACTATATTTCCGCATTCTGCACTGCCACAAAGGCTTGCTGGGAAAATTTCTAGGTTCATGGAATCCACGATTCAAGGACTCAGGAAATGATAAGCCCAGGTAACTGCTGTTTTATCTTCTCACCATGTATATCTCTTTCTGTATGGTAGGTACCCTCTGCTGGTCCCAAAAGATGACATCAGGCATTTTTAACAGACATGACTTTCCTCAAGTTATTTATTTTATAGATTATTATACAACAAAGCATGATGGACTTTTCCTGGTTAGTGTATGCTAGTGCGACACTCTGTTGATACCCATGAAGACAGTGAAGAAGTTGTCAACACCTGCAATAACGTATTGAATTATAGACAGCCTAATCCTACAGTACAGTATGTATAGTAGTAGTAGTAGGTTAATGTTGTCAGTTAGGTTATACAACTGGGAAACTCCTTAATAAATACTGTAACTGCTTTCTATTTGTTGTGACTTCATGTGAAAAGTCCTAAAAGATTTAAATATGACAACCTTGCCATCAGAGCAGTCCTCTTTTTTTTGCCTTGTGAAGAATGTGCTCTTTTAATGGAAAATGTAGAGGCTTTTTAAAAATTGGTTAGAGCTTTCCACTGGGTGTAGGTGGGAAAGGGAGGAAGTAATGGTCTCTCCCCATGTGAGGTGCCCTGGGACATCTGTAAAACATTCATTTAATTTATTCCTATCTAAAAGATCTTTGTGATCAATGTATTTTTTCAAGGTGCCCAAATCATGGAACATAATACACAATGCAATAAATTAAATAGCATGCTGTAGTGTGCAAAAAAAAAAAAAACAGTCAACAACCATAGTGTAGGGAGTCATTTTTGAAAATAACATGCCTGATTTTGGTCCCGTGCTCCTGATTTTTTAAGCCTTCTCCTTTATTTGTGTGCCCAGGGTGGGGATGTATGGTGTAACTTCCCACCCATGTCCCCATGGGGGGGGCATGGGTACATTCTCAAACATCTCATAAGTTTCCAAGTCCTCAACTGTATCCCTGAGTGGGTGGAGGATTCTGTCTAGCTAACTCAGTTTTGCTAACAGGGACTCCCCACAGTCCTTTTTTACTGTAATATGCACATCGACAGTGCAGAGACATTGAGAAAGGATGACTACATCTGCTAACATGCAGTGCAATGCCATGATGCAGCCTGAATTGTGTTTGCTTAAGCCTGCCATGGCTCATTGGGATCCCTTGTAAAAGTGGTGCTGCATCAAAGAAATTTAACCCGTGTGGGTAGGCTTTTACTGGATGTTGTCAGTGGCTGTGCTGCAGTAAATGTGAGATATAGCTTAAGAGAAAACCTCATTTCCCATGGTTGTTTATCTGTCACACTTCATGAGCCTTAAAAGTTTCACTAATATAGAAACAGAATCCAAACTATAATTCCATTTAAACACTGACCTTTGAAAAAAAACTTACTAAGTGTTAGCACATTTGGTACTGCATGAACTTCTCCCAAAATTGAATCTACCCAAACCCCCTCTACTCGGCATACCTGAAATACTGAGGAATACAAATTTCATTGGAGCTTTCCCTTACAGAAATAATTATATGAAATGTTTTCATACTGCACACATAAAACTACCCTAGTGATATGTGTGCTGCAAGTATGATTTAAATGTTAAATTGGAACCGACTTGATGCATATGGCATACATGCAGCAAGCAAGTGTGGAAACCATGATTTTTAATTAGGAAAGACTGCATACATGTGGCATGCATCCTGAAAGCAAGTGGTCACTGATAACTGCACACATACAAGTTAAGTGAATTGTTCAGGATGATGCCATACACAAGTGGACTGTAATGAACTCTATGGTGAGAACACAGCCCCTTTAATGTGTCATGGTAGATGTTTAAACTGTATACCTGTCAGTCAGAAAAAAATCACTTTTTTAATTGATCAGAGAATCAGTGGTAATACTGAGTTGCTTTCTAGGTGCCCATAAATGATTTCTAGAATTCCAAGGCCTGCACAGGATGTCAACTCCATTAACACACAGTGCTGAGTTAATCTGCTGTTTCTTCAGAACAGAAAATAAAATTGAGCTTAAAGGAAGTATGGAGAAACCAGTATGCAAAATACTGTGTTATACGATCACTTATATTACAATTCATACAATACATACACTAGAATAATTCATTTCATATTGCCATAGACAGCTTTTTCTAGAGTTGTAGGCTCTCTTACACATTGATGATATTGGTGATGTTGTACTTTTAACTCACAACGGGTTGTGAATGGCATTCAGCACAATTTTTCACCTGCTCTTCTCCTGGTGGCTAAAGAAACTCTGACCTGCATGGGTTCACTAGTCTCAACAGCCTTGATTTAATACAGGAACACAAATCAGAGTGTCAGTGTTTCTCAATAAAAGCCACAAAGACAGACTGTTACAGGCAGACCATTATATTCTGGATGGGAAAAAGCCTGCTCGGCTAATGCAGTCCTCCTTTTTTGAATTGATTGCAAATCATTGATGTTTTATTTTAACTTGTGGCTGGACTTGACTGGAGTTCAGTGCCATTTTTTTCCCATTGTGTTCCTCTTGTGTCTAAAGAAACTTTGACATGCACAGGCCTGCTAGCCTCAATGGCCTTGATTTAATACAGAGACACCGGTCAGAGTATCAGTGTTGCTTTATAAAAGCGTCAAAGACTGATTGTTTCAGTCTAGACATTAAATAGTCCCTGTGAGGAAAATACCTGCATGAATCTAATGCACTCCCTATTTTTTGAATGGTAGCTAGCACTGCACTCACTATTCTACAGTGTATATGGTATCCTCCACTTGGAAACATCACTATCAGTAAGGCAGCACCCTATTTCTGTACTATAATATAATGTGGTTACCACAACTTCAGTTAAATAATGTGCATAGCAAAATGTTGTTTAATGCTGGGCATATGCATACCACCAATCTAGTGTAAATACTGGTATCTTGCTTTGTCTATTCCGTTTTAATTACACTTACTGAAACAGGGACATGGTTGCTGCTGACCAGCAAACACTGGTCCAGCACTAATATGGTGAAACATAAGGGTTTTAGATATGCTGTGTATCATTTGTCCTTCCCAAAGGCTGAATATTGGGGCCAAATCATATTCAGTAAATGTAGAGATTTAGACTTGTGCTCTAAGTTTGAATCCCACCACTACACTCAGTGTGTCCTTTGGCAATATGCTTAGCATCCTCCCGAGACCACGGAATTCTTTTTTTTTTCTTCAAACTTTCCCTACTCTCCCGCCCTGTAACAACTCTCACTCTGAGAAGCAAAGCAACTACAACATGCCTCATCGAAGTCAGCATCCCCATCAGGTCCCTTCAGCAACTGAAACCCTGAACCAGTATGGTTGCCTGTGCACATAATGCTACCTAGTATCCTGAGGAGGCGCTGTGTGGTGAGATGTGTTCCAACCTACTGACTTTCTCCCTGAGTACCCTGCCTGAAATTGTTGTGAACTTGGATATATAGTAACTAATGGTACCAATGGACAAGCCAGCCACTTCACAAATTCTAGTACAAGAACTAGAGGCAACTCTGTTTCAGGAACAGCACCTCCAATTGAGTACCCCATCAGTAAACTAGAAATTGGGGGCTAGGCACCTGGGGTCCCTACAATATAACCTAGAGGCTTTGCATCTAGCTAAGGCCACCTTTTTTGTTGAACATTATGAACTGATGCCTGTGGTATGCCCCATGGTGGCTGAAGATCTTAATCTTCCCTTCTTTTTTATTTTAAACTGGTACTTAATTTACTGGAGATCAAAGGGAGCTTGATAACACAAAGGCCACTCAACCTACCTCATCACCAAAAACTGTCTTTATTAAATACATTTCTGGAGTGCTGTAATGAGGCAGAGATGCTACTGTATGTGCTGTTTTTCCAATCATGAAATGTGATTTGAAACAAGACTTCCCTTGCAAGTTGAGATTACTGCAGCCTGAGAGAGTGCACAAAGTCCTGACACTGATGGATGCCTAACTACAGATCTCTTGTCCAGCACTCTCAAAACCCCTTATAAATATTAATTAAATGTAAAAGAAGACCCACACAAACAGTATTGTTCATTAAACAAATATCAGGGCAAATGAAATTCTAAATTTCGTGGCAACTGAACCACTTTCTATTATTTTTCCAGTCAAAGAGTGTTTTACCTATTCAAGTTACAATGCCACCTGCATGAGCCAAGTCAGCCACCGCAAATGTACAGAACACCAGAGCCACCGCTGTGCCTGAATGCACCTCAGCCACATAAAGAAAATGAGACTTGCTGTCATCAAAGAAATGTTAGCAGACGTTGAGCTACACATCTCAGTCCTGAAAACCTCTATGGCCAAACTTCAACAAGACTCCTTGGATATAAAGCAAAGGACTGAGGAAATGGAGAACAAAGAAACAGTAATAGATGATGATGATGCTATTCAGCTTCAAGGCTTCAGAATATTATGACACGTAGATAGCATATATTTTGGATAAACTGGATGATTTGGAGCACCATGGGAGGTGAAATGTTATCAGAATAATAGGATAACCAAAGGGGGCGGACAGAAAAAAAACATGGTACCATTCCTCAAAAAGTTATTTTCTGAACTCATTCAAAAACAGTAGCACTGGACTTTAGAAATAGAGTGAGCTCAGACTGGCATGTGATGGCTATCTGATCAGATGCTTCTTGACCAGCTCCTGCTCTCACGCCCAAATAACTCGATTAAACTCACAATAAAGAAAATGACTCACAGCAAAACTGGCACACTTGTCTTCTAAAAGTAAGGTAACCATTTCTTTAAGTAAAAAACTCACTGCAATGGAAGCTGAAAGGCTAGATTCTCTGCCCCCAACACATGCTGCCTCCGATGCTGACCAGAGACAAAGCGGCCAAGCGCTCTAAAGCGATTCCTGCTGGGACACCTACTAACTTGACTCTGCAGGTCACACTTACAGAGGAGATGTTCCTGTAGGGCCTGAGCCCTCTGAAATCTACCTTAGATTCACTAGCAGTGGATATGCAGATGATTACAACTTCCTTGGCTGCTCTTACTCTATGAACTGGTGATAATGAAGCCCAAATTTCTTCCTTAGATGATTGGAGAAATAAGACCCTGAAATCTCCCAACTGCAGCAGCATTTAAAAGCTATGGAAACAAAGATGGAAGACTTGGAAAGAAGATCACTCAGGAACAAGATAGTGATTATGGGGCTGCCAGAGGGGGAAGAAGTGGCATCAGCTATCAACTTTATTCGAAAATTATGCCACAACATTGCAGGCCCTTCTCCCAATGGCTCGGTATACGTAGTTGAGAGGAATCACAGATCGTTATGCCCAACTCCTCCTCAGGGAGCACCTCCTCGGCTACTAATTATTCGCCTCTTAAATTTCCTCGACAAGCTGCGCATACTGGGGAAAGTTCAGGACCTCCAAGAAGTGCTTTGGGAGGGTAAGAGAATCAAGATCGCCCATGATTTACCAAAATTAGTGCTCCAAATAAGAACTGAATTACACCCCTTTGTAGCTAAGCTGATTGCTGTGGGTATAAAGCTTCATATGAAATACCCTGCAACTCTCCAGGTTTTGCACCGAGATGTTTGGCATAACTGCGACACTGCAGAGCAAGTGACAACTATGCTGAAATCCTTATATCCTGACTATTCAAGAGAGTACCAGTTGGACATCTGCTGAATCTGTTTCACTAAAGGAGCATTACAGTTTCATATTATTCCCACTTCTTCAATCTGGAGAACTTTATGCATGCGATTACATAATAGCGAATGCTTGCTGAATCATAATCGGATCTCTAACCATGAAGATCTCTTCAGAGCCACATTTATGCTACCTAATTTCATTGGTTTTATTAGGCTAGAACTTGCCTCAACTCATCTGAAGGGTAAAGTAATCATACTATTCAGTTACACAAAGATGCACACGAGCTCACTCAGATCAACGATTCCCCCCTGCTATGCATCTGAAATTCACTGTAAAATGATCTGGATCCACGTTCAAGAGAGTTGAATGCTTTAGATATTTACCAATATAGTGTCCTAGAGACAGACCCTACAAAGATACGGGGTATTAATAAGGAAACAAGAGGAAATAGGGGACATGCCCTGTAATATCAGCTTTTTTCAAACCTTAACGAGCATTCAGCTATCCTGATTCTTTCTGTTGATATGGGACTAAGGTATACAAGCCAAATGAATGCTTCACCAGACATAGCGATTATTGCCTGTGAATTTGTAACAAGTTTGTTTGTGTTATGACAATTTACTTTTATTACAACAGTTACTGAACATCACATGTGTGCTGTCTACCTCACAACTCTACATTACAACATTGCGGTGTGCTACAATTGCCCAATCTAGTGGCCTAGGAAGCAATAGGCTGCCATTTAAGTGGGCACATGATTAAAGCCAAGGAAAGGAGACAGAAAACAGATTACTTAGCAGCATTGTAGCAATATTAACTGAGAATCTCTACAAGATGCACTTCTGGAGTATTAGTGTTACTGGAAACAAAAGATGGATACTTTCGGGACATGGCTATATCTTAATTAAAATTGGCTTTCTTGCTTTATATAGATTTTTTTTTCTTTCTTTTATAACCTTTACCCATACCATTTCCCCACTGTGGTCTCAAGAACAAGCAGTGAATATTTGTGTGCTAAAATGATTGATTCTTTGAATAGTTGTGTCTAATGGTCGGGCGTGAGGGGGCACGGGAAAAAGGTGGGAATGTTTGGGGAAGCTTTGAACATCATAGTCCAGAAAATATGGGTGGATCAGTCGATGGGACTGGGGTGTTATGTAGGTACAATTTTGTTTCATATGTTAGGTGCAGATATGGGGAACTTTGCTTTGGGGGGAGCAATGGAGAAATTATAGCGCAGGGTGCCATACATGAGATACACAATGTAGTCAATATACTCTTCTGCTTTCCCTTTAAAGGTAATTGTTGTAAATGAAATAAGTATCATGGAATGTTAAAGGAGTGGAAAAGATACCAAATACTAAAACATTTGCAAATTCTTCAATGTCAAGTAGCTTTCCTTCAAGAGACTCACCTTCTGTCCATGGACAACCTGCTTTTCCATTGACAGAATGTGAGCCAAGTGTTTGCAGCTGGGAGTTCTACCCAAAAAAAAGAGGGGTAGCTGTTTTATTTTTTAAAGGAACTAAGTTCAACCTAATACATAATATTGTAGACCCTGAAGGAAGATATATACAGGGCCAGCATCGGGGGGGGGGGTGCAAGGGATGCGACTGCACCAGGACCCAGAGCGTTGGCAGGGCCCATGGCCCCTTAAGTCAGAATAATCCTTTTTTTTAAGTTTTAAACTGCTCACAGAGCAGAGCCATCTGCCCACTGCCTCCTGTCCACATGAGCCCTGCCTGAGATCTGCACCCATCGGTCCCCCCCTCCCTGAGTGTACATGTGGAATGAGCTGAGGACTGGACCTGGTCGGTGACATTTAAAAATTAAATCCTCTCCCTGCTGCACACACTCACATCCTCCTCAGACATACCTGCTGGTAGTGGCACTGTCAGAGTTTGCGTGTGAGCTGCTCTGCTTCCTTGAGTCCCATCCATCATCTGACCGAGTCCTTGCTTGTTGCCCTAGGGTGGCTCATCCTCCATGCTGGCAGTGGTATGCTCCAAATCTGATCCTCAGCACCAGCAACCACGGCTCATTGGTATGTTCTCTGTTTGCTCCTGTCGCCCCTCGTGATGCTGCTAAGCTCAGTCACACAGCTCTTCCCCTGCTCCCGCCTCACTCCCCCGTGTGCTGGCTGATGCTGTGGGCAGTTGCTCTGAATCTGATTTGCTGGGGTGCTCACCCAAAATGCTGTGAGGCATCACATCGCACTAATTAATATTAGAATATTCTGCTGTTGTGGATGGGGGGCCGGGGAGGAGTATCTTGTGAGAAATCCTCTCTTACTACACTGTTGCAGTTTGCAGATGAACGAGTGGGAGTGGATGCGGACATTGTATTCAGGTGGAATTGAGTGCAGCAGCACCAGCAGCGTGGAGTTGAACTTGTCTTGAAACAAGTTTAACTTGTAAACTAGGCACATATATATTAAAGAAATACACGCTTGGGGCCAAACTAGAAGGACAGAAATTTAAAAAACTTAGGAAAATAGATAGCTAGCCAGGCTAGGCAGCGAGCAGTAAGGAGTGAGTGCTGTGGCTGCCTAGGCCCCAGTGGGTGGTGCTGGCGGTGGCCCGGGGCAGAAGAACTAGAAGTCGAATTCAAATAAATCATATCCCAGTGGTGCTGAGTTGACACTGACTGCTGAAAGGCTACTACTCTACTGTGTCTCTCTGAAAACATTATGAAGAACTTTAGGCAGGCAGGTTAGGGAGTCAGGGACTCAGGAGAACTTGGAAGAAGAAGTACAAGGGTAAGAGAAATCATTATTCTCTCCTCTTTCCTCTTGTATCATCATCATATCATGCATAATGCAGGCTTGCATCTTTTTTTTTATTTTTGAACAAGACTTCAGACAGGAGGATCAACTGAATGATCAGTTATGACAGTGAGTGAGTGAACAAGTTAGTCACTCAGTCTGGTATCTCACTAAGAAGATAAGATCTTAAGTTTTCAATTTCATCTCTTCTGAGTTACTATATTAGCATCAAAATAACAAGTCTTCTTTGACTGTGCTGCTGGGGCCTGTCTAGTCTTCTTCACAGTAAGCCAGCAGCAAGCATTGCAGCCAGCCTTCTACTGTAGGAGTTACTGGTTTTGGCATTAAAATAACAAGATATTCTCTGGCTCTGCTGCAGTCTGTCTAGTCTTCTTCAGAGTAGGGCAGCAGCAAGCATTGTAGCCAGCCTAGTACTGACTGTGTAGGAGTCACTGTTTGGCATTAAAATAACAAGATATTCTCTGGCTCTGCTGCTGCAGCCTGTTTAATCTTCTTCAGAGTAAGCCAGCAGCTAGCATTGTAGTGAACCTAGTACTGACTGTGTAGGAGTCACTGTTTGGCATTAAAATAACAAGTTATTCTCTGGCTCTGCTGCTACAGCCTGTCTCATCTTCTTCAGAGTAAGCCAGCAGCAAGCATTGGAGCCAGCTTAGTACTAACTGTGTAGGAGTCACTGTTTGGCATTAAAATAACAAAATATTCTCTGGCTCTGCTGCTGCAGCCTGTTTAATCTTCTTCAGAGTAAGCCAGCAGCAAGCATTGGAGCCAGCCTAGTACTGTGCCATTAATTTTTGCATTATTATAGATCTCATATTCATTCAACAAAAGTCTTCTTTCTGTGACTGTCTCTGCACTGTGTGTGAACTTTACCTGTACTGGAAATAAAGTTTTTTTTGTCAGGAGAGAGAAATTAACCTTTAATTTCTGTCAAGAAAGAAAGGCAATACATCCAGATTAGTATTGCAAAAAATACTTTATTTTGCTGAATTAATAAAGAACAGCAGTACATTCTCGAATGGATCTGTTTTCTAGCTCGCTGCTTCATTCATAGTTAGGCAGAGACTGCAAGCATAGGACTTAAGAGCAGTGCATCTATACATTTTTCTACACAAATGAGCCTGGCCTTGCGCCTGTCTGCTAATGTTAAGTGAGCCACCTGCAGCTCACAGATATTATTGAACTGTAAAGTAGTCTAGTCAAAAGTACATTTTGTATTCATAAAAAAAAATAAACATAACTTAGCTAGCAAGGCAAACCATACATAACAGAAACAAAAGGAAAGAAAAAAAATTGACAAGATGTCGAATCTTGTAGCACTACCAAAGTACAAGTCTGTTTCTACAAAATGTAAACAACAAAATAGACAGCTAGAGTTGACTCAGAAAGAAGCAGAAAATGCTAACAAAATATTTTGTAAATGGTTAAGTTCTCCACCGGCAACTGTGACAACAGTGTCCGCATCAGGTGAAAGCACAACAAATGAGCAAGAACCATCAACCTCATCACAAGGAATGGCTGTAGAGGCAGTAGTAGATGGGGAGATGACTTGGGTGGAGTTGGGGAACCATGATGAATTGGACTCCAACTCAGAAAGAAATGTACAGCTAGATGAAATACATGACAGAAATGTACAGCTAGAAGAAATACATGAAAGAAATGTACAGCTAGGCCTAGAAGAAGAAATATATGATGATGAAAGAAATGTACAGCAAGAAGAAATACAAGAATGTATTGAACTGGAATCAGGTTGTGACATAAACCCTGAACCCAGTCAACCACCTTCATGTATCATTTTTACGACCCAGCTACCTGGCCTGAAAGTTATACTACAGAGTCAGAGCGCCTTAGGATTGAAATTGTGCAGCATAAACCCCTACAGCTGAAGGAAACTGACATTGATTTCCCTAAAACAGCTGATTGCCGGTTTACTTCAGCAAACTATGAGCATAAAGTGGGATCCTCAAAGATTCACTGGCCTTGGTTAGTTTACTCCAAGTCTGCTGATGCTGTATTTTGTTTCTGCTGTCAGTTTTTTTGGTGAGGATAGGGGTGTGTTTACACAATGTTTCTCCAACCGGCAAAAATTATCACAAAGGCTGAGTCAGCATGAAGCATACCCATCACAGATGGAGAATTTCTACAAATGGAAACCTTTAGAATTAGAGTTGCAGAAACAGGCTACAATAGATAGGAGATTGCAAGAAAAACTGGACAAGGAAAAGTAATGATGGCATGCTGTGCTTTGTAGAATTTTGGACTGTGTTTTATATTTAGCAGGCCAAAACTTAGCCTTTAGGGGTTCAGTAGACCATCTGTATGTGGACAACAATGGTAATTTTTTGAAATTGTTGGAACTGTCGTCCAGATATGACCCTATTATGGCTGATCACTTGCAACATGTTCAGCGAGGAACAAATGCTCATTATTTAAGCAAAGATAGCCTGAATGAATTTATGCAGATGTTAGCTAAGGCTGTGACTAGTAAGATTAGGGACAAGATACACAATGCTTGCTACTATAGTGTGCTGATAGACTGCACTCTACATATTTCTCATAAGGAACAATTATCACTAATTATTCATTATATTGAAATCAATGGTGATCAAGTTGAAATGAGAGAGAGAGCTTCCTAAAGTTTCTCCATGTTGAAAATACAACAGGAGAGGCTTTGGCTGAATTATGCTAGATCGACTAACTGGACATGGCATTAAAATTGAAGACTGCAGGGGCCAGTGTTACGATAACAGGGCTAACATGAGAGGTATCAATCAAGGAGTTCAAGCGAGGATATGACAGGTGAATGAATGTGCACTGTATGTGCCTTGCCATCCTCATAATTGGAACATTGTGTTAGAACATGCAGCTGAATCATCCTTGGAAGAAAATAATTTGTTTGGAGTACTACAGTGAGTTTACAGAATCTTGTCTGAATCCACCAAACATTGGGACATCCTCATCAAGCACATGAAATGATATACCCTCAAGCTAATTTCAGGGACCCGATGGAGTGCCTGTGCTGATGCTGCAAAGGCAGTCTGTGAACAACTGCCTGAATTGTTGGATTCATTGCTGGAAGTATCAGAAACTGCAAACAGTGACAGCGAAACATTGCCTGACATCACTGGCCTTGTGAAAACACTGGAATCATTTCCATTTATTGTATGCTTACTTGTGTTGAATGAAGTGCTTAGTGCCATCAATTGGGTGACAGTGATTTTACAGTCACTTGCTTTAAATCTTTCAAATGCCACAGATGTGGTTTCGTCCATCAAGGAACAACTGTGTGATTATCGAAGACAAGGATTAAGCAGCGTGTTAGAGGAAGCAAAGCTGCTATCCCAAAGCAAGGACATTGAACTGACTTTTCCAGAAAGACACACCAGATGGTGAAAACACATGCCAGAAGAGCTTGCTGCAGACAAACCCTTAACTGAACAAGAAAGCTTTGAAGCCATTTTTTTCAATTGCCTATTGTTTGTTTGTTTATTCGCTTAACGGGTAAGCACACTGAAAACAAGTTCCTTTTACAGGTGCGACCCACATATATTACATAAGAACAATACATAATCAAACATACGCATACAATACAACAAGATTGCAGACAAAATTGTCTTTGTTACAAAAGATTAAGTCATAAAAAACATATACAATTAAATTGAGACACAAAATACATCTTTAGTGCATCACCAAACTTTTCAGCAGAACATGACCACCTAATGTCATAGGGAATTTCGTTCCAAATAGATGGAGCAATATAGGAAAAGGACCTTTGCCCGCTTTTAGTTTTCATAAATGGAATCTCAAAAAACCTGCTGTCTGACCTATATCTACAATAATAACCATCACTATACGGCCTCAAAAATTGAGAGTTATTTTGTGGAGTCCCAGAGTCTACAACTCTGTATATAATCTTAGCCACATAGTATTGAAAATTTAATGAGATAGGTAACCAACCCATCTCTTTCAAAATCAGACAATGATGGGATGATTTAGGACAGTTTAAGGCAAATTTGGCTATCGAATAGAGTAAAGTGGATTTCCTTGAGATCACTGTTGCAGAAGCAGTATCAGTGATTATGGCTGCATAGTTCACAATAGGAGCTAGACAATGTTTGGAAATAGCTAACCTAGACTCAGGAATTAGGAATGAACAAATTCTATACAAAAAAGCTATTCTACAGTGACTTCTTGAAGTAACCCTCAATAAATGAGGTTCGTAACTTAAGTGTGAATCTAACAATACTCCAAGATATTGAAATGTAGCTACATGATCAAACAGTTCTCCATCAAGAGACTTAACTTCCAATTTGTTATCCTCAGATCTCAATCTGGGAGGAGTACCAAAAACCATCACCTTTGTCTTGGATCTATTTAAAAGTAACTTACAGGCCAAAAGGGAAGACTGGAATTTACACATTTCCTCTGTTAAGGAAACACCTAGATCTCCTACAGATGAACCCTGCATATAAATTACTGCATCGTCAGCATAAAGAGTTAAAGAAGCTTTGTTAGTCACACTCACTACTTGATCAAAAAACAATGAAAACAAAAGTGGCCTCAAAATAGAACCTTGTGGGACCCCACACTCAACCAATACAGAATCTGATACAACACCCCTAAACTTAACACTCTGAAACCTATTTGTTAAATAATTCCTCATCCAGTCCAAAAAAGAATCACCAGCTCCCAGAGACTCTAATCTAGAAACCAACAGCTGATGATTAACTGAATCAAATGCCTTGGTCAAGTCCATGAACACGGCACCCGTCAGGCACCCTTTATCCATGCCATTGAGTACCGAGTTCGTGAACTTGACCAAGGCGGTCTCAGTACTCCTTCCTTTACAGAAACCATGTTGGCTCTGGGACAGTAGTCCAAGGCAGTCCACATACTCAATCAGTTGATTATAAACTATTCTTTCCTGGACTTTAGCTAGGGCAGACAAAATAGAAATGGGTCTGTAATTACCAAACTCCTGTTATGAACCAGATTTAAGAATAGGAGTGACCAGTGATTGTTTCCATAAACTGGGTATAATACCCATCACAAATGATAAATTAAAGATAACACTGATTGGAAGTGTTAAAACTGAGGCAGCATCTGCCAATAAACTAGGACATAAGCCATCAGAACCAGCTGAGCTATCCCTTTTAATACACCGTAATAGCCTCTCAACCTCTTTTGGGGTAGTGATCCTTAAATAAAACTTACGATTACCTGTATGATTTTCAGGCATTCCCAAATGATTCACCTCAGGTTGATCACTACAAGAATTAAGTAATACAGTGAATTTTGAATTAAACTCATTAGCTATCTTCAGTGGACAAGTCAACAAGTCACCATTCAGCCTCATTGAGCCTAATTGACATTCATTAGGCCTTATCAAGGCATTAATAGTTTTCCAAAAGGTGGTAGTATTGGACAGTCCTTTGCATTGTTTGTGTCGAATAAAGTCTGTCTTAGTCTTCCTTATCTTAGCCTTACATTGATTCCTTAAAGTCCTGTAAACATGATAACCAGAAGCAGAATTATTAGCTTTATACGTTTTCCAAGCCTTGTCTCGTTGTCTCATAAGTTTAATCAGGGAAGATGTTAGCCACCCATGAGTTTTCCCTCAAACTCTTCTTTTAACAAGGGGGGCAAACTGATCCAAGACATATGTAAACTCATTAATAAAGAAATCCAGGGCAAGGTCTACATCAGGAATAGAATATAAAAAAGACCAGTCTACTTTACCCAACTGTGTACAGAAAGACTGCACATCAAACCCAAAAAAGGACCTAGAAGTCCTTATAATTGGCTTAGGCTTCTTCAATCCCCCATGATTCCAAATGCAAAAAACTGGATGATGATCACTCAACGCATCAGAAATCAAGCCGCATTTTATCACATTAGTAGGCCTGCTTGTTAATATCCAATCCAATAAAGTGTGATTTCCTGATCTATTATTATGTCGAGTGGGCAAAGTAATAATTTGTTGTAAACCAGACTGAAGCAAGACAGTATTTAACTTTGGATAAAGTACTGATGGAAATTGAGGAATGATTCCAATTTCTCCATGACTTTCAGTCACATTTTGGTTTTCTGTTCAACATAAAAACATCTGGACATGACGAAAACCTAGAAGTAGCATGCAGACAGTTGGCCCAATTTCTTGGGACATAGATGGCTTGGACAAGTCTAAAGAAATTACCTTGCTGGCTTGACTGTTACCTGACGATGTGAAATGTCCATTTGAAGTGTTACAGTACCTGGTACAGAGAGACCTGAGCAGAGGATTTCCAAACACCCAAACTGGACTGCAAGTACTGCTTACAATTCCAATTACAGTTGTCAGTGCTGAGCGTTCTTTCAGTAAACTGTTCTTGATAAAGAATTACCTGTGCTCCATGATGTCATGGGAGAGATTGTCTGCATTGGGTGTACTTTCAATTGAAAATAGACTTGAAAGAGAAGTAAACTTTTATGATGTGATTGAAATGTTTCCAGCAGCAAAAGCCAGCTGTGTACACCTTTAAGTTCACAAAATGGAATAACAGCAGCGATATTCTTTTGGTGGTGGTGGTGTGGGAGGGGTGGGGGCACTTGAGGGGGAGTGAGGGCAGGGGGACCTACTCAAAGTCTTGCACAGGGCCCAGTACATCTTGGAACTGGCCCTTCTCTTTCTGCCTTCCCAAACTCTGGAACTCCCTCCCGGGCCCTATTCATTCTGCTACCTCCATCCGCTCCTTCTCTAGTCTTATACATGATTACTCTGCCCCTCCTGTAACTGCCCCTGCCCTCCATTATTTCCCCATACCTTCCTCTTCCTTGTCCTCTTCCTGACTTTCCACCCCCCTCTCCTCATACACCTGTCTTTCATACTACATATTTCCCCCTCTCCAACCCCCTCCCTCCATTCCTCTACCTCTTCTACCTACCCACCCTAATTCTGGACCTCTCTTGTCTTCTTCCTATGATCAACCTTCTCCTTTCTCCCCCTCTCTACTCTTCACCCTTTGCTAGACTACCCATAGCCACATGCACTAACCTGGTTTATCCCCTATTTCTTGTAGAGAAATGTTATACAGTAGCTGTTGCTGCAATTTCTGTAAATAATCCTACGTACATACTCTTGCACATTCAAAATATATATATATATATATATATTATTCAATGTTTAATTTATGATATACTGTATAAAAGTGTGCCATAATATGAGTATACATTCTCTGTAAATATTTTTACGCTGTATAGATATGTATTTCTACCTCTCCCCTCTCCCCAGGACGCTTCTAGAAATGAGTTGTTTATGGCTCAGTATGTCTTCCCTTGTGAAACATTTGAAATAAATAATAAACAATAACTTCTGAAACTATACCAGCAGGTGATCCGGTGGGGCCGCTAGCCATGAGAAGGGGTTTACTGAAATACCACAGGAAGGGTGATCCGGTGGGGGAAGAGCGCACTACCAAAGGGGGGGGTTACTGAAATGATACTGGGCAGGTGATTCGGTGGGGTGAGGGACCACTAGCCACCAAGTATTTATATTATTTATTTTTATTTTTGGGGGGACAGCAGAGCAGGTGGAATTTCCACGAAAGTCACACTTTTGCTTAAAATTCAACCTATGGAAGACTTTTCTACACATCCCTAGTGATAATGTTGGTCTATGAGTGTTTTTGCCCCACGGTATAAAGGTTTCAATGCAGAGGTATGCAGCCTTAATTCGGAAGTATTCAGCTTTAATTGAGAGGTATGCAGCTTTAATTGCTTGGAATGTAGGTTTAATTGATAAGGTATACAGGGAAATACATGATAATGGGGTGCTATAGGGAAAGGGTTCCATTCATATGTTATATATAAAAATACATGTTTGAACTCTTTTACCCATTAAAAAAGCCATATTTTATTTCCCCATATATAATGTTAGCCAAGTAGGGTATTATGATCCTAACTTGCTGCATTTTTAGGTTTTATTAAAAGGGTCTTATAAATGCTGAAATCTGATTGTTTATCAGCATTTTGAGATCCTTATGTTAATCTGCTTAAGAATATACTTGTAGAGCCTGATCACCAAGAGTAATTATCTCTTTGATGCCATATCCTACAATTTTTAAAGGTACTGTTTACAGAATACTGAGCCACCAAGAAAGAAGCAAAAATTTGGCTGAGCTTGATCTTCTGATCTTTCTTTTGACCAGAGATCC
Organism: Neoceratodus forsteri; assembly: GCA_016271365.2. Lineage (NCBI taxonomy): Eukaryota > Metazoa > Chordata > Ceratodontiformes > Ceratodontidae > Neoceratodus > Neoceratodus forsteri. The sequence continues at coordinate 1,166,880,068 of CM057458.1, forward strand.
CAAAATACTAATGGCCAGATATTCAGACTGCACCGGGCAGTGGCGCAAGCCTGGGCTCAGCGTAACTGGGCTGTGCCAGGGCCAGGACCAGGCAATATTCAATGGTGATGCACCATGGCTCAGCACCTATGAATAAGGCAAGGTCGGTGCACATACTGCTCATGGTGCAGTGGCACTGCACTAGTGCAAGCCACAGAAAGGGTGCACGAGGATGTGCCAGTGCAAGTGCAGTTGCGCTAGGTGCATCACCCACTATATTCAATCGGGGGCATGCAAATGAGGCCATAATGTATGCAAGGTGCAAACGGGTCCATTTGCATGTCATTATGGCCCCATTTGCACGCATTTCACAGGTCAGCTCCGTGGAATGCACCTGGCACCCGATCTAGCAGCTGACATAGGGGGTGGGTCCCTGGTGGGCGATTGTACCCCTTCCCCTCCAGGACGCCCAATTGTGAGCATCTGTAAAAGTAAGAAATGTACCTGGAGGTCTAGCGGCCCCCTGTACACCCAATCACGGGCAGAAGGAAACTGAAACACAATCCTATGCCCAATCGTGGGCAGTAGTTAGAATAAACACACCCCTGGTGGACTAGTGGACCCCCCTCCCATATGCCCAATCGCAGGCTGCAGTGTATTGAAATAGATTCCTGGTGGTCTAGTGGAACCCACCCTGAATGCCCGATAGCGGGCCATAGTAATAATCGATATTTATTTATTTTATTTAGTTTTGTTGACTGGGTAAGTGCACTAGACAAATCCTGCCTATTTTCAGGCATGAGCCAGGGAAGGGGGATACAGATGAATGCCAACTGACCTTGAACCAGATTAAGCTGTTGGTGGTACTTTTAATGAATGAGGAAAATTTGGCCAGGACACCGGGGAAATTCCCCTACTCTTTTCGAGTAGACAGGTGGTACTGTGTCTACAGGATTTCTCTCAGTTGGATGGAGGAGGACAGTGGAGGAGGCTGTGCTGTGGCTGGTAAGCCTGAAAAAGTCGGCGGGGAATATGGTACGGCTGGGATGCACCTGCAGGGTGGCCAGCACATCGTACCTCAACCTCCGCTGCATGCTGTAGTACAATCGGGCAGAGGATCTGCCAAAAAATGGAGAGTTATTATACTCTTATGCTGTGTTGACACCTGAAGGTGTAAGGAGTCCTGAAGAAGGTTTCTATCCTCCCTGTGGGGATAGTGGTACAGCTGGGATGCACCCATGTGGTGGCCAGCATAGTGTACCGGAATCCCCACGGGTGGATTTTAAGTTGCACAATGTGGAAGTTTGCGGAAGTATGACATCGGGAAGAGTCCTGGCATTTTTGGAGGAGCCCGCGGTCTCGGGAGTGAAAATTGACGACAAAATTACAATGATATGTGAGCCTCAAGCCCCATCGCAAGGGTCTGCAGACTTTAATGCTTTATTAGAAAAGAAACGGCAGCTCATGGAAACAGCTATTGTTGAGTTTTCAAAATTACAAGCTGAAGAAGATTGCAAAAGAAAAACGGCCTGTTTTGGACTCCACTTCAGGCCTACCAGGTACTGTGCCTAAAGTTTTAAAAAGTTTCATGACTACAGATGAAACTTTGCCACAGGTTTCTAATCCTGTGATTGGTAAACCCAGGTCCCCACAATAAGCTCTTCGAGAGGCAGGCTGGACACAAACAGATATGGGAGGCTGGATAGCCGACCCGATAATTCCCCTGCCTGGAATGAACGAGGAAGGTGGGAGAAAGGCTGATTTTTCTCTAGGGGATGATGTATCTAGCTACGGGCATGATTGTTTTGCAACTTCCCCTGTAGGAACTTTAAACTTTCTTTTATGTGTGACTCCTCAAACCGAGTTACTTGATTCACAAACAAATGGTTCTGTGTTACCAGAGGCAATGATAATGCAAGCTGTTACTCCTGAGGTTTTGAATAAAACACATGTTTTAGTCTCAGAATTAAATCCAATACAGGATAAGCTTATTATTACTCAAGTCCCTGCTACGTTCGCTAGTTTATTTAAAAAACCTGTTTCTTTGGCAAAACGTAGGAATGCAGTACGGTTACAGTTTTTAGGTCCTATGGATGGTATGCCTGATCGTTTCTATATAGGGAAGGTGTTAATTAAGCAAATGCTGGGATTTTCCCCTGGTGAGGTATACGCCCTTATACACACCCCAGGGGACAATAATTATAATATTAGTTTTCGTACACCTGATTTGTTAAATACATTTTGGGTGAGATATGCTTTGTTAAAAACTAATCCAGCTTGGTTATATTTTCAGGCTATTCCTCTCACCAAACAATCTTTTAAAGTAATAACTGTTCTTTTTCAGAATGAGGGAGTGAATGTTGAAGATATAATGTCCTGGTTAGAAAGGAAATGTACGTTCAGGGGAATCCTGAACCTATACTAGACGATGAAGGTTTTTGGAATGGAGGGTGGAGCTATAAGGTTAATTTATTTCAATCAGACGAAGGCTTACAACATTTACCTAGCTGCTTCTATTTGGGATGTGATAAAGGTTTTATTTTTTACCAGGGTAACCAAGGCATTGCTATAAATGCGGCTCGACTAGACACCTAAATAAAATGTGTGAAGTTGTTAAATGTGCACAATGTGGAGAACAGGGGCATGTTCTTTTTGACTGTCATCACCCTAGTAAATGTTCACTTTGTGGAGAAGCTCATTTTTTTGTTGATTGCCCTTTAGCTGCTCAAAATGAATCTGGAGACTATAGTATCCAAGATTTTTACATTAATACTGTGGTTAGAGCTGCTTTAAGGCATCGAACCTCTCCCCCAACCCCCTGAATGACCTCAGACACATATTTCTGTTGGTTATGAATATGCCCTCACCCAAAAGGAACCTCAGCCTCAGATAGTTTCTGATGCTCTTGAATCTGTGCCAGCGACTGCAAACCTTGTTTCTCAGGTAGAGGTTTCTGGTACTGTTTTAGCTTCAATGCCTCCACCTCTCCCGCCTGAAGAGGCTTTTACTCTGGTAACTTCCAGAAGACATAGCCTCCATTCTGGTAACACCAGAATGGTGATTCCTGACCCCTCTACAACATCCACCCATAATCCCTTTCTTTTACTACAGGATGATACAGGTACTGAATCTGATTCAGTTCCTGTACATTCCTCACAACAAGATGCTACTTCTGATATAGATCAAAACTTGCCACAAGGTGGTTTGGTTAAAAGGAAAAAGAATAGACTGGGAATGAGGAAAGGGAATAAGAAAAAAATAGTATGCTTAAAATGTGCTTAAGAATATGGATGTTTTTCTTTTTTTTCCCTTTTTGATGTTAGCAGCGTATAATCTTTCGGTAGCCTCTTTGAATGTAAACAGTATGTTATCTGAGAGGAAACGGGTGCTGATTTTGTCCCTTTTTGAGAATAAAGATTATGATGTGTTTTTTTTCACAGGATACTAGATTGCATTCAAAACTTGATGTTGAATTAGCAACTGCTGGCTGGAAATGGGGGGTTACTCATTGGTCAGTGGGTGAAGACCTTTGCAGTGGTATAGGTATTGCCCTTAATAATCCCACGGCAAGGATAACACAATTAGTAGATCTTTCTCCTGGTCGGGTGTTGTTATTGGATGTAGTGATTAATGGCCTAACGTGTCGTTTTATAAATGTATATGCACCTCAGACTAAAGTTGAATGTATTGAGATATTTCATTTAATTCAACCTTATTTATTCACCTCCAAGTATGTTTTTCTGGGTGGTGATTTTAATTGTAGTAGATATAGGATGGATAGGGGATGTCGAACCACTAAAATATTTTGTGATGCTACGTGCCTTAATGATTTACTGGCTCAAACGGGCCTTAGTGATGTTATGGCTCTTACAAGGTCTCCGGCAAAAACATTCTTTCAAGGCAATAAATCTACACGTATAGATTTTTGGTTTCTTTCAGATTCCCTATGGGTTATAGACACTAGAACGTTGCCTGTTACTCCATCTGACCATGCCATAATAGCAACTACAGTGGCAAGTCATATGCCTATGCATCGTGGTCCAGGATACTGGAGGTTGAATTTGGCCTTATTACTTCTCCCTACAATAAAAGAAGGTTTTCTAAACATTTTAAAAGCCAGGAAATCTGTTGTGTGTCTCTACGATACTTATTGTGAATGGTGGATCGATACAAAAACTGATATTAAACTTGTTTTCAATCTATAGGGAGATTATATGGAAAATATAAAACTGATACCTATTTAGAGTATAGAAAATAATTTTTGGATTTACGATTTTGTGCAGCTAATGGTGAGGTCTCAGTCCTTCCCAGGTTACATGAAATAAGAGAACAGATGAATAATTTTCAATATGACCGTACAAAATCTTTGGATAATGAACGTCGCTTTGGTACCCAGGGTACAAAGGCCTTTTTGAATTCATTTCAATTTAGTGCTTCCCAAAGACATCAGAAACATAGGACAGGACTTAATGATCAGGCAGGAGTATGGTGTACAGATCCCAGGGAGGTTATGAATATTGTTGATGTACATGTGCAGAATCTTTTTGGAGTTGTTGAACCTCTGAGTCACAAACATGACAATTGGTTGGGACGTGTTAATCTGCCCCAAATTTCAGATTCAGGGTCATCCACCTTAGTAGCATCTATTACAACACTAGAGGTTTCTGCAGTTCTGGCACAAACAAGAGCTGGCACAGCCCCAGGGAATGATGATATACCGTATGAAATGTATAAAATAATTTTTCAACAATTATTGGAAGAATTCACTGGAGTTTTGAATGAAATTCTAAAAACAGGAATATTGCCTCAAAGCATGAATGAGGGGCTAGTAGTTTTTATGTATAAAAAAGGCGAGAGAAGGGATTTATTTAACTGGAGACCTATCACTCTACTAAATACGGATTTTAAACTGTTCACCAAAATACTAAACAACAGACTATTACTTAACGCGCATTTCCTTTTACACTCTGCACAAACATGCTCCATTCCAAATAGGAATATAACTGATAGTTTAATACTTTTGCGTGAACTGTTTCACAGATGATCTATAGGGGAACTTACAGGTTTGATTTTAAGTCTGGACCAGGCAAAGGCTTTTGATAATGTAAGACATGAGCACCTATGTGATTGTTTAGCTGGGTATGGTATACCTCATATCTTTATAAAATGGATATGAATTTGTTATGCTAACTCTACTACTCAGGCATTTTGTAATAGATGGTTAGGGAAGATATATCCCATATTATGAGGTGTGCGTCAGGGTTGTCCCCTTAGTGCTCTTTTATATTTATTCACTACTGATCCCTTAATTTGGTAGGTGTATGGTCATGATAGTATACGGGGACTTTCTTTTTCAAGTACTGATCCCGAAGTTAAATGTGTCGCATATGCTGATGATTTATGTTTCTTGATTGGGGATCTCCCCTCTGCACTTGTTTTAAAAAGGGTCTTGCAGGGTTTTTGTTATATACTGGTGCACAAGTTAATTATGAAAAATGTAATTGCATAACACTGGTGATAGAGCCAGTACATTTTACACAGGTTATTGGTATACCGGTGATTAAGGATACTTGTAAAATTTTAGGCCTTTTTTTTGGAGCAGGAGATCTTGCATATTTAAACTGGAAATTTAAACTACAGGAAGCACAAACTAAGGTAGACATGTGGAACACGTGGAGACTGTCTAAACTGAAACGGATTCAAATGGTTAAAACTTTTTTATTACCCATATTTGTATATGTTAGTGCAGTATTTAGTCTTCCTTTAGTTTTGGAGACACAGTTATATGGCTGTTTTTTTCCTTGCATTTGGGGTAGTAGACTGAATCCTATAAAAAGAGTTTTATTGTTTAGGGACAAGAAACATGGGGGATTAAAAATGTTACATCCGGTAGTTTTCTTTTTTACTATATACTTTATTTATATATTTATATTTTATATATTTTATTCTATAAGAATTTAAAACCTTTATTTACAGAAAGAGACACACAATGGAAATCATGGCTTCAGGATACTATAGGTGATTTATGTCTTTTTTGGCCTGAATATGAGACTTTCCCAAGACAACGGTCCATAAATCATCTCCCACAATCTCTTAAATTATGTTTTGGGAAAATTAAATTATGGGGTATTTCAAGGCATACCTTCCTGCATTTTAGTAGGAAACAACTTTATGCTTATATCTTACAAAAATATTTTCAAGATTTGGCCCCATTTGATTGTTTTTCTCCTCAAATAAAACTCTCAATCGGCAATATGTTAACCTCTTCCTGCATCCCACCTTGTATGTGGGATGTGCTATGGTTATCATTATATGGTAAATTAAATGTTCGTGCTAATTTAAAGCATAAACAGATCACTGATCACTGTTACCCTAGGGGAAACTTGTTTTGAATTGGTTGAGACTATGGAACATTTATTTTTGGAATGTCCCTTTATAATAGAATTTTGGAATCTTGTTTTAAGAAAATGGCCGACTTTCCCTTTGTACCCTTTAACGTTAGAAATGTTGTGTACAGGGATTTTACCAGCAACCATATTTAAACATGATAAAGTGACATTGTGGTTGTTTTTGCTTTGCTTTAAGTATTATATATGGCATGTGAGATGCCGTTTCACTATATAACAACAATATTTTTCACAAGATGCTTTATTTGGTATGGTTGCTAATGCAATTTCAAGATTAAAAAAAGCAAGATTATGAGGAATTTCCTTTATCTATTTGTCAATCTAGATGGGACTCTATAGATTGGCTGTAAACTTACTGGGTTAAATCTAGTATAATCAATTAGACTATTCTGACACATTTTTTCTTTGTGTGATTTTAACACTGTTTAAAAAATTCTTTGTTTGCTGATTATGAAAATAAAAATCCCCCTACGCTTTTGGGGGGGAGGGGGTGCTCAGCATTTAATACTCTGGTTCAGGACTCTATTGACAGAGTTTTGTGTTGAATATATGATTAATTACTTAATTGTGTGCAGTTTACATGTTTGTGTATATGATTTATTTTCAAAATCCCCCTACTCCTTTTTCGTGGAGAGGGGGGTGCTCAACTTTAATACTCAGTTTTTAAGACTAATGTCTGAGATTTTTTGTGTTTGAATGTATGATGAAATACTTATTTTGTTTATTAATTGTTTGCATTATGATTTTGTGTGCTGTAACACTATTATGTATATGGTTTGCTTTCCAGTATTAATAAAAAAATTCCCCTACTTTTTTCGAAAAGTGCCATGGGATCTTTAACATCCACCTGAACTACCACCAATTTAGGCAGATGGGACCTCGGTTTAACATCTCATCTGAAAGATGGCACCTCAGAAGTGCAGCACCCCTCTCATGCTGCACTACAGTGTCAGTACTGGGATATTAACCCAAGTGCCAGATGTGGGAACTGAACCCCCGGCCCTCTGATCTCCCGGCCTCAGAGGTGAGTGTGCTACTTACTGAGCCACTGATACTGACTGACCTACCTGGTGGTCCAGTGATACCACCCTCCCACCCACCCACAGGGCCCCAGCCACCCAGCACCCCCTGTCATTGGTGGATGGCAGCACCCGCCTGCATACTGCCTGGCCACCTGCCGAATGACAGCATACAGTATGATCTGTACACCCATTGGGCAACAGTGTGGACCAATGGGCCTGCAGACCATACTGTACTCGAAAGTCCAGATCTGTGATTAAATGTGTTCATTCACAGATCTGGACCTGTGTAGTACAGTATGAGTCTGCAAGCCCATTGGTCCACACTGTGGCCCAATGGGCTTACAGATCATACTGTCATTTCATGGGGCAGTTGGGGTATGCAGGTGGGGTGCTGCCACCTGCCAATGACGGAAGGGGTGCTGGGTGACCGGGGACCTCTGTAGGTGGGTGGGTAGGGGGGTACCACTGGACCACCAGGTAGACATTGGTTATTGCTATGGCCCATGGTCGAGCATTCAGGGTGGGTTCCATTAGACCACCAGGAATCTATTTCAATGCACTACAGCCCACAATTGGACGTATGGGAGGGGGGTCGACTAGTCCACCAGGAGTGTCTACTGGCATACAACTGCCCACGATTGGGCATAGGATTACATATATGCTAAATGCTACCTTCAATCGGGCATAGGATTACGCACATTAAAACTACTGCCCATGATCGAACATGTGGGGGGGGTGCACTGTAAGTCCAGAGGGACCGGGTGCTTGTGTACCGTGTTACCGCTGGGTGGGTGGCCACCCACGGCTGGCGGTTGTTGTGTTGAGCCTTGCAATACAGCTGCCTGCCTGTGGATGGCCAGCTTTTGAGCCTATATTTTATGGCTCAACTTTGAGAACCTGTGTGCTGCACATGTAGGGATTGTGCCAGCATATGCACTGCACATCCCAGGCTGAATAGCAGGATGTTCCGCATATGCATGGGCATGCCTCCTTCATCTGTGCCACATAGGATTACATTGTGCCCCAGCACAATGGGATTTGCACTGCGTTGGGCAGCCTTTTCAATATCCCGCCGGGGCGCAATGCGGGTTTGCGCCAGCACAACTCTGTTGCACCAGGCACAACCACTTTGAATATCCCAGCCTAAGTGTTTTCAGTGGATAGTTAGGGTAATAGCATGAGGCAGGGCTGGGGAAGTGAGCATATTACAAGAGTTAGCTTTCTTGTTTTTAGTGGTCCCCTTTTTCCCTGGATCCCTACTTTTGAAGTACTGTCAGTGTGGAAACCATTCTGTGGCGAGTCCCTGACTGCCATATGGTTTCCAGTCCCTGTCTGGCTTTTGGGCTTTCAGTGAACATCTATCCAACCACTGTGAGCTGGCAGTGGCTCCTTGAACTGCACTGGCTTCCTGCAGCTGAGCACCAGGGTTGGTGTTGGAGCATTTCAGAGTGAAGGGACTTATAAGGAGGATTAGTCTTCTGACCGCCCAGCTGTTTTCTCCTTCCATGTGGCATTCTTGAGGCATCCTCACTGTGTCTCATGTGGTCTGCAAGGGTGCCCCGCTCACCATCATATGTGAGGGCCGTGTTTACTATTCTGGGCTGCTGTTGCTGCATGGACTTCCTCCTGGAGAGCGCAAGCATTGAGGGCATCACTGTGCTCATTTCCTGGTAAAATAGTCACCTTCTCGATCTGAGTTTCACAGAGTGGATCTTTTGGATTTTTAGCTACTTGGACCATCTGTTCGCTGTTACTTCACCCTGTGGCTTGTTGAGGACTTTCCTAACTTCTTCCCCACTGCATTATTGTTTGGAGGGGTTGGTCTGTTGCAGAACTGCCTGCTTACAAACCTTACAGCAACTTTTTCATCTCGGGGATCTCTCTCCCCCCCTCGCCAGTACTCAAAACTCAATTTTGTTGGCTATTTTCTTCTCATTAGTTTCTGGATTTGTGGTGGTGGATTGTAAGAGACACCCCCCCCCCACTTACGTAGTAATCTGTTGGTTGAGAAGACTGTTAGTTGTATCAACTGTTTTATTCATACCGTATTTGCCATATCTTGCCCTGCTCAGTTGGGTTGTAATCTATGAGATCCAGGGATACTGTGCTTCTTTAAATTTTACGGCTTGCTGCTGGTTGTCCTTTTTTCTTACTTCCTTTTGGTGGTTGGGTGGGTGTGGAGTAGGTTATTGGGGTTTAGCTTAGGTTGTGTGGATGGAAGTTTGACTGGTTTGGATTTTGTTTTGTATTAGTAGTGTGGCTGGACTTGAGTAACTGTGTTAATTAGTTGTTTAGGGACTTTTTGGTGAGACATCTTGTATCTGGGGAGACTGGGGGGTCTGGGACAGGATTGGATGGTGTATGGGGCATCCCAGTTAATTGATCTGCAGCCCTTCACTGACCTCCCTGTGTCTATTACAACAGTAGCTCATCAAGAAGCCTAGTGAGTGAATGCAGCCTATGCTGACACTTGTGGAGGGGGATCATCAGACATGGTATCTTGAGAGTCCTTCGAGTCCTCCTCTTCTCCCATTTCATCATTTTCCTTACTGCACACAATATCCAAGATATCCACATCAGTTAGTGGTGGGCAGTGTCAATATCATCCTCTGCAGAGATGTACTGTTGTGCAGTGAGAGCATTCATGAAAGAAGCTGGCAGTCGCTGAATAAGAACATGCAATTCCATTAACTCAGTGACAGGTACTGCTGGCTCTGCTGTTTCAGTTTCACTTATAAAATGGGTAAAGAAATTCCTTTAAACTAATTGGCTGAAAGGACCTCTCACCCATGTCCTTATCAGCCGATATCTATGCCAACCGGCACTTTTCTTCCCCAACTGAACTCACCACAGCAAATATCAATAACCTGCCTGACTTCAAACTGCTTTCACAGGCACTGCTCTGTTCCACAAAACAACATCCCTTCCTCATGCCACCATCTACAGTTCGTATCACTGTTTTCCTGTCAATAAAAAATGTTTTTCTGACTGTAATCTCCATTTATTTTCACATGTTATACTGATGCCCACTATCTGCAGCTCCGATCACAACAACATTCCTCGTCACTGAGACATCTCCCCGCCCACTAAACGTGCAACACATTAGTGTGAAAAAGAGTGAAGAAACTTTATTTTTCAAACAGAAATACTGCATTTAACATGTTAACGTTAATAAATGTGAACCGGCAAACGTCTAGCTATAGCGCTAACAAATGCAGACCCGGGAAACGTCCGTGTAAGGCGACTCCTGAGAGACATGCTTGCTCCCACTGAGCCAACCGTTTGGCATAAGTCAAAGCAAACGAAGACATTTTAAGCAAAGAAATGTTAAAATAATTCACGCATTCTAATTAATACATTCCAGCTTTTAATTGAATGTCAGAACGAACAGCTGAAAATGAGAGTCGGGAAGCGCTATCAAAAGAACACTGAATAGGGGCTCGCTATGGACATGCTTGCTCCCGCAAATGCAAGTAAAATGTGTTTACTTGCCCATAAAAAAACAAAAAGCATCTTCTGAAAAACTGTGTGTGGGGGGGGGGAAGGTACAGTGGATATAAGGAATAGTGACACAGTATAGCTACATAATTTTAATCAGAGATAGAATGACAAGGACTATGTTTTTGTTTTTATCACTGTTATCATTTTTTAACCTTTATATGCAATTTTTAGAAGCTTTTTTTTTAATTTACTTTTTTTACAGGGTAACCCATTTTATAAGCGCAATAAGACACTCCGAGGTGTGGGTTATCGCCTGATAAGAGCATGCCCAGGTGCATAAGGCACTCGGCGCAAGCGCCTCATGCCTAACTACGCACCTGAGCGTGTTCTTATCAGGAGATAACCCACACCTTGACGTGTCTTATTGCTTGCTTAAATCATTCTCCCTCTCTTCTGTTTGGCTGCCATTGTGTGGTGAATGCTGCTTGAATGAGAGAGAAGGGGAGAGGGGCTTATCACTAGTATAGCTTAATTGAATGTGATAATTTTGCCTCTTTTGTCTGAATGAAGCATGAGACTGTCAGCGCTTACACTTAATCAGCATGCATTATCACATTGCTCACCTCTCTCTGCTATCTTTACACATCATTAACACCTGTCAGCAAAAAAGGAATAACAAGGCGCAATTGCTAAGCACACATAGATGCTTGACTGCTGTAGCCCATTACGGATTACGGATAGCAAGATTTTTGGTTTAATGAGGTGATTAACAACATTTTTTTTTTGGTCACTGTGTAGAATAAAATGGACAATGAGTAAAACCGACTAACGGGTCACGGTTTAACTAGGTTTGACTGTAATACCATCTTGGGGTTGAACAAACTCATAAAGGCCACTCGTCCGTTGAGCTTTTGACATTATGGCTTGATCAGCATCTTGATGGTATTACTGTAGAATTGAAAATGTTATCTATTTAATAAATCTTACTGGTCTGCTAAATTAATTAAACTGAACACATTATTTACAGCAATATTTATTTAATCGCAAAAAGGGTGGGCAAAAGTTGCAAATTCCGCTTTCACAGAACTTCTGTGAAATTTTGGAAATGTTGCTGAAATTTTGGAACTTTCGCCATTGCTGAAACTGGGATTTTCCATGGATTTTTGCTGGGTTCCACTGACTTTATTGTGAACTGCGGAATGATGCATATAAACTGCAGAATTTATTCTATCCAAGGTTTAATGAACTGTAAGTGAATGAACGCGTGCTTGTACAACCTTGAAGTCATTCACAGACTATTCAGTGGGCCACCGGTAGTGGAGGAGAGAGGAGGGCTGGGCTGCTGGCCCACTCAGGGTCAGGGTTGGGGGAGCAGGGTGTTGGCAGATGAACTATCGGGGTGTGTGGGTGGATGGGGGGTCCACTAGACAACAGGGAATTTTGATTAAATTTTTTATACAAGGGATCTGGGATGGGGGTCCACTAGACACCAGGGATTACTGGGAATAGAGGGGGATGAGTTGGTGGACTGCCGGCTGTTGTTTTGTGGAATAAGGGAATCCAGGATAGGGAGGGGCATCCACTAGACACCAGGGAAATAAAGCATTTTTGGGGGCTACTAGACACCAGGGAGGGATCAGAGTTTTTTTTTATTCTTTACCAGGGCCCACAGGCCATGATCCCTGGGTGAGGGGGTGGGAACCACTAGGCACCGGGATCAGTTTTTTTTTTACTTGGGACCCATGGTCAGTTAGTGGTGGGGACCACTAGACACCAGGAGAGTCTGAAGGAGGGATCAGAGATTTTTATTTATTTATTTACTGGGACCCCTGATCAGTGGGGGTGGATTAATGAATTAAACTGCAGTTAAGAAAAGCCTCAGAACTGACCACTGGCATGGGCAGACTAGATGGATCTTGCAGTACAAAGAACAACTTAAATACACATCAGCAGTGTACAGAAGCAGGTACTGGCAAGTGCAGTGGGGAGAGGCATCATCACTCAAACATTTCATCTTGCTCCTCTGACACCTAAAGCAGCAAAAAAAATTTTATTCAGTGTGATGCTCTCCCCAGTTACATTATCATTTTAGAGCTGAGGCAAGCAAACATGTGTAACAGTGGCCTTACCTGGTTCAGGCACTCAGCGTGTGCTGCTGCAATCTGTGAGAGCTTGAAGCCACAGATGCAGTCCTTCTTGCAGTCCCTCAGAGAGTTAAAGGCAGAAACAACTCTGCATGCTTGGATTTTATTGCAGTCATACGTAGATTCACTTTGATGTCAGTGGACTGGGAACCTGAGTTTATTTGATCAGCGGTTATCCCACCATACCACTCAGTGAAATACATTTTCAGTTAGTCCTTAAAATGTCTGTTTATTAACACATCGAGTGGCTGCAAAAGATCCATGCAGGATGCTGGGATGAACACAGGAGCAATAGCTTCGGATTTCAGCTTTTGAATACCAGCTGGAGTACTGTGAGTCCAGTACAGATACAAAATCAAAATGCTGCGTTGCTGTTTTGGCAGCTTATTTTGTGTGAGTAGCTTTGGGTTGTTTACTTTGATCACATCCAAAGCTACTGCTGCCACCACCCTCGCATTCACCACCACACCTTCGGTGCACATACTTTTAATTTTTTTTCTCATTTCTGCCTCAATGTCTCCATAACCAGAATCGGGCAACCCCTCTGTTTATGAGGCAGACTTGGAGCAACTAAAGCAGGGTCGTTGCTCACTCACACCTTGTCAAGATAGTCTATTTTGAACTTTCTCAAAGTGCTCTCATTGATGACTTTATCATATTTTTTTTTATAATACCTGACTGCATTCATTACTACGTTGTTTGTGGCATAGTGTCCCAGTTCATACCGAAGCTCAGAGCCATATTGTGTAGTCAGTGAACCTTCTCTTGGGGGAGGGGTAGGCCAGCTTAATCTCCTGCACCATGAAATAGAAACATAGAAACAGAGAAACATAGATTTTGATGGCAGATAAGGACCGCTTGGCCCATCTAGTCTGCCCATTTCCCTACCTACAGGATAGGCCGCAGATCCTAGTTAACCAACAGCCTATTTCATCCTACCCCCCACAAGAATTGCCTTATGTCTGTCCCATGCATTTTGAATTCTCCCACAGTTTTAGACCCACAACCTCCTCAAGAAGGCTGTTCCATGCATCCACTACCCTCTATGTGAAATAATACTTCCTCACATTGCCCCTGAACTGCCCTCCTTCTATCTTTAAATTGTGTCCCCTTGTTCTTGCACGTCTCTTTTTCTGAAAGATGCTACCCTCTTGGACTTTGTTGATTCCACTGAGGTACTTAAAAGTTTCTATCATGTCCCCCCTCTCCCTTCTTTCCTCAAGGGTATACATATTAAGCTCCTTTAGTCTCTCCTCATACAGCTACTCTTGCAGACCCTGCACCATTTTAGTTGCCCTCCTCTGGACTGGCTCTATCCTTTCTATGTCCTTGCAGAGATGGGGTCTCCAGAACTGGACGCAGTACTCCAGATGGGGTCTCACCAACTGTCTGTACAGAGGGATAACAACTTCCTGTTTTCTGCTGCTGATGCCTCTCCCTATACATCCCAGTATACCCCCAGCCCTCCCTACTGCCTTCTCACATTGCTTGCTAACCTTAAGGTCATCTGATATGATTACCCCCAGGTCCCCTTCCTTTTTTGTTGTTGTTACTACCTCCCCACCCATTGTGTATTCTTCCCCTGGGTTCTTGTTTCCTAGTTGCATTATTTTGCACTTCTTTGCATTGAATCCTAGCTGCCATACTTCTGACCATTCCTCCAACCTTGCCAAGTCCCTTTTGATCCTTTCCATGCCTCCTTGTGTATCAACCCTGTTGCAGATCTTTGTGTCATCTGCAAAAAGTCATACTTTTCCTTCTAGTCCCTCTGCAATGTCACTGATGAAGACATTAAAAAGGACTGGACCCAATACTGGACCCTGTGGTATCCCACTAGTAACCCCTCTTTCTTCAGAGTGGACTCCATTTACAATTACCTTCTGTGTCCTGTTGTGCAGCCAATGTTTTACCCAGACTACCACCCTGGGACCCACTCCCAGGCTGGTTAATTTGACTATTAATCTTTTGTGTGGGACTGTGTCAAATGCCTTGCTAAAGTCTAGGTAGGCCATGTCCACAGCCCCTCCCTGGTCTACTACTTTGGTCACCAAGTCAAAGAAATCTATTCGATTCATCTGACATGGCCTTCCTGCTGTGAACCCATACTGCCTCGGGTCCTGTGCTCCACTGGCCTCTAGATACTCAACTATTCTTTCCTTCAGAAGTGACTCCATCACTTTCCCTACCACAGAGGTCAAACTGACAGGTCTGTAGTTTCCTGCCTCTGTCTTGGTCCCACTTTTGTGAAGGGGAATCACATCCACCTTCCTCCAGTCCTTGGGTACCACACCATCCTCCCATGATTTATTAAAAAGAGTAGCCAGTGGTTTCACTAGTTCCTCCCTTAATTCTTTTAGAATTCTGGGGTGAATTCCATTAGGACCCATTGCTTTGTCCACCTTCAGTTTTAGGAGTTCTTGCAGAACCCTTTCTTCTGTGAAAGGACTGGGATCGATCCCCCTATCAAGAGTGCTTCTGTTAATTGGATTAGGCACGTCCCCCTCCACTTTTGTGAATACTGAGCAGAAATATTCATTCAGTATCCCTGCTTTTTCACTGTCCCCCTCCGTCCACCCACCGTTCATTCTATTCAGCCTCACTATCCCTCCCTTTGTCTTTCTTCACTCGCTGATGTACCTATAAAAGGTTTTATCCCCCTTCTTAACTGAGTTGGCTATCTTTTCCTCAGTTTGGGCCTTTGCTATTCTGACTGCTTCCTTCTGCCTTAACTAATACAGCTCTCTGTCCTGCTCCTTCTGTGTTTCCTTATACTTCCAGAATGCTATCTTTTTCTTCCTGACTTTCACAGCCACCTCTTTTGAGAACCATAGTGGCTTTTTCTTTCATTTTGATTTGTTTATTTGCTTCACACAAAGGCTTGTTGCCTCTGTGATGGCAGTTTTGATGATTCCCCATTGTTGCTCCACACCTCCTTCTAGCCTGTTTGCTAGTGCTTTTCTGAGGCACTCTCCCATCATGCCAAAGTCAGCCCTCCTAAAGTCCAGTACCCTCACTTTTGTATGGCTTGACTCTGTAGCTGAGTTTAACGTGAACCACACTGTTTGATGGTCACTTGTCCCCAGATGGCAACTCACTTCTAGATCTGAGATCCTCTCACTGCCCCCGTTTGAGAGTACGAGGTCTAAGATTGCTCCCTCATGAGTGGGTTCCAAAACTAGCTGTCTGAGGCCTGCCACCTGTAGGGGATCAAGAATGGCCCTGCTATTGGATGTGGCTGCAGCATATGTGCTCCAGTTAACATCTGGCATATTCAGGTCTCCCATCAACAGTATCTCCCCTTTCTCTGCCATTCTAAGAATGTCTACTATCATATCCTTGTCCATTTCCTCCCCCTGACATGGGGGTCTGTACACAACCCCTGTGTGGATTGTGGTGCCCTTTCCAGTCTCCGAGGTGACCCACAGTGCCTCCTCTCCTCCCTGTTTACTCTTTTGTTCAGTTGCTTTTATCCCTTCCTTTACAGAGAGCTACTCCTACCCCTCTCCCTGCCTGTCTCCTGTAGGTTATGTACCCTGGTATGTTAACATCCCAGTCATGGTGCTCTGTGTACCATGTTTCTGTGACTGCTACAATATCCAGGCATCCCTCTTCCATCAAGGCCACCAGCTCAGGGCTTGTTGCCCAGACTATGGCATTGGTACTCATTACCTCCATTTCCTGATGGCCTTACTCCCTTTTGCCCCATCCCTGTCCTTCTTGCCTTTGTCACTTTCTCCATTTACCCTGCCCTTCTCCCTATCGACACCTCTATGTTGGTGTTTGCCACTTACTACCGTGATTATTTGGGGGCTAAGTTTTCCTGCTCCTTTCAGTGCCTCCCCTTGGCTAGTTTAAATGCTTGCCAATGAGCATTTAAGTCTAACACCCTAGGATCCTGGTTCCCTCCCGGACAGATGCAGCCCATAATGCCAGTAAAGGCTTGCATCACTCCAGGTGGACCCCCAGTCCCTAATGAAGCCAGATCCCTGAGCTCCACACCAGTTTTTCAACCACTGATTGAATCCCATGGTGCGGAACACCCTAGCCTCTCCTATGCCATAGATGGGCAGCACCTCTGAGAAGGTTACTGTGCGTGCTACTTGACTAAGGCCCCTCCTCAATTCCACAAACTCTTCTTGCACTTCTCTAATCCCTTTCTTAGCCAGGTCATTTGTCTCTAGGTGGACAATGACATCCAGCTCCCTCCCCTGTCCAGCTGCTCCAGCAATCCTGAGGATTCACTCCCTGTCCCTCCAAGCCATGGTGCCAGGCAAGCACCTTACCTCCCTCTCCCCTTCCTCCCCCAGTTCTACCTTCCTAACAATGGAGTCCCCCACCAGGAGTTGTTTCCTTGCCCTGCAGGGTCCCCTGCCACCCTCCTGTGGTCTCCTTTGTGGAGGTTCCCAGCTTCCTCCTTGTTCTCCACTGTGGGTGCCTCCATAGAGGAACCACACTTTGCCAGAATGGCATAGAAATTGTGGAGAGGTACAACTGGAGGGATGCATCTCTGTTCCACCACGCTCACCCTCCCTGAGCCCACTGTGGTCCAACCACTCCTCTTTCTTGGCAACCTCTGAAGCAACGGCAGTGGCACTGGTGTTCCCTGGATGGAAGAGGAGGTCCCACAAATCCTGGCCAACTCAGCCTGAAGATGAGCAACCTCCTCCCTCAGCCCAGAGAGGTGCCTGCAGATGGGACAATACTGCATCCTCCAGAATGTCTCCCGGAAGACTGCTGCTCCACAGCCACTGCACTGCACCACTCCAATCATGTCTTATTTCTGGCCTCTTAACTGTTTGCAATCCTTACTCTTTCCTCTGTTTTTTTCTCTCTCTCCTTACTTTCTGCCTGTGTGCCCATTAAGCTCCTGATTGTCCTGTTCTGAGACAAGAATATCCTATATTTCTCAGTAGACCCCTTACTTGCTCAGAGGCAAACCTCCAGCAGCTAGAGGGGGCCGGAGAGCTACTCTTGCCCTTTTAGGATGGTGGGTCTTTGGTGGTTCTGTGATCACTCAATTCCTGCTCCCAAACAGGAAGTTCCTGTTGTCAGTCAGATCCTGTGCCTATAAAAATAGAACTAGCTTTGGGTGGGGGGTGGAGGGGGAAGGAGGGCAATATAGTCCCAGTAGAGAAGTTGAGTCACACAGCAGTCCTTTCTCCTGGTGTCTTCTGCCAAGCTATTAGCAGAATCTTTCTAAGGCAGTCTTTAAATGTAGCTTCCTTCTAGCTAAGCCACTCCCCCTACTTACTAGAGCTTTCTACAAGTAATTTAAACCTCACAGCTATTAAGTCCTTTCAATCACCTGAGATTTACACCTAGATAACAGTTCAGATAACCATTCAGTTCAGTTAACTCAGACAAACACACACTTTTTTTTTGTTTTGTTTGTTATTTTTTTACCCTAAATTAAAGGTCCAAGTACAAAAGTTCTTTTTCTTTAGCCCCAGTAGAGAAGTTCAGTCACACAGCAGTCCTTTCTCCTGGTGTCTTCTGCCAAGCTATTAGCAGAATCTTTCTAAGGCAGTCTTTAAATGTAGCTTCCTTCTAGCTAATCCACTCCCCCTACTTACTAGATCTTTCTACAAGTAATTTAAACCTCACAGCTATTAAGTCCTTTCAATCACCTGAGATTTACACCTAGATAACTGTTCAGATAACCATTCAGTTCAGTTAACTCAGACAAACATACACTTTTTTTTTTGTTTGTTAGTTTTTTTTTACCCTAAATTAAAGGTACATGTACAAAAGTTCTTCTTCTTTAGTCCCAGCAGAGAAGTCCAGTCACACAGCAGTCCTTTCTCCTGGTGTCTTCTGCTGTTTTGACAGAAATATCAGCAGTATCACTCAAAGCCTCTGGTGTGATGTCCTCAGTAACAATAAGGGTGTGCTCCCTTTTCACTCATTTGTTTCTTTGGAGCTACTGCACTAAAGACATTGCGTGCTGAGCTAGACTACCGAGCAGCAAAAGGAAAGATGAGTGGGCAGCAGAACAAACTAACAGCCTGGCAGCAGATAAAACGTTGAGATAAGTACTGTAATTAAGCAAGCTGATTAAGGGGGATAAAGCTGTGGCCACCACAGTGATTACATTAGCCAGTAACAAAGAATAGGGAGGCTTATCTTAATTGGCCACTAATGTCACTCGTTTACAACAACACCTGGTGCTTGTGAATGCAAACGGATTGATGGCTTGTTTGTTTTAAGTTACACTAATGTAGAACTGAATATTTTGGCATTTATGTATAGTGGCATCATTAGTTGGCAGTCCATAAAGTTTTTAAATGCCAACTTGAGGAGGACCCGTTGAGCACTAAATTTAATTAACGCAGCAATTTTCAGTTGTACAGTATTTCCCCATACACCACACTTTGCTATAATTTATTATATCTATCTATCTATCTATCTATCTATCTATCTATCTATCTATCTATCTGTCTATCATCCTGTTTTATGCAACTGCTAAAAATTCTTAACAGGTCTGTGATGTTGTGTTTATATTTAGGTTTGATAAAGTTATTGCTATAAATAAGTATTTTACATTTTTGCTTGTATTCTGTTTTGTGCACTTTATTTTTGTTTGATTCAGATGTAGCACTGTTTCAGCAACCCATTAAAATCTCTAATCTGTTAGAAGCCTTAGTTTAATCCATGTTCTTAAAGATACAGTAGTCTGTGGGACATTCAGAGATGATTATAGGATCTATTTATGGCCCCAACTCAGAGAACCCTGAATTTTTTATGAACCTAGTATCAATACTGGCCATGTGGACAGTGTTGCCAATAGTTCTGGGGGATGATTGGAACCAAGTCCTACTGAATAAATTAGATAGATCAGGTAGCTCTAGACTCTCCCTGTCACCAGGACAGAAACCCCTGCATGAGTTAATACATTCATTAGGACTTACAGACCCCTGGAGAATAACCTGCCCTGAGAGGAAAGAGTTCTCATTTCATTCTCTCCCACATCACTTATTTTCCCACTTAGATTACTTTCTTATAAGTGTCGAACACCTCCATGGGGTGGTATCAGTTTTTTACTCCTCTAAGGTTTTCTCGGATCATCATGTGGTGCAGCTAATATTAAATGCTGCACCTAGTGTTCAAAAGAACAAACTGTGGAAAATAAATAATCAACTCTTAAAATCCAAAGAAACCACTCGATGTTTGCATCTTTTTATTTCAGACTTCATGGCACATAACTCCCCATCTACGTTTAAAATGGATATTTTATGGTGCACGTTAAAATGTGCTTTAAGGGGAAAACTGATCCGTATAGCCTCGAAGCATGAAAAACAACAAAACCAGACCCTTTCCTCTCTATTTAATCAGATTACAGTAGCAGAAGCGAATGTATCAGCTTCATCCCCGGAAGAGAAATGGAAAGCAGTGGAATCCTTGTGAGCACAATACAATTTATTGTTAGCCAAAAAAGCTGAACTTCATATGCTTAGATCTAAAATCTCCTACTTTGATCAAGGAGAAATAGCTGGGAAGCTTCTGGCCCTCTGGCTTAGGTATCAAACATCAGACAGAATTATTACCTCTATTTACTCCCCATCAGGTAACATTCTCACCTCCCCTATGGATATTAGTAAAGCCTTTCAAGACTATTACAATTGCTTATACATGCCACCCACCTCTTCCTTTTCACAGCAAATGTTAGATTCCTTTATGAGTGGTATTAATGTCTCAACACTCTCTGAATCTCAAATTCTTATTCTAAAGGCCCCTATAACAATCAAAGAAATAATTGGTGCTATTGAATCTCTCCCCTTAGATAAAGCGCCCAGCCCCGATGGTTATTCATCAAATTTTTATAAAGCATTTAAAAATATATTAGCCCCTATTCTCCAAAATACCTTCCAGTACCTTTATACTAATGGTGTATCTGATTTTTCCCTTACCCAAGCCACTATAATAGTCCTCCCTAAACCGGGCAAAGACCCTATGCTCATCACCACTAACAGACCCATCTCTCTTATTAATGTGGACTTAAAAATCCTTGCCAAGTTCATGGCATTAAGATTGAACTGAGTCTGGGACTCACTGATTGGTCCTGAACAGGTGGGATTTGTTAAGGGCCGCCATTCCTCTGATCATCTTCGGAAGGTGACTTATCTTTTTTCTGCAGCCAGGGACTCCCTGACACCTGCTGTCTTGGTGTCCTTGGACGCAGAAAAAGCTTTTGATAGGGTGTCGTGGGACTACCTCTTTGCTTTACTTCCCAAATACAGTATTCACCAGGAATTTATAAACTGGGTTAAAATACTTTAATCTTCTCCCTCTGCAAGAGTCCAGTGTAATATTGTGCTCTCCACCCCTTTTCTTTTAAAACAAGGGACGCGGCAAGGGTGTCTCCTCTCACCCTACCTATTTAATCTTTTTCTAGAACCCCTTATAAGGAAACTGAACTCCTCTTCTCTAATTTTGGGTATTAAGATAGGTGATACGGAATACAAACTATCCTCATATGCGGATGATATTCTACTGCATGTTTCATCCCCTTCACAATCTCTCCCTGCAGCATGCACAATAATTTCACAGTTTGGCTCCCTCTCCAATTATAAACTGAATTTGGAGAAGACGGAAGTCTTTCCCCTTAATAAATATTCACAGAAGGCAGACATTGCGAATCTAGGTTTACAATGGCACACAGACAAACTTAGATGCTTAGGAATTAATCTCCATTCCTCCCCCCAAAATGATGAAGAAACTCAACCTGGACACCCTTGTTAATACTTTAAAAGAAGATATCAAATGCTGGTCTCAACTACCCTTGACCCTGTGGGACAGAATGAGTATAAAAAAAATGAATATTTTACCTCGTGTACTATATCCATTACAAATGTATAACTGGACCCTGCCGAACTCTTGGTTCTTGCAATTGCAAAAAATTGTTAATTCCTTTCTATGGGAAGGTAAAAAGGCTAGGCGTAGTTATATTAAACGTACCCCTCAAAAGATAGATGGCAGTTTACAGGCCCCAAACTTTTATTTATATTACTTAGTGATACACCTAACAAGACTGAGGTATTAGTTAGCTTCCCCTAACCCTTCTCCCGAGTACCACTACTGTCCCCTCTGGTTAGATATTGAGCATGTCTTATGTTTAACACAGGAAGTGAATCCTAGGGCCCTTCCTTTTCTTAAGAGGAGAAATTTCCATAACAAATTAAAGGACTCTCCACTGGGTGCTCTGCTTGAAATACAGCAACAATTTAACACCCTTCTTAGGACTGAGGGACATAAGGACTTAGCACAACCTCTTTTTAATAACCCTAACTTTTTAATTTCGGGTAAACCTCTCAAAATGTCCTCTTTTTGGCCCAATATGGGAGTTGTGAAGATAGAGGACTTGGTCGCCAATCAAAAATTTATGTTGTTTCAAGAAGCCAGCATTCTTTATAAATGGCCTTCGGTATATGTATTTAAATATCTGCAGATCTCACATATGTTAATGAAGCACTTTGGTAGAGGGCCTTGATCTAGTACTCTGTCACCTATATTAAAGCTATACATGGCATCTCTTCCGACTTCCCATTTAATAGCACATGCATATGCCTTCTTGCAGACCACATTGGCTCAGTTAGAAAACCAAAGATGTTATTGGTGGGACCAGTCACTGCTCGCAACTACGTATTCTAGAAGTTGGACAAGAATCAGGAAACATTTATATAGATATATTAAATGGGATAGGTATAGATTCATGCAGTTTCAAATAAGTCACAACTTGTTTTACACTCCGGTTAAGTTAAACTGGATAGGTGCCCTTACCTCTGAGCTCTGTACCAGATGTGCAAAACTCCCATGAGACCTGCTACACATGATGTGGACATGTGAGAAAATTTCTCCATTCTGGAACAACATCAAATCCCACTTGGACCCACTGTTGTCTCTGTCAGATAAGTTTAGCCTGGAGATATGTATTCTAGGAGATTATACCACTCTTCAGGGCCGATCTCAGCAATCATACTGTATGGCACTAATCTCTGCATGTACCAAAAAAACAATACTCTGGCACTGGAAAGATGCAATAACCCCCCACTTATACAGAATGGTATTGAGAAATAATTTTTGCTATACAAGCAGAACGGGTTGTAGCAGGTGTGTTCAATAATATGGAAAAATTCAAACAGAACTAGGACCCCTTTTTAAGCTTGTTGTTGATCTGGAGTGAATAGGGTAAATCTAACACAGGATCTCCCGAATATCCAGTGATAGGTTAAGAGTTCTTGAGGCGAATTATATGTGATATAAGAAAAACAGTATTACCTATTGGCAGTCAGTGTGGGCTGGGAAGGGGGGAGATACAGGCATCTGTTTATCCTGTTGTACTCTACTTAACTGGTAGCAATACCAGGTGATAAAATTCTTCCTCTCCTTTTTCTTTATGGAAAAGTTTTCAATGTATGTAGACTATAATGTACATTGGATGCCTGTAAACATTGTGGGGGGGGGGAGAAGAAAAACCTAATAAAATATATTCAATGCAAAAAAAATACAGTAGTCTGTCCTATTGTAGGACTTTAGGGCATTTTTCATTATTATTTACTGTTTATGTACCTCATAAATTGAGTGGCTGCCAGCTTGTAACTCCCTAAGTTGTTTTTATATGATTCATCTTTGCAATACTGTTTTCAATTGGTGTATTTTTATACATTTATATGTTGTTGTTTTTTTTCTGAGGGTGTGTCACCATCTATCCTGTTAATGTGTTAACTGATTATTGTCGCTGTAATGTTGCCAACAGAATAATGTTGCACGCTTCCTATGTGATTTTTTTTAAGGCAACGAGCTATGTTGCTTATCTGCAGTCTGCACTTCTTGGCATCAGGGTCAACCTGGAGTTTGCTATATAAATAATGGGGGGGTGCTGATGGCAGATAGCTGGAGTGTGGTGCCTGGTGTCAGCAAAGTGCTGGTGCTGCACTTTATGCTGGCAACATTGCTGTGGCTGCAGCATGGGTGAACCGTGTCACCAATTCTCTATTAGCTGAAGAGTTTCAAAGCAATGCAAACTTATAAAATTTGACACTGTGTCTTCAAGTCATATTGTACATACATTAGAATATATGTGCTTTTAACTCCATCCCTGATGAAGACTCGTGTCTGAGTCAAAGTGCTGGGCTTAGTGCTCCAATTTTCTCTGCATGCTTCATTTACATTGAATTTATTTTTGTGACGTGTATCATCTACTTTTTGGACATTACTTTATTTTGTTCATTTATTGTCTGTGAATGCTGCACTGCTTGTGTGTGTTTTGTTTTGCGTTAGCTAGGGTACAGTAAAGCGGTGTTAATGCTGGAAATAATGCTCCTGAATATCACCCATCGTTATATTGTATATGCACAATTATTACTCAAAAGGCTTGGGCTGTATCTTGCTAAGCCACTCTACAGCTTGCTGTAACCTCCTACACACCCATACAGTAGTTTATTACAGAATAAATCTTATCTATCTCAAGTTAATGTTGACATACAGTGACCTCACTTGCTCTGACTCCACCAGGGAGTGGCCGACCATGGGAGCAGCCAGCAAGGCTTCCACATAGAGATGCAGTGAATTTAAAATCCATCGGAGAAGTGGACGCGAAGTGGCCACTTCGCGTTATCATAACACTACGCGAAGTGGCCCCTGGAAAGTGCTCACTTCGCCTTCTCATTATAACTTTGCATTGTCATTCCACCTTAACGTGAAGTAAGGTGAAGTGACAACAATATGGACAGCCCCCCACACATCACATGGCTTACAGTACTGTAAGTCACATGCTTTAGCCAGGACAGAAGGAAGTGAGTCAGAAAAGCAGTTAGTTTCACTTTCTCCTTTGCAGTGGTAGAAAGAGGAAGCCTTTTGGGTGTAGAGAGTAGATAGTTTGTTACTTGGTAGTTGGTATCTTACAATTTGACCAAAAAAACAGCTTTTTTAAAAGCTAAATCTTTAGTTTTTTTAAGTGTGTTTTTTCAGTTCTTTTTTGCTACTGATTATTTTTTTATAAGTTTTGTTCTGTGTGTGTGTGTGTGTGTGTGTGTGCGCGTGTGTGTGTGTGACACTGTGTGAGTGTGTATGTGAAGAAGTATTGTGAGGTGTCAATCACAGTCTGAGGGACTTGGGTGCGAAGGACCCAGGAGGAGAGTCTGTTGCCCATGGGCGTGGGCAGAGGGGAGGAGTGTGCACATGTGGGGGTGGTCGAGTGTTATTGGACCACTCTCAACTGTTTGGTGTTGCATCTCCCCCTCTGAAAGTAGCAGCAGCAGCTGCACCAGTACCACCAGCGGTGGCACATCCACCGAGTCTGCCACTACCACCACCACAAGTAGCAGCTGCTGGGACTCCAGCAGCACCCCCTCCACCACCTCCACAGCCACAGGTAGAGCCCCAGCTGAATGAAGGTGCTTCTGGCAGTGCATCTGGTCCCCCCCGCAGCTCCCCAGTGTGGCAGTTTTTTAACTGTGTGGGGGGGACAGCACCATTGTGGTTTGCCATTTGTGTGGTGTGCAGGTGTGCTGTGGCCCCTGGGGGACACATTTGGGGACTGGTGGCCAGTGCACACACATGTAAAACCACCACAAGGTGGACTGGCAGGTTGCCACTGAAGGTGCCAGGAGTCCACCTGCTGGCCCTTCTGTGGCAGTGGTAGAGGGTGCTGGGGGTGTTGTGCCTCACTGCCACAGCAGGAGGGCAACAGCAGCAGCTGCTCCACCACCACCACCACCACCGCCACCAGCACCACCCTCATCTCCACCACCACAACATTACACTGGTGTGGGCAGCCCTTGAGGAAAGCAACAAGAGGGTGTGGATCAGATTCAGCAACAGCAGCTGCAGATGCTGTCAGTGCTCCACCTGCTGCTGGAACACCATGGAATCCCCCATTAAAGGATTTTTTTGGGACTCCTCTCCCCCACTGTGCTGTACTGTTTTGTGATTTTTTTTGTTTGTTTAATAGTAGACACTTTCCCTTTTGTTATAATGCAGTGCCTCAATAATGTTGACTTTCTGTTGTGGAGTGCTTGTGGAAAAGCTGGTGTGAGCAGTGCAAGTAAGATGTGCTAAACTGCATGTGTGCAGTCAGTGTTGTTGTGTGTGTGTGTGTGTGTGTGTATGACATCAGACATTGTGCAGCTTCTTGCAAACATATATTGCTGACTTGTTGCAGTGTTTATGGTATAAAGAATAGCAAGCAGAATAACATATATTTTATTGTCACCATCATCATCAGTGGACTAAGTGATACGATACTTTTTCAGAGGTGTCTGGCCAGAGTGCACCTTAGTTACATACTGCACACATAACTTTTAGGAGAGCATGTGTTTTTTGTGGTATGATCACCACAAAGTCATGTGTGCACTGTGAATGACTGAGGTGCACAGTGACCCGATACCTCTGAAAAAATATCATATCACTTACTCGACTGGTGCTGATGGTACCAATAAAACATACAACATGTATTCTTTGTTATCTTTATTCTTGAGATACTGCAACAAGTCACACCATATATATGTTTGCATGAAGCTGGACAATGTATGCACACACAGGAAAGAACACTGAAGCACACATGCAGTTTAGAGCAACATACTTGCACTGCTCAGTCATGCTTTTTGAGAAATACTTCAAATCCGATTTATGAGTCCTGACACAAAGTAAATATTTCTGAGGCTCCATAAATATTTCATTTGTGAAACAGACATTAAGGAGATTCACAGACTTACAGCATTACACCCGATATATAGGCGCCTTACTTCCGGGGGAAAACTTTCTTGCTCCACATGTCCTTTCATAGTGCAATACATTTCTGTCAAAAATGCCCATAATTTCATTAAAGTGTGTCATGTCACAGAGGAATTCCCATTCTGAAATGCCACTCAAATTCTGCCTCACACTCTCAGCAATGGATGTGATGCCAGGGAGAGCGCGACCAAAGATCACGATCAAAGAATCTCATGATCAAAGAATTTGCAGGCTTACTAGAAAAGAATTTGCAGAATCACGATCAAAAAATAAAATGGTGAAATTCAAATTTTAGACATAAATGCATGAAATCACTAGCACTGTTTGATAAAACGAAGCCCCCTGAGCAAAATCCACCCTCATTTATGTTAATAACCCACCCCTGAGCTGAGAAATTTGCTTTTGTCAACTGGCCATCTTGTCCCTCCCTCGAGATCAAAAATCACTGTCAAAGAATCTTGCGATCAGAGAATTTGCAGGCTCGCAATCAAATAATTTGCAGGCTATAAAAGAATAAAAAATGGTGAAATTCAAATTTTAGACATAAATGCATGAAACCACTGGCATGGTTCGATAAAATGATGCCCCCTGAGCAAAACCCACCCTTATTTGTGTTCATAATCCACCCCTGAGCTGAGAAATTTGCTTTTTTCAACTGGCTATCTTGTACCACACTCGTGATCAAAGATTGCAATGAAAGAATCTCACGATGAAATAATTTGCATGCTGATGATCAACGATCATTAGCGAGTCACGATCAAAGAATAAAAATGTTTGAAACTCTATTTTTTTATCATTTTGAACAAAACCAAAGGCATGGCTCAATACAGTGAAGCTCCCTGAGCAAAACCCATCTAATTTTTACTTCAGGAGTTACTCCTGAGCTGGGATATTTTGAGTTTTTCTGACCAGAACCTTAAAACAAGATGGCGGCCATCACGATGAAAGAATTCTCGGGGTCAAAAAATCTTTAACCACGAGCCTGCAAATTCTTTGATCATGAGGAGGGACCAGATGTCCAAAACCCCATTCTTTGTTTGCAAAACAACCATATAAATTTTCCCATTTGCTTATAATGGGAACTTAAAAATGCAATTCTGAAATGCAACCCAAATTCTGCCCCCCACTCTCAGCAACATTAGGATGTGATGCCAGGGAGAGCGCTGGTGCATGCTCCATTATAGTGAATGTCCGGCAGCTTTCTGAATGTTTCTTTATGTTATAATGGTCAGTTTGAGGTGAAACGTGTGGGCAGTAACAAGAGTCTTGTGGCAGACTTCCACACCTGTTAAGATTTTAGAAATCTAATGACTGAAAAGTAGATCCATGGCAGTAAGGCATGCTACCATATAAATTTCAAGTCAGTACGAGAATAGAAAATGCTGTCTGCCAAATGTAAACTGCGCCATGCAATATCTCCGAGAAAATGTGTTGTCCGACATATAAGCACCATAATTCACATCTACAGGACATGCCGTCAGTACCCTCCAAATTTCAAGTAAAAAGACTAAACTATTTCCAAGACATTTAAAGTTAAAGATTGTTAAAATTGGCCTATCTGTTGCATTAAAATCTGGCCACCTAGTCCCTCCCTGTCGATCAAAGATCACGATCAAAGAATCTCATGATCAAAGGATTTGCAGGCTCGTGATCAAAGAATTTGCAGGCACATGATTAAAGAATAAAAAATGGTGAAATTCAAATTTTAGACATAAATGCATGAAACCACTGGCATTGTTCCATAAAACGAAGCCCCCTGAGCAAAACCCACCCTCATTTGTGTTAATAACCCACCGCTGGGCTGAGAAATTTGCTTTTGTCAACTGGTCATCTTACCCCTCCCTTGCAATCAAAGATCGCAGTCAAAGAATCTCACGATCAAAGAATTTGCAGGCTCATGATCAATGAAAAAAAATGGTACAATTCAAATTTTTAACATAAATACATGAAACCACTGGCATGGTTAGATAAAATGAAGCCCCCTGAGCAAAACCCACCCTTATTTGTGTTCATAATCCACCCCGAGCTGAGAAATTAATTTTTTTCAACTGGCCATCTTGTACCTCACTTGCGATCAAAGATCGCGATCAAAGAATCTCGCGATCAAAGAATTTGCATTCTGACAATCAAAGATTGTTAGCGAGACATGATCAAAGAATAAAAATGTGTGAAACTCTATTTTTTTACCATTTTGAACAAAACCAAAGGCATGGCTCGATAGAGCGAAGCCCCTGAGCAAAACCCATCTAAGTTTTACTTCAGGAGTTATTCCTGAGCCAAGATATTTGAGTTTTTCTGAACAGAACCTTAAAACAAGATGGTGGCCATTGCGATGAAAGAATTCTCAGGGTCAAAGATTCTTTAACCATGAGCCTGCAAATTCTTTGATCATGAGGAGGGACCAGATGTCCAAAACCCTATGCTTTGTTCGCAAAACAATCATATAAATTTTCCCATTGATTATAATGGGAACTTAAAACTGCAAGAACATTTAATGGATTAATATTTTTTCACCAAATGAAAAGCGGCATGTTCATCGACTGAAGCTCTTTTAGACAAGCCAACTAGCAGAGCAGCACGCCACATGACGGCCATGCAGAACCATAGACAAAATCCCCCAAACTGGCCACATAACTGGTGAAAGGTGCATTTTTCAGCGTTTTGTTGTGCAAAGACCGTAAGTTTGACTAAAACAAAAATTTGGCAGATCAAAAGAACTACCATGCCCCACCACGCATACCAAATTTCATGCAAATCTGTTGAAAGGGTCCAAAGTTATTAATGCACAAAATTTTGAGTTTAACATGGAAGTGGCTTCATAACCTAAATATAGGGACGACTCGCCCTATAATATATATATATATATATATATATATATATATATATATATATATTTATTTTGTGAGGTGGAGTTGACATATAGAGACATGTACTCATTGTATTGTTTTGTATCACAGGTCAGAGACACTGCTGGTGTGCATATTCCAATGCTTGATGACAACTTTTTGCGTAGAAATTTGAAATGAATAACTCTCAAGCCAATGAAGGTAAGTATTTTGTTTTTAAGGGGGGGCATATTAGCAGGTTTGTCTCATTAATGGTTTCTTATCCGGTTACTTCTTCACAGATTTTATCTGCATTCTTCTCAAGTCTGGTTGTTAATGATGGTCATGGTCATCGATTGAAATTACTTCTGTGTGTTGCATGTCTGCCCCAGCCTGGGTGGGGGGGCTAATGTTGAAGAACTTCTTTGGACAAGGCAACTATGACACAACAAAGCATCTGGAAGTTTCCTAAAAAAATAAATGAATGACTTCTTACAACTTGATTGTCCCTGGTTCTCAATCTCAAGTTAAGTTACATTTCAAAACCACATCTTGTAAAGTAACACAACCTGTGTGCAACTTTTTCAACACTGTCATGACTACACAGCTGTAAGTTCAGAATACAGTGCATGATATTTTGCAGAAATAGTTTTGGCAATGTACACATGTCACCTAGTTTATGAATCATAGTCGCATTTGCTGCAGTCTTTTTAAAAAAAAATTGAACAGATGAAATAAAATCTTGATACTTAACAGTATGGATTTGAAAGGGATATTCCATATGTTCCTATGCACAGAACAGCTGCAGTACAATTCATACCAACTTTCAATGAAGGAGAGTTTTTTTTGTTAACCTGTATAAAAACAAAATAAGTTTACCATATGTGTTTGACCATTGCAGCTCAGAAAAGCTACATAAAACAAAACATACAGCTAAAGGAAGTTAAATAGCATAAAAAACATTAGTACACATACTCACTTTATAGTTTTAATATTAAGAAGCTTTGTACCTGTAGCTGATGGATGTGGTCTCCTGTTCGACTTCCTCTACCTTGGCATGGGCAATGTAATGGGGAAATATTGTCTGAATGACACTGGTGGTGGGTGCTGGTGGTGATAGCTGCAGCACATGATGACATTCCCTGAGACATCTTGCTGCATCTGGTGGTGGTGGCAGTGGCTAACATCAGTCCCGCTGGTGGTGGTCTGGGGGGTGGACAAACAAACTCATTCTCTGTGGTAAGAGTAGCTACCATCAGTCCCAGTGGTGGTGGTCTGGGGAGGGCGGACAAACTCATTCTCTGTGGTGGCAGTGGCTAACATCAGTCCTGGTGGTGGTGGTCTGGGGGCCGGACAAACTCATTGTCTGTGGTGGCAGAGGCTAACATCAGTCCCGGTGGTGGTGGTCCGGGGGGCAGACAAACACATTCTCTGTGGTGGCAATGGTAAACATTGGTCCTGGTGGTGGTGGTCTGACTCCAGGGGGGCACACTGCCTTTTAACAACTTCAGTTAAAACCTGCAAACATTACCCACATGATCATCCTCATTAAGAAAACTGCCCTCACAGTCATCTATATCTGAAGTCTGACCACTGGAAATTCTTTCTCCATTGTGTCATCATCTACGTCAGTGGTGGGCCGTTTCATGCTGCCACTGCCAGTGACACCAGGATGGTCCATTTCTACATCACCAAAACCACCATGAGTATGCCGGGGTATAAATACAGAGGTTGCAGTCTGTGCTGGTATGTGCCTCTCATTCATTTTTATCAATGTTAGCAAACTAACATTTGCAGGAGACTGGTTTGTCTGACGATCCCTGACTATTGCACCTGCTGAGCTGAATACCCTCTTGACACTTACACTGGAGGGTGGGCATGTCACGTACTTCAGTGCCACTGCAGTCAGCTCTGGCCATTCACTGACCTTTCCACTCCAATATAAAAGAGGATCATCGGTTATTGACAGATGCCTGTTTTCAGACAAATATGACTCAACTATTCTCTGTGCCACACTAAGTCCAGTGATGGATGCATCATCTTGTTCTCCAGAATCATTTATTTCACAAATCCCCACTTGGGACAAAGCCTCCCAAAGCTGGCTGACACCAAACACTTCGGATGACAGACCACCTAGAACTGAAGTCCCCTTCCCCTTACAGGATATGCTTTATGGTCCTCCAGGTACACCTTCAAACAGATTATGCTGCTGAAATTTGCTGACCTTGGCACGTGATTTCTGTGCCTCATGAACCAAGCACACCAGTTGCCCACTGACATTTTTTACCTGTTCAGGCCCTCCCTCCAGTACTGAGGCAATTCCACATTTGTATCGTGGGTCCAGCATTGTTGCTATGGTAAAGTTGTCACTACACTGAATGCTCAAAATGAGACAATTCTGGTTGAATACTGTCAGCATGTGTTTCAGCAACATACTGCTAGCACTGTCTCCGGCAACATCAAGCCCATGCTGTACATTCACCAATGTCTGCCTCAGCACCCACAGCAGTGGAATTGATTGGCTAATGGAGGAAGATTTACCACTCACTGCCTGTGTGGCATGTTCAAAAGGACACAAAATTGTTATTACCAGGTCCAGGAAGCGCCACTGTTCAGTTGTCATAGACATGGAGGCCCCAGAACTGTCACGGCTAGTGAGCATCACAAGATATTCTGAGATGGCTTTGTATTGTTCATACAACCTCTTTGCCATGTATAAAGTGGAGTTCTACCTGGTGATAATTTCCAGCTTCAAGCGGTGCTTAGGGTGGCTGTTTCTCATCTGCAATTGCCGAAGTTGGTCATGGGCCTTTGCAGATCGTGAAAAGTGAGACCAGATACAGCTTGC
The DNA here is from genome assembly GCA_016271365.2 of Neoceratodus forsteri. NCBI lineage: Eukaryota > Metazoa > Chordata > Ceratodontiformes > Ceratodontidae > Neoceratodus > Neoceratodus forsteri. The sequence goes on from CM057458.1 coordinate 1,166,912,465, forward strand.
AACTGTCAGCATTTCTTCTACATCAGGGTGCTGCAGAAACTCCTGCACAAGGTTTAAACAATGGGCCATGCATGGAACATGAAAAAAGCCACCATCCGTGATGCATTTCACCACATTTGACCCATTGTCACTTGCCATGAACCAAGCTCTCAGGGACATGAGTTTAAGCCACTTGTCAATTTCAGTCAGTACCACTTCCAACATGTTTTCATGTTGAACAGGTCACATTGCACATAGCAATTGTTGCATGCTGTGGAATTCCTGGAAGATTGCTGCCATGACACTCCACCTTACTGCACTGATTATTCACACTACCAACATCACAAACAACCCCCAGCACCTGCACCCAGTGTGCAGTTATACACAAATATGAACTCCCCACTGTTTTGCTAGTTGTCCACATATCCATGTTTAAATGGATGAATGGAGAGGAGGAATGTTGAAATGCATGTCTTACTGAGTTGGACACAGTATGGAACAACTCGGGGACAGCACAGGTAGAAAAGTATGTACTGGATGGGACTTTCCATTTTGCACAGACACATGTAGCAAACCTCCGGAACACAGAATTCTCCACTAAAGAGAAGGGCAAAAGATCAATTGGCAGCATTTCATTTACAGCAGCATTAAGTTCATGTGACACTGTATGACTGGGTGGGTACTTCAGCTTATGTGCAAAAACACTCTGTAATGTGGGCTGTCTTAAATGATTTACATGGGTTGTGATGACGAATGGTTCTGCTCTGCGAATGGCAGGGGGTGGAGTGTGGACATTTGATGAAGACAGTTGCACAGGTGATGATGACAAACCCAGAAATGCAGTTATTTTGCCAGATTTGCCAACTGGGGTTGATGTACCACTTGCACTAGACATACTGCATTCACCACCACCACCACCAAAACTGCTACTCACAGCAGCACTGGACAACATTTCAAAATCATTATGCTCCTCCACCTCATCATGCCTGTTGTGATCCTCTGCTCTTATTTCCTCACTACTGCACACGTTTAATTTCCTATTGGACTTAACACTCATGGAAGGGGATAACATGCTCGTAATGGTTGATGACAAGGGTGAATGCCCCACTGTGGTATTAGCTACCATCTTTTGCTGGGTCCACAGTGCCATGTGCCTATTCTTAAGATGCATATGCTGTCCTCCTGCGCCCAGATGGCTTCCTTATTTACCTCGACTCACACGCACATGGCAAACCTGGCAGATTGCAACTGACACATTATTTGCATCTTGAGCAAAAAAAATCCCAAACAAGGGGTTGTGATGCTCTACTTTTAACATGTCCATGATGCTGCTTATTTTAAGCACTGAAGTGGGTGGTGTGCTATTTGATTTTTTGGGCAGTGCACACCTGGACTGCAACTGACCACCATGACTACCTATCATTATTACTGGGTCATCATCACCATCATCATCATCACCATCAACTTATACTGGTAAGTCACAAGTTTTTACAGGGGGGTGATTAGTGCAAACATACCCAGACACAGCCACCCTGAATTCCTTTTCTCCAGTTCCCAACTGAGGTCAATTACATCATCATCATATTCATTAACATCACCCACATCCATATCTTCTACTTGGATGCTGGCATGTGGACTGCATGTTGCAACCACAGCAACATCATCATTATCATCAACATCACCACCATCACCTGATATTTTTTCACCACACTGTGAATCACTGCATGGAAAATGCGTGACATGAACAGTCATGGAAGAAATGTCACATTGTATGCTATCGTTGACATGGTCATCAGAATCCTGTTTCACTTATTGGGATGTTACTGGGAAGTATAACATCATCTACACTGCCACTCACTTGCACTGCTTCACAATCCACTATATTTTTGAACATGGTACACTGGTCAGAAGTCGAACTTGAGGCAGCAATACTCATACTACCACCACCAGCAACTGCACTAACACCACCAGCTGGGACAACATCATCTCCATCTATGAGTGAAGCTACTGATTGGGTGGTAAAAAACATTGCAGGAGAAATACCTTTCTTCACATCAGCAATGCATTTCTTTGTCTGCGTACTACCACGCCCACAGACTATCTTACCACTGGCAATTGTACCATGGCGAGAACCTGCTTGCACGTCTCTTTGCGGGCATTTTGGGGGATCAACAACAATATTCTAAACAAATTTAGATTTTGGAATGTTCACTCTGCGTGGGTGGATGCTGGATGTGAAGCCAAAAAAAAACAACTGTGGCTTCAGCAACAGATAGAGATGTAAATTCACAACTGAAAACAGCACCTTAACTAACCAGTGGTGCTGAGGTCACAATCTAATTCGGAAAACAATTCCTTTTGCCAGTGGGGAAGGGGAGAGCACTGACTGCAGATTTTTACGGCAGTACAAGCAGCAAAACAAAGAACAGGTACCATGATGGCGGTACAAAATCATGCAGCTGCAGTGGATAGCAGGTTCACACTGCTGCGCCTGCAATTACACTGTGGCACAATAAAAGGTATATTATTTGATGTAATGCAGCACCGCAGGTGCACACACACTCACACACACAATTTGTCTACAACTAGTAATGAGTACCAAATTGAAAAGTTCAGTAATATGCTACATATTGTAAACAACCTGAAATTATGAACTACTGCACCAGATCCACACAACACACAATCAGCAAGAACATTTCAACAATTACTGACAATATTACTGTGTGTACATTAACACAGTCAGTTATGTAACAAAAATATAACCCAAAAAAATAACTCCCTATTTCTCCAACTTAAATCAACCTACACTACAGATATGCCCCTCCCCCAAAACACACTTTCACTGTCTTTTACTACACACACTCAATGTTCTACATTAACATGCAAAATCCACACACAAACAAAAAAGCTCGATGATACGAGCACAGGAGCGTTTCCTACAATCGATGAACTAAAGTTTGAGCAAAGGAAAAAAAATTACTCAAAAAGGCTTTTTTAAGAGCTTTTAGAAGGTTTGAATCACAGACAGCTCTCAGAGCACACTGTCTCCTACAGCTTCCTTCACACACATTACCCTGAACTGAGGCTGTGCAGATCAATATAGAGCCCATGTGACCTGAAATCCCATGAATCACTGCAAAATTCACCTTCAGAGCTTAAAAAGAAGGCAAAGTGAGGTGAAATACATTGTTTTCAATGCACTTTGCCTTTAAAATTGGTGGAGTAGTGGTCTGGGAAGGCAGAGTAATGCAAAGTCATTGTTTTCAATAGACTTCACATTACCCATCATAACATGAATTGCTCCGCTTCACGTTGCGGAGCACTCCATGAATCTGCCTTTACTCCACAGATCACTTTGCGAAGCAGATTGAGCCCACTTCGCCCACCACTACTCCCACACTTGGAACCCCCCCCACTCTCTCCAACTCCACAAGGAAGCGACCATCCATGGGAGAAGCAAGCAAGCCTCCCACACTTGGACCCTTCCCCCCACTTAATCTGACTCCACCAGGGAGCGACCGTACATGGGAGCAGCCAGTAAGGTAACACAGGAGAATCAGCTGTGGATTTGCTGTTGAAGTTCTGTTGGGGGTGTTAAAAGTATTCTAGTATGGGACTTCTGCTGCTGTTTTACACTCTGCCGACTTACTAAACTAGCCAACTGTATTCCAGTCTGCAAAGCAGTACAGAGGGGTTTTTAAGTGCATCTTGTTCACTATCTGTTTCTGTGGGGCTGGGCCAGTGTAGTAGCTTGTACATTAAGGTCTGCAGCCAGTTTGTGGGACAGTACTCATATTTGTTAATGGGGCTTTAAGAGCGTTATACAGACTGCTTAGTGTGCTGTTACTTCTACTTTTTTATCAAACTACTACTGCCTTAGAGTGATTTTTCTGTGTATATACTTACATCTGCTCCTTCTTTCCCCTCGTGTCTTTCCAGAGTCGGTGCATGCACAGTCCATCCCTGCCCGACTATTGTTTTAGCTTCCCACCGTAGACTTACCCCATTGTCTCACTTCTCCCACTTCTCCCATTTAGGGCCCCACACTTGGAATCTTCCCCCTCACTCTGACTCCACCAGGGAGCGAACATCGATGGGAGCAGCCAGCAAGGTAAACATAGAAACATAGAAACATAGACTTTGATGGCAGATAAGGACTGCTTGGCCCATCTAGTCTGTCCATTTCCCTACCTACAGGATAGGCCTGCAGATCCTAGTTAACCAACAGCCTATTTCTTCCTACCCCCCACAAGAATTGCCTTATGTCTGTCCCATGCATTCTTGAATTCTCCCACAGTTTTAGACCCCACAACCTCCTCAGGAAGGCTGTTCCATGCATCCACTACCCTCTCTGTGAAATAATACTTCATCACATTGCCCCTGAACCACCCTCCTTCTATCTTTAAATTGTGTCCTCTTGTTCTTGCAAGTCTCTTTTTCTTCAAGATGCTACCGTCTTGGACTTTGTTGATTCCACTGAGGTACTTAAAAGTTTCTATCATGTCCCCCCTCTCCCTTCTTTCCTCAAGGGTATACATATTAAACTCCTTTAGTCTCTCCTCATACAGCTTCTTTTGCAGACCCTGCACCATTTTAGTTGCCCTCCTCTGGACTACCTCTATCCTGTCTATGTCCTTGCGGAGATGGGGTCTCCAGAACTGGACGCAGTACTCCAGATGGGGTCTCACCAACTGTCTGTACAGAGGGATAACAAATTCCTGTTTTCTCCTGCTGATGCCTCTCCCTATACATCCCAGTATACCCCCAGCCCTCCCTACTGCCTTCTCACATTGCTTGCTAACCTTAAGGTCATCTGATATGATTACCCCCAGGTCCCTTTGCTTTTTTGTTGTTGTTACTACCTCCCCTCAAATTGTGTATTCTTTCCTGAGTTCTTGTTGTTTCCAGGTGCATTATTTGCACTTCTTTGCATTGAATCCTAGCTGCCATACTTCTGACCATTCCTCCAACCTTGCCAGGTCCCTTTTCATCCTTTCCATGCCTCCTTGTGTATCAACCGTGTTGCAGATCTTTGTGTCATCTGCAAAAAGTCATACTTTTCCTTCCAGTCCCTCTGCAATGTCACTGATGAAGACATTAAAAAGGACTGGACCCAATACTGAGCCTTGTGATACCCCACTAGTAACCCCTCTTTCTTCAGAGTGGACTCCATTTACAATTACCTTCTGTGTCCTGTTGTGCAGCCAATGTTTTACCCAGGCTACCACCCTGGGACCCACTCCCAGTCTGGTTAATTTGACTATTAATCTTTTGTGTGGGACTGTGTCAAATGCCTTGCTAAAGTCTAGGTAGGCCATGTCCACAGCCCCTCCCTGGTCTACTACTTTGGTCACCCAGTCCAAGAAATCTGTTAGATTCGTCTGACATAACCTTCCCGCTGTGAACCCATGCTGCCTTGGGTCCTGTGCTCCACTGGCCTCTAGGTACTCAACTATTCTTTCCTTCAGAAGTGACTCCATCACTTTCCCTACCACAGAGGTCAGACTGACAGGTATGTAGTTTCCTGCCTCTGTCTTGGTCCCACTTTTGTAAAGGGTTCATCACATCTGCCTTCCTCCAGTTCTTGGGTACCACACCATCCTCCCATGATTATTTAAAAGAGTAGCCAGTGGTTTCACTAGTTCCTCCCTTAATTCTTTTAGAATTCTGGGGTGAATTCCATTAGGACCCATTGCTTTGTCCACCTTCAGTTTTAGGAGTTCTTGCAGAACCCTTTCTTCTGTGAAAGGACTGGGATCGACCCCCCTATCAAGAGTGCATCTGTTAATTGGATTAGGCACTTCCCCCTCCTCTTTTGTGAATACTGAGCAGAAATATTCGTTCCAGTATCCCTACTTTTCACTGTCCCCTCTGCCCACCCACCGTTCATTCTATTCAGCCTCACTATCCCTCCTTTGTCTTTCTCGCTTCGCTGATGTACCTATAAAAGGTTTTATCCCCTTCTTAACTGAGTTGGCTATCTTTTCCTCAGTTTGGGCCTTTGCTATTCTGACTTCCTCCTGCTTCCTTCTGCCTTAACTAGTACAGCTCTCTGTCCTGCTCCTTCTGTATTTCCTTATACTTCCGGAATGCTATCTTTTCTTCCTGACTTTCACAGCCACCTCTTTTGAGAACCATAGTGGCTTTTCTTTCATTTGATTTGTTTATTTGCTTCACACAAAGGCTTGTTGCCTCTGTGATGGCAGTTTTGATGATTCCCCATTGTTGCTCCACACCTCCTTCTTGCCTGTTTGCTAGTGCTTTTCTGAGGCACACTCCCATCTTGCCAAAGTCAGCCCTCCTAAAGTCCAGTACCCTCACTTTTGTATGGCTTGACTCTGCAGCTGAGTTTTACGTGAACCACACTCTTTGATGGTCACTTGTCCCCAGATGGCAACCCACTTCTAGATCTGAGATCCTCTCACTGCTCCCATTTGAGAGTACGAGGTCTAAGATTGCTCCCTCATGAGTGGGTTCTGAAACTAGCTGTCTAAGGCCTGCCTCCTGTAGGGGATCAAGAATGGCCCTGCTCTTGGATGTGGCTGCAGAAAATGTGCTCCAGTTAACATCTGGCATATGCAGGTCTCCCATCAACAGTATCTCCCCTTTCTCTGCCATTCTAAGAATGTCTTCTATCATATCCTTGTCCATTCCCTCCCCCCTGACATGGGGGTCTGTACACAACCCCTGTGCGGATTGTGGTGCCCTTTCCAGTCTCCAAGATGACCCACAGTGCCTCCTCTCCTCCCTGTTTACTCTTTTGTTCAATTGCTTTTATCCTTCTTTTACAGAGAGCTACTCCTCCCTCTTCTCCCTGCCTGTCTCTCCTGTAGGTTATGTACCCTGGTATGTTAACATCCCAGTCATGGTTTTCTGTGTACCATGTTTCTGTGACTGCTACGATATCCAGGCATCCCTCTTCCATCAAGGCCACCAGCTCAGGGAGCTTGTTGCCCAGACTACAGGCATTGGTACTCATTGCCCTCCATTTCCTGATGGCTTTACTCCCTTTTGCCCCATCCCTGTCCTTCTTGCCTTTGTCACTTTCTCCATTTACCCCTGCCCTTTTCCCTATCGACACCTCTATGTTGGTGTTTGCCACATTTACTACCGTGATTATTTGGGGGCTAGGATTTCCCTGCTCTTTTCAGTGCCTCCCCTTGCTGGTTTAAAAGCTTGCCAATGAAGCATTTAAACCTATCACCTAGGATCCTGGTTCCTCCCGGACAGATGCAGCCCATCATGCCAGTATAGGCTTGCATCACTCCAGGTGGACCCCAGTCCCCAATGAAGCCAAATCCCTGAGCTCCACACCAGTTTTTCAACCACTGATTGAATCCCATGGTGCGGAACACCCTAGCCTCTCCTATGCCATAGATGGGCAGCACCTCCGAGAAGGTTACCGTGCATGCTACTTGACTAAGGCCCCTCCCCAATTCCACAAACTCTTCCTGCACTTCTCTAATCCCTTTCTTAGCCAGGTCATTTGTCCCTAGGTGGACAATGACATCCAGCTCCTTCCTCTCCCCAACAGAGGATCAGCTGTGGACTTGCTGCTGAATTTCTGTTGGGAGTTTTAACCCTTCAACAAGTCTCTTGACTTAGGCAGAGCTGGGGCCATGTGATCCCATCACATGACCAGGTTCTATTTTTAAAGTGTCTACTTTACCTTTTGCAGGTTCTACTCCCTGACCACTAGGGGTCAGTCATTAGCCTATGTTTTCTTCCTCTACCTCCTATGACTTCTACCCTCCTTTTGTCCCTGCCTGTTTTCTCCCTCTTCCTCAGCCTTCTCTTCCCTCTCTTTCTCTCCTTCCTGTCCTGGGGCTTGAACCCTGGATCTTCTGCACCAAAGGCAGCAATCTTACCACTGTGTTACTGTGCTGGCCTAACTTCTACCTGTCTTTCCTCTTATAATGCTTACCTACACTACCTCCTACAACAAACTCAACCAGCACCCCCCCCCACTGCAACTATGGAACTCCTACTCAGGCTTATGTGCCTTGTAATACCTTTTTTACTTCTAGCTTCTCCCCACTCCCTCATTCCAACTTGCCTAAAACTAATTACCCCTCTTGTTAGCAACTTCACCCATGCCCATCTAGCCAGTTCCACTTGTGATCTGCCCTTCAATCCCACACATGTCCTGGGCATAACACCCTGCTCTACTATTCACCCATGTAAACTGTCCTTACTCCTTCTGCTCCATGTCATCTCCCTCCCTATTACCTCCGTTGGTACCATGCCCTCTTCTCTTTAACTGTTAGTCAAGCCTAAACTGCTGAAGTGCATCTTCTCTAGGTTTGCCTTACTACTCCTGCTTCTCTCTGGTAATGTCCACTCTAACCCAGGCCCCATTTCTCTGCTCACTTCTATTAGCCAGCATGCCAGCAGCCTCCTAATAGCCTCAGTAAACATATGTAGTCTGCTCCAAAAACATGACATCCTCCAAGCTTGGATTTGGCAGCACAATCCTGATATCCTGGCTGTGGTTGAAACATGGCTCTCCCCCAAAATCCCTGATTCAGCCTTAATGGATATCCACTCTTCAGGGTTGATAAGCTTGGCAAAAGGGGCAGGGGATGTGCCATCCACCTCTGTGACTCCCTCCAAGGGCATTTACTTCAGACCTCTGTCCCTGCTAATGGAGACCAGGCCTTGACTATCAAAATAGCTAGTGGTAATAAGGGTAAATATCTCACAGTTATGGCCATCTATATTCCACCCTCAAACTCAAAACTTGGCTTCAACCCCATGTGCGGTTGCATCTCCCAGCTGCCCGATAATGCTGAGGTCATTGTTGTAGGTGATTTCAATATTAACTGGGATGTCCCCTGCACTAAATCTCACAGGGATGCTGTTGCTGCCATCAGCCTCAAGTGGTGCAGTCACCCACATGGATCAACTACAGGACAGGTAACAGCACCCTAAATGATCTCTTCCTCGCCAATCTTCCTGACAGACTCCATAATGTCTCGGTCTTACCTGACACCCTAAGTGACCACTCCCCTATCCTTTGAAGTTGGTTGAAATGCTCCCCAAAACCCCCTCCTAAAGTTTTTTATCAGCACTCCCTCAAAATGGTACCCTGTGGCAGTTCAAGGCTCACCTCCTTAACTGTGACTGATCCCCTTTAGACACTGCCTCAAGTGTTGATAGCGCCCTAGCTTTTTTCAGTTCCACTTTTAACTCTGCCTGTGACATTTTTACCCCATACTCTAAGTGTGTAATGAAAGGCCCCAAAAGCCCTTGGATCTCTCAAGCACTCCTTGGCCTTATGCGTACCAGAGACAATCTCTGGTAGAAAGCCATGGCGTTTGGTCTCTCTGTAGCCAGACAATGCTATAGGGCTGTCAGAAATACATGCACCAGGGAAATTTGCTGTGCAAAGGCTGCCCCCTTCCAAGCTAGCCTTTCATCCACCTGGGGCCAAGAGAGGAAGTTCTGGGATAACATAAAGGACCTAACTGTTAAACCTAATCCTTCCCCTTGCTTGCTAACTATCAATGGTTTCATTACCCAGGATCTGCAGCTTATTGCTAACACCTTCAATGCTGCATTCTCTGACCTTAGTGGGGTTCTCCTCCTAGACTTCTTCAATAACACTCCCAACTCTGCCCTAAACCCTCCTACAGGTGTCCCCACTTTCTGTTTCAAATCAGTGACCCCCCATGAAGCCAAATCTTACCTTTCCAAGGTTCTGAGAAAATCTAGATTTAGTGGTGACTCACTGGACTTGAAGCTACTGCTACTTGCACAGGATGTTGTCCTATTCCCCCCCCCAGCAAACTTCTTAATCTTTCCCTCCATCTTGGCCAATTCCCCTCACAATGGAAGTTGGAAGTGATTACTCTAGTACTAAAGAGTGGTGACAGAATCTCCCATATCAGCTACTGCACAATTTCCATCCTCCCCTCATCTCCAAAGCCCTTGATAAGATAGCTTATGATCAACTCTTAGACTACCTCTCTAAATACAACCTACTCTGTAATCAGCAATACGGGTTCAGGAAGGGCCACAGCACTACCACTACCCTCCAGGAATCCTCAGACTTCATGCATAGAGCCCTTAACCATTCCCACCTTGTTGGATCTGTATACATAGACCTAATTAAGGCCTTCGACATGGTCAGTCATGCTCTCTTTATTGAATCCCTTCCATCTCTAGGCCTCTCTCAGGATGCTACTTCCTGCCTTGCTAACTACCTTAGTGGGAGATCCCAGCAGGTAAAAATCAATGGCACTCCCTCCTCCAGTCTTCTGGTTCACTCGGGGTCCCCCAAGGATAAATTGTTGGCCCACTCCTGTCCAGTCTTTTCCTCAACCCTTCCCCCTTGCCTGCACTGAACAAATGTTATTATACGCGGATGATGCCATAATCTCCTGTAGCCACCCTGACCCCATCCCACTGCAAACTGACCTTCAAAAGTCCTTTTCAGAATCTAAGTCCTGGTTCTCGCATCATAAACTCATTTAAAACTATAAGAAAACTAAAGTGATGATGTTTTCCAACCCACACAATAAAAACAATGGCTCTCCACTAACCATTCCCAACTGTCTGTGTGAACCCCTAGAGCAAGTGCATAACTTCAAATATGTTGGTATTACTCTTGACTCCACATTCCCTTTCCATGAGCACATCAATCTGGTCAGTAAGGTGGTTAATACCAGAATTGGCCTGCTCTACAGGCATAGGTTGTCCATGCCAGTTGATACCCTTTGCCTGGCTTTTACCAGTTATGTACTGTCAAAAGTAGACTATGGCATTGTCATTTATGGATCTGCTGGAGACACAGCATTAAGCACAATAAAGGTCACTTTGAACAAAGCCTGCTGACACATACCTGCATCCTGTACAAACAAGCCAACTGGTTAAACTTCAATGGTAGGCTTTGTTATCAGACCTGCCTATTAGTCAAAAAAATAGCCTCTGGCCTCTGGACTCTCCACTCCTCCAGTTCAGCATCTCCTAACTCCTGCACCTTCTTCTCAGGCAACCAGAAGCTCCTCTAAAATCTCCTTCCTTGTCCCATGTTGTAGGACCTCCTCAGGGCAGAGGGCTTTCTTGAACAAGCCCCAGTACTGGTTGAATGATCTGCCCCTCAAGGTTTCAGCTATAAGTAAAATAGGCCCTTTCAAACTTTAACTCTAGCAGCATCTCCTTGCCTCCAGTTGCTGCAACTGTCACTAGCCCACCCCTCATGGCAGCATCTCCCTGCCTTTAGTTGCTGTGACTGTTATTGCCTCCCCCTTATTTCTTCCCTCCCAATCCTGCCCCTCCTCCCCTTGGCTACCCCCACTTCAACAATGTCATTGCTGACTGCACTTAATATCCCCCCCACACTTCTCTTCTATTCTCCCTCCCTCTCCCCTTATCCTCTCTACCCCTGTCCTCTGCCACTATCTCCACCACCAACACCACCCCCACCACCCCTCTTTACTTTCCCGAACTGCAACCCTTGTTGGACTTTACTCCAGAATGTAACCAATCTGCTTCCTGGATTTATATGTTTATCTGTATTTATCTTGCATTGCATAATTGTATATAACTTATTATTTTTCCTGTATTATACCCTGTATTTTTTGTTACCATTGTATAATGTTATATTTGTTGTGGACTGAATGACATGGAGCCTTTGTAAAGGTGACTCTGACTCAAAGGTTGTAATTTTGAGAATTTAATAAAATAAATAAAAATGAAATAAACAGCAAACTCAAGCACTTTCAAAAAATCACTACTAACATTATTAGGCTGTGTAATGCAGACATACAAGAATAAAATACATTTTTACATCTCCCTTCTAGAAGTGAGTGGAACTGGGTAAGAGCTGTGAGGAAGGAATATACTATACTTTGGCAAAATGTCAGCAGTTGCTATGCATGTATTTATTCACTGACTGTATTCTCTGTCACCCTACCCTTCTGCCTTGTTGGAGGGAATTCTAAAATCTTTGTTTTAACTAGAGCCATGATAGACAGCAAATTTGGCCCTATAGGCTAATTTTGAGTCAGGTCAAGCCAAACCTGAATTACCCCAATTTGGTCTGAAATTAAATTAAGGTTTAGGGGGGATTCCCTTTCATGGTGTTCTTCCAGCAAGACATACAACTGGCAGCATCAGCAACCTCCCCTCCTGATTGGTTACGCTATGAGAAGGGGCTCTTAATAATTAAAATCCTCCAGCACCTAGCCAGCCTCTTTAAAATATGAAGTAAGACCTCTTAAGCCCTTACCAATTTAAAAGTAACGATAGGCCACTTTTCTGTTTTTCTATTTCAAGTGAAACCTGATTCATCCTGGGACTTCCGGTTTTATTGTGATGTGGGATTAGCCAGAGTAGCTTTCATTGTACTGTACTGTACTGTACATTGCCTTGTTGGAATAGTAAATCCTGACTTTATCACAAGGTTACCATGTTTCTTTTTTCTCAAGCCCTGAGGAAAAATCATACAATTATAGAAGTGTGAAGTTGCTAAGCTTCACTCCATGACAAAATCTGCAAATTTCAGCAAATTTGTGGAGCTAAGGTCTGCAATCACCTTGTTATTTACAAGATGGATTGTTAAAATCTGCCTTGTGAATGGCCAGTCCACCACAGAATAACAAGGCACATTTGATGTTGTGAAATATTACCCCCTAAACCCACCAATGGCACCCTCCTCCCTCATCTCCCCATTCCCCAGCAAACATCACACCTGCTGCTGTGGCTGTAAAAGAATAGGTAATCCCTTCCCCTTACCTGCATGTCAAAGACACTTCACCGCTCATCTTCCCCCACCCAAGTCTCACTGTCTTTCATTTTGACTCCCAGTGTACCAGTTAACCCCTCTCTGGTTTCCAGTACCCTCTTTCCCCAGGAGCAGTCACAAAATATTAACCTGCAAATAAAGAAACTAGTTTCATGATTCAGAGCATCTACTCTGTTCACTGACAAGTCCTGACTCCTGTCTCATAATAATGGCTTTACTGAATGAATGATGATGTCTTAGCTATAAGTAAAATTTTATAGTTGAAAATTCAACCAGTCAGTTTTTAATAGGAGCAAAGACAACAGCATTCATTCATTCATTCATTCATTCATTCATTCATTCATTCATGCCATTTTATCAGATGGGGCCATTCTCTTCATTCACAGCCTATATTTTAAGGGTGCTGTTTGGAGGAAGAGGATGGTGTGGATCAGAGGGGGCTGGGTGGGGGACTTGGAGTAAAAATTAAAAACAATGTGACTTGTATGGGGAGGGGGATTTTATTTGGCAGGCAGGTGGGTGAAGGGATTACTTTTTCTTTTACACCTGAAGCAGAAGGCATGACGATTGCTGAGGCCAGGGTTTGAGGGTACTAGCAGGGAGGTTATTTTGATAAGTTTTTATGTTCTTGGGTGGAGGGAGGGGTATGGTTTCACAGCACAGAGGGTGGGGAAAGGATTTTGAAGTTTAAAAAAAAACTATTAAGCCACAGAAATTGAAAATTTTTCACAAATGTGAATAATGTGGATTTGAACCAACTTCGCTAGTGATTTAAACATTTGCAACATCTCTGCATTCAACCAGGGAAGTGCTTATTTATGTGTGAGGTGTTCAACGTCTTCCTTGTCCAGCTTGTTTTATTGTTGTTCATGCCCTCCAGTGGAGCAGCCACAAATTTATTTTTTTATTTAGACATTTTTGGTTGATCCTGAATGGAATCACTGAATTATTAGGCACCTTCCCAATGCATATTTTGCTTGTTAACTGGGTAGTTAACTGTATTACTGCCATTCTAATCTGTTTAGTGCTCAGTCCATAAATGACTGGATTGGCAAGGGGAGGTACTATAAGGGATTCTAATGACAGGAACTTGTGCACACTTTGAGGAACATTGTTTGAAGTTAAATGGTGTTGGATTGCCATAAAGAGAGCACCAATCAGATAAATAAAAAAGATTATTAAATGGGTAAAACATATCTGATGGACCTTTAAGTGGGATTCCTTGGAGGTTTGTAAACAGATTTGGATTTTCTGGATATAGGAATATATAATAATTTGACAGTGAAACTACTACAGTAACTACAGTTACAGCTGTTGCATAATAATGATTAATGGAATAATCAGTGCAGGACCATTTTAAAACAGAGTATTGATCACATAAAGGTTTTTCTATGGTGAAACCATACAACGGGAGTCTTATACATAAAATAATTCCTATAACAGATATCAAAATAGAATACAGCCACGGAAATGATAAAAGTCGGCATATATTAGCAGCAGTCATAAAAGCAGAATATCTTAAAGGGTTACAGATTGAAATGTAGTGGTCATATGCCATGACCGTTAAAAGTGCTATTTCAGTGAGAATAAATAAATGAATAAAGAAAATTTGACAATAGCAACCAAAAAGAGAAATAGTTTTAGTTTCTGATAAAATATCAACTGTTAATTTAGGTAAGATTGCAGTGCTGATAATAATGCCATTAAACAATAAGTTACTGGAAAAGACATACATAGGTTCATGGAGTCCTTCTTTAAGCACAACCACAGAAATAAGTAAAAGATTGATAAACACTGTAGCAAGATACAATGCAACTGAACAAACAGAATACAAGTATGTCATATTTCTCAGATCTTCAAATCTCAGTTGGATTGTAGTAATGGTGATGGTAGAGATGTTTTCCATAATTCTTGACATAGTTGATATCATCTGACAGCAAAAAAACAAAATGTTTTAATGATTATTTAACTGTAGAATACTAGTAATATAGTGGACCAGGCTTTTGTGGTGGTGGCTCCTGTCCTATGAAACTCTCTTCCAGCCAAGGTCCATGTTTGTCATTTAATGTTTCTGCCCCCCCCGAGCAGTTTTTTTTACCATGTTTGTTAGTTTATGTACCATTTGCATATTTTTGTCATAATCATGTCTATTTACATGTACCAGCCACAATACAAACTATTAAAACTCACCACACTGTGAACCTCCAACACTGGAATGAAAGTCAATATTTGAACAGGTGAGTAAACAACATTTTTATTTCATAAGTACCCACAACAGGATACAAAGGATACTGTACATTGTGAAGAAAAGAAATTGGTTTGATACAGAGTTTGAAGACAAACTCCCCACAGCCAGAAGAAACACCTGGTATTGCACCATCTAGGTGCTTTAACAAAAGTGAAATTGATGACTGTTGGGAGGGTTCTTATACCCCTTCCCACTGAATGAGATGACTTTGTCAGATCTATGTCATCACTATTCCAGACCACTACACATCAGTCTTTAAAAAAAAAAAATATTAGACCTGTTTCTTTGTCTCCACAGACCCGACAGTGGCTACAACCCCTCTTTTGAAGAGGTACGTCCTCCGGATCCTCTGACCGCTCCTGCTCGGCTGCCTCCCAAAATTTCTCTACTGCTGCCCCCCCTCACAGCGAGGCCAGGGTGAGGAGTACTGGCTTACCTCCCCCCCAGGAGCAGCAATCCAGAATTGGGGTTCACTGCACAGGAGCAATCAGGGCCATCACAGGTCCTGCCAGGTCATGGTTTTTCCTCCACTTTTCCTCCCATGCCCTATGCCCTTGCAATGGGTGGGGCGTCTGTGTCCATGGAGGTAGCTAATTGCCCTGGATGTGGGCCAACTCATTGTGCTTGCATCGGTGCTGACATCAAGATGCTGCTAGGTGTCATTTAACAATGCACAGTGCTATCCCCCCTCACTGAGGAAGGACAGCAGTGCTCCGGACGCTCAATCCTAGCCTCCCCAGGCAGACCCCCAAATGAACAGAGTCTGTTCCTGAACCTGGGTCGCTGGCATGATGAGAGATGTGGTGTCTAGCATCTCAACCCTCAGTGCTGCCAGGCTGGACAATATTAGTCTTGACGTCTAGATTGTCACATAACTATCTAAAGTGTCAGAAATGGCATTAAAGTGCACACAGCATGATATAAAACATTTAAAAAGTTAAAACATTTAAAAACAAAATAACTGAATCAGCAATTCAAAAGGGAGGTTGCATGCAGCCTCAATATAATCTCTCTGTCCTCGGTGCTATATTCAGTCAGGTAGTCTTTTTACATCTTTTTTTTTTCTAACTGCATCATTCATGACCACAGATGCAATTTTATTAATCTGGTGCCCTATCCAAAGGTTCAGAGCATGCCACAATGATAAAAGCAGCATAAACACAGTAAAAACATATAATTACATTGTGAATAAACGGTAACAATTTCACTAATTTAATCAGGGAAGACCTGAGCAATTAGATCGGCATTCAGTTTTTGCTGAAAGGTCTACACTGTGTGGACAGATTTGATGTGTTCTGCACAAATATTTCAAATCAATGGGGCAGCAACCCCAAAAGCCCTGTCCCCTGAATGTCTGCATGGGTCTATTTGATAGAGCAGGAGGGTGTGTAGGACTCTTTTGTTTTCTTTGTTAACTGGGTAAGGCCCACAAGGCACAAGTATCCGTTTTCATGGACGGCCTTGGAGTTTTGAGGTGGTTAAGTGACACTCAGAGTCACACAGTATGCAACTGGAGGTTGTGGGAATCAAACCCATGTCTGCTGGATGTACTAAGCTCATGCTCAGCTTGTTACTCTAACATTTAGTTTATACTTCCAGATATCAAGAAGTTTTCAGGTAGCTTGGGCCCAGACCATGTAAGATGTTGAATGTTAAGACTATCTTGACATGTCACCATATAGGCAGATAGTGCAGACCATGCAGCACAGGCTTGATGTAGTCCCTTCAAGTTCCCATCACTTGTCAGGCCACAGCACTCTCGACCAATTGCAGGCATTGCATCAAGCTTCCAGATAACCTTAAGTAAAGAGCATTCTGGAGGTGGCAAAGATGTGGACTGTTGTCTCCGGCATAAGATGTGGTTTCATGCAGTCGATATTGCAAAAATGGTAAAAGACATTCCTGACTACCACTGACATTTGTTGTTCTAATGTCAGCTTGCAGTCCAGATTGACACCCAGATTCTTCCCCACGGCTACAGCTCATAGTGGCTAGTCATTCACAGATAGCAAAGGTAGGCCACCACTCATCATAGCTGACCCATGCTGACTTGGATCAATAGTCATGTCCTCTGTTTTGCCTGAGCTGGGCACCTACTACTCTAGCATCGAGCCCATGGTCATCTCGGTCCATGCTCCGATAGGTATGTCCTTTCTCCCGAATAGGATGCAGCCATCATCCCAAGGTGGTGATGTAACCCTCTGCTTCTACTGGGACCCTGAGTTTTGCACATGGGTTTATGCCCAGACCCAAACATTTTTTGAGTTCAACTCCATTGGAGAAGTGGGAGCGGGGATGGTATGGAAGGCCTTTAAGGTCTTCTTAAGGGGCTGTATAATATCCTACATGGCAGCTCCAAACAGGAAGCAGACAGAAGAGCTGGACAGGCTCAAACATGAGCTTTTGACTCTGGAAGTCCAATTCAAAAATACCAGGTCTTCCACCCCATTCTCCTCTTGTTCATTACAGGGCTTAAATACAAAATTAGTGCCATAATGTAGCGAAAGGCAGAATGTCAGCTGCTCAGAGCCAAACACAGATTCTGGGAATCTGTGGAAAAAGGGGTAAACTCCTGGCCTATCACTTCAGAAAGCAAAAGTCAAACTCCCAAATTCACACTCTCAGATCTACAACAGGGGGCATTATAATAAAACCCCTAGAGGTAAATGCAGTCATGCAGCAATTTTACCAGACCCTGTACTCCTCCAAGACTCCCTCCAATGGCACCTCTTCGGATCCTGCAGTACTAGCCTTTCTTGGCTCTGTCAACTCCCTCACCTGATCCCAAAGCAGATATAGGAGATGGAAAAACCCATATCCATGGAAGAGCTGAGAGCTGCACTTAACTAGCAAAAGGGAATGCTCCAGGGGTGGACAGTACCCACAAAATCTTTGGACTCCTTGGATTGTTCTAACTTTTGACCCATTTCACTGATATTGCTGAATACCAAAGTGGTTACTTAGGTACTGGTCAATAGACTGGAGTCAGTACTTTCATCTTTGATCCACCTGTCACAGGCAGGGTTTAGCAAGGGTAGGACAGGAGTGGATAACATCCACATGGTCTTGAACCTTAAATGGTTTGCCATGCAATCCTCCACACTATGGCCACCCTGGCTGTGGCGTTCTGCAAGGCCTTTGATTCAGTGGAGTGGGGGTATCTGTGCTCCACTCTAGGAGCCTTTAGTTTTGGACCCCATTTGAGAGGATAGATTGAAACCCTTTATAACTCCCCCTATGCAGATATCCTAACCAATTTCAATATCTCCCCACCCCTTTGAACTGCATAGGGGAACATGGCAGGTCTTCCCACTGCTGCCACTGTTGTTTCTGTTAGCTCTTGAACCCCTAACCAGGAAATTGTTGGAAACACAAGAGAGTCACAGCACAGAGGTGAAAGGGAAGTAGTATTTTGTCAATACCTACATGGATGACCTCCTACTAACAATAGCCAAGCCAGCAAAATCCCATCCCCTTATACTCAGTATCCTACAGGAGTATGCATCCTTATTGGGGCTCATGATGAATAAGAAAAAAAACAACTATTTCAACACTTAACCTAGCCTGCCCAGGGACAGCCTTCAAGGTGAGTTGGTGGTCTGGGCTTCACAGGGATTTTCTTCTTTGGGGGTCACTACCACGGCCAACTGAAGGAATTTGGTCAATGTGAACTATATGCTCCTAATCACAATGTTCAGGGCAGAGGTTCAGAGATTGCCGAAGCTACTTCTCTCCCTTAAGGTAAAGTAAAGGCACTGCGTATAATTACACTATCAAAAGTGGCCAATCTCTAATGTAACCTCCCGGTAGCAACCACTCCCAAAATATTCAAAGCCCTAGATAAGTTGGTTGCGATGTTCTTATGTGAAGGGAGAGCCCCTAGATTCAGTAAGTCTAAGCTAAGGGCACTCTGGTCAGCAGGAGGCCTAGGCCTGCCCTGGCTTCAGTGTTGCCATTTGGATTATAGGGTTGTGCAAGCTACCTGATGGTTCTTGCCTGCAATTAACTTAACCCTGGCTTGGCTTGGGTTAGAGATGGATCTTACAGATACTTCTTGGCTGAGGAACCTCCTGGGGCATGGTGCACAACCAAGAATGTCAGTCTCCCCAGTGCTTTCGGAGAAACCTGCAAGGCACGGAGGAAGTGTATGAAACTGACATGTGTTCCTAGGACTTCCTGGATATCTTCACTTAGGTGCACTTACCTCTGGGATAAACCTAACATCTAACTGGTGGGGGGGGGACCATCTGGTGGCACTCTTGGCTCATAAGAGGGATTCACTCAATTGCCGATTTGCTAGCACCAGATGTAGAGGACCTGCTGTCCTTCCAGCAGCTTCAAGCTCAGTATGAACTCCCCCAAGGCAGACTTGTGGAAGTATCTCCTGATTAGGGAAGCCATTTGCATGCTTAAGCAAACTATGGGGGTGGGGGTCTGGCTGGGAATTGCTCAGGCATCTGCATAAATTGGGCAAGCTTGAAGGTATTGCAGGGCAGATATACCGCCTACTTAGAGATTCATAACTGAACACGACTGATAAATGCAGGCAAAAATTGGCCCAAGATCTTCAAGTAGATATCTCCTTGTACACATGGAACTGCTGCCTGAAAGGGGCCCCATCTATCATACAGAGATGCTAGGGGCCAGCTTATACAACTTAAATTGTTGCTGAGAAGGTACCGCACCCCAGAAGCCCTACAGGGCATGGACCTTCTCCCCCACTCTAAATGTTGGAGATGGCAAGCAACCAATGCTAATTTATTGCATATAGTATGGTGCTGTCCTACATTAACACCCTACTGGGCAGGAGTTCTGGAGGAATGCTACAAGGTCATAGGCTTCCAGGTTCCCTCTGCACCTGCTCTTATTTTACTGGTGGACACCTTGCAACTGATCATTTACTCTAACCAGACAAATGGCTGGCTGACAGTGGTATTTCTGGAGGCAAACAGGGTCATATTGATGAACTGGTGGTGGAGAAAGCCACCATCATTACTAACATGACATCCAGTCATAGCTAGACTGGCTATCTTTGAAAGCCTCTCCTTTGCAAACTCCAATCAGATAAACATATATCATAAGAAATGGGACACATATCTGCATTCTCATCTCTGTTCAGTGCCTCCACAACCACCTAGCAACCCCCCTTTATGAACATACAACACCCTTTTACCACTATAATCTCCCTTTTCATCATGAGTATATGTGCATTTTCATGTCTGGTCATACTTGTGTAGGGGGAAAACTCAGATGTCAGAAGTCATACTTGTACTCTAGAGTTATGCAGCAATAGTGTATAGTTCTTACTATCTCTAATGTTATCACATATGTAGGTTCTGGATTGATGAGTTCTTAGAATTGTGAGTGCCCCAACTGTGCAAAGTATGATAATGCAGCATATTTTTCCCTATTCTCTTGTTTTTTCATACTGTTCTGTAGTTCTTATGTAATGTATTAGCTTAACATTGTCACTAAGCAATGCATGATCTGGATTGAATGTCCTGCATTTGAAAATCTGATAAAATCTTTTGTAATGAAAAAAAGTCTTGCCTTGGCTAAGACACAGCCAGATGGAGGCCATCCAGTCATTGATTTCTTGTATACACTGCCCAAGCACCAAGGCCACAATCAACCCACAAAGTGTGCAAAACAGATAGAGCTGCATAGTATCTGCATAGCATACAGTCTAATGATCTCACCCAATGGCAATGTGCACTCAGTGAACAACACAGGTGGCAAGGTCAAACATTGTTGAACTCCACAAGATACTGCAGCAGCCCCAAAGATGTAATTATCTAGGGCTACCTGTTTTATTATCCTGGTTATGTGGGATTCAAAGCAACTCAAAACTGTACCAGTGAGCCCCACATAGTATTTCAGATGATCAATGAGCACTCCATAGTCCACCATGTCAAATGCTGACAAAGATCCTGAAGAACCAAGAAGGAACAAAATTCTTGTCTCTCACCATGAGTAGATCATGCATCACTCTAATGAGGACAGTCTTACTGCTGTGATGAGGCCTAAACCCTGCCACAATAAGCTCATAAATGTTATACTGTTTCAGGTGAGCCTCAAGCTGTGCCACAACGGTCTTCTTGATAACCTTTCCCTGAAAGGACAGGTTCAAGGCGGGCCTGAGATTGACCAGACTATCGGGGTTGAGATATAGCTTCTTAAAGAGTTGCCTTCACCACCCCCTTTTCAGATCAAATGAAAAACACCCTCTGTCAAAAAGTACCCAACAATCTCAGCATATACTGACCCTAGGGATTCCAGGCTAAAAATAAACAGCCAGGTAGGCCCAGGGTCCAACAGACAGTAAGTAGGGTGCAAACCTGAAATCACCCGGTCAGCTAAACAAACTGAAGAAACTGCAAACAGTAACTTTGCTGAACACTTGACTGTTAAACGTACTTTAGGTTGAGAACTGGGCACTGACATTTGCTTCTTATGTGTCTGTTTACCACACAAAATAGCTAAACAGACATAGTAGTCATAGATAACTTGGAACTTTTAAACAAAGGTAACAAAGAACATATGCAGTAATTCTGGTAGATTTTAACAATGATTGGACAAGTCTAAGTGACAATAACAGGATTAAAAACATTGTGAGAGCTAATGGTTTTAATCAAGTGATTGGAGAACAGACAAGGAAGAATTACAAGATTGGTGGAGATACAACTATAGATTGGGTATTAACAAATATACTGTAACACAATTTGAAGTGGTGCAGGTGTTTTAATTGATATTATTTCTGACCATTGTCCCTTTTACATGGTTAGAAAAAAAGTTAAAACAGAGAACAAATGAAATCTTAATAAGGGAAATTAAATCCTTTTAAAAATCTAACTGATGAAATATTTTTAGAGAAAATTAATAACTCAGACTGTTCCCTTTTGTACAAACTTATGCAGGTAGATAGGATAGTAGCTTATTTAAATGAGTAACAAAGGGTATGAGCAAAGAAATCACCATGGTTTAATACTAAGTTATTGGATTTGCTCAAATAAAGAAATCATTTATGGAAACTATAAAAAAAAATTTGTAGAGCGACTTAACTGAATCCTGCAAAATCCGAAATATTTGCAAGGCTGAAATAAAAAAATGAAACAGACATACAATAAACAAAAGCAGTTAAAAGACTTAAGTAATCCCAGATATTTTTGGAAATCTTTTCAAGATTTTTATCAGTTCTCAAGTCAGATCAAAGTTGATAAACTAAAGATTGAAGATAATTTAATAAAGGATGAATTAGAACTACTGTAGCAGAAATGTTTAACACATTCTTTATTGATATGACAACATCAAAAGCAGATAAAACATTAATCTAGGAGATTTGATAATATGGATTATAGGAAACATTCTTTAAAAACGTATCTTATTTTAGGGTAACAAAAGAATGTTTATCCTCCTCTGTTAAAACTACAGGGATATAAAGGGTTAGGTGTAGATAGACTTTTCCCTAGATTATTAAAATTGGCAGCTAAACAATTGGTTGAACCAGTAACATATTTGATTAACTTACCTCTATGCGCCAATCAGATACCAAATTGTTAGAAAATAGCTACTGTAACTCCAATATTTAATTCAGCTGATAGTCAGATAGTCCCTAACTATAGGTCCATCTCCATTTTACCTGCATTAGCAAAACTGTAAGAAAAAGTGGTTTTCAACCAATTGACTAAACATTGGGAAGAATATCACCTGTAAACACAAGATCAGTATGGATTTAGAGGGGCGTACAGCAAGGCAATGGCCTTGGTCAGGCTAACCAATGACATATATGACAACATGGATCATGGAATTATCACTGGGGAATTTTTGTTGACTTGACCAAGGCCTTCAACTTGGTGGACCACCCTTTACTGATTTTAATTTTGGCTTGCATGCATGTGCAAAAAACATAGAGCCACCATATGAGTTTTCATAGGCTTGCCACCCCCACTTCCAATGCCCTGATCCTTTTTGCAGGTGTGGCTGCACCACACCAGTGAATGTCCAAGCTGTCTATGACATCCATTCAGATGCAGTGCCATACAGTTATGAGAAAAACACTGCTACAATCAGTGGTGGTAACATGCAGGCAATTTGCATACTGCCATTGGCAGTACTCAAATTGGCTACACATCAGCACTGCATCTTAACTTTATTAGACAGTTCATTTCAGATCCCCATTGGATCCAGTTCCCCCCCACCACCACCATGAACACCCAGGTAGCATGCTGGGAGCCCACCGAGTGTGCTTATGTGCTCCCCTCCACACGAGTGTATGACTGATGGGGTGCCCAATCCGATTAACTTCTGCCCCAAAAGAAAATTTTCAGGTGCCACGCTGGGAACCCACACAGCATGGCAAAAGTCTGTGGGCCCACGGGGGTGCCCAATCCCCCATCAGCTCCACTGTCCCCCAAACAAACTTCCAGGTGACATGCTGGGAGTCCACCCCAGCATGGCAAAAGTCCCACATCATCTTTATAAAAACAAAACAACACCTAGAACAAAAGAAAATGGTCCCTGGTTGACTCTCTTGTCCCCTAACCCAACCCATGCTCACCCTCTGCATACTCCACCTCCCCACAACCCCCTCACCCCATACTTACCTCCAGAGGCTGGCGCAATGATCTGCGGTGGACTGGGAACAGGTCTGCACTCTTCAAAGCCAACCACGAACTGAAGAATGACATAATTGTTTTTTTTTCAACTTTGGTGCATCTCTCAGCCATTTTTGGGAATTTTTTTAACTAAATTTTCAACATGGGGTTCTTGGAGCCCCACCTCATGAACTCAGCTACTGTCATTTTGTTATTCAGTCCCAAAATGTGATTTCATGGTGTCTGCATGGAACAACCTTTTGGGACCAAGTAACAAAATAACAGTTCATGAGGTTGGCCCCCCAAAACCCTATGTTGAAAATTTGGTGAAAAAATTCACAGAAATGACTGTTTTACGAGTGTGTGTTGCACAATTCCTATGCATGCTTGTAACTTTGAGAATTTTTATTATTTTTACTACAGATTTTCAACATTGCCATTTTACCACACCTCCTTATGAGCGGTAGAGCTATTATTTTTCACATCTTGCCCAAAATGTGTTTTTGTAGATGTAGCTCACAATGGCATGTTCGGTGTGTGAAATCAATGTTTCAGACAGATTAAGAAAATCACAGTGACACTGTTAAGGAGCAGAGATCTTAAAATGGCTATGTTGATTTGGTGACAAAAGTCCATAAAATGACTGTGTTACATGTGTGCATTGCGCAGTTTCCACTCACCCTCATAAGTTCACGAATTTGTAATATTTTCAGTCCAGATTTTCAACACTGGCATTTTTCCACACCTCTTTATGAACAGTACAGCTGTCATTTTTCAAACCCTGGCCAAAATGTGTTTTCACACTTCTGGTGCAGAAATGCACAGTCACTGTGGGAAATCAGTGTTCGGGACAGATTAAGAAAATCACAGTGACACTGTTCATGAGTGGAGGTCCCAAAATGCCTGTGTTGACAATCTGCTGTTAATTACATTATGAGTGTGCGTTGTGCAGTTTCTATGCACACTCATGACTTCACCATTTTTTTTATATTTTCACTCCAGATTTCCAACATTGCCATTTTTTACACCTCCCCATGAACAGTACAACTGTCATTTTTCACATGCTGTTCGAAATGTGTTTTTGTATCTGTGGTGCCAAATGGCGTAGTTGCTGTGCAAAATCAGCTTTTGGCTAACAAACTGATATTGCCACTGTTCATGAGGTGGGGGTCATAAAAAACCCATGTTGAAAATTTAGAGCAAAATTACCAATGAATGCCCAGGGTGTTAGGATTTCCAACCATAACGCCCCACCCTGTAGAGACTGACAGGCATCAGGGGTGTGACTTGAGATTGTTGCCTGTAATGCTCATGCCATTCCACCCTCACCCACACCCTGCAGCCAGTGACAGGCATTAAGGTGTGCCTTGGACTCTACAGCCCCAAAGTACACCCCATTCTCCTATACTGCACCCATCTCACCATATTTCCTTATGGAATGTGGTGAGCATAAAGCCCAAAGACCCCTAGGCACACCGTGACACTTGTCGGTGTCTGCAGGGTAGGGTGTGGTGAAATGGCGTGGGCGTTATAACCGACAACCCAAAGGCACACCCCAATGCCTGTCAGTCTCTGCAGGGTGGTGGTGGGGTTGGCTTCAGTTCAATACTTCACTGCCATTCCTATTATACATCTCTCACTCCTAAACTACCAATGTCAATGCCAGCAAGCAAACATTCAGCATTGACAAATGCTTGTTAAGTTAGATAATATATAGGAGTGGAAATTATGCATTATACAATAGCAAGAAGTATTCTAGGAACCTGATTGGTTGCTGACCCCTAAAGAAAGTGATGTTATTAGACAATAACATCACGTCATCTAGGATAGGCACTTACATGACTGGATCACATGAAGGTAGCATGCTAGAGATCACTACTCACATGCTTATCAATACCCCTGTCCCTGTCACATCACACCCTTCCTGCAAGACACAGAATCCCTCCACACACACGCACACACACACTTTTTTTTTAATGGTGAGTAACCTTTAATGTTGGAACAAAACAGAGAGTGCTGTTTTTTTTTTCTTTTCAGAATGGACCACTTTGAATAAACCACAGAAACTGAAACTGGTGACAGTCAAACAAGAGACTGACTTTTCACTCCCCAGCTACCAGCCTCAACAGTTTAATTACATTTTTTTTTCAATTATCTGTTTATTACACCTCCTCGGAGCTGGTAGATGGATCTGTCCCTCCCTAGGAGGGTCTTGTCCTCCAAGCTTGATCATCCCCACTCAGCCAACTCAGCAGTTTCCCCGCAGATTGCCCCCTGTGGCAGGGCCATGGTGGGGAGTGTTGACTTTCACCCCTCCACAGAGCACAATCCAGAAGTTGGGCCATCATGGAGCCTGCCAAGCTCCCATTATCCACTAGCTTTTCTCTCCCCATGCAACGTCTGCACATGGGCAAGTGGAGGCACGTGCATGCTGAAGTTCTGCGGTGCCCTCCTTTGCCTGCAGTCCTTCTGCTAGCGCTAGCTGCAGGCCTCCACCTGGGGCAGTGGGACTGTGGGGAGTGATGAGATCCCTCCCCAGGAGAGGAAAGCTGCTGAACAGCTGCTCAATCCTGCTCCCTCCTTCCCCCCGGCCAACCCCTGGTGTCCCAGGCTTGCTCCCAAACCCAGGTCGCTGCTGTAGCATAAGATGTGGCATCCAGTGCCTCAACCCTCATCACCACCTGGCCAGCTAGCCCCAACAATTAAAAAAAATGAAGCCATTATTAGATCACTAAAGCCATAAAGAGTTCACCCACCTTCCCTGAATAAACTGCAGCAAGCATGTTTTTTTCACATTTAAACAAACCACTGCACAGAGCAGCTTCTAAAGAGTGTAAGATATGTGCCCACAAGTCCTCTGCTCCCCCACCTGTCTTAACTCACCAGTGAAGCTGAGCGCCATCACCATTGTCCTGTTGTGTTCTCCTGGTACAAATGAGAAAAGCTAGAAATTGTAACAGAAGAATCTACTGTAAAAAAGATACTGCAGTAAAACAGTTGTGATCCGCTGCTCAGATGTTACCACGTGCATGCTATTAAAGAGTGGAATGGTCTCAGCTACATAGGCATGCTGAAGTAAAAAGCCATGCTGAAGTAAAAACTGTTGCCTAAATCTTCGTTTTGTGAAAAACAAAACAACACAGCAATATAACTTACATAACAGAATGAAGACAGCCAAGAAAAACAGTGAAACAGAGACCAACAATAGCAGCAACAGCAGCTGGGGGGACAGACACAGAGAAACACAGGGCTACAGACAGCATGGAGAGCACACAGTAAACAGTGTCACCTGTTACAGAAGCAGAAAAAAGGAACTTTCTTTTGTTTGGTTCCATGTCATTTTGGAGAAGGCAAAAAGCGACAGCTTTACAGCGACTGGAAAGATGGCGACAGGTGTATTTGTGGGGGCGTTATGGCCCCCCACACCCCTGTTTCTAAATATACTAACTCTGAGGTCATAGCACCTTGGGGAGAGGGGAATGTGAATGTTGTCATCTTTCTGTTCGTCTTAAAGCCATTGCCATTTTCATGGTCGCTTTTTTGCCTTCGCCCACATCACATGCTACCTTTTTGTTTAAATGCTCTTCCACACTAATAAATCCACTAAAAATAAATTTAAAACTGTGTTCATACTACTTTTTTATTATAAATTTAAGGAGTCATTGTATAATAGCAATAAGGCACTCCAGTGTGTGTGTTATTGTGTAATGACATCACTTCTTGGGTGTTGAATACATTCAGCCTATAGCCTTGTGCTTCAACAACCAGAGGCATGATTTTATTACACAATAATACACCTTGTCATGCCTTATTGCTTACTTAAACTGGTTTAAGCACTATCTATCAAACAGAAAGCAACTGGTTAGAGTTGAGTCTGAAAAATCATCATTGAGGATAATAAACACTGGGCTGCCACAGGGTTTGGTTCGGGGTCTGCTCCTCTTTTCAATATTTGTAAATGATCCAGCAGAAATCTGTAATAAAGTTTCTACTACAATGTATGCAGATGATACAGTACTTAAATGTGCTGAAAAGACTGGAGTGGACCTAGAAACGAAAAGACAACCAGCATACTCTGCATTACAAAGATGGATTTTGGATAACAATATTTTACTGAATGAAAGGAAAATCAAAACTATGGTCTTTGGAACTAAGAAAAGGCTTGAGGTAGTTGGCATCAACATGGTGATATTAGGGACAAAAGAACAACATCTGGAGGAAGTATTAAGTTTTAATAACTTGGGGTAATGTAAGACAAAACAATGTCTTTTCAAGACCATATCATGAATGTTACTAAAAGCATAGAAACAGAGAAATAAAATTTGACGGCAGATAAAGACCACTTGGCCCACCTAGTCTGCCCTTTTCTTCCTCCCAATATTTTTACCACAGACCCTACTATACCTGTTCTGCAGCTCTACTCCTTCCCCTTTGTCTTACCACTAAGGTTACCTTATGCCTATCCCATGCATTCTTGAAAACTGCTATGGTTTTTGTCCCTGGTCAATAACAAATTAGTTTATCTATACAGAAACAAAAACAGCTTAACAACACATGTCAAAAAACTCATACAAACATAGAAACATAGAATTTGAGGGCAGATAAGGACCACTTGGACTTCCTAGTCTGCCTAGTTTTCCTACCTACCTACTGTAACACCGCAGACCCTACTTGGTCTCCGGCTTCAGCCCCCCCCCCCCATAGCACTAAGGTTCCCTTACGCCTATCCCATGCATTCTTGAATTCCATTACCATTTTTGCCCCCACCACCTCTGCTAGGAGGTTGTGCCAGGCATCCACCACCCTTTCTGTGAAAAAGTTCTTCCTCATGTCTTCCCTGAGTCACCCTGCTGTTTTAAACTTTTTTGTAAAGCGCCTTGGTATTCTGAAAGGTGCTTATGTGAAATAAAGCTTATTATTATTATTACTATTATTATTACCCCCTCCTTTATAGCAGGCCCCTTTGTTCTTGAACATCCTTTTTTTCTGGAAAATACTTCCATGTTGAATCTTATTAATACCCATGGGATATTTGAAAGTCCCTATCATATCCCTCCTCTCCCTCCTTTCCTACAGGGTGTACATATTGAGGTCTTTCAGTTTCTCCACATAGGGCTTTTGAAGAAGACCCTTTTTAATTGTCTTCCTCTGGACCACCTCTATTCCGTCTATGTCCTTCTGGAGATGTGTTCACCAGAACTTGACACAGTGCTCTAGGTGAGATCTCACCAGTGTTTTATACAGCAGTATCACCACCTTTCTCTTTCTGCTGGTGATACCCTTCCCTATGCACCTCAGCATTCCACCAGCTCTCTCCACTGCCCTGTTGCACTGTTTAGAAACATTTAGGTCATCAGCTATAATTACCTCCAGATCTTTTTCCTTTTTAGTAGTCATGATACCACTCCCTCATTTTGTACTCCATCCTGGGTTTCTATGCCCCAGTGCATGATTTTGCACTTTTTCACATTGAAACTTAGCTGCCAAACCCTAGACCACTCCTCTAGTTTTCTTCAGTCTTATTTCATTCTTTCTGCCATGCCCAGAGTGTCTACCCTGTTTTGGATTTTAGTGTTATCTGCAAAGATGCATACCAGCCCATCTAGCCCCTCTGCAATTTTGCTAATAAAGACATTAAAGACAACTGATCCCACCACTGATCCCTGTGGCAACCCGCTGGTCACCCTCCGTTCCTCAGAGGGAACTTTGTTTACCACCATCCTCTGTCTTCTGTCCCCCAACCAACGCCTTACCCAGTTTACCAACTTTGGTCCCACTCCTAGGCTGCCCAGCTTGTTTACGAGTCTCCTATGTGGAACTGTGTTGAAGGCCTTGCTGAAATCTAGGTAGGACACTTTCACTACTCCACCTTAATCTAAGCCCCTATTCACCCAGTCAAAGACATCAATTAGATTTGTTTGACATGTCCTCTCCCCAGTGAATCCATGATGCCTTGGATCTTGTAAGCCACTGAATTCCAGAAATTCCACAACCTTTCCTTCAGTAGTGATTTCATTAATTTCCCCAACACTGAAGTAAGGCTGACTGTCCTGTAATTGCGTTTCCTCCCTAATACCATTTTTGTGGAGTGGGACTACATCTGCCCTCCTTCAGTCCTCCAGAATTATTCCAGCCTCCAGGGAGTGGTTGAACAGGGCTGCCAGAAGTGCAGCCAGCACCTCTCTAAGCACCCTCAGTATCCTTGCATGCATGCTGTCTAGCCCCACTGCCTTGTCCACTTTCAGTTTTGTGAGTTCCTTTATGACTTTCTCCTCTGTTAATGGATTAGTGTTCACTTGCCTTCCTCTAATGCCCCTGGCACTTATCTCTGGTCCCTCACCTTCCCCTTCCTCTGTGAACAAACACTGAACTGAAGTATTTGTTTAGGATGTCCACTTTTCTCCCCGTCTCCCTCCACACACTCGTGTGTGATAGGAAGCTATCCGATGAAATTCAGACCAACTTGTTTTTTATTATTGTACCCCTGGCAGCCCTCCCAGAGCCTGTTGCAACAGCAATTTTCTGTCTTTTTCTATCCTTGCTCTTAATTTCTGCTGTCAGGTTGGCCAGCTGACAGTAGCTGCCTTTGCCATTTTCTGTTTATCTTTCTTTTTCTTTCCTTTTCCCTTCCCCTACCTGTTTGGTTGGAATTTGTAGCTGTATAATGTAATACTATACAGCATGATGTGAGAAACAGACAGGCAGTGTGGACTGACAAAAGTCATCTCTTTGAAAATGTTTTTTTTTTTATTGTAGTCTTTGGTAACTGGGTAAGGCCAACTAAGCACAAGTGCCTGTTTTCAAGGGTGACCTGGGAGCACTGGGTGGTTAAGTGACTTGCTCAGAGTAACACAGTATGCAAGTGGAGGTTGTGAGAATCAAACCCAGGTCTGGTCAGCTGGATCTACCAAGTTCGTTCATAGCTCATTACTCTAACCTCTAGGCTATACTGCCTGCCCATGAAAATGAACCTGCTGTATTGCTAAACTGTCTATTACTTTGTGTGGCTGCACGACAAGCAAGCCATTTTATTGTATTAGATATTTGCTCTTAGATTTAAGGTGAAAAAACAATTTGAACGGGGCATCTAGTTGCAGAGGTAATATAACTGACCCTGAATTTAAAGAGCTGACCACTCAGTCGGATGCGATTAGCTCTATAGTAAAGTTATGAATGGCTCAGCTCTAAAGTAATTGTACAATATTCGCTGAAGTGTACTACACACTGCACACCACTGCATGGTCAAGCGAGTTAGTGCTGTTGTACTGTACCACCTAGTATTTTAAAATCCCTTATTTGCTGAAGTACAGAATAAAATGGCCCAAATGTCGTAGAATGCTGTGGGCTTAAAAGAGTGAGTGCCAGCCTATCTAAGAACTGGTGTGGACGCTGGACTTGCAAGGCAACACATTTAAATAGAGACCTGGCTGATTTCAAATAGTGTTGCTTCCTCACCCTTACTAAAAAGCTGTGTTACAATTAAATCATTTGTTTTTCCTATGGTGTAGCTAAAATGACTGGTGCCTGTTGTGACAGAAAGGAGAGTATTTGTGACTGATGAATAGGAGCGTGCTTGCTCCTCGCGCTCTCTCTCTCTTTCTCTCTCCCACTCTCTCTCTCACTACTTCTCTGGTGCAGTACAAATGCGGAGCGGCTGAAACTTTTACTTGTAACTTTTAAGAAGCCGCTCTGCCCTAACCAAACTCTCTCAGATGACCAGCTTCGGGCAGAAACATTCCTATTAGTCAAGTCTTTCCTTTTGGTGCCCTTTATAAAGAATAAAACACAGTACCAATGAAAGCTGCCTTATTTTTTTAAACAGTCTCTGGTATTTGTAGAACCAAGTTTGGGGAGCAGCTGTCAAGGAAATAAAATAGACTGTGGTTCACTGATGACAGCTGCTCGATTTATAGTAAAACTATGTATGCACCCTGGTGCTGCTGTAGATGTACAGCCAATACAAACACCATTTAACAAATGCCCTCTCGTAAGGGATGTGGAGAGAAGGTAATAGTGGGACATGTCCTCTTATTCTATTCTTCTCCCCAGCCAATTCCACATTAATTAAAACATGTAATAAAACTTGAATAACCCTAAAATTCACCATAATAGCCTTTTTGGTAGTCTTTAGGATATGGATAAGCAGGGACCAAAATGACATCTTGGTACTGTAGGGGTCCACTTTAAGGGATGGCAGCACAGAAAGCAAGTTCTTTTAAACTGTTACCATAATGTGTGATGTCATCTGAATAGGAGGAGCTTCTGCCAATTTAGAGGATAACAATGATTTTAAGGAAAATAAGATGCTGTAAAAATGTGATGTGTAAAAATGCTATACCCATATTTTTAATGACTTATTATTATCTTATGTCAAAATTGCCAGCCTGTCTGTGTTTATTTACAGAACTGGGAATCAGACAGGTCACATGATGCCAGCATCATCATTAGGCAGATATAAAAGCCTACCTGCTGAGATGCAAGACAGATGAGTTAGTCAGTAGAGACCTGATTGTCATGGAGGCAGCATCTCATAGTGCATACATGCTTTCATGTCCTAGGAATCTATTTTTCTGGAACTAAGCCTGGATGTTGTGCACTGAGAGAACTGTGCACTGTTTTGAACTTAAGGACTAATCTCATATTTCCTTTCTGTATGCTTATTATTTTATTTTTTTTATTTCTGGAAAATAAATACTGCAAAATGTATTCTGCACCTTTTACTTGTGTTTATTAGATTTGTCTTACCCACTACCTTTCACATCTGGTGTCAGAAGATCACCTGTCCTGACCAGGGCAATGGCAGAGAAGATAGGAGAAGGAGAACAACCTGTTCCAGGACTCAATTTGGAAGCCAGGAGCAAAACCAAACCAGAGTCTGAGGACAGCATGCATGAGACCAGAGAAGACATTGTGGATGCACCCATATAAGAGGTCAGTGAGCTCATGATGTGGCTGTGTGTCAAACAGCTGGAAATATAGAGACAGAGGGATGAGGATCGGAGGAGACAGGATGCAAAGTTGGCAGACACATTGAGAGCTACCCAAGCCATAGGCCCCTGGAATGCTGATCATAATGCCTCAAAGGACATTAAGCTGACAAAGCTTACTCAGACTGATGATATAGAGGAGGAAGGGATGAGGGGTGAAAGAGGGGGATTTATGGGACAGTTATCTTCTGTATTGTATATGTATTTGTACTGTGTTTCATCCCCTGTAATGTACACTGCATTATTTGTGGAAGGGAAAAACAAAATAAAGTATATTCAATTAAAAAAAAAAAGACTCATATTATATAGGCATACACGGCAACCTTTGAATGTGTTGTCAGGACATGTGCATGGCCCAGAGACCAATGGGTGATAAGACTGGCACCTGATTGGCACCTTATCTGACTGGGAGGGCCCAGCTGGTCTACAGCCATTTGAGTGGATTAGATGCTGAAAACTTTGATCAGGTTAAAGAAGAAATTCTACGCATATATGATATTAATACTAAAATATACCGACAACGATTTAACGGGTGGTGGACAAGTGGAACACCCTGCCAGAGGAAGTGGTGGGGGCTGAAACAATCACGGGATTTAAGAATGCATGGGATAGACATAAAGGAATTCTAGAGGTCAGGGGTAAGGGGAAATAGACTTCTAGGAAAACAAACTGAACTTACAAGCTCAAATGGGCAGACTAGGTGGGCCATAGGCCCTTATCTGCCGACACTGTCTATGTATCTATGTATGTATCTATGGTACCTGAAATTGCAATCAATGGACACCCCAAGGGAGGCTTATGCCAGATTAAAAGAACTATGTCACAAATGGCTACAGCCTAGCATCAAGACTGTAGTCTAGATTGGGGATCTGCTAATCAATGAATAATTTATTCAAATCCTTTTCCAAGAAGTGCAGATCTGGGTAAACCAACATAAGCGAGATTCAACAGAAAGAACATTTACCCTCACAGAGGACTACATGGGTGCTCGACCATTCAAGCCTAGAGGGTATCATGGAACCAACCTAACCACAGCTGGTCCAGTAAGAAACCCTCCATTTTTCTAGAACTGCTAATCCAAATACTGCTAGACCAGAATGGAAGCGTGATAGAAGAGACAAAGTATATTCAGCAGGAGTTATATGACATTATTGTATGGGGAATGGACATATTGCCAGAAACTGTCCTAACAAAAGGCAGGAACCAGCATATTTGGCATTGGCCAACATG